>OX422213.1:116821975-118021975 GCA_949130495.1 Sambucus nigra
TTAGAGCAGCGAGCATTCCAGTGAGCTTCTGTACATCTCGGACTGTGCGAGGAGGTTGCACTCTGTTGATTGCATCAATCTGGTCCGGATTAGCCTCTATGCCTCGCTTTCTGACCAAATACCCAAGAAACTTTCCTGACTGGACACCGAAGGAACACTTGCTCGCATTGAGTTTCATTCGGTACTTCCTGAGGATTTTGAATATACTTGACAGGTCCGAGAGGTGATTCTTCTTCTCCTTGCTCTTGACGAGCATGTCGTCGATGTACACCTCCATTGTGTCTCCCATTTGATTCTTGAACATTTTAGTAACTAGCCGCTGATAGGTTGCCCCTGAATTTTTGAGCCCAAAAGGCATGACCTTGTAACAATATAAACCAACCGTCGTGATAAACGCCGTTTTGTCCTGATCTGGGCATACAGGGGAATCTAGTGATATCCTGAGTACGCGTCCAGGAAACTCATTCGTTCGTGAGCTGCGGTGGCGTCTACTAGTTGGTCTATTTTCGGAAGAGGGAAGCTATCCTTGGGGCAGGCTTTGTTGAGGTCAGTGAAGTCTATGCAAACTCTTCACTTCCCGTTGCTTTTCGGAACTACCACTGGGTTGGATAACCATTTGGGGAATTGCACTTCCCGTATGGATCCTGCATCTAGCAGTTTTTTGACTTCTTTTTCTATTGCTCTGGACTTCTCGGGAGCAGTTCGCCGTGCCTTCTGCGTTATCGGCTTGAATGTGGGATCGACGTGCAACTGATGGCAGACCATATTGGGATCGATTCCTAGCAGCTCATAAGGTTCCCAAGCGAAAACATCTATGTTGCTTCTGAGTAAGGTTGACAAATCCTCTTGCTCTTGGTCAGTGAGTGATGCTCCGATCAGGAAGACTCTGCTATTGTCGCCTTCTCTAGCCGTCACTTCTACCAGGTCCTCGACGACACGCTCGTAGGGGAGGAGCCTGGTCTCTTCCACTCCAGGCCTTCCATATTTTAATTGCTATTTGGAAGGAATTGCACCTTCCTCCACTTTCTCGCTGGGTTGAACGACTTTTTTCTCTGGCTTTGGTCGGATGGCCGCTATGAAGCACTTCCTTGCCATCGCCTGGTCGCCATGTATCTCCATTACTCCTCGCTCGGTGACATATTTGAGCTTCTGGTGGTAGGTCGAGGAGACTGCCTTCATTGCATGAAGCCATCCCCTGCCGAGGATGGCCTGATACGGTGAATCAATGTCGAACACCAAGAATTCGATCATCTTGGAAACATTTTCAGCGCGCACTGGCAGTACTATTTTGCCCAGAGGCATGGTCATTTTTCCAACGAAGCCGACCAGAGGGACAGTAGTTCCCTTTAGGTTGGCGACGCTCAACTTCAATTTTCGAAACAGGTCGATGTACATTACTTCGGATGAGCTTCCTTGATCGACGAGCAGCCTGTCGATGTCAAAGTTGTCTATCCTGAGTGTAATGACTAAGGCATCATGATGTGGGGTCCTTACTCCCACAAGATCTTCATCCGTGAAGACAATATGCTTGTGGTAGTTGATGTCCTCTGCTCGCCGACGTTTTCTTGTCTGTGATTTTGCTGGGTCAATCTGAAAATCTTGCATTACCGCTGTCAGTTTCTTTACCTCCATTCGAGCTGAGTTCCCTTGGATTTGCTTGACGTCAGATACTCCGTGGATTACTGGGAATTCGTGTCCGGCATCATCTTCCAACATGTTGTCGGGTTTCACCTCTTTGTGGGCAGCCATTTTCTCTACCTTCTTTTCCACAAAGTCATTCAAATGTCCGGACTGGGCCAACTCCTCGAGGTGGGACTTAAGAGCCTTACAGTGCTCGGTCTTATGCCCTCCCTCTTTGTGGAAAGTGCATCTTAATGCATTGTTTCTTTTCGAGGGGTCTCCTCCCATTTTTCGGGGCCATTTGATGAATGGCTCATCCTTTATCTTCGCGAGAATTTTGTAAATCGGCTCTTTGAAGACGGTGTTGACCACCTTAAACGATTTTGTTACATCAGGGTTCCCTTCGCTTTTGGAGCCATTCTTTCCCCCACTCTTTCCTCCTTTCTTCTGGTTTTCAACTTTCTCACTTCCCTTGGTAGTGAGCTTGGCTCGACCGTTTTCTCCTACATTAAGGCGGGTGACATCTTCCACCTTTGCATATTTCTCAATTCGGGCCATCAGGTCGTCAATGGTCATAGCTTCCTTCTTCGTCAAGGACTGGTAAAGGAGGGAAGAGCTAGGTAATCCAATTTTGAAGGAAGCCACTGCCACCTCTTTCGCGCAGTCCTCGATCTCGTTGAATAACTCCCAGTATCTCTTCGCATAGTCTCGGAGTGTTTCTTGAGGCGTTTTCTTCATGGTTAATATAGCATCCATCCTTTTAGGATGGGAGCTGCTGGTGATGAACCGGGTCGTAAAGAGCTCGGCCAGGGATTTGAAATTTCTGATGGATCGGTGAGGGAGTTTTTCGAACCATTTCTGGGCCACGTCATGGAGGCTCGAGGGGAAAATACGGCACATCAGTGCATCCCGGTGATTCCAGAGGGTCATGGCTTACCGGTACTGCCTGACATGATCAATGGGATCAGTCTTCCCGTCGTAAATCTTGAACCTTGGAATGGCAACTTTCTTGGGAGCCTCTTCCTCTTCAATTTCCTTCGTGAAGGGTGACTTCATCTGGGTCTTGAGGGCCCTCCTGGCGAGTTCTCTGGTCGACCTGGTGCCGCGGTGAGCTGGATGTTGGTCCATTTCTCTGCGGACTAGGTTCCGTATGTTTTCGTCGCTGCGAGCAGGGCTCTGGTAGCGGCGAGCTTTTCTGAGTTGCTCGCGGAGGTCATCGTCTGAGTTGCCACCTTCGACCCTTTGATATTCCCACCTAGGGCTCCTTCCTCGGCTACGAGATTTGCTCACCTGAGGGCTAGGAGTGTGATAGGGGTGTCTCCTGGTATTGGGACGTAGTTCCTTCTCCAGTCTTTCCAGTCTGCTTTTCAAGCGAGCATTCTCAGCCTCGTATCTGCGAGAAGACTCCCTCTGCTCGTGGAGCCTTGCCTCGTATGCATCAATCAATCTAGATATCTGTGTGGACCTTGCTGGTTCTTGACTTTCTTATGAGGCTGGCCTCTCCAAGCGAGCCCCACGATCTGAGCGTCGGACCTCAGACCTAATCCTGCGAGGAGCAGGTGGCTCTTGAATATCTCCTGCTTGAGGAGCGTTGCTGCTGTGACCAGACATCTTAGATTCTTTCCTTGGCGTGGGCTCTTCTCAGGGAAAGATGAACGCTTCCCACAGACGGCGCCAATTGTGGTGGCAATCATTATGCAACACAAATTAATATGAGAGAAGTGATGACCAAGAAAGAACAAATAAAACGCCAATCACACAACAACAGGTGTACGTGGTTCATCAAAGATGTGCCTACGTCCACGGTGGTGCAGTCAGTATTATTTCTCTATACTCTGGAGAATAAATACAGAGAATACAACTTGTCCTTTTCCCCGGACCTAGGGTTTAATTTATATATGTGTAGGTTAGTTAATGGAGATGATGGATTCCTCCATTTTAGCCATCTTCGCTATAACTTCCCTTCATGGGATTGTGCTCCCCCATAACTTCCCTTCATGGGATCGTGGGGAAATCAGATCCATACAAAAGATGCGGGGCCTGGACTTTGGGCCGCTTGGGCTGGGCTACTCGTCCAGGCTTATAGTACTAAATTTCGGGTACCCACACCAACTTTGAAATATTCAAACCAAAATTATGAGTTTTACCAGCCGGTATACCAACCCATGAACCAAAACCAAACCGCGTGGTACATCGGTAAAATCAGTTTTTTACGGTAAAATCGGCTTTTCAGAAAATATGACAATTTTGGTACATTTCTCTTTGCGATAATTTCAGTAGTACTCGGTACATAATGTAATGGCCTTAATACCTAAGTTTAGAACCAATTACCTTCTTTGGAGATGGATTTTTACCCGTCACAACCGCCTCCGTAGAGTTTGGGTCATCCACATTCTCTGTAAGAGGCATCTTATCTCCCAACAACATTGCATAAAAATAAAAAATGAGAATTCGATAGAATCTGAAGAAAAAAAAAGAATTTGTTAGAATCTGAAAAATAATACAAATGTAGAAAAATTATATTACAAAAAAATAGTTAAAATAATTATTTCCAACTGAAAAATGTGTTTGATCTCAGAAAAAATATTGTATAGATCTGGAAAAAAAAGATTGAAACAGCTCAGAAAAAATATTGGATAGATCTGAAAAAAATACTTTTGTATATATTTGTATGGATTCGAAATAATATGGAAGGAATAAGATTAATAAAAGAACCCTATGAATTTGGAAAAAAAATATACGAACCTTGTATGAAGATTATGAACCTTATATATTTTTATGGATCTAAAAAAATATCAAATATATAATACACCACTATTACGAACCTTGAATATTTGGGTCGTATTTCAAAAAATATCAAAGAATGGAAAAGAGTAAAAAAGATCAACTGTTACGAACCTATTTTGGAAATGGAGTTGTTCGCACAGGAGCTATGGCTGAGAATGGAAGGGAGGGTAAATGAAAAATGGGAGTTTGGGGATGAGAAGAAAAGAAAGACAAGATTAGGTTTTGCTATTAGCTTTTGGGTTTTGTTGTCTCTTGTGAGTAACTTGTAAGCGCGTTTGTTTTATATGTTTTATATATATATTATATTATATAATATATATAATATTATGTAATAAAGGGTCTTGATTAATTTGATATATATATTATAATATACATATATATAATATTGTCAATGCAGTCGGTAAAATTGGTTTTTAAAATATTAAAACCAAAACCAAAACCAACCATAAAAAAATTGGTAATTTCGCTTTCGGTAGTTTCGATTTCGGTAAATAAAAAATGTAAACCATTACCACTAATTTTCGATACAATGCGGTATGGTGCGGGTTTTTACCGTACCACGAAAACCCCAGCTTGGTGGTATCATCTTTATTTACTTCAGTTATTCCCTTCACCAACATATCAATGTACGGTTGTCTTCAGTGCTCAACAAAATTATATTCAGCAGGCTGGTAATATAGTTGACATTAATCACAAACCCTTTGAACTGCCACAGCATCTTGCTTCATCGTGGGCCAAAAGTAGCCTGCTCTTTGAATCCTTCGGTAGATTGAAATTTCAATGGTCTTATAGCTATCCAAGTGGGCTTCCTTCAATCTTTTCTTAGGTTCTTCTAGATTGATATACCTTGATAGCCATCCTCCCGTGTTTTGTAGTATAAGTTTATACCAGTAATAAATTATTGAGCCAATTCAACCAAACTTAATGCTCTCTCTCCTGAATCAATATGCTTTCTTACTTTGCCTCTCCAATCATTGCTATCATTTATAGCTAACATTTCTGATATAACTAATGGAGGTATCCTTTTAATAATTCGAATGATTGTCGAGTCACCTTTCATGGCAACCTTTTGAGCAATCGTAGCGTAAGCATCAACATGCACGTTCATCATTTTGGGGTGTCTTTTTATGGTCACCTCATGGAATGTTTTGAGAAATCTTTGAATGATCGTTCGACAAGGTTCCAAACTCATGTGCTTCAGCATATTCACTATTTACTTGCTTCACCACTAGCTTAGAATCACCGTTGATAATGAGTAACTGGATGCCACTTCATAAAGCTTCTTACAACCCAAGTACCAATGCCTCACACTCAACTTCGTTATTGGAACAATAAAAATCTAACTTGAAGTATAGACACACTCCTCATTTTCCCCTGCACCGCCTTTGCCTTATGCTGACGAACCATCAAAATTTATTCTCCATTCTTCCAAATTTCTTTCCAAATAATTGGCATGCAGATCATCACCTGGAAGTTCTTCATGTGGTGGTTCGAATATGCCAAAATGAAAGATTACCAATAGATTCACATAAGCTTGACCTTTGATAGCTTGTAGAGCCACACACTTTAGGTCATATTCTAAAAGTACAAGGAACCATCAAGCAGCCCTGCCTATTAGTACAGTTCGAGCGAGCAAAATTTAATAGTATCACATCATGTTACAATGTGAATTGTGAAAGATAACATATAGTGTTTAAGATTTTGAGAAATAAATACAAGGGCTAAACAGTTCCTTTCACTACTAGTGTATCTGGCCTCGGGAACATGAATAATACGAATAAACAAATAAACAGGCTTCTCTATTCCCTCAACTTCTTGCGTTAATAGTGCACCAATAAATCTAGTTGTGGAGGTGAGATAGAGTTGTAACTGTATACCTACCTTTGGAGGAATCATGGTTTTTGGTGATGTGAGAAACTTATTTAGTTTGTCCAAAGCTAGTTGCTTAGGCTTCTCCCAAATGAACTTGGTCCCTTTACCCAGTAGCTACAACAGAGGGTGAGTGATCTCAGTGAGCCTGGGCATAAATCTTCTCAAATAAGAAACTTTTCCATTAAAACTCTTTAGCTTTTTCGTAGTTTTTGGACGCGCTATTCACCATAAACCCCAAGAATTTTCCACTAGTTACCCCAAAAATACATCTAAGATGGTTCATCTTTAGTTTCTACTTTCTACATCACGTGAATACCCTCCTCAAGTCTACCCACTGATCGATTTCCCTATTGGATTATATAACCATATCGTCAATATAAAACTCAATAATATTATGAAAAAGCTCATAGAATATCTCAATCATTGTCCTTTGATAGGTAGCATCTACACTATTTAGTCTAAAAGGCATAATTGTGTACATAAAGTTACCTAATGGAGTGCGAAAGGCAGTCTTCTCGGTATCGCCCAGATTCATCTTGATTTGGCTATAACCTACGTAGCCATCCATGATATTGTATATCTCATGACTGACTTTTGCGTCTATCAAGGTGTCTATAGATGGTAGTGGCAACTCATCTTTTGGACAAGCTCGATTCAAATCCCTAAAATCTACACAAATTCTGATTTAGTTTTTGTCCTTCTTCCCCGTGGGAGTAATGATGGACAACCAAATGGGATTCTAGATTGGGATAATCAAACCTGCTGTGAGCAACCTCTGTACTCTTTTCTTGATCTTTAGATCAAGCTTTGCTTTGTATGCTCGGGTGTCTTGTTTTACTGGGATAGCTGAAGGCATCACATTCAACTTGTGACAACTCACATCTTTGTCAATACTGGGCATCTTAATGTACTTCCACGTAAAAAAATCTTTGAACTCTCGAATCAACTCAATCAAATCCCCCTTTGCTTTTGCATTCAAATCTTGTGTGATAAAGATTGGTCTGTAGTCATCACCCTTTTCAATAATATCCACTTGTTCCAGCTCTTGAGCTGGGACCTTGGTCTATCACGCATGCATCCTGGCTCAGCTTCCACATCCTCAACAAGCTCTTGAACATTATAGTTATCAATCACCATATAGTTCCTTTGGTTTTCCACTAAAAAATCCATAAACTGGGTTAACCTCATCTTTAAAACTTTCAACTGCTCACTCACACCTTTATAACTTATAAATGATTTTGCCATTTGGAAACATAATTCTCTTGCACTTTATGGGGTCTTTCTCCATGTACTGCCTCTTCTTACAATTTTCCTCAAGCTCTCTTGTAGAGAACTGACTTAACACACTTTGTTATTGAACTTGAAGCTCAATCGGGTCAATCCTTGGTGTCATTTTGTTTCGCAGTTACCTAAATAGGTTAGTTTATTTCACTTCCTCTCGCATCGCCTCATGCTCCTATGGGTTATCATCAATAAAACCCTTTAATGTACTATTTCCTTAGTGCTTGTCACTGTAGTGCCACTACTGTATTTGGTGAGCATCAAAGCTTCCTCAGTTAGCTCAGTATAAAATGCAGCATCGACTAAATGTGCCTCCTCATGTGCAAATGTCTTCTTCGATGCTCGAATAACCACCTACTTTCCCTTGATGTTCGCCTTCGCACATTGATGGTAAGGAGAAGGTACCAATCCATGGTTGTGCATCCATACCCTTCCAACTAATAATTGGCATGGGGACCCACATTCCATTATATAAGACTTAATGTGGGGAGTATGTTCCCCATAGTGATTCCCACATTGACATAGGCAATGGAATTTGAAGATTGATTATCATATCCCGATATAGATAAAGGGTTATTAACAATCCTTGTTTCAGGGATATTGTAAGCGTAGAAAGATCTAATAGGCATAATGTTGATGGAAGCTCCCCCGTCTAGTAAAACTTGGTTAAAACTACACCCATTCACACTTGTCGTTACATAGAGTGGACTGTTGTGAGGATACCTGATCGAACGATCTGCCTTTGAGAAAGTGACTTCTGAGGGAACCTTTTAACCAACTTTTACATAATCCCTTTCCAACCTAAAGTTAGAGCCATGTTCTTCTTTGCAATTTCCAAAATTGATTAAGTGACCTCAAATCTAGAATTATTTAGTAACCCCACTTGATGAAAAAACCAACTAAACTTTTGCAATTGTGCTATAGAAGCACATTCCACCCAAGGTTCATCATGATCGTATTCCAGTCTGTAAACTTCTTCGACATCTCTATTTGCCGATTAACCATAGTATCTCACTGCATTCGTAGCACCCAACGAGAAAGCCTCCAACTGCTTCCCTAAATCATCAATCGAGCCCAGATCATCGTCTATGGCCAGGTGGGCCATTTCAAACACACATTTGTCTAAAGATTCCTCAAAGGTTTCCTAGAGGAACCTTTATTCTCTCAAGCTTTATTTTACTTTTTCATCATAGGTGCTGGCCATATTGGCCTTGTGAGCTGGCAAAGGATTGTCATTCACATTTGCCTGGGAGAACTTAATGTCCCCCTTCTCAACATGTGTACAAATGAGCCTCCTCAAGGCAAAGAATTTTTTGCTTGGGTGGCCTACCTGATTGTGTATATGAAAGAACCTTGGGTTATTCCTTTGCTCCTGCATCATCGATTCTTTCGTGTTGAATCTCATTGGCCTATAAATTTTATCGTGAAGCATATGATCATAAATATCCAGGGCTTGTTCAAGCGTACAAGGCAATTTGGTGGGTTAACCCTTTTCTCAAATTTAATCTTATTGCCTCTTTCTCCATTGTTATTTCCACCCCTTTATCTTCTATCCCAATCATCTGCATAGTTTATCTGGGGAGGCATCCCATGCCCCGAAGCAGTTGGTGGTCTTAACACCAAACTGGACAACCTAAGGGAGTGGTGATGGTTTTACCACCAGAGTAATATTTTTAGCGAATTTTTAAAATGAAATAAATGTACCTTCTCTAGTTTTGTTGATCAGGTTGCAAATATACTTAGGAAGTAAGCCTTCCGTGTAGACTTGTCGGAGTTTGCTTTCTATAGTTTCCTCTGATATCAAGAGACCTTTCACGAAACCTTCGAAAGTATGCGACCACATACTCCCCGAGATTTTTTTTTCTCTCGAGAAAGCTGTGTCAGAGTAAACTCATATTTCTCTACAAAGAAATCTGGATGAATTAAACGTGAAGATCATTCCACTATGCCACACTCCCAGGTACAAGGTGGGAATACCACATGTATGCTTTCTCGGCCACGGACTTGGAGAATTCTCTCAGCCTTAACTTTTTATCATTACAATAGGCCCCAAGGCTCTCAACGAACCTCTTTATGTGCTCCCTTGGGTTCCCCCCTTTCCAGTATCCTTATCAAAGACAACGAGAACATACTTTTTTGGTTATGGTTCGTTATTGTACTCCTCTAGGTATAGAGTACGAAAATCATCATATATTGAGGAGGTCCCTCAACAATCCTTGGATGCCACCATCATCCGTAAGATCTTCTTTTTCATTTCTTCCATGCTAAATAGATGGGGGACAATTTGAATAGGCACCTCCATAAGAGAAACAACCCTTGGTGGGGTGATAAAAGACACATTCTCTACGATGCTAGGAGGAACCATAGTGGGTAACACCACTGATGAAGTGTCCGCTTTAGTTGAATTTGGTTGAGAAATAACACCACCGGAGATAAAAGGCACCGATAACACTGCCAGTGGTGTTACAAAAGAGTTTGATCCTCCAGAAATACCTAATACTTCCTGAGAACTCGGAGTTTTGATTAATTTCGCAAACAAACGCATTAATCTAGCCATTTGTGCTGGGCTTATAATTGCGCTAGCTACCGTTGCGACAATCGATAGTCCCATCGTTGTTGGCACCGTCACGCCGACCTCCGTCAAGATGGTGAAATCTACCTTTTCCTCACACTATATAGTGCTAAAATCAATGTTCTTCTCTATGTTTTCGTTAGTCATTCCTTAAAGAGAATACCTCCCCCAATGAAGTCACCAAATGAAATATGTGGGTTTGATAAATATGATTAGAATTCAACGAGGCGTAACCTTTTTTATAATGATAATTGATGCGCAAAGAACAATAGATTCCTTATATTCGTAGTAAACAACTTTAGTACTTCCAATGAATGGTCTGAGTACGACAACTATGTGTTTAATGAACCTTTAGAACATAAATACTCTTACAGCACAATTAATGAAATGAATCTCGACAACCAACCTGGTTGAAGGGAGAAAGAACAAGCACTTTGGTGCAATAAAGGCAAGGTATAAACCTTCAACTCAATAAGTGCAATGATTACTAATAAATACTAGCCAAGATCCAAGAACAAAGGGATAAACTTAATGATAATATCTCACAATAAAGCTCTCGTATATGGAGAAACCAGATATCAATATTTCGGTCCTCAACAAAAGATTAGTGAAAGTATTAATAGGAATGCAAGGTCATTAGAGTGATTACATTAAATGTTCTGAGCCCCCTATTAAAGGCCAAAGGGGCTGTGCATTAATGCAAAATATGACGTATTAAATGCATCGGATATTATATTTTGGAGGGAACACTTTTTAGGCTATCAGAATGTTCCTCTCATTGACTGTGATGTGACAAGTTGGCACAAAGGTTTCCTTTGTGACGACTGATGGGACATTCCTCCAAATGAGCCATTGGTCCAAGGAATTAGCCCACTCGAGTGCTAGTTTCTCTCGAGCTCCCCAAATGTCATAACTCATGATGTCATACAAGATACTTTATAGTGGTACTAAGATATGATGCCTTGTTAACTAAATTAGGTTCCTCGACATAAGGTTACTCAAATAAATTTGCTTTGTATGTGTTTTTTGGATGAGGTTCCTTTGTGAAAGGTTCCTCGAACGAGTTGTTTTAACAATGTCCCTCGAGTGAGGTCCCTCGGGAAAGAGATGTTTTGGGATACTAAATTTATTTTATTAGAGCGAGGTTTTGCCCAAATTTACCAAAGAGGTTGGAATTATTTCTTTACTCAATCCTCCAAACCAAATCCCTATGAGATTACCTAAATGAGGTCACTCGATAAAGCATGAGAGTTTTCCCATATCCTACCAGACGTGGTCCTTCGCAAGTACTAAGCAACCTCAATACTATTACAATAGGTTCTAAATATTTGACAAGTGAGAAAAAATATAAGCTAAGTACATATCACAAGTATGTTTCTTGAAGCCTCTTCGAAATAACTTGCTTGTTGTGGGAATGCATTTGAGTAACCTTGGTTGTTGTGGGAGTGCCTTCGGATGAGCTTCTTTCGATTGGCCTTGATCCAGCTCTTTACACTTGATCGTCCTCTAATCCACCTTGGTAAGCTTGATTAATGTTCGATCAACCATAGCTTTAACCTCCCTCTACACTAATAACATAACCCTATATCATACATAAGGAGCATTCTTCCAAAACAAACTTAGCCACTAAGATATACGAAAAGACTCCCTTGCCCCCAATGTTCTATCATAATTTCCTAAATGTAATTAAGAAATTAAAAATGGCTATTTAACCAATTTAATTTACACTAAATTTCTGAAAGTTCTATAAATTTAATATTTATCATTTCAATTAAATCTCTTCCATTATAATCAACCCTATTCATATATTCTTAATTAATAATAAATCATTATTTAAAATATTTAATTATTTACTTAAAAAATTGGGGTATTATATCGGACACATTCACATAATGACTAACCAATTAACACTGCTTATTGACTCAATAAAATGAATCTCACCCATCGACAAATCAAAGCAATGACAATGTGGATATTATGATCCTCATATCCCCCGGGATTACAAACATACATTCCCTTTGCAAACTGTGAGATTGTGAAAGTCTACTCCTGTCAATAACTAAACTTAGATCTCACCCCCTAGTGTTTTTCAATATATAGCTAATGTACCAGTGCAATCTTACTTGAACTGTCAAACAAGTTACTAAACTATTATACAGGTTCCTTTAGTCAAGATAAACCAATAAGATTGTAAACATAGATTTACCGATAGGATGTCGATCCCAAACCTTGGTTATGAGTTGTTCAATTATATTATAATTGAAATTCCGATCTTCCATGATCAAGATGAACCAAACTCAACAGATTTCCTACTATGTATAATTTACCAAAATATACAATATATTTATCAACAAATATAAGGTATTCCTATAAACATGATTCATACTTCGAACTATCTAAGACAATCACTTATTAATAATTAATAAATGCCATAAAATATGGTTTTAGGAATATAATCCCAACAAAAGGCACACTTTAAAATGATATATACTTGATGAAAAACACATACCAAATCAAAAACCTATGATACCAATTGAATGTTAAGTTCTAAATGAATTTATAGTGGGGAAGTGAATAAGGCTTATACCAAGTTTTTCACATCGGAAGAAAAACATGTGCATTTCAAGCTAGTGTGTGTAGAAAAGTGCATACACATGGTGGATAATCTTGAAAATAGATTTGAAGTGTGAATTTCAAAATTAATTCATGGAAAATATGTAATTAAGCATGATGGAAAATCATCACGATCTAATTACACTACTCACTAGGGGTGCACAACGAAACCGAAAATCCGATAAACCGAACCAAACCGACTGCATTGGTTCGGTTTGGATCGGTTTTTTTGCTCAATGGTTCGGTTCCGGTTTGAAAAAATAAAAAACCGATACATCAGTTCGGTTCTCGGTTCCAGGGTAAAAAAACCCAATCCGATCCGAAAACCGATCCGATCCGAACCAATCCGGGACCGAACCGATTTATAATTACATATATATATTTATTTAATATATTTAACACTTGTAATTTATATTTTTGTGATTATTTGAGTTTCTAACTTAAGTTATTGAGGTCAAAATTAATTTTGACCTTAAAAAAATTAGTTATGAAACACATTAATCTTAAAAAAAATTAGTTATGAAATATGATTTTGGAACCGAAAACCGATCCGATCCGGGAACCGTCGGTTCGGTTTGGTTCGGTTCTGTATTAAAGTCGGTTCGGTTCCGGTTCCAAAAATTTGGAACCGACCCAGGTCGGTTCGGTTCTCGGATTAGTACCAAAACCGATCCAAATCGAACCGTGTGCACCCCTACTACTCACACATCAATTAAATCTATCACCATATAGGGACAAGTTACTAGTTTATAATTAATACTATTCAAATTAACTTAAAAGTGTTTGATTTATAACTTTGATGTGTGATGAGATCAGTTTATTCATGGTGGTTTGCTATATCAGAGCATGGTATGGGTTGGATTAAAAAAGGATAATACGTTAGATTTAATTATATAATTCTAAAAAAGTTATAAACAACCCCCAAAAATTAGGCTCGCAACATTCATATAAAATTTTGTGCCCCGTGCCATTTTAGTGTCGCACCCAAATATATTTCCTAGCTCTACCACTGATCTGATTACAGACACATAAGGTCCTTTGTAACGAAATTCATACTTCAAGGGGGTTTCTTGCATTAGATAGCTTTAGGGGGTTTCTTGCAAAAAAATAGTTATGTGGGGGAAATAAAGACATTAGTATAACAGATGCTCGGAGCGGATAACACTCGAATTGGACACCACAAGTGCCAATATTTCCACTCTCTATCTGATGCTCATAAGCTACAAACGATGGCTTCTTCAATCACTGCTTCCTTTCAGACCAGGTTGGAACTCTAACCCTCCTTTTACATCTCTATCCTCAAGATATAAATGGATGTAAATTATATATTGGTACAAGCTAAATATGAGCTTCTACATTTTACTAGAAAATTTGCTTTATTTATTTGCTTGCGAGTTTTGTTATTTCACCAAAATGCTTTTACGGGATATTCCCAAATTGGGTTTTGAAACTAATTGTTTTTTATTGATTGGAAATGGGTCAATTTCGTGGGAATATGTGAAGTCAAGAAATTAACAAAGATTTTCATTACAACATAATATGTATTTTTTTTTCTTCTAGAATAGTGTTATTTGGAATAGCTATGGATAGAACAGTGTTTAACATGAGCAGCATAAATTCCATTTATCTCATAGTTAGAGTTACCATTTGAAAGTAAATATTTTCAAGCAAAAATAACTTTAATGTAATCCTTGGTCAAGATTAGAAAAAAAAAAGATTCATTATGTGACATTCCATAAAGAGAGGAGGGCTCTAAGAATGGTACATATGTTCATGAGTTTGAAAAGTGCCATTGTAATTAGTCTAGAGAAATCCATTTGTGAGTTTTAGGTAGCATGGATAATTATCTAATATTTTCAGTTCTCTGTATTCAATCCAACTTTGTTTCGAAATCCAAAGTGCTGTTAATTCCTTAGGTAAGTTTATTGTAGAAGTACTTGAAGATGAAAAGGGTCTGTTATGTTATATTTTGGAGTAAATTCTAGGCTAACACAGTCTGGGAAATACTGCTTAATTGACATAGTGATATGACATAGACTCATAGGTACATTACATTGATGTCACAGAGTACAATTGTAAGTCAAACTTTGCTATCAACGAGGACTTCACACACACTGACCTATTCATCTACAACGAATATAATTCGGAAAATTTGAGAAAAAATATTTTCGCTTTATTGCAGCAACTTGAGATCAGTTTTTCTTGGGGAGAGAACTGGAATCAATGTTTCCGTCGTTCCTATCACTCATGTCAGTTTTACGAGGAGAACTGTGAAATGTAAGGAATCGAGAATCGGTAAGCAACCGATTGAAGTGCCATCCAATGTGACAATTGCATTAGAAGGCCAAGATTTGAAAGTAAAGGGTCCTCTGGGTGAGCTGGCATTGACTTATCCTCGAGAAGTAATGCTTGAAAGGGAGGAGTCAGGAATCCTTAGAGTCAAAAAGGCAACAGAGACGAGAAGGGCCAACCAAATGCATGGTTTGTTCAGGTACATTCAAATATCTTTATTTTTTTTCCCTTTATTTATTTAGGTCTTGCATGTATGCTTATTTATTTTTATTAAATGAAGCTTGTGAGTCGTGATTTTATTAAACTTTACCAGGGACTGTAATTTGTTTTTTCCAAACTGAATATCGAGTGAAGTGCATAAAAACCATTGAACTATGCAAATATTGCAAGGAACCCCCCAAACTGTTTTTAACATATAAAATTCCCTTGAACCGTGCATTTTTCTGAAAAGAACCCCGTGTGTTGCTAAAAAGTCCCCATATATGGTATTTGCAACAAAATGCATAGTCCTTGAAGTTTATGCATTAAAAATATGTCGAGAATTTTTCTTGCAAAATATGCATTATTCCGGATGGTTTGCATTTTCGCCTTGTATATTTGCTAACGTTCTAGTTATGCTGAAAGTACGAAAGATAACTGTACTGGTGACGTGATTTGTCTCTAGTCTTTTATACTGCTGGAACCATCATGGAGCAGGATTGTTATACAAAAGTGGAAAATGTAAAACCTATGGTGATGTGTATGGGATATATAGCGACATGTGGTGCGTGGTTGTGCCTCGAGGAGAAGACTTTCTTTTATTTTCTATTTTTAGTTTAGGGTAATAGTGTCATTTTCTTCCATTTTTTAGTTTTTAATCAGTCTCCAAACATGTTTGGGACTAATGAGTCATTTTTAGTTTTTAGTTCTCCTTTTTGGTCTTTTTTAGTATTAGCTTGGTTAGCAAGCTAACCTCTTCTATAAATATGCCCTTGGCCCTCATTAATAATCACACCTTGAAAATTGAAAATAGAGAGAGAGAAACACATTTCATTAGTTTAGTTTATTTGTTGTTATTGTTGTTGTTGTTGTTGTTGTTGTTGTGTAGTTAATAGTTGTGTAGTGTTAAAATAACGTTTCCGCATTTGTAGTTTACATTAAATTGGTATCAGAGCTGCATTTGTTCTTGGTGTTCATCATGGTGCGTGAAGCGAATCACGAGTTGTGATTCCAAGTCAGGCAACCCTTTAATCGGTAGATTGATAAATGTCCAAATAAGAATCGGGTAGATGGAAACCCTAAATTCCATCACCGCTAAAAGGGGAGATACCAACCCTTTTAGCCTTCTCCACCCTCCATCTCCACCACCACCCTCATCCACCTCCATCTCCTACCGCCATACAACCATCACCCCGATTACATGAATCTCCGCCTTCTAACTTACACAAACCCTAACCCTAATCCTCAAGAATCCCAAGAACCTACAAACCCTAGCCCACCTCTGCCAAATAGCCCCCAACCCTGTTCCGACCACCTCCACTGGTCTAAAAACCACCGCTGTTCCTCCACCCAGGGCCGCATCCATTCCCCCAATGCCCGCCGACCAAAAAAAACCAAGCCTTCCTCCCGTTTGGCCACCGATCCACCCTCGGGACCTTTTTTCGGCACCGCCCTACTTCCCTTACTCCCGATCTGTTATCCGTCACTTTGTTCACCCCCGGCCAACTAGGGTTTGGCCCTAGCGGTGGTCGACAGTCGCCAGAGGTCAACCTTAGTGCCAGCGACCCCTTTTTCCTGGCCGGATGAGTTCAGAATCTCCTCCCAACCACCGATCCAATCCCCCCCCAACCCCCCATCTGGCCCAGCACACTCCCAAACCCATTTTTTTCACCTCGGACAAACTCCTTCTTGTCCCCAGGGCAACCCACTCCTAGGGTTTGTCCTCCCACCCTGTCTCTTATCCACAAATATCAAACTAAATCCCACCACCTTCTTAGAACCCCCAAGAAACCAGCCCCACCCCCTATTTTTATCCTTTCCATCCTCATTTATGCCCAACCACAATTAAAATCGATAAAAATGTGTTTCCCTACTACGATCCAATCCACCACCCTCTAATTGACCTCAAATTCGGTCAAGATTGGCCTTAGGGCCTTTTTGTGACACAACATATGACTTCCATGAAAAATGCGTCCAGCTTTGGATCCATTTTCTGACTATTTGCCATTTTGGGTCCGGCTTTCCGGAATGTTTCCGCTTTCGATCCGCTTGTTTCGCCATTGTACTCGTAAAGGTGCTATCACTGGAGTTTTCGTCCGGTCAGATTCAAGGGTCCACCATTCCAAGTTGCAACCATGTACTCGTGGTGTCGAGAAGATGTGTATGATCGTCAGTTTTTGGTTGCTCGGATTTCTTAGAGGGACATCGTCGGGATTTGAGTTTATTAGACCTATTTTTGATGAGGTTCATTCGCATGGGACTAATTCTAGAAGGGCTGCCCACTTTTGTTGATTTTGATTGAGGTCCGAAGCTTTTTCGAGGTTCATATCAAGTTCATATTGTATTGATGATTCACCCTCCAAGCTCGAGGACGAGCTTTTTCGAAGACGGGAATAATGATGTGTATGGGATATATAGTGATACGTGACGCGTGGTTGTGCCTTCAGGAGAAGTCTATCTTTTCTTTTCTGTTTTTAGTTTAGTTATTAGTTATCTTTTTTTGGTTTTTTTGGGTATTAGCTTGGTTAGTACGCTAACCTCTATTATAAATAGGCCATTGGCCCTCATTTGTAATCACACGTTGAATATTGAGAATTGAGAATAGAGATAGAAAGATACCCATTTCATTAGTTTAGTTTTTTTTTTTTTTTTTTTTGTTGTTGATGTTGTGTAGTTAATAGTTGTGTAGTGTAACAATAACGCTTTCGCATTTGTAGATTTATATCATATAACGATATCTTAACATGGTTCAAAGTATTGTTGAAACCGAGACGACACGGCCCAGTTGACTAGGTCTCACAGGGCACGGATCTGAGTTCGAGTCACAAGTCGATAAATAGACAACTAAATCTGTCTAACTTGGCCTAGAGATCGGTGACTCGGCTAGAACATCGGAGAACTTTGCCTAAATATCGGTTATATTGTTCTCTACTCGTGACTAGCTCTTTCGATTCCTAAGCGATTTTGGTTATTTGGTTATAAACAGTGGCCAATCCAAGATTTTAATCCAGGAGGGGAGGAAATAGGGGAATCTAGGACTTCTCGTTGGTAACCTGAATTTAGGTCAGTTTCAGCTAAAAACAATTTTACAACGTAAATAAATTTAGGGCTTGAGAAATCAAACACATTCAACAATAATAATCTCATATCGAAACCAAATCAGTAAAAGAAAAAGGCAGTTGTCATCAATTCAGGGTCCAAAAAAGGAATGAGGCATAAATATTTTTGCTACTAGTTCTCATAATCAATAATGGTAATATATATATATGTATATATAACAAATTAAGAGCAACCAAGAAAACAAAATGTTAAACATATAAAGAGCAATAAAAAATTTGTTTTGCAAGTAAACTATGTTTACATGCACAAAAAAGAGAGAAGAAAACTCTACAACATACATATTAATCATACCTAGGTTGATTTTCCTTCCACTTTCGAGCCTTAATATTCACGTTTAATATTTGTTTGAGATATCAAACTCTACAGTTTTTCCACTTGGGGTAAGAAATCCACTGTAACTGGAAAAGGGTAATTTTTTTGTTGCTTGCGGCCAAAAGGAAAGGAAGAAAACAACTGGTGAAATTCTAGGCTATAAACATTTTGGAGATATCTCATGTGAAAGGCCGTAAATATCACTGGGATTAACTACCAATCACTAAATTGTTGACTTGTAGTGAAAACGGAACGTCCGAGATTAACCATGCCAGGGATGGATTACAATTGCAAAGCAACAACTGAAGTTCAAAAACCAAATTTAAATTTGTACCTATCTACTCAAAACTAACTCACCTCGATTTCAGGAGTGGCGATCGCCCCCCTTGTTCCCAAGTGCGTCCGCCATTGGTTATAAACGTTATAACTACTGAGATGACCCCCAGGGGTTGAGTGGAGTGGTGGTTGGGTTTTTTTTTTTTGGGGGGGGGGGTACCTAGACGGCCATAGGTCGGGGGATTGATTCTCACCACCGCCCTCGGTCGCTCCCGACTTACATTGTTCACATCCTATGGGGTCGGGCTCTGTGAACCGTGGGTTTTCATACCGGGGGGCTACAATGTGCCCGTTCCTAGGAAGTTCCCACGTATACCCCCCCCCAAAAAAAAAAAAAAAATACTGAGATGTAGTAGGTATTAAGATATATACGTATAAATTAATGCTCATATACATGAAGGCCGTTATTGATGTTAAAAATTAATGTTGGGCCGATGGCCGATCTTAACTAAGAATTGCTAATTAACTAACAATCGAACAATTAAGTAATGAAATGAACTCAAATGCAACTGAAATGAAGAGAATAAGAAAGAGAGAACCCAGATTTTACGTGTTTTGGCTCCAAGTCAGCTGCCTATGTCGCCAGATGGCGCATTCTTTACTAAGTTAGCTTGAATACTCCATTGGAGCACGCATACAAGTTCACTCTCACTAGGATATCACTCGGACAACATAACAATATGAACTTCAATATCATTTGCCATTTTGCGTTCCCATGAACTCTATTTATAGGTGTGTGAGATGAGTGAGGTGAGAGGATGTGATGCTAATGGACACGCGACTCATTCTTACTAAGAGAGATGAGATTACACTCTACACGAGTGAAAAGGAATAATCACACGTTAGTTATTGTACATGGGGGAGAATGTATTCATATCTTCTCTTTATCTTGTATAAGTGCCTCTTGCTGACGTCACTTGGTCACGAGATGCAGTTGACAGTGCTAACGACATCTTAAATAAACTAGTTCCGTGATTAACTAAAGCTGCCTCTGACGAGGCTGAAGCCGAGGTCGAACTCTTTTGAAGATGCCCCATCATCCACCTGGCAGGAGGTTTCCCCCAGAGAGAGAAGAAGCCGAGGTCTTTTAATGACACGTGGTACTCTATGTGGTCTTCACGCCTTTTTGCTATATTTAGGGCACGACAACCGTATAGGAGTTAATTACGGACTAGGCACTGCTCATATTTCTATTGCAGATTTGCGCCAAACTATAACTATTTTCCAAGGAATTGTATAGTTTAAGGACTTTCTTTCTCCTCCTTAAATCATGAATTATCTAACCAATCCTAAGGCACACTAGTTATCAGGGGCAGACCTACCCATCCCGAATGGGGGCGGCCATACCCACGAGTTTCCCCAAAATTCTGCTGTGGGTTTTATAAATTTTTTTTAGACCTATTTGTGAGTTTTTAAAACTTTGGGGGTGATTATCTAAATAACCAAAATTATTAAAACATAAAAGTTGAATAAACCTTTTTTGGCTGAAATAAGTTTTTGTTTGTTGCTGAAATATCAATTTTTTGTTGTTTGTTGTTGCTGAAATATCAACCTATTTTGTTAGTTAATTTCTTCAGTATGTTTTGATTGCTGCTGAAATATCTCAGATATGTTAATTTTTTCAGTATGTTGCTCAAATTTCAGTTGCTAAAATATCTTAGTTAGACAAATCTCTTTGTTTAAATGAGTTTGATTTGTAATAGGAGTCCAAATTTAGTTAATTAATGCCTCAACATTTTTAGGGTTAAAAAATTGCAAAAACAAAGTAAAGAAAACCCAAAAAATTTACCTCGGGGGCTCCCGCACCCAAACCTCCAGGCTTCGTTAGACCTTTTCGCACCCATCAACTCAAAATCCTGGGTTCGCCACTAGTTATATAGGTTTATAATTTGCAATTTCTTTATAAATTGTTTTTTAATTAAAATTATATGTAGATTGTGTTACTATTGGAACAATGCAATTAACAAATACACTATGCACGAATATAATATTAGACAATGTTATACATGGTAATTTTTTTCAATTATATAATGCATCGAAGTTACTATGCTCGTCTTTCTAACCTTTTCTATGTTTCCTATAAAAACAAAAATAAAAGAAAATTGGGCTCTCTTAAAAAACATATCGTTGCGTATCGCCCAAATCCGATACCGAGTTGAAAATTGGGCGGCCGAGTGATAGACAGATACCGTGGCTTTGAGTCATTCATCTTTAGAACATGTGTCCTACAAAGTGGTCGACATTTTAACTGAGTATATGACCTTAGTTGGGATTATTTATTTAGTTTTGTTTATTTATTTTTTGTTATGTAGGTGCGACAATGATATTAATTTATTTTGTGTCACAAGGGATCAACAAACATCCTTATTTACTTCCGGAGTCATTATTTGAAACTTGTTAATATTGATATTAGTGAACTGAAATCTTATTTCTTCATTATGAGGTCCCTATTAAATGAATTCTAGTGATCTTTAACCCTATCGGAATTATTGTCCACAGGACTCTTACAAACAACATGGTGGTGGGTGTATCTAAAGGATTTGAAAAAAGACTTCAATTGATTGGGGTTGGGTATCGTGCAATGTTAGAAGGAAAAGAGTTGGTACTAAATCTCGGGTTCTCTCATCCGGTCAAAATGGCAATCCCTGAGGGCCTGCAGGTAAAAGTGGAAGACAACACAAGAATTGTTGTTAGCGGATACGATAAATCTTCCATTGGTCAATTTGCTGCTTCAATTAGGAAATGGAGACCACCAGAGCCGTATAAAGGTAAAGGTGTGAAATACGCTGATGAAATAGTTAGAAGAAAGGAGGGCAAAGCTGGGAAGAAGAAGTAATACTACTGTAGTCATGAGTATTACATTTTATGTTTATTCATTTCTGTTTTTATTTTGTATTTTATCTTACACTTCTCATTTTGATGTATGGAGGAAATGTTAATGGGCAATCAACAGGTTATGACTGACATCTCATAATGTTCTGCCATGCTCCCACCCTTCATGATGCCATCTACCCAAACCCGGGGTTTTCGAAAGAATGAAATTTTAGGAAATTTTGCTGCCCTTGTGAGTGCATCTTGCTCTGGAAATTCCCATGAAAGCTGGGGTTGGCAATGGGTCGTGTGGGGTCAGGTTTTGTGTCGTGCTCGTGTCTGAATACTTTTGCATTGCCAAAAATTCTTCTAGGCATAACCTGATTCATATTGGGTATTTCTAGTGTATAATCGGTTGGGGAGCGCTATTGGCGCTCCATAAAATCCTATGACACTCCACTTTCAAACACAAAATTAATAAATGACAATAAAGCCCCTCTTACCATAATGCACGGAATTTTGGGTGATTCATTTGTCCTTCATTATGTGAACACCACTTGAAGAATGGTGATAAAATGTTAGATAACAATTATTTTTAATTCAGTAATTAAATAAAATTTAAGCGAAGAAAAAAAATTCAAACTTTGAGCAACAATTATTGACAACTTAATCATTAATTGATTTACACATTAATACTCACTTATTTTTTTTTTACTAAATATGAGCACAATTCAATTAGAATGCGACACGACACAACATTATACGGAATCTTATTTTTTATCTAACAAGAACACAACACATAAAAGTGTCACGACATGATATTTTTTTTTATCTAACACGATCTAATTAAAATGCAGCAAGACAACATGGAATCTCATTTGTTTACTTAACACGATCCAAATAAATGTGATACGTTACTAAATCTTATTTTTTTTTCTAACATGAACATGATCTAATTAAAAAGCAACACGCCACAGCACAACATGAAATTTTATTTTTACATGACACAAACATGATCCATATGTTCCATTATAATTAAATCGTGTTCGTTTTAGATAAAAAAAAAAAAATCATGTCGTACCATGCCACTTTTGAGTCATGTCCGTGTTAGTTAAAAAATAAAATGTTGGCATTTTTTTTTGTTTTAAAATTCAAAAACCGTATATTCCATTTTTTCTATTTATGGTGCCTTTTTAACATAATCTAATTATTAAAGTTTTTTTTTGTTTATTTTGCATTTTTTATTGGAGTCATGATCGTGTTAAGTAAATTTTCCTATAATTTAAATTTAAAAAGTAGTATAGTGTAAAATATGAAAGTGGGATATTATATGGATATAGTTATTAATTTTTCATATTTTTTAACATTCATAATTATTTTCATATGTTGTAAGGAAGTAATTTGCATTTAGTTATTGTTTAATACACATTTAGTCAAAAAATAATTATTTTGTTTCAAAAAGTCCCTCGAACACCCATCTAATCAACATTTCTTATTTTTAAAGGGCCGTGTCATAGCGTGCCATGTCATGCCCTTTATATTTTGGTTGAGGTCATTTTCAGTATAAAAAATAACATTTTGTATTGTGACACTTTTAATTGTGTCGTGTTAGGTAAAAAAATCACATTTCATATCGTGTCATGGCTTGCCATGTCATGTCATTTTTATTTTGCTCGTATTCGTTTTTGTTTAGAAAATAACATTTTATGTTGTGTTAGTCTTACTTGGGTCGTCTTCGTGATAGGTAAAAAAAATCATATTTCCAGTCATGTCTTATAGTATCACTTTTATTTGAATCGTATTCGTGTTTGGTTAATAAAAAAACAACACAACATGACACAACACATTCTTTATTTAACAAGACATGAACACGACCCAAAGAATAATATCATTTTTGTCATTTAATAAAAAGGAAAGGGCACGGCTATTCGCAATCTTATATTTTAAAACACGACACGATGTAACACGATAAGAAATCTTATTTTTTTAACTTTATACCAATGCGACACGATTTTTTTTTACCTTATATCAATACGTCACTTTTATTTGGATCGTGTTCATGTTTGGTTAATAACATTCTTTTTTTTAACTAGACATGAACACGACCCAAAGAATTGTATTGTGTCATGTTGCATCTTTTTTTATTAACCAAACATGAACACAATCCAAATAAAAGTGAACAAATATTATTTTTTATGTGGGTAAAAAAATTAAGATCTCGTGTCGTACTGGTATAAGTTAAAAAAAAATTAAGATTTCGTGTCGTATTGGTACAAGGTTAAAAAAATAAGATATCTTATTGTGTTTTAATTAGGTCGTGTTCGTTCTTGGTAAAAAATAGAAATAAAGAAGTATGCTACTGTAAATCAAATAAATAATAAGTTTAAAGTGTGAATTATATTATTTAATTTAACAATCGTGCTTAATTATTTAAACTAAAAACAGTGAAAAAATATGATTATTAGGCGTCTTTTTAGTTGACCGAAATAAAAAAAAAGAGAAGATGTTAAAAAATTAGTAAATGTCAAAATGGGTAATATTGTCATTATAATGGAAACAGGAAATTGGAGTTTAGTAATATCTTTATTGTTTTTGGATAATGAATGGTTTGAAAAGATAAAGTAACAATCTCGTGTAAGAAGTTTTGCATTTTATAGCAATGATATTTTTGTCATTTAATTGTATTTTGGAGTGCCAAAAGAATTTGGTGGAGCGCCAATAGTCCCACCCTAATCGGTTTATGTGTTACATAGTCTGGTTTCTATCACCAAACCCGTTAACAATTTGGGACCAGTTAATGTTAAAACTCAAATATGCTTTGTTTGTTCTCGTCAATTTGGCGAGCCGTATGAATAATCACTAGCTTATTAAAACTATGGTTTTGTTGTGTGTGCCCCGCATGTCCCATCCATTTTGATGCCCTTCAATTGTATCCTCTGCATTTTTGGACTGCTTGCCCATATGCTTTGCATGGTTTGTCATTGCAGGTAATAGCAAAGGTATTATTCGATCCAGACGAATCATTGAAATTATGAAAATGCCTAAATGACATATCTTATATGATAACTTCAAGTGACCAGATCATGAATCTCGGAGATATATTTATAAGAAAGTTTAGAGAAGTGAAAAAAGTATACTAAGAGGTACAGTAAATTATATTACATATTTCAATTCTATCGGCAATTTTTCTTTTTATAGTTCAAACTATTCTTTTTAGGCCTCGGGATAAAGAGTTAGGATAGGATAAGAGTTATCTCACCCTCCTGATGGGATAAAATAATCTCACCCCTTAAGTGGAATGGTTTTATGATATCCCACACCTAGTGTGATAAGAGGCCTGCTTGGGATAATTTTTCTCATTTGAAATCTTATTCCATCCAACACAAAACATGGGATGGGATAACTTATCCTATTTGAAATCCTATCTCATCCCACATCAAAGATGGGATGGGATAATATCATCCTATCCCACCTCTTTATTTCGGACATAAGACGAGGCCTTATAGTTCAAAGTATCTTCTTACTAAATGATGCTCCAGTGAAACCACCAACTATTTGATTGCTACCGAGTTAGTTCTTGCTTGAGGTTGATGTCTAGCAAGAGTTTGATATTATAATAAATTAAAGATGGCAAAGTCCTCAGAGTTTCGATTACACGATTAAGCTGTAGGCAAAGTGCAAAAGTTAGTTCAATTGACAAGCCGACGTGAATAGCTTTATTCTTTTGAGTTAAGGTGTTGTGCAGCGTCTGAAAACACTTGGCGCCATATATTGCTGCTGAATTTACTTTAGACAGGAGGTGATGGCAATTGGTTCTATAATTTCTGTTTAGGGAGCAGCCACTATGCTGTAAAATTGAGAGTCGATAATTGGCCAGATGGGATTTAAAGGGTGACCAAGGCTCATTTTGGCTTGAAGTTGTAGTAGAGTAGTTTTTACCAATTGGGGACAAGTAAACAGTGAAAAATATTTTACTTATTTAGAGCATCTCCAATGATACTATATTGATAGAAAATGAGTAGCCACATGGAAAGTACAAAAAAATGAGAAAAAAAATCTCTAATTCGACAATAAATAATGATTCTGAAGATTGTGGCAAATATAGAGAAATGTACTGTGAAACAAAATCACATATCGACTTGTCTACCTAATTAGTAAAATTATTAATACAACCATAAGGAAAGACTTTGCACAAGAATATTTGCTTCATCATTAACTAAGAGGTTTTGTGGGTGTGATCCTCTGTAACTTTTTTCTTTGAGGGCGAACCGAAATCTCACACTTTTATGTCCACAAGTGTGAGATTTTCACCACTCTGTTTACTTGTGGACATAAAAGTGTGAGATTTCGGTTCAACGCCAGTAAAAATTATAATGTGTACACTAAGTTACAATGATACAAGAATACATTATTCAACGCCAGTAAAAAAATTGCTTTTCACCACTCTGTTTTCTACTCCCATGAAATATATCTCACCCCCAAACCAAACCGGATCTAAAAGAATCTGGAGCTGATGGGAAAAGTTGTCAAATTAATCAGAAAGCCTTGAGAAACTGAGATTGGCTGCTAATAGGGCCCCTGGACCAAGCACTGTCAGGACTCCCACATTTCAGGTCCACAATTTCAACTATCTGAGACCCTTTCTTCTTGGATTTGCATCTGTTGGGAGTTGATCTATCTATATAAATATCCTCTGCCCCGAGAATGGGAATGGCACTAGCAGCATGGCCATTATTGTCTGGTTTTCTTTGATTTGTATAGCTAGTGCTGCTGCCACTCGCGGTTGCGCAATCAGATGAAGATCTTCTTGGATGCCGTCTCTTGGTAGACGCACCACAAGAGACCGAAACTGGGACAGTTGGTTTTCTTTTGCAAGATATAGAATCTAGTTCGATCATCATGAGGGCGCTCATTGTGCCCGTTGCCCCTATCTTGATTGAACCTTTACTAACTTGGACATCTTTCAGCTTACGAGCCATTTCCTCTCAGCGAGCCATCACCTTACATGTAGACTTAACAATGTTAAAATAAACAAAATTTCATTCAGCAATTTCTCACCTAAAATTTGTTTGAAAACCATTACATGTTTTTATAACCGCTTAAGGGAGCGGAAACCCGTATATAAGAGATGTACAAACTTAATGGTTTTGGACAAATAAAGAAACAATGTTAGGTTCTCATATGGGACCGCCAAAAATCATTACTACAAAAGTGTCAAGAAAAAACCCTTTAAAAGTTGCAACAAAATGCATCTTAGGTTTTTTGCATTAGAAATTATTATTATTATTATTATTATTGTTGTTGTTGTTGTTGTTGTTGTTGTTTGAGGAGGTAAGGTACTTGTGTTGCTCAATGTATAATAGCAAGTGGTGCAAAGAAGTAGATTTTATAATGCCCTTATTTAACAACCTCTAAACCCTAAACAAGCTTACAAGAAGTACTAGATTTAGCAAGGACAGAAATATGAACCCACCAATAGTTAAGAATGTGTTTAGAAATCATAATTCGATTCCCCCCCCGAAACTACAAGACATGGAATTGAAATTGAAATAGTTCTAGTCCAAAAGGTGGTCTTTTTTACTCTGAAAATAATTTAATGGCAACCCCATGACGTGGAATTAAAGTCCTAAACACACCTTCAAAGAAACTCAAACATCAACAAACAGGGGCGGTGCTATGTAGGGATGAGGGGGAGCGGAGGCTCCTCCTGAACTTTCCGAAAAAAATTACTGAGAAAAAAAATAGGGGTTATTTGTGTAAAAAAATACAAGTTATAGGTATTTTCTATAATTTTTTATAAAATAAAAGACCAGAATTTAAATAACTAAAACTTATAAACCTAACTATAACCTATTCCCTCTTCTGTCGAATATGTTATTTCTCTCTTCCTCTCACACACCCGACCTGCTACTTGCTTCCGTCGACGCACGCGGCACGCCCCTACCCTCTCCGTCCTCCTCCTGCTTCTTCCGGCACCGTCCTCCTCTGATCCTCCCCATTTTCTGTTGTCGCCCCCCTTTAAGGTAAGAGCTTTCTTGAATTTCTGTTTTGATTTAAAATGATGAAATATGTGGTGGGGGTTTGAGCTTTGATGGGTAATGGGTTGATTGAACAGTGAACTATTATGTTGGTCTGGGTTTTTGTGGTGCTGTGCTGCCTTATTTATTTTTGTGGTTAGGGGGTTTGATGATGAGATTTTATGGTGATAAATTTTTGTGGTGTTAAATTTTGGGGATAAATTTTTGTGATAATTTTTGTGGATTATATTTAGGTATTAAATTTATGTGATGCCTAATATTTGTTTAAATTGTAATTTTAGGGTGTCATGGAAAAAAATTTCAAGCGAAAAGGAATTAATGAAACAACTTCCGAACCGAAAGTTCGATCTTCTCGAAATGTGGGATCTAATAATGTCGAATTGCAAGGTCAATTTGTTGAACAATCACAACATTAACCAAATATTGCAATTAATTTGGATGAGCTTCCGTTCGATCCGGCTTTGAGAAAATGTATTTATGATTATGGTGATTCTAAACTAATTGAGAAAGTTCGACGAGCATATCTACAAAGGGGCCCTTGTCAACCTAGAAAATGCATTTATGATTAAATTTTATTTGGTTGCATCTTCGATTTTTTTTTTTGGTTAGGCTTCCTCTCAACTAAAATCCTGAATCCGCCACTCTCAAGAAAACCAAAGAATTCCAGCTGTTTCCAGGGAAAAAAATAAAATAAAGAAAGTGAAGAATTTGCGCCTAACCCATCAACATCAAGAAAACTGTTGCATCAACTTTGCAAATGTTTGAGAAACTTCCTTCTCCAACCAACAAAAGATCACAACAAAGTACATATATATATATATATATGTGTGTGTGTGTGTGTAGATAGTTCAAGGGTTTACAGATTTACAATCCATCAATTATGAAATGATGACAAAAATGGTCATAAGGCAAACATCCAATCACAGAGAGAGAGAAATTCTACATTTTTTTTCATCTACATTAAAAGTCAACGACCCACTCTCCATAAGTTTCAAATTCTTTTTCTACAATCAGAAATTCAATGTACTTATGTAAAGAATATATCAAAAGCATATATGAAACAACCACGGCAAACAGAAAGATTGCAAAGTGGGAAGTTGAATACATACCAGACAAGGGTATAGATTGGTATTGATGCACCAACACATCAATGAACAAAGTGCCTTAAAAAACAAAACAATATATGTATATGTAAACGTTCGTGCGACAGAGGCTATCACGTATGAGTCGAGAAAATGTGAAGCATCATGTAGTCCCCACAAAATACTTTGACTAGCTTACCTCTCTCCAAGTGACTTGCCAACATATGACTTCTATTTATTTTAATTTATTCTTGTCTTTTTCAAAGAATATAGGAAACAAAAAAAAAAGGAAAAAAATGAGTGCTAGGATGTGAATGGAGTTATATAGACCAACTCCAACTAAGAATAAAATTAGGGGGTGAGTTTCGATAGGTAAATAGAGCATATCAATACTAAATCAGCTTTAAAAGCATTAAATCAAAATTATTAGTTTTATCAGTCAGTATACTAGTCCATAGACCAAAATCAAACCGCGTGGTACATCGATAAAATTAATTTTTTGTGGTAAAATTGATTTTTCAAAAATACAATAATTTCGATAAATTTCTCTTTACGGTAATTTTGATACTACTTGGTACATAATGATATTTTTTTACCAATTGCCTAAACCTACAAACTCATTAATAACACTTACCAAAAAAAAAAAAGCAATTCAAAATTGTTAAATTTATAAAGCAAATGATAACAAATTTATATAAAGGAAACTAAAAGGAAGTTCAGAAAGTGGAGAATACGACCCACGCTTAGGTCTGGGCAATTGATAGACTAATTATCGATCGATTGATTCCATCCATCGATCAGTGATAGGAATGTAACACCCCGTATTTTTATGAATATTTAAAATGGGATTAATTGGAATTTAATTGTAATTAATCCATAATTGGAATTAATTCAGATATTTAAAATGGGATTAATTGAATATTTATAATCTTTTTGAACCAGAAACAAGGCCGAGCCATCTATTATATTGATAAAAACTTATAAAGCTCCTCAAAAGGAGAAACATACCAACCATAACTCAGAAAAGCATAAGGATTTTGAAAATCTAGTGAGCAACTGTGTTAAACCTCCTAGGAACCCATTGAAAGGTCACATTCCACACGGATGTTGTCTCCTAAATGTCAATAATATTCAACCTAATCTCCCAAGGGGCCCCGCCTAATCTATTGTAATAGTTGATGAGTTCTATATTGTCACTGATAAAGATGATAGACTTTATGTCACACCACTTGGCTGTAAGGAGGCTTCACGTATAGCCAGAGCTTCACTGTGAGCCGTGGAATAGTTGGGATAGGAGGGACCCATTGAGAGATGTGGAGCATTGAAGAGCTGTCCTGAATAAAGTTATAATTTGTATGGGAAATTCCATCCTTCCATGATTCCCGCATGCTGAAAATGTTATCAGCTATTATGTTAACAGGACGACTGATGACATTAAATATAAAATTATTCATGTTCAACCCGATAAACCAAAGGGGAGTCACTGTAGATTTAAGAGACTTGGAGCCCAAAGATACAGATTCCTCTCTATCTATTATATTATACCAGAGAACTATTTTAGAATATTCTTATCATCCTTCCATCAAACCTCCTTCAAACCACACTTTTTCAGATATCATTGGCTTGAGGGCAACACAAAAAGAGGTGTTCCACATCCTCCACTTTATTTGTGCAAATGGAACATAGAGGAAAGTTTGAACATTTCCTTTTAAAAAGGTTTTCTTTACTAGCCAAGGCATTATTGGCAACTTTCCACATAAAATGCTTCAGCTTTGGAGGGACAACCATGTTGGAAATTATGAATGCAAATACAGAAATGGAACTCTTTATATATCTCAAAATGTCAACTTCAATACAACAATGTAATTTCTGAATAGTCACTATAAAACTTCAAGGCGTGATGTCACTTTCCTAAATACAGTATTTGCCCCACACGAAGAATTTCGGTATACAAACGGGAATCAGCAAATCCGTACTCAAGATACAATGAAGCAATTGCACTGTCTGCAACTTGTATATTTGAAGACAGCCCTTGGATGTAGCAGCGAAGAACAGTCAATCAAGTTCTTATTCTGTTTATGTGCACAAAACAGAATAAGAGAATTTATATCTCCTGAAAACTGTAAGAGAGTAATAGCAGGGTATGAAAATCTGAAACTGGTTTTTGGTATCAATGTAATTCCGTTTTTAGGCAGCCTTTATTTATAGAAAATGAAAGGCTTTGTCTTCAAGAGTCATGACTGTTGAATTAAGTCATTTCCAAACAGGTATGACTGTTAATTACCAACAGTCTTAAGTCCTTTCCGAACAGGTATAATAATACCGAATCGGTTTTGCACGGGTCAACCAAAAAGTGACCGCGCCCGAGCTACCGCGATCCGACCGAATCCCGGCAACCCGCTACCACTGCGGACACGCGGCGTGCGAAGTGCAAAGTGCGCCACTAGCGCCTCTACAGCCCACTGCCCCGCACCCGCACGCGCGCGCGCGCGCGTGTGCGTGTGCGTACGGTGCTTCGCACCGTATTGAGGTCTCTTGAATAGCCTCTTAAATGCTAGATGAATTAACTCTTCATCTTCCATTTGTACTTATTAAGTGTACAAATTCTTAACATTTTTCCAATGTGGGACTCAAAGGTTGCCCACCCCTTTTATAGCTTAGTGGTGACACTTAGCTTTGTACATTTTCCAATGTGGGACACTATACCCTTTTATATTTGGGTTAGCTTCCCACCTCTTCCTCACACTTCCAATGTGGGACAAGCTTTTAAGGCTTTTACACCCAAAAAACTCTTACTCTCTTATTTTAAAAATCTCCAACATTCCATAAAGCTTTCAACAATTTAGGGTGTGGTTGAAAAGAGGAGGAGGTGTTCAGAATTTTGGCCTCCTCATTAAGAATTTTGGTGTCTTTTATACACCTTTATTTCACGTTATAAACCCCATTCTTACTATGGTGCCAAACCAAAGTGTCATTGGTTACCCCATGAGATGTAGGAATGCACAAAATGTTCTCAGCTTCTTGTCTTTTCATCATCTCCTTATTCTACTAACTTTCCACTCTCTGGACTGGGGGCTTATAAGCTCCACAACCCTAGTTTCTGTCCCTTTTGAAGGTTTCACAAAAGAGATATTAAACCCTTTGAAAGTGGGGATCCATTTGTCATCCCATATGTTGATATTTGTCCCATCTTCTACACGCTAACGCATACCATTAAGTAAGATTTTCTTACCCTCCAGAATGCTTCTCTAAATCCATAAAACTTGTTACCTCTCTTAGCTTCAACAAAGGATGTTTTAGGGAAATAAATAGCTTTGAGGGTTCTGTCCCAAAGAGCATCGAGGTTTTGGATCAACCTCCATACTTGTGTAGCTAAAATGACTTTATTAAAATCTGAGAAGTCCCTCATGCCTAATCATCCCTGATTAATAGGAAGAGTGAGTTTTGACCACTTGGACTAATGGATTTTAAATTTCTCATCGAATCCTCCCCACCACACGTTTCTCACCATAGAGTTAATCTTATTGCAAAGAGATTTGGGAAGGAGGACACAATACATGCTTTAAGTGGAGATAAATTGAATTAAAATTTTTATTAGAACACTTCGACCACTCGCGAAAAGAAGAAATTGATTCTATCCTCTCAATTTCTTAGCCACCTTATCCAGAATGAATGATAAGGAGTAGTTTTTATAACATCTCCACGAGGTAGGAAAGCTAAGGTACTTTGCTTTAGGATTGATTTCACTGAACTGGAGAAGATTGCAAATAGTTTCTTTGACCCCCTCACTAGTGTTAGGGAAAAAGCAAGCTCTAGATTTAGCAAAGTTCACACTCTGTCCAGAATACAAGACATAACGGCGGAGGATATTAAGGACCTCCATACATTTAGAAGACTCAGCTTGGATAAAGAGGATTGAATCATCTGCAAAGAATAGGTGGGAGAGGGCCGAACATCCTTTGTTCATTTTAATCCCCGAGATAAGGCCTCGAGATGTTAAACTTGTAAGCATTCTAGACATCACATCTTGAACAAAGAGAAAAAGTTATGGAGATAGTGGATCCCCCTGTCGAAGGCCTTTCCCAGGTTTGATCTCGCATCATTCTTCTCCATTAAGTAGAACCTTGAAAGAAACTATGGTGACACACTGCATGATAAGTTGAATCCACTTCCTACGAAATCCCATTTTCTCTATAACACACTGAAGGAAGTCCCATTCGACTCGATCATAAGTTTTGTTGAGGTCTAACTTAAGAGCCATCTCCTCATTCTTTCTCTTTTCCCCCAATTTCAGGTAATGAACAGCATCGTAGACTATGATGATGCTGTCTTATATCACTCTGTTAGGGATAGAGGGAGCTTGGTTAGGGGTGATAAGTTTTTGAAGGAAATGTTTCAGTCTATTAGCTAATGTTTTGGATATTATCTTGTAAATGAAATTACATAGGCTAATAGGATGAAACTGTTTTAAGTTTTTTGGAGATTTTTTTTTTGGAATAAGGACAATGTTGGTTCTGTTGATTTCTTTAAGGAGGAAATTCCCCCTGAAGAAGCCTTTGTTAGCGTTGCACACGTCTTCTCCCACAACATGCCAATATTTTTTGTAAAATAAACTCGAGAATCCATCGGGTCTAGGGGCTTTAGTGGCACCAAGTTAAGATATTTCTTGGGTAATCTCAGTATTATTTAGCAGTTTGCATAACTCATCATTGATATCGGAGGATACAATGCATTCCAAAGATTTTAATGGATCCTCTAGCTCTCTGACCCCTTAATATTTAAACAATCCCTCAAAGTGGTTTTGCCACTACACCAAAATGGGCAAATTGTCACCTTTCAGCCGGCCAGCCTTGTCAAGGTCATTGACCGTGACAAAAAAACATGCGTTTTATGTCACGGTCATTGACCTTGACACGACCGTGACAACGAATTGTCACGGTCAATGACCGTGACAAGTCCGTGACAAGTAAATTTGTCACGGGCTTGTCACGGTCATTGACCGTGACAATTATTTAAATTCTTGTCACGGTCAAAGACCTTGACACGACCGTGACAATATTCTCAGCAAAAACCCTACCCCCCTTCTTTTTTCCCTCCCGCGCCGTTCCCTCCATTTCTCTCTCTCTCTCTCTCTCGACGCTGTTCTCTCTCTCTCTCTCTCTCTCTCTCTACTTTCAGGTCCATTTTCTCTCTCTCTCTCTCTCTCTCTCTCTCTCTCTCTCTCTCTCTCTTTCATTTATATATATATATATTTGTGTGTATATTTGTGTGTATGTGTATATATATATGTGTGTATGTGTGTGCGTGGAGGGGGGCAGGGGGTGGGGGGTGGGGCGGGGTGGGGCAGGGTGGGGGAGGGGGTGGGGACGGTGGAGGGGGGCAGGGGGTGGGGCAGGGTGGGGGAGGGGGTGGTGGAGGGTGGGGTGGTGTGTGTGTGTGTGTGTGTGTGTGTGTGTGTGTGTGTGATGGTGTGTGGTGGGGGAGGGGGTGGTGGAGGGGTGGGGCAGGGGGTGGTTAGGGGTGGGGTGTGTGTGTGTGTGTGGTGGTGTGTGGTGGGGGAGGGGGTGGGGTGGGGTGGGGTGGGGTGTGTGTGTGTGTGTGTGGTGGTGTGTGGTGGGGGAGGGGGTGGTGGAGGGGTGGGGCAGGGGGTGGTTAGGGGTGGGGTGTGTGTGTGTGTGTGGTGGTGTGTGGTGGGGGAGGGGGTGGGGTGGGGTGGGGTGTGTGTGTGTGTGTGTGTGGTGGTGTGTGGTGGTGGAGGGGGGCAGGGGTGGGGTTGCAATTTTTGACACGACACGATACCCGACACGAACTCGGATGATAAATTATTTATGTGTTGCAAGAATTTGAAATTAATTAAATTAAGTTATTGTAGGCGTATGAGTGCTATGATTGGTTAAGAGAGAAGAAAAAAATTATTTTATATTTTACTTAATGGGTTATGCGGGTCAACCCGAACACGACACGATAATAAATAGGTCGGGTTAGTGTTTGCTCATCTGACACGATTAGTTAAATGGGTCGGGTTAGGGTTGACTAATACTTAACACGAACCCGACATGACACGACCCGAACACGACACGACGCACACGAATATACACCCCTAGTGGGAATTGATATCCAAGACATGTATTTGAATTGATATCTATTTATTTGAATTGATAGAATTGTTTCTAGGATAATAATCCTACTATAAGATAATTGCTCAAAATAAATATTAAATAATAATTACTAAGATATCAATTCAAATAAAGTCTTAATAACCTAACCAAAAGAAATAAAATAAAATATCAAATAAATTATCATCCACCTCATAGACATTCCCTACCAATCATTTTAAGATAATTTTATCCTTATAAAGATAATAGATTATGTAATTTTAGGACTTAAAATAATATTGATTATGGATATAGGACAACAAATAAAATGTTTGTTGTCCTATTTTCAAAATACATATTACAATAAATCCTAAATTTACAAACCCCTAAAGATAAATACCTTTGATTGCAAAGCATGCACTTGTATTATTTCGACGTGTAATTTGGAAATGCTTGTTTTTCTTTCTAGAGACCCGTGTCGTCAAAACTTGGTAGTGTTCGAGTGTGTTTTTATCACTAAATTATTATTTCACTAACAAATACTCCTTATATCCTAGATTAAGAGTCCATATTTATTTTTTGTACTTACTAATAATACACTTAATCAATGGCTAGGATTAACCCTTATTCACTATTATGAAATTTGGTTAATTGATTATTTAAAAAAAAAGCAAAAGTAGACTAACATATATACACAACACTAAAAGTAGACATCAATTTTATAAATAATTGATATTTTCATTCAAAATAAGTGTGTGTGTGTGTGTGTGTGTGTGTGTGTGTGCGTTTTTATCTGTACTAATAACATTTTTTCTATCTGTACTAATAACATTTTTTTACAGCAAAAATGTCTCCTTCAGATGTTAGGGCGAAGATGATGATGCTGTTTATGATGATGTCGTCGTCTGGGTTCGGTGGTAGCGGAGGCGACGAGGGCTCCTCCGCCCCTAGGCTCCCCAAATATGGAAAATTTGGGATTACCGTCGAAAACAAGTCGGAGCTTTTAGCGAGATCCCTCGAGCTGCTAAAGACGGTCATCGGCCCGGGGTTTATGAGTTGGAAGGAGGTGCCGTATGAGCTCAAGTTAGCTGTTTGGGCGGCACTACAGGTAATATTTATATGAATATTTCAATTTCAATTTCAATTTATATTTATATTTATATTTATATTTATATTTATATTTATATTTATATTTATATTTATTCGCAACTAACATTGTATTTGTTGGACAGGAACAATTCAACTTGGATTCAAAGCTACGCGATTCCGTTTTCGAGCAGTTGAGGGAGCAACACAAGACGTGGAAAAAAAATATGCGGACACGGTACTTTGGAAAAACACGAGAGACCATTTTACAATGGCGCGGATCCGTCCCGCCCAAGGAGCCGATCTCATTGGCACAATGGCAAAAGTTCATTGACAATGAGATCGAGGATCGACAATTGGCATCTCGCCAATCGGGGAGGGAAAATCGGGCTAAAAAAACGGACGTGCACTACTCCGGCCGGACCTCTTACGCTGAGGTGGAGCATAGGATGAAGGTAATATTTAATTTATCTATAACTACAGAAATATATTATTGGATATTATTTTACTTTGCGGGGCCGATACTAATTTTACTTTACTTTATTTTATTTCAGGGGGTAGGGAGTGGGCCAGGGGGTAAGCCACATAGGCTCGATACTTATGTGGCTCTTCGGACGAAGAAGGGGAAGGACAAGGAGGTGTCCCCGAGCGTCGCGGCCACGATTGTAAGTAATCCGACAGTTTAATTATTGTTAATTACGTTATAATTTTTTAGTTTACTTATTTTACTAATCATGTGCTTTTTGTCGTTTCAGGCAAAGCTTAAGGAAGTGCATGAGTCGCAGTCTGATGCCGACAAGGCATCTTTGTCCACAGACGCACTCAGCCAAGTGCTTGGCTCTGATCGCAAGGGGAGGACAAGGGGAGTGAGCTCGCGGGTGGCCAAATCTAGGATCATCGGATTGGAGACGAGCGACACCGGGTTGGCTCGAACGGTGGATTCACACGACGCGAAGCTGTCCCGTTTGGAGGCGACGGTCCAAGATATGTACGCATTCATGAAGCGTACGTTGGGTGGAGACCGTAAAGAGAAAGGGAAAGGGAAAGGGAAGGAGAAGGCGGTGGAGGAGGAGGTGCGGGAGGACGAGGCGCAGGATGACGAGGATGTGGACCTCGCTGCTTCATCACCGACACGTTCGTACTTCGACGATCCACTTCCCTATTTGACGCCCTCCAACAGACCATTATCGACAATTGGTTGGCCGAGCGTGTTCATATTGGACATATTTGATGGCCAGCGGATAGGGCGGGGATTGAGGGACCCGAACATCGTCGAGGGTGGACTAGTCCATGGACGTGTGCTTCAAGAGATGGAGTCCAGGGTGCTCGTCACGCATGTCATACCCGGGAAGGAGAACTCCCTATTGTGGTTGCGCGAACAATGCGGCACGACGTATATTAGTGGGTGCGTCAATTCGTATGTCGTGTGGCCTACTCACCTCCTCAGTTTTATCTAAGACATGTAGTAACATTATTTTTAAGTTTGACCATTTTAATTATATTTGGATTATATCGTCATGTATATTATTTTTACTTTGAAGATTTGGATTATACTGTCATGAATATATATTTGCATTATCTTTAGTTTGTGTTGGATATATGATGTTTGGAACAGGTACAACGTTGCTATAACAGGTACAAATATACTGCTGGGCAGTGGCGGTGGCCATACTGGCCAGCAGATTTTTTTTAAATTCTGCCCAGAATTGTCACGGTCATTGACCGTGATAATTTTTTTTAAAAAGGGTCCCGGCTTTGTCACGGTTTATAACTGTGACAAACGTGTCACGGTCATTGACCTTGACACGACCGTGACACAAAACGCGAGTTTTATGTCAAGGTCAATGACCGTGACACGACCGTGACAAAAAAAGTTGTCTCGCCTCGAAATGTCACGGTCATTGACCTTGACAAGGTGAATTTGTCAAGGTCAATGACCTTGACAAATGGGCAGATTTGGTGTAGTGTGCATAAAAGTTTTAAGTCCATCCTTATCTGCTACCCAGCTGCCATCTTTATTCATTCATTTGATAATTAGGTTTCTACTTCTCCTTTAAATAGTAATGGTGTGAAAGTATTTCGTGTTTTGGTCACCAAATTTGAGCTAATTGATTCGAGAGCATTGGTGCCAATGTTCTTCTATGCTAATCAAGATTTTATCAATATCAGCAATCAACGAAGCATCAACTTCGAGGTTTTGAGAGGTTGGTGTCATTTGTTGGACCAAGGCCAATTTTTTGTTGAGATCATTCAAGGTTGTACGCGATTTTTCAAAATGGTGCTTCCTCCAATTAATCATTTCACTTGCCATGCACTTAAGTTTAGAGGAGACTTTGAAAATATGGGAACCTCTAACCTCTCTCTCCCAACCTTTTTTGATGGTCTCCTCGCTCTCATTGCCCCCCACCCACTTTGATTTGAATTTAAATCTTAACTTTGGTTTTTTCTGATTTGGGGCAACATGTCTAACACAAGAGGACAATGATCTGACCCCTTGATTGTCTGGTGTAAAAGGAAAGCATCTGGGAAAATATTCCTCCATTCGTGATTAATCAATGCCTAGTCAATCCTCTCTTTCTCATTAGCCATGTATTCTCTTTTGTTAGTCCATGTAAACTTGGGTCCTTTAAATTCAACCTCTTGAAGATTACCACTACTCATCACGTTATGAAACTCCTCTATCTTCCTTTTGGAATTCTCTTTCCTTCCTTCTCCCGAGTCTCTCCAACGATATTGAGGTCGCCCAAAACAAGCCATGGAGAGTTGGTTTGCCTAGTGTGTCCATCCCCATTGATCCCCGCCGCGGAGGGAGGAGGAATCCTTCGGGTCCCGCGTGTCCCCTTTCTCGGGAGAGCGCTTCGGCCGGTGTCGATTTTGTGAGGTGTAGAGATGTAGAGAGATTCAGAGTCGCCAGTCTATTTTACTCAAAACAGACAAAAGAAAAAGAGGAAGCCACCCCGAAGGATGGCATCCAAAGACATACTGGTGCGTGCGAAACCAAAATGATTCGAAAAGGGTTCGGAGGCTTAGTTACAAAATGGGAAGGTGTTAGGTACCCATTCCGCCCTTTCGGTCTCTCATGGATATTTGTTATTTTTCTTTATACTTTCCCTGTGAGATGTGTGCATGTGTATATATAGAATGGAGGTAGGAATCCTTAGCTTGTATCATGGAAAAGATAAAGCGAGTCATCCATAGGAAGATTATAAAAGTAATATTAGAAAAATAAGATTTACACGGTTACCCCTACGTTGATCGCTATAAGGGAACGATAACGCACATGGACTAATGCGTCACTAAGACTAAGGATATATATAAGAAAAATGTATTTAGAGAAAATAGGAAATGAGAGAAAAAGTGAGACAAAGAACTCGAGTCTCGGGTTTTACCCCGAGAGGCCTACGTAGCCTATAAAGGCATAAATCCACGTAGTTCGCATACAAGCAAAGGGGTGGGGTTTATCCCATAAATCCAAATGTGGGATCTCTTATTTGTAAGTGTGTGTGTGTGTGTAGAAAAGGTGTTTTAGTTGTGAGAAAAGTGTGGAAAAAGTGTGAGAATCCCTATTTGGAATTTATGAGCAAACCCTTTTTTTTTTTTTGGATTTTTATTTATATGAAAGTAAGAGATGTGCAATAATACTAGGTAAAAAGTATATTAGGATGTGTGAGATGAGATGATAAAAGTGCTAAGTAATAAAAAAACAAGTTATTGAGAATTTAAAAGAATTCAAGAGAAAGTTGAGAAAGTTGGACCTTCTTGTAGATCTTGAGCTGGATCTTAGATGTGGGAGAGCAGCCTTTGCACTTGGATGATGATGGAGAATGATTAATTCCTCAAGTTTGATGAAAGGGATGATGGAAGGTGGAAGTAAAAAAGGGGATTTGGAAGTTGAAATCACGCTGCCTTCGAGAGAGTTTTCTGGGATTCTTTCAGAGAGATTTCTATCAGATCTGGGCTCCTTCTGCAAATGAGGAAAAAGCCTCCTTTTATAACCCCAGGGTACTGCCGATCGGCCCTGTCATGGCACTGCCTATCGGCAGGTGCCGATAGGCAGGATCTGGGACCTACCATTTAGCAGTGTGCCTCAGGCTTTTTCGGAAAATTGGCCGCCGAGGGCAAACCGTTGGTTAGAATCGCGCACGGGGCACACCGTTGGAAAGGTAATTCAGAGACCTTCGAAAGTCCTTTGGACCTCTCCCGAGTTCGGGAGTTGACTTTGGGTCAAATGTGGCTCGGAAGCGTTTGTCGGTCCTTTGATCGGGGAATCGCTCGGACACAAATGGCGCGTTCGTCCGCATGGTAAGTCCGAATCGCGCACGGAGCATACCGTTGTAAAGGTTAGGAGATGTACTTCGACATTACAAAGAGTTTGACCCAGTTTGGAGAGTTGACTTTGGTCAACTAGGCCCGAGAAGCACTCGGTAGCTTCTTGGAGTCAAACGGATCGTTCGTCCGCATGGAAAGTCAGAATTGCGCACATGATGGACCGTTGGAAAGGGTATTCAGTTCCCTTCGAAGATTCATTAAGCCTCGATCGAGCTGAAGAGTTGACATAGGTCAAACAGAGCCCGGGAGCGCTCCGTGGCCTCTAGGTCAGGTTTCGGACGCAAATGGCGCGTTCGTCCTCATGGTAAGTCGGAAACGTGCACGGGGTGGACCGTTGGAAAGGGTATTCAGTGCCCATCGAAGATTCATTGAGTCTCAGTCGAGACGAGGAGTTTAACTTTGGGGTCAAACTGAGCCGGGGGGATGCCCGATGGCTTCTAGGTTAGTACTCGGGACGTGACCTGGGTTTATAATGATGAAGGGAGGTGCTAGGGACCTAAGTAGAGTTGAGGGGTAACATAATGGGGTGTCTACAGAGCCCCTAGACGGGTGAGTTTGGAACAAATGATAGCCATCGATTAGACACCGCATGATGCTTTTGAGGGAGTATGACCGATTCAGAGGGTCGAGGTCGATTCGGAGGATCGAGGTCAGTTCTGAGGACCTAAGGAGATGAGGATGACCAATCAGAGGGTCAAGGTCAGCTCTGACCTAAGAGTGGTGACGACCGAGGACCGAGGTCAATTCTGACCTAACTAGGGTGACGATCCAAGACTGGGTCCAATTCTGACCCAAGAATGGTGACGACCGAGGATCGAGGTCAATTCTGACCTAACTAGGGTGATGATCCAATACCGGGGCCAATTCTGACCCAAGAGTGGTGACGACCGAGGACCGAGGTCAATTTTGACCTAACTATGTTGACGATCCAAGACCGGGGCCAATTCTGACCCAAGAGTGGTGACGATCGAGGACTGAGGTCAATTCTGACCTAACTAAGGTGACGATCCAAGACCGGGGCCAATTCTGACCCAAAAGTGGTGACGACCGAGGACCGAGGTCAATTCTGACCTAATTAGGGTGACGATCCAAGACTGGGGCTAATTCTGACCCAAAGAGTGGTGACGACCGAGGTCAATTCTGACCTAACTATGGTGACGATCCAAGACCGGGGCCAATTCTGACCCAAGAGTGGTGATGACCTAACTAGGATGACAATCCAAGACCGAGGCCAATTCTGACCCAAGAGTGGTGACGACCGAAGACCGAGGTCAATTCTGACCTAACTAGGGTGACGATCCAAGACAGGGGCCAATTCTGACCCAAGAGTGGTGACGACCGAGGACCGAGGTCAATTCTGACCTAACTAGGGTGACGATCCAGGACCGGGGCCAATTCTGACCCAAGAGTGGTGACGACCGAGGACCGAGGTCAATTCTGACCTAACTAAGGTGACGATCCAAGACCGGGGCCAATTCGGACCCAAGAGTGGTGACGACCGAGGACCGAGGTCAATTCTGACCTAACTAGGGTGACGATCCAAGACCAGGGCCAATTCTGACTCAAGAGTGGCGACGACCGAGGACCGAGGTCAATTCTGACCTAACTAGGGTGACGATCCAAGACCGGGGCCAATTGTGACCCAAGAGTGGTGACGAATGAGGATCGAGGTCAATTTTGACCTAACTAAGGTGACGATCCAATATCGGGGCCAATTCTGACCCAAGATTTTGTATTTTGATTCCGCTGGAGAAAGAGCTTTGTGATTCCGATTTGAGCTGGGGAGCTGATAGCTGGGAGAAGCTTGATAGGAGGCCTCGCGAGGGGGAGAAACCCATTTTGAGTGCCGTGAGACAATTCCGCTGGGGAAGTGATCAGATGATCCTTAGGGATTTTTCGGAGCTTGGCCGGGAGAAATCTTAGCTTTTGGGTATTCCGCTGGGGAAAAGGGGGTTCCATTTGAGGGATAAGGATTGGATTTGAGGCTCCGTTAGGGAAATATGAACAAGCCGGGGAAAATTTGGATTGCCCTTTGGGAGAGATCGCTCAGGGCGAGTGGTTCTTCTGATTTCTGCTGGAAAAAATACCATGTGATAGTGTACCCCACCGGATAGCCGATGGTCGTAAGGTCTGATGAGGAGGTGATTAGGTGGTCCGGGCGCCTTTCCCGAGAGATCATTCGCTTGGATTTTGAGGGCTCCGTTGGGGAAAATGGGGTGTCGCCCGAAGGAGTGTAAAATTTCTTGGTGGAAATGTTCTAAATCCCTCCTGGTATTTTTAGGAATTTTTCGAGGCTTCCTGGTATTTTTTGGGAATTTTTGTACGAAATTTTAAGAGGGGTGCCAGTCGGCATAGGATGAGAGGTGCCATTCGGCAGTGGCACGGACTTTTGGGCTGCCTCGGGAAATGAAAGAGACAGTGCCGATCGGTATAGTATGGGGGGTTGCCGATCGGCATGGCGTTTGGCCTCTTATATAAAGGGGGCGAATCCCCTTCATTTTTCACAGCCTCTTGACTTCTCTCTTTCTGCGATTTCTCTCTGCGGATCGTTCTATCATTTCGATCTCTAAGAAATGGCCGCCTTTGTGAGCACCGCTGTCCACCGGGAGTGGTTGACCATTGATGATTGTGCGAATGTGGATTGGAGGGACAGGGTGCCTCTTGCTTTGGAGAATGAGAATGCCTTTGGTGCATTCGAGACGGTTGCGGACGAGCGGACCTTGCTGCGGGAGCGGTCGCGTCATCGCTCTTCGAGAGTGATTCCCGGAGGTTATGTAAGTAACCTGACCTTTGGCATTCCTTTCTTTTTGGGGGTGATTTTTCCTTTTCTTGACTTTTGCCTGAATTTTTCTTTTTGCCAGTTTGATATCTCTTTGAAGAATATGCGTGCCCGCGGGACGACGGGGCTTAAGGATGTTTGGGAGCATCTTCCATCCGTGGTGTGTTGGATGGTATCATCAACAGGTTTTGGGAGATTGGCGGCTGCGCTAGATGATACGCCTCGCTCGACAGCAGTCTTGTGTGCCTTGGGGGAGAGGTGGTGGGACACTACCCACACTTTTCATTTTGGCTTCGGGGAGATGACAGTGACCCCCATAGATGTGCAGTAACTTCTGGGCCTGGATTATGACGGGGAGCAGATAGAGGTGGACCGCTCTTTGTGGGTGAGGCTGGAGGCGGTGTATGCGGCACTCGGTGATGTGAGGAGGATAGTTTCTGGAGATTCTATCCGGCTGTCCTTGCTGAAGGATGTTCTGCTGAGCAGGGTGATTGATGTGGAGGATGGGCTGCAAGTGAGGCAGATGGCCCGATTATTCATTTTGTTAGTGCTGTGAGGTTTTATGGTGGCGTCGAGCGGCGACATCGTCCATTTGTGATTTTTGCCATACTTGAGGATGTTTTCGAACATCCCTTTCTATGATTGGGGGAGTCTAACCTTGCCGACCCTTTACTCTTCTTTGGATGCGTTCATCCGGTGCTGCCGGCAGACTTTTACTGGAGCCACGTATCTCCTTGAGGTATTCTTTACTTTGCGCATATTCACATTTTTCTTTCATGCATTCGCATTTTCCTTATGCGTCCCTTTTGCTTGTGAATTCAGACGTGGTTCTATGAGGTGATTGGGTGCAACACCCCACTGATTGCTCTGAAGGATGACACTATTGGGGACTTCTGTCGTCTGTACAGGTGGCGTAAGGCGAACCGACAGTCGAAGGGATCTCTCTCCCTAGAGGTGGTGCGTCAGGTCTTGAATGACCTGACACGTGGTAGGGTAAGGCTCTTTCCATTTCAGCCTTAGTTTTCTTTTTGCACCTTCTAATTTTGTATTGACTTATGCCTGCTTGGGGATTTTCAGGTGACCTTTTATCCTTGGGGGACCGCCATTCAGGATACGGGGGTGACTGGGGTGAACGCGCAGATGAGGCGTTTGTTGGCGCATGAGTTCGGCCATTCCTAGTACCTCGGGGAGAGGGTGATTCGTCAGATTGCTGAGGAGGAGGTGGTGGTGCCTCCCGCGCAGCCTCCTACTTCTATGAGGCGGGAGCAATAGTTGTCGGAGGATGAGAGGATCGCGGCAATGATCGGTGAGTCTTATGCGTTGTATGCTGATACGGCCGCGCCGTATGACTATATGGACTTTGTGACGAGATGGTTGATGGCGCCCAGCATTCATGATGCCTTGCCTTTTCCTCCTGCTGGTTCGAGTCGGGCGGTGGGATCTTCCCACAGTGGTGGTGGTCCGTCGGCACCTGCAGCGGCGGCGCCTTCGGAGGTCCCTTTTGTTCGGTTGCATACTCCTTCGTACAACATCCGGCGAGCTGATGGAGGGATAGTGCCGATGCTGCACTGTCCCCTTGCGATGGATCCGGAGGAGCTGGGTTTGACAGAGGAGGTTCTTCGTCCTGCGGTAAACCTTTCGGTCCCTTTTCCTCTTTTTGATTTCTTTTTGCTTGATACTGATTTGTCATTTTCCTTGCAGCAAATTCGGGTGTCGACCACTTGGATGAGGGACATCAGAGATTGGATATCATCGGTGACTGCCCACATTCGGGATGCTGTTCCTGTTCCTTCTTGTTTGGTGCCGTCAGCCTCGTCTGGGGGAGATTCTGGCTCTGGTAGCGGGGGTGCGTCGTCTCGCCGTAGGGGGAAGAGAGCGCGTCGCAGGGGTGGAAGTTCTTGAGAGAGGGGGAGAGAGAGAGAGAAAGTGTGGGTTCGGGCTGAGTCCCGTTGTTTTTGGCTTTTTATTTCCTGCAAAGTGATATAACACATAAAATAATATATATGCAATGCAATGGAGTTTTTTATTATCTTGATGAATGAATGCATGCACATGTTCTTTTTAACTTTGTTGCTGAGACCATAAAAATGAATATTTTTGGATTTTTTTTTGAAGGAAAGTTATTTTATTCAAAACGGGGAATCCCATAAGGAGGGAACAAGATTCTTGAAATTATTTTGAGAATATCAATTTATTTTTTATGGAGTTTTCTGATTTGACAAAAGAGGAAAGGAGGAAATTTTCCAAAAATGGGGGGTTGCCGATCGGCAAGAACCCTGGCCTGCCTATCGGCAGTTCAGTCCAGTCCCATCATTTGAAGGCTTTGATTGGTACCCTATTCAGCTTTTTGTACCCTGTGGGATAGGATACCCCCCGATTTCTGCAGGGATTATGTCTCTTGTGAGGATTTTTAAGTATAAAAAGGGAGGATGGTGGAGTGTTTTCCTCACACCTTTTGCATTCTTCATACCCACCCATCATCTTTTAGTCTTGCGAGATGGATCTCCCTGGTAGCATTGAGTTTGTCAACTACCTCGAAGCCTTGGAAGCTATGTGCTCTTATAATGTCGACTATGATGCCTTTAACATGCGCCGGGTTTCCTTGTGGCGCAATCGGCCCTTTGAGTGGAATATGCTGACAGCGGCGGTACAATTTTGGTACCCCGAAGACCATGTATTCCGCTTTGGGTTGGAAGAATTTTGTCCTACCTACGAGAAATTTTCTGCCATGCTAGGTGTGAATCCTAGAGTTGCTGCGGCTTTGCCCGAATTTTCCCGTTCTCCTAGGGATTTGTTGGTCGGGCTTCTCCATATCTCGCCTTTGGCGACCAGGTCATTGGTTTCTGGAGGATTGATCTCCCTCCCGGCGGTGTTGCAGTCCGTGCATTTGCGGGAAGTAGGTGATGCTGGGTATGCAGGAGCCGTTGTTCTGGGCTTGGTTTCAAAATTGCTGTTGGTGACCGGGGAAGTACGCGTGGACCCACAACTTGCAGCCATTACCTCATGGATGTCATACCGTCGCAATCCTGCGGCGGTGATATTGGCGGAAACTCTGAACGGCCTGGATGCCTGGTGAGAAGGTAGTATTGACTTTTTGAGGAATAGCCCTGTGATGCTGTTCATTTGGTTGTCTGAAAGATTTCGCTTGTCAACTCCTCCAGAGTATCCTTTGTCGGATGTACCCAACTTCTTTTCGCACTACTTCATTCGCATGGGCCTGTATGTTGAGAACTGTGAGAATTGGCTTGTGGAGCATGGGGCTTGTGGGTTGTATTGGTCAGTGCCTTGGTGGGGGCAATTGCAGCCTGTTCTGGAGCTAGGAGAATATTCATATGTGCGGTTGGTTGGTCTTAGGAAGACCTATTTTTATTTTCCTTGGCGACTTTTGCACCAATTTGGCTGGGAGCAGGTCGTGCCCCCTCGGACCTCGAATTTCTTTCTAGTAGAAGATTTGACTGAGCGCCTGCGTTTGTTGCTTGGATCTCTGTGGGAAAATCAGCGTCCGCCAACCCGTCCCTCTCAGTCTGTTGGGAAGGTTTGCCATGTCCCCAAAGATAATATGAGGTGGTTGTGGAGAAACGTAGTCAGCAAGATGTTGGCAGTAGAGACTGGTCAGAATTGGTTTGTTTTATCTGACTCCATGGAAGGGGGTGTTGTGGTTTTTTCAAATATGGTTAAGGCTCATCGATCCATGGAGTGTCTTCGACACTCTATTTAGGCGGGGGAAACTTGGGTTCCTCAGGATGTAGATTATGAGGGTGCAGGCTCTTCGGGTAGCTGTGGGTAGGACTCCTGGGGAGTTTATTTATGTGACAGATGTGGAGGATTTTGTTTGGTTTTTATGGTAGTAGGGGGGAAGGGAGTTGTCCGCTCCTTTTTCTTATGCAATATGTACTATAATTTCTTATTAATGAAATAAACAAGGTTATGATCATCCAGCTGTGCCTTTCGATGAATTTTTCATTTTGAATTATCTATACCAATCGCTAAGGCATACATAATCCTTTTTTTTCAAGTATATGTTTAGAATGAACTGTCGTTCTCGGAGATAAGAAAAGAATGTTATTTTGTGAAAAAAGAAGGGGCCGTGCTCATGTGAGGAGTATGAGATGCCTACGTACCTCTGGGGTTTTTGAAAAAAAGTTCTCATCTGTTTAAAAATAGTTTTTACAGAGGATCAGGCCCACGTAGTTCTGGGTAGAGGGAAATGAAGATATATATATATATTAGAACAAAAGGGGGATGAGAAGAGTCGTAGCGTGCCGAGATTTCGGGCTATAGGGGTAGAATTTCTTGAGACGGTCCAGATTAACTGGACGAGCCATCTCTTCGCCATCCAGGTTAGTAGCATGGCGGCACCGCCGGACAAGATCTTCTTCACAATATAAGGGCCGCTCCAATTGGGCTTGAATTTTCCTCTGGGGTCCCAAATGGGTTCTATTATCTCTTTGAGGACCAAATCTCCCTCCTGGACACCGCGGTCCTTGACTTTCTTGTTGAATGATCGCGCTATTCGGCGATGATACCCCTGTATGTGGTATAGTGATTTTAACCTTCTTTCATCTAGGGGGGCTAACTCATCAAGACGGCTTTGGCACCAGTCTTCTTCACTAACCTTGCTTTCAAGTATGACGCGTAGCGAGGGTATTTCCAGCTCCACAGGTAGGACCGCTTCCATGCCGTAGACCAGGGAGTAAGGGGTAGCCCCGGTAGAAGCTCAGATTGAGGTTCGATAGCCCCAGAGTGCGTATGGGATCCGGTCGGCCCAATCCCTACAACTTTCGGTCATCTTGCTGATGATAGCTTTGAGGTTTTTGTTGGCGAATTCAACCGCACCATTGGTCTGAGGTCGGTAGGGAGTAGATTTGTGTCTCTGAATCCCGTACTCGTTGAATATTTTCGCGACTTCTTCCTCAAAGTGCAAACCGTTATCTAACCCTAGCTCGTGCGGGACCGCATATCGGCAGATGATATTCTTCTTGATGAATTTAGCTACCTTCTTGGCATTTAATACTGCGTATGACTCAGCTTTGACCCATTTAGTGAAGTAATTGATGGCGACCAGGATGAACTCATGCCCACTTGATGCTTTTGGCGTAACCCTTCCTATGATGTCGATACCCCAGGTGGAGAATGGCTAGGGAGAAGTCATGTTATATAACTCGCGTGGAGGTAGGTGTTGGAGGTTGGAGAACTATTGGCATTTAGGGCATCTCCGAACATAGGCGGTGCAATCCTGGGCCATGGTGGTCCAATAGTAGCCATGTTGGATGATCTTCTTGGCAAGCATATGACCGTTCATTTGGGGCCCGCATTCCCCATTGTGGATTTCCTGCATTATCGTTTCAATGTCAGCCCCTGCGATACAGTGCAAATGAGTTCCATCGAAATTGCTCTTGAGTAGTGCTTTATGACATATGATGTATTGAGCGGCCAACCTTCGGAGGGTAGCTCGGTCATTCTTGTTGGAACCCTCGGGATACCTACCGTACCTGAGGAGGCACCAGATATCATAGTAACAGTAATTGGTTAGTTCAGGGTCTTCTGAGGTGGCAAGCTCAGTGTGGTAGCAATGAGTAGGTTTGTCTTGCTTTTGAACTAGGAAGGGGGTCATTGTTATTCCCTCAGGCATGTCGACCATGGAGGCCAAAGTAGCGAGAGCATCGGCTAGGTTATTCCTTGCTCGAGGTAGGTAATGGAAGGTGATATCTTGAAATTGGGAGGCCAACTCTTCTAATTGGGCATGAAAGGGGCGAAGCTTTTCGTCCTTGACTTTCCATTTTCTGAGCACTTGATCGATGATAAGGGCAGAATCCCCGTAGACATCAAGGTATTGAATACCCTTTTCGAGATCAACTTTGAGGCCCACTGAGCATGCCTCGTATTCCGTCATGTTCTTGGTGCAAGGGAAATCCAATTTTATGGCCATGGGAGTATGAAAGTCATCTGGGGAGACCAGAAGTATCCCAATGCCATATCCCTTTCTATTGGCAGCTCCATCGAAGAACATTTTCCATCAGCGGCAGTCTTGAGTGGTCCAGAGGACATTTTCATCTGGGAATTCGGAGATCCAAACATCTGCTTCTTCCACATGGTAGTCAGCGAGGTAGTCAGAGATGGCTCTTCCTTTAATGGCTTTCTGCGTGACGTACACGATATCGAACTCGATTAGGAGCATTAACCATCGGGCCATTCGGCTGGACAAAGCGGGTTTTTCGAGCAGGTATTTGATGGGATCCATTCGGGATATAAGTTTGATGGGGAAGGCGAGCATGTAGTGCCGCAATTTTTGGGTGAGCCAAACAAGCGCGGCGCATGTTTTTTCCAAAGCAGTATAGTTGACCTCGTACCTGGATAATTTGCGACTGGCATAATAGACGACTCTTTATCTGCGGGAGTCCTCAAGGTATTGGGCTTGCAAAGCCCAAGCTGCAATGTCGGCTATGGCTAGGTACAAGAGCAAAGGGAGACCAAGCTGTGGTGGCATGAGGACTGGAGGCTGGGTTAGGTATTATTTGATTTGGTCAAAAGATTCTTGGCAGGCCTCATTCCAAACCTTGGTGGAATCTTTTCGGAGGAGCTTGAAGATTGGTTCACAGATGGAGGTTAACTGGCTGATGAACCGGCTGATATATTGTAACTTTCCAAGGAAACCTCGGACTTCTTTCTCTGTTCGGGGAGGTGGCATCTCAAGTATGGCTTTCAGTTTGGCGGGATCTGCTTCTATCCCCCTCTTACTGACCATTAATCCTAAGAGTTTTCCCTTTGTAACGCCGAATATGCACTTTTGTGGATTAAGTTGCATCTGATACTGTCGCAGTCATTCGAAGAACTTCCGAAGAGCGAGAACATGACCTTCTCTGGTTTTGGACTTGATAATCATATCATCCACATAAACCTCGACCTCTTTGTGAATTAAATCATGCAGGATGGTTGTGGCGGCCCTTTGGTAGGTAGCCCCAGCATTCTTGAGACCGAATGGCATGACGGTGTAATAAAAGGTTCCCCATGGGGTGATGAATGCGGGTTTCTCTTGATGATCGGGGTACATCTTGATTTGGTTGTATCCGACAAACCCGTCGACGAATGACTTGAGAGCATGACTGACTGTGTTATCAACGATCATGTCGATCTTGGGTAGCGGATAATCATCCTTTGGAGAGGCTTTATTCAAATATCGGTAGTCCACACACATTCGAACCTTTCCTCCTAATTTCGGTACAAGTACAATGTTGGCCAACCACGTGGGATATTCGATCACTCAAATAAAACCCATGTTTAACTGTTTTATCACCACTTCTTTGACCTTAAGCGACCATTCGGTGAGGAGCTTTCTCAACTTTTGTTTAACTGGCTTGGCATCTGGGAGAATGGGGATCTCATGCTGAGCTATTTCGGGATCAATACCGGGCATGTCGTCGTAGGACCATGCGAAGACATCCACGAACACCTTTAGCAATTCTCCGAGTTGTGAACGCTCATGCTCGTCAAGGGTGGCCCCTATCCTAATCTCGCACAGTTGGCTACTAGAACCGAGATTAATAACAACAGTCTCTTCTTCATTAACTTGAACGCGGTTATGTTGTTTATTATTAACCTTATTTAGATCAGTTAAGAATTGTTCATTTGCAAAATCATCATCATTAAAAGTTTGATTAGAATCTATACAATTAATGTAAGGCACAACAAGATACTCAAAATCTTCGTTTATTTCATTGATAGGAAAAACAACATTGAGAACCTCATTAAAAGAGGTCTCGATTACATTTGAGCAAGAATGGACAAGAGTAGAAGAAATAGGGTAAACATTGAGGTTAGGTGGGATTTCAAGAGGTAGAACTGGCGCAGCATGCCCGTTGAGGAGAGGTGTATCAATAGCTTTGATCAGATGAGAGGGATCCAGTGATGTAGTGCCTGAATGAACCATGCAGAGTGTCAGCCCCAGTGTCTGCAGATTGAAGGAATCTTCGGAGTCACGCTCCTCTGTCTCTTCAGTATCTTTGATAAGCGTTTGCGCCGAGTATTGGTAACTTTCGGCCCATGGGTAGCTATCTTCGAAGAAGATCTCCATTCCAGGCTTCATCTTCTTATTTGTATGGTCATACCACGATTCTGGAAAACCGCAAAAGGGGAAATCCTCGCCCTTTTTGATGAATCGTCCATTTAAAGAATCTCCCGAGATAGTACGGACGAGGTCTAACCTTCTCTTTGATCGAGTCTGGCGGATCATTCTGAGTTCTGATTCTGATGGTTGATATCCTAATTCGCAAGGAGGGAAAGCTTTCTTCAGTTCGATGGGCTCAAGTATTCCCTCCTGCCTTTGTCCTAGCCCCAATCCGGGCATGAAGTGCATGTTTTTGAACATCTGAATCACATTGACATTGCCATGAGGGTCATATTCTGGACAAACCCTTTCTTTGAAATCGTCCCCTTCCGGGAGTAGGGATGGTTCAACTCGAAAACCTGATAGGAGCATATCATTTGAACCATGCTGTATCTCGAGAATTGGACTGCTGGTGCTTGCACCCTCGGCGTTACCGTCGTCACCCAGGATGGTGATGACTCGCCCATCGGCGAAGAAATTCAATTTCTGATGGAGTGAGGAAGACACACCCCTTATATTGTGGAGCCAGGGGCGTCCGAGCAACAGGTTGAAACAAGCTGGGATGTCTATGACTTGGAATTCAACGACAGGGTTTATAGGTCCTACCCCTATTGTAAGTTTTATGGATCCCATCACCTCACGGCGGGTATTATCGTAGGCACGCACAGCGGCGAAGGTTGGAGCGAGGTCTCTTTCTTTCAGGCCTAAACACTTGAAGGTTCTCAATGGGCAGACATTCAAAGCGGATCCGTTATCAACGAGAGAAAGTGGTACGACCTTTCCCATAACTTCGACGTAAATGTTGAGAGCATGATTGTGATTTGGACCAATTTTGGGGATTTCTTCTTCAGAAAAGGACAGCATTCGGGTAGAGGTTAAGGATCCGACCAGGTTCACCGCTTCTTATGGTGTGGTAGAGGGAGGAACTATGGGTCCAGTGAGCAATTTGATCAAAACATTTCTGTATCGCTGGGAAGACATGAAAATCCCCCATAGAGTGATGTTAGCTTGAGTTTTCTTCAGTTGATCGAAGATCTTGCTTTCCTCAATGGTTATTTCTGGCATAGGAAGGTTTTCAATGCCCTTCCCCTTATCATTTGCTGGTAGTGAGCTTGGAACTTGGTAATGTCTCTCAGATCTGGTCATGTGATTTACCGAAGAGGGGAAAAACTTAAATCTAGTTTCCTCATCAATTTCAGGTTGTTCTTCCACCTTATCTATTTCTCCGAGGAGTTCTTCAAATGATATCATCCTACACATATCGGTTACTGGGTCAGCTCTTTCTGAAACTTGTTTTCTGCTTGAATCTTCGAGTTCTTCCCCCCATCCGGTGGCAATAATTCTATTTTTGCCCGTGAAGTCAATGCATTCCATAACCTGAACGGCTTCTTCATATAGGTCTTCCCATTCTGTGGGGATGTGTAAGGGCGAAGGGACCAGGCGCCCTTGTAGCTTCAAAGTGTCCAGTAACTCAGTGATACTACAAATGCTGTTGGTTTGCCTGAATGCTTCCGACATGATCTGGACAACATCATCCAAGTTTACTTCGTCGGTTGGTACCACCCATCTATCTGATTCTCGGGCCCATTTCCGTGCTTCCAAAAATAATGTACTGAACCTCTGGCAGTCGATAATCATTGTGAGGGCAATTTTAGCCCAAACTCTAGAAGTTGGTTCAACACATCTGATAATCCCATACTTTTACTTTCAGAATGGGTAGGGACAGTGATGCACGCTCTGGTAAGGAGTGACAGTGCTTGATCAGCGAAGCTAGTAGGGTGTAGGAGGAAATATGGGCAAATTAGAAGAGGTTTAGAGGGGTATAGGGGTGTGATTTGAGTTTATGGATCGAAATTCGGGTTTTCTTATAAGAAGATGGCATTGGTGTGATTTGGTAGGGGGTTATGAGTAGTGTTTGGCTTAGGATTAGCTGGTGAGGCGATGTTATCCCGGTCAATGAGATCTTGGATTATGTTCCGAAGGTGGAAGCATTGGTCGATGGTATGGCCAGCTGTTTGGTGAAAGGCACAATGAGCATCAGTCTTGAAGTTTCTGGGAAGTGGGTTGGGTAATGGACGTGGATCCAAGGGTTTTATAAGATTTCGGCTTAACAGGGCTTGGTAGAATTTGAAGCGGGAAGCATGAAGCTCGGTGTATTACCTTCGGATGGGAGTAGGTCAACTTTCTGGTGCCCATGATGTGGTTGGTTGAGAGATGTTGTTGATGGTTGAGACTGTAGCATTGGCAGGCTTGTCATATTTTTTATGGGTGAACTGTCCGGACACCTTCTTCGGTTCAACTTCTGTTTTGGCAAGACCTTCTTCGATTTCCACTCCTGCTTCTCTGAGAGCTCAAAAATGGGGGTAGTACTGTCCTCCCATGGTTGCTCGGACATGGGGCAAGAAATTCTTCTTCACTATGCTGACTTGTTCTTCTTCAGACGGCCGATTAGTCATGGTAGATGCTTTTTCCCTCCATCGGGCTATAAAGTTACTGACTGGTTCTCCGGAGTTTTATTTGAGCAACTCTAAATCACGGCGGGTGACCTCAAGCTCTTCGTTGTATTTGTACTGCGATATGAATTCTCGGGCTACATCCTCCCAGCTACGGACTCTGGATTCCTCAAGAGATAAAAACCATCGGAGGGCACTGTCCTTCAAAGTTTGTTGAAACAGTTGGGCCATTACTTCTTCGGAAGCCCCTAGCAGAGTCATGGAATGATGATAACTGCGAAGATGAACAATTGGGGGACCACTCCTTCCGAACTTCTCGATATTTGGATTCTTGAACTTATCGGGTAACCTTGCTTTTGGATAAGGAGACATATGGGTGTAGTCCATGTAATTTTCAGAGATCCTGACTTGGTCAAACTTCTTGGTGAGTATCATGAGATCCTCTTTGACCTTGTTCAACTCCTCTTCTTTTGGATCAGCGACCAGAGGCAGGTTAGCCACAAGCTGGGCAATGTTTGGCATCGGAAGCTGGGCAGGCGGTGGCCCAATGGCAGGAGGGGCATGTGGAGCGTGCTGATATTCTTCCGGGACCCATATGGGCTCGGGTGGACCCATAGCACGAGGGAACAGGGCCTCGGGCTCTTGAGGAATAGGACCTTAGTTTCGTTGCATTTCTCGGACCTCAGCTTGGAGGTTGTCAATATTGGCCACGAGCTGAGCTAGGACTGTCGGCAGACCTGGTTGTATGACTGGTGCTTGATCTGCATTCTCCATGGAAGATGGATAGATTTCGGATTCGGAAGAAGTAGTAGAGGAGCGGACGAAACTCCGGGGTGATTTGACTGAAGACCTAAGCCAATAGGGAGCCAGGCCAAGGGCGTGCGATCAACCTGAGAAGACGCAGGATGAGATTTATTTTTGAGAAAAAGGGAGGAACCATTTTTGGATTTTTGATCAAAATGGAGAAATGTTTTTGGATTTTTGATAAAAAGGGGGGAAATGTTTTTGGATTTTTGATAAAAAAAAGGGGGGAAATGTTTTTGGATACGGAACTCAGCATGATTAATATGACTATTATGTTCTCACTTGTATTTAATTCTATTAAATGCAATGTCGGACGGGATCCGAGCCTGGAAAAGTGGGGTTCTTAGTATACGCGAAGCTACGGTTTGGACTTGTAACCAGGCTCGCGGACAGAGTCCCGTTAAAAAATGCGCGAAAATTGGGCGAGAGATCGACCCGAAATTTCGACAGAGTTTCGGGTCGAAACCGACAATCTAAAGTGCTTGTCCTAGGCTTGACACCTATATGCGGGTATGCAGTTGGTTGGGTGAATCGGCATGGGTTCCCCCCTTTGGCGTGACTTCCACGATATACGTCTTGCTCTTGCGGGTAATCGGTACGTGTGGACAAGCCATTTGATATACCTGAGTGTACATGAATTGCCTCACCATATACCTCATGAGGACGGTACGTGTGAGAGCGAATTCGATATACTCGGCGTACGTGAACGAATTCCCTGCGATATACCTCCCGTCATGACTTCTGTCAAGCGGTACGATGCGGGGGAACCGTTCGATATACGTCGAAGGTACTTGGCCAATGGAGGATGAGAGTCATATCGCTTAGGCTAACTGCGGCCTGCCGGACCAGCGTCCATTACGAAGTGACCCTCCAGTTACTGGGTAAGATTTGGTTAATATCCATGCTCTTTGGTGATGTCGTGTGAATCATGCATGATTCTCCTATTAGTAGCTTATGATGAGAATGCCTTTCTTTGATTATGCCAAACCGGGAACAAAGTACAAGTACCCCAAAAAGGTACGCCAAGTATAGATAGGTGATGCGTGCAACATGGGAATATATGTGACCCTAGGTGTACGTGGTGTGAAGTGTTCATGGAGAATTTTCTACAAGTGTGTGAACATAAGAATAAGCATGGGATACACATGTGAGAAAGGGGAACATGCAAATATGGGGGGGGGGGGGGGGAGTATAAACAAATATAACATCCATGTAAATAGAGTCAAGCCCTCAAAATAAATAAAGTACCCAACGGAGTCGCCACTGTGGCCATCCCCGCTGATCCCCACCGCGGAGGGAGGAGGAATCCTTCAGGTCCCGCGCGTCCCCTTTATCGGGAGAACGCTTCGGCCGACGTCGATTTTGTGAGGTGTAGAGATGTAAAGAGATTCAGAGTCGCCAGTATATTTTACTCAAAATAGACAAAAGAAAAAGAGGAAGCCACCCCGAAGGATGGCATCCAAAGACATACTGGTGCGTGCGAAACCAAAATGATTCGAAAAGGGTTCGGAGGCTTAGCTACGAAATGGGAAGGTGTTAGGCACCCATTCCGCCCTTTCGGTCTCTCATGGATATTTGCTATTTTCCTTTATGCTTCCCCCCGTGAGATGTGTGCATGTGTATATATAGAATGGAGGTAGTAATCCTCGGCTTGTATCATGGAAAAGATAAAGCGAGTCATCCATAGGAAGATTATAAAAGTAATATTAGAAAAATAAGATTTACACGGTTACCCCTACGTTGATCGCTATAAGGGAACGATAACGCACATGGAGTAATGCGTCACTAAGACTAAGGATATATATAAGAAAAATGGATTTAGAGAAAATAGGAAATGAGAGAAAAAGTGAGACAAAGGACTCGAGTCTCGGGTTTTATCCCGAGACGCCTACGTAGCCTATAAAGGCATCAAAGTCCACGTAGTTCGCATACAAGCAAAGGGGTGGGGTTTATCCCATAAATCCGAATGTGGGATCTCTTATTTTTAAATGTGTGTGTGTGTGTGTAGAAAAGGTGTTTTAGTTGTGAGAAAAGTGTGGAAAAAGTGTGAGAATCCCTATTTGGAATTTATAAGCAAACCCTCTTTTTCTTGTTTTTTTTGGATTTTTATTTATATGAAAGTAAGAGGTGTGCAATAATACTAGGTAAAAAGTATATTAGGATGTGTGAGATGAGATGATAAAAGTGCTAAGTAATAAAAAAACAAGTTATTGAGAATTTAAGAGAATTCAAGAGAAAGTTGGACCTTATTGAAGATCTTGAGCTGGATCTTAGATGCGGGAGAGCAGCCTTTGCACTTGGATGATGATGGAGAATGATTAATTCCTCAAGTTTGATGAAAGGGATTATGGAAGGTGGAAGTAAAAAAGGGGATTTGGAAGTTGAAATCACGCTGCCTTCGAGAGAGGTTTCTGGGATTCTTTCAGAGAGATTTCTATCAGATTTGGGCTCCTTCTGCAAATGAGGCAAAAGACTCCTTTTATAACCCCAGGGTACTACCGATCGGCCCTGTCATGGCACTGCCTATCGGCAGGATCTGGGACCTGCCATTTGGTAGTGTGCCTCAGGATTTTTTGGAAAATTGGCCGCCGAGGGCAAACCGTTGGTTAGAATCGTGCACGGGGCATACCGTTGGAAAGGTTATTCAGAGACCTTAGAAAGTCCTTTCGACCGCTCCCGAGTTCGGGAGTTGACTTTGGGTCAAATGTGGCTCAGAAGCATTTGTCGGTCCATTGGACGGGGAATCGCGCGGACGCAAATGGCATGTTCGTCCGCATGGTAAGTCCGAATCGCACACGGAGCATACCGTTGGAAAAGTTAGGAGATGTACTTCGACATTCCAAAGAGTTTGACCCGGTTTGGATAGTTGACTTTGGTCAACCGGGCCCGGGAAGCGCTCGGTAGCTTCTCGGAGTCAAACGGATCATTCGTCCGCATGGAAAGTCAAAATTGCGCACAGGATGGACCATTGGAAAGGGTATTCAGTTCCCTTTGAAGATTCATTCAGCCTCGGTCGAGCTGAAGAGTTGACATAGGTCAAACAGAGCCCGGGAGCGCCCGGTGGCCTCTAGGTCAGGTTTCGGACGCAAACAGCGCGTTCGTCCTCATGGTAAGTTAGAAACGCGCACGGGGTGGATCGTTGGAAAGGGTATTCAGTTCCTTTCGAAGATTCATTGAGTCTCGGTCAAGACGAGGAGTTTGACTTTTGGGTCAAACTGAGCCAGGGGGATGCCCGATGGCTTCTAGGTCAGTACTCGGGACGTGACCTGGGTTTATAATGATGAAGGGAGGTGCTAGGGACCTAAGGAGAGTTTAGGGGTAACATAATGGGGTGTCTACACCTAGGAATCGAGAAAATCTCCTCCCAAACCCATTGTCTTTTGGCATCATCCGGTTCAGCATATATGAAGGAGGAAACCCAATCTAAATACTTCCTTTCTATTTCACAATATGCATTAATAATATTCTTAGAGGAGTGATTCACTCTAATTTTAATAGCATCATTCCACCACAAAGCCAGACCTCTTGATTTCCTCGTAGGGTCAATGTAGAAGAAATTATTCAAACTGACCGCTTTTCTGATAGTTTCCAGTTTGTGTCTTTTTTTTTTATCTCCATTAGAAAGACAATGGAGGGGTGATTGGATCTAATAACCTCCTTCAATATTCGAATTTTTCGGGGTCTCCTAACTTCATGACAATCCATGGATAGAATTAACATTTGCCTTATGGTCGATTGGGGTATACCACCACAACCCATTGATCTTCACTATTATCCTTTCTCGATTCTCCATAAAAAAATCCTATGTAAGAGATGCCTGTAACAGGTACCTCAATTAGATTCAGGCACATGAATGACGATTGATTATCTTTTCCTCCTCTTGGATTGAGTTTAAAGCTAGATTGTGTCATTTTCCTCCTACCTCATTCTCTCTTCAATTTTTACTTTTTCTTTACTAGAGGGACTTTATTAGAGGTGTAAAGATTTTTTTTATGAGGATTATTGAGAATCTAATTAGCTATATTGTCAGTCTTTATTTTGAGGGAGAGAGTGTCAAGGTAGGGGGCTAGCATCTCTTCTATAATGGATGAGGTATTATCGATATTGGGGGGGGGGGGGGGGGGGGAGTTTCTCAGGTGTAATGTCGTTTGCACTAGGAGCAACTGGGAATGTCTTTGGTCTGGATTGATTGCTTGGGGTATGGATGAATCTATATGGAGTTAGATGGGATATCCAACCTGGGATTTAATTCTGGATTCTTTGTCTTGTTTAGGGACCTTTTGGGGAGAGTGTAGGTTTTTGCATCATTGGGTTCAGTTATATAATAATTTAGGGTGGTTGTATAGGGATGGAGAGGCATAATTCAGGGGCTAAGGCAAGGTTAATGTCGCTTGGACTCATTGGTTTATGATTAGGGTTGTAAGATGTTAGCAACGCATACCTGATCTCCTCTACATGAATTTGCATGTTATTATTGGTGGCCACATGTCTGGGTAGAGGTATAGGACTTTTGTCACAATCATTAATGTCGTGGATGATTCCAACGTTACTGTTTGTACCCCAGCAGTGGAGACGTTATCTGCACGTATTTTATCCCTCCACGCCAGCTCTAAACTCCTACCTTCTAACATATTCTCCCTGTGACCCACGCGCTTGTCATCCTTGCCATCAATATTCTCTATGTGCTTTCTGTTGTTCTTATTTTCTGTACGCATTGCCTGACTGGGATTTTCTACCCTTTTAATCATCAATGTCCCTCCGTTTGGATATTTTTGTTTTGTGTAATCTCTGAAGAAAAAGTTGGCTCTACTTGGATACGCTTTAAGCCAAGGGCCAAACCCTTCCCCAATCGCGTCCTCCTCCATCTCAAACCAGTAGTTTTCTTTTTCATGTCCAATCCATCCGCATTCAAAGCAAAAGTTGGATAATCTTTCATACCTAAAGTCTAACCAACTTGGGCCTGCTTTTTCTCTCTGAATATAAACTCCTGTCTGGAGTGGTTTATTTAGGTTGAGGTTAACTTCGACTTTCACCACCTTAAACTTTTGGAGGTCACTCTTTTCTTTGTCTCCAACTTCCTTCACTTCCCATACTTTGGAGGCTATTTTTTCTATATTAGCTAGAGAGAATTTACTCAATGGTAAGTTAAGTAACTGGATCCAGAACCCATAATCTTTGAATCTCAAATATTTTATGTCCACCTCCACCCTCCATTACTTTAACACCAATAAATTCCCAATTACTGACCAGGGGATTCCTTCAAAGATTTTTTTTTCATATCTTCAACATCTTTGAATCTGAATATGGAGGTGTTGGTACCCCAGTTGGTTATAATAAATCGCCTTTTTAGTTTCCACGCATCGCTTATAATGTTGCATACCCCATTTTGTTAAGATCCTTAATCGCTTTGATTCTCCCCACCAGAGTTTTAGCTGGGTTATTATTTTCATCAAGGGGGCTTCTTTGAGGGAAAGAATATCTATAAAGTTTGGTTCATTTAATACATTAAGGTTTGGTTTTGCCATTGAAGAACAACGTAAGAGTGTAGGTTTGAGGGTATGAATAAAGAGTGAGTGATGGAGAAAGGGGCATGAGTTTAGAGATTAGAAGAATGGAAATAATGGCTAGAAGAAATAGGTACAGATGATGGAGATAGGTATTGAAACCCAGGTGAAAGCTTAGATGAGGAAATGCTTGTAAAAGAGAAACTCTCACATAGAGAGAGAATGTGGAGATAAGATGGGAATGTGGAACTTGAGAACTTATTGAATATTTATTATAATGAATATAATTGGATATTATGGAGAGAATAAGTAATATGCCATTGTATATTTAATAGTTAGTGAGAAATACCAAACTTATGATAATTTAGTCAGGGCAAGGGTATGACTCGTACCGGGACATAAATATGAGGATTAAAATAGAAGTGAAATATGAGTAATCCATATAGTCATTTAGAGTGAGAAAAAGTGTCCTAAAGGGGCGATCAGTCAAAAAACTATATTCGGGTGTCGTTATAGGGTCTCGGGTCACTTTTAGGCCAACCTGACATTCCAAAAGTCATTTTTAGACCCTTGAACTTCTAGGCTAATAAGAGATACATGATTCATCCCTTTACAATAGAGTTTTGAGTTAGAGAAAAGGGTTATTGGAAGAAAAAAAGAAGAGAAAGTTATAAAAGAGGCATAGGAAGAGTTCCAAGAGGAATTTGAAGAGTGTTCACGGGAGAACCACCATTAGCACCACCAGCCGTCGCCGGAATCGAGATATGAGCGAGGAAACACCTATGCCATGATCAAAATGTGAAATTTAGACCTTCATTTAAAGGTAAGTGTTTACTTGCTTTTATTATTCAGTTCTTAAAGTATGCATTCTAGAGTAAGATGCATTTTTTATGAAAACCATGATTTTTAAAAGGATTACATTGAGATAATTCCATGTGGTGATGTAGAAATCACTCTAGGGATGAATCACATATATTAATCACAAAATTGGGATTGTAACATGTATATAATTAGAGATTAAATCTGAGTTTATAATTAAGTATGATTCTTGAAAAAAATAGGATTGTTTTGATGGAAAGTTCATCGATATCATTAAGGGTTTATTCGAGAATGATAATAAAGATTATTGAACTTCATTCATGATATGAAAATTTATAGAGAATGAATTTTATAAAAGGGGAATTCTGGGTTTTCAAAGTGATGAATGTGTATTATGGTTAATTTTATATGTTTATCAAAAGATGATGAAAAACAAAGGTTTGTTTGATGAATATAAGATATAAATCTCCTATAGTATTTTACGCGACTTCAAACAGATGCTATTTTCAATGTACTTTGAGTTAGAGTGAGAGACATACATGGATGGAAAGGTCTATGTCTCAAATTTCCATTGATCGTTGAATTAGCTCATTTGGACTTCGGTAGATGGAGAATTTGCAATTTTATTACATGGTGTTTAATGTGCCAGAAAATATACGACCCAATTCGATTGCTCCGAAAATGGCAATCGAATTATCATCTAAAGTGACCTTGACCTCCCGAGCTTGTTTGAGATATTTCTCGAGTTGGGATACATGGTCTTCGAGTTTTTCACAAGTCTCCAATGAATCTTGAACATCTCTCACAAGAATTGACACAACCCTACCAATCTCAATCAATTGTTCAAATAAAAAGCTTTCAACTTCTCGAGTTGACTCACTGACACCTCATACTCTCTCAAAAAATTCACCTCCTTATCTAATTAAAATAACCTAAGAGTTAAAGTTCTATTTTTCTCTTTGTTTCTCAAACATTCTTTGTAAAGTTCGATACAAGAGCATTGAATACCATATTCTCCCTCATTAAAATTTTCCTCATCATTCTCACTCTCTCCAGAATGATTCGATAAAGTGTCTAGGCTGTCAAATTTAATAATGTCCTCACTGGCACGGGACTAACTATATTTACTAACGCGACTGGCCATGAATGCAGAAAAAACTGGTTGATGTGATGATTCATCCCCGAAATTCACCAACTCAATGTCACTATCGCTAAAAGTGGCTTTATATGCAAATTTGCCTTTGCCCTGTATCTTTATCTTAGTGGCACACTCTTGTGCTTTGTGTCCTTTCCCCTCACATTCATTACATCTCAATTCATCTTTTGGATAAATGTTCTTGTCCTCAATTCCCTTTTTATTTTTCTCAAAGTTGCTTTTTTCTTTGGAAGAATTTTCTTTGTTAAATTTGAGAATTTTTTTAAAACTTTTCACAAACAAGACAAGATCATCAAGCTCAAAATCAAATTCCAAATCAAAATCAAAAACATTTTCCTTTTCTTTTTTAGACTCACCTTTCAAAGCAATCCCTATTTCCTTTTCCTTAATAGTTTTGGTGAACATATCGATTTTATAAATTTAAAGGTCTCCTACGAGTTCTTCTAACCTAAGCGTATCTAAAATTCCCAAAGAATTAAGCACCATGGATTTAGGGATAAAATGAGATGATAGGGAGTTAAAAATCTTTTTCACGACGTGCGCATCAGGAATTATGTCACTGAAAATAATACTAGAATTGACTATATCACATAATGGTGCATAAAACTCATAAAAAGTCTCAAATTCTAGCATAGTAATGGTCTCAAACTATGTGGGGAGATTTTTTAGCTTAGAATCTTTAACGTTGTTGGTACCCTCATGAATGAGTTGGAGGACATCCCATGCTTCCTTAGGCATGGTGCATATCATAATGAGGCGGAACTCATCAGGGGTGACGGCTCCAGAAATTGCACTTAAGTCACGGGAGTTAAAACTGCTCAATTTAAGTTCATCATCCATATAAGTGGTGACAAGTTTAAGACTTATAACCTCGCCATTTGTCACATTGGGTGGTGTCCACCCTCTTTCACAAATAAGATAGACACGCTCATCAATCGCTTTCAAATTCGACCTCATTCGAGCTTTCCAATATGAATAATTTGACACATAAAAAATAGGAACCCTATTATACATATTATCCTTATAAAACCAATTTAAGGATCACACAATAAATTAGTGTACTCTGATACCAATATCAAAATGCAGAGTTATATGGAATCACTTGTATCTTAGGTTACACGTATAAATATTAAATTTTTAACCTAATTTTATCTTTATCAGAATTATGTGTTCATGAAAGATAGGTCTGAAATAAATTATGCCAAACCAAGTAAGAAAATTAAAACACAAAAAAGAATATTTGAGGAAAAATCCCTTTCGTGCGAAACCTTTGTTCAACATTGTAAAAGAGTTTGACAGACTCGATGACTTATATACTACTTAGAGATCCATTAAGTATAATGCACATGGTGTTAAAATCTTTGATAGAAAGTGATGCAATTTATCTTTTCACAGGAATCAACACTTCCCTCAATATCCATCGATCAGTCTCAGGATGCAGAATCCTTTCTTCTTTAGCTGTTGATTCGCAACTCCACAAATCAACCATAGTGTGAAATCTACTAGGGTTTGATATAGTGTATGAAAATTGGGTTTAAAAAACTCAACAAATTTCTCTAGCGCCGAAGATGATTTTGAAAGTAAAAGTGTTTTAATGAAACAAATAAAAGAAAACTTTTGGAACAAGTACAGACTTTCGTTTTCGCCAAAAGTTCTTAAAAATGAGCCCATAGTAGCCAAATTTATAGAAAACATAAACTTTCGGTGAGATGTGTTCGAATGAAAATATCCTCTTATTCGAATGAGGATACATGTTTAGTTCTAATGAATTCTAGTCTCGTTTTAACTTATAATCATTTTCATTCCAATGAGCTTTTAATGACCTTCCAACGTGTGAACCTATGTCAAACAGAGAGACACTATTTAAAGATCATTTGTATTTTGTTATAATGAAATCAACTATTCATTCAAATGAGTTACAAACCTTGTTCTAACGAGAACAGGGTCTCATTCTAACGACCTATAGATCTCATTCCAAAGAACCCAAAAATTAAAAAAAAATATTTTTAAAAATCATTTTATATAGGTGCTTTGATTTTGAAAGAAAAATACCAGAATAAATATGTATAAGTTTGAGCCAAAATCCTAAAACCATATTGATTCGTATGGAATATTGTATATTTTCGCCCGTTATCCTTATGCATTCTAGCTCTTTTATAGTCCTAAATGCCTATAATTATGCTCATTAACTAGACAACCTTGGATTTGGATATATACATGCTTTGCAGGGGTTATTTGTGTTTTTTTAGGTATTGGAACGCTAAAAGTGAGGATCCGTTGCATTTCGGAGAAGTTTCGTCGCTGGACGCTACTTCAAGGGCATTTTAGTAAATTCATATTTCTTATTCGGCTCTTGGATATTCCACGGATGCGTAGTTCATTGAGTTAGCATCGTGTGGCCGCAAACGGTGCGTCGTTTGGAGTTCGGACGAAGAAGCTAGGCTCGTTTCCGTAATGGACCTTTTCCCCCTCATCATGGACCAAGTGCATCCTGAAAACAGAGTACCGGTCGACCGCGTCCCTGGGACCGATCGACCGCGGTTTCAACTTTTGCCGTGGGAAGGAGACAGTATGCTTTGGCTTAAGGGGCCGGTCGACCGCGCCCCTGTGACCGGTCGACCGGTAATGCCAGATATTTTGGGCTCTTTCCTCTTTCTTTCCTTTTTCCCCTACTTTTTCCCACTTACTATATAAACCCATTTTTGGTTTTAATTCAATATATACACGATTTTAGGTTAGTTTAGCTTAGGGTTTGGGTGATTTGCTTAGTTCTTCTTCATTTCTACTTGGTTTGACACCCCATTTGTTGTGTAAGTTGACTATTCATCTCCCCTACCATTTGAATATAGTTGTATTTCTTCATTTCTTGCTTTCTAGTTAATTTACAAGCTTTCTAATTTAGGTTTTCTTGCTTTAATTACATGCTTTGATTTACACGCTTTCTAGTATAGATTTACCGCGTTTATTTACCGCTTTCCATTTATCGCGTTTTTAACATGCTTTCTAGGTAATTTAAATTAGGTTGTGTTTGAATTGAACTCACTCGGGTTGACGCGTTGCTTTGCTTTGGTGATGGAGTTTACGGGTCTATTTCGGGTGTGTTGTCCTAGTTATTACGCCTAGGAGATTTGACGGGGCATATCATGTATGTCCCGTGCTTACGACCTTTCACGCGTAATTTTCGGGATATTTGTTGACGCCAAAATCTTATTAGGCTTTTATGATGATTTAGGGCGCAACAACCCTTGATTTAATTAACTGTCGAAACGAGACGCATTTGTAATAACTCGTCGACCCATGTGACCATTTTATACTAATTAACTCGGGTGAGGGATATTCGACGCAACCTATAGTTTTACTCGCTTTCATAATCTAGTTTCAACACATTGCCTAGATTAACTTTTCCTTTTAGTTTGTAATCATCTTTTACACTTTTATTTCGGAGTATTAAATCACTTAAATTCTAACATCTCGTCTCTGTGGATTTTCGATACCCGACTTACCGCTGTGCTTGCCTCGCAAGTGTAGTAGTAACTTAGGTTTTTGTATTGAGTTGGCGAAACGAAAACAACGATTAGCGTCTTTACACGCGCTACTTTTCGTACTCGATCAAAATGGCACCGTTGCCGGGGACTAGTTTGTTTTAGACTTTATTTGATTTAGTATTTCATAGTATTTTCTTTCTATTTGTATTATTTTCTAACTTTTTGCAGGACTTCCACATTTGAGCACTTAGAAACGCTCGAATTTTTCCCGCGCGCACTTACTTCGTGGAATCCGCCACTTCGAGCCATTTTTGGGGTAAGCATGTCTTATTCCAATTCTTTCGGTAATCCTTGTCATAATTCTCAAAATTCTCGCAAACCTATGACTTTCGGTGAATACTTAGAATCCCAAAGTATAACAAATTCAAATATGACTTTGGGCGAGTATAACGAAAGTCAAAATTTAGGTTATTGGAATTTTGATGATGATGATAATGATTTTGGGCCTTTACCTCCTTATAATAGGAATTTTGAAACGAATTGCAATAGTTTTCAAAATTCCTATAATAATGAGTTTTCGGTTAAGTCCGATGGTAATTTTCAAAGTTCCCATTCTAATGCATCCGCACCTCGACCTATGACATTCGGTGAGGGCTTGCATATGTATGAAAATGAGAAAATTGAAAATCACTATCGGGAAGAAAATCGTTCGTGGGAACATGAGTTGGATTTATTATTTGAGTCCGACGACGATTTTGCTTCCGAGACTTTTGAAGTCGAGGAATGTTTTGAACCAAATGAGATACTTGTGCCTACTTTGGAACAAGCCATTCTAGACTTTGCCCATCTCGTAATAGATATTGAAAGTGAGGATGAAAATGACGTAATATCTATTTGCAATGAAATGATTTCTTGTTTGGCCCCCAAAGAAGAACATTTCATTGAAAATGATATTATTTCCTTTGAAATTCCAACTTCATGCGATGATGATTCATCTCATGAGTTTGAATATCTTTCATCCCCGTTTTCATTCTCTATTACCCCACCGGAACAAGTACCCGATGATTCGGTTTCGAACTTTAATGTTTTAAACCCTATCGCCGATGAGGAGTACTTGCTCGAGTCGCCCTCCACGATAGCATCTTTGCCTTTGTGTGCGCCGCCTCCCATTCCAACTTCAAAATCCTTGGGAGGATATTCGTCTTTTCTTGGTCCCCACTTGTTTTTGTCACCCGTGCAATCCAAACCCCCCATCGTCCCACCAAAACTTTTAATTGGCGATGGTTCATTTCTTTCGCCTTACACATGCCTTCCGTTGTTAAAACGGAATTCATATTTTTCGGAAGGCATGCTTGTATGTGAGGGTACACCGGTTATCCTCCAAAGTCAAATCATTTTCACGGTGGACCCTCAGCTATTTAGACTTCTAGTGTACAGTTAGTGTGAAGTCTAAATAGTATGTTGTATATAGTTAGCTTTTTATTTTTTCTTTTTCTTTTTTTTTCGTTCCTTTTTAATTTAGTTTAGTGTAATTAGTTAACTTTTTATTATTTGTTTTTGTTATGCTCGGTACTAACTTGTTTTGTAGATTCTTTGGACTTGTTCTTATGGGGATCGCTCCACTTTTGGGTAATATCGCTCTTTTCCTCTCTTTGACTTGGTTCTTAATTTACATTGAGGACAATGTCAAGTTTTAAGTTAGGGGGTGTGGGATATTCTATCCATTTCTTTATTTAGTCCATGTTTTTGCTCACATGTTAGTTACTTAGTATGCTTTTCTTAGAAAAATTGAAAATTTCAAAAAGCTTTTCTTTATTTTTTCTCCTTTTTTGGGCATTTTGCCTTTGTTTCCGATGATAAAATTTCAATAATTGCCCGATCCAATTGACAACCCAATGATGCATGTTCTCGATTTTAGAAGTTATTAGACTTTAGTCTCGATTATTGATATTGTGAATAACTTCATGAATTAAACTTTAATCCCGTGAGCACATGCACTTTCCTTGCTTTATTGATTTGGTTTAAGATTTTTATAACTCGGTAATCTTTTGTTGCATTGTATATACTTACACCGAGTAAGCTTTGTACCTTTCGTCGTTTGTGAGTGTATACACTATTCATTTCTCTTTGAAAATGTTGAATTCGTCGGTAATCTCACTATTCTTTCATTTAACCGTTCATTAATTGAGTTCATACTTGAAATGTGTTACTTGAGCATGATTTTCATATATTGTTTTGATTCGAGAATTGCGTAAACTTTGTGAAATGATCATAGGCCCTCTTTGTTATATCACCCATATGAGCCTTGACCTCACCCTTATATGTTTACCCTCGTTAACCTTTTGAGCCTAAATATAGCCTTTCATTTCATACCCCATACCCATAACCAACTCTACATTGGAGTTATAAACCATACATACACTTTCCATACCTTTGTTTGGAATGTTACTTGGGATTGAATGATGTTGTTATGATGTCGGTTGCAATTTGGGCATATGAGAGTTTGAAAAGTAAAGAAAAGAAAGTAGTGAAAAAGTGAAAGCAAAAAGCAAAAGAAAACAAAAGAGAAAATGAGAAAAAGAAGAAAAGAAAAGGAAAGAGAAAGTTGTAAATGTTGTATATAGTTCAATAAGCTTTGATTACTCTCCCCGATGATATATTTAATGCCTTTTTGGAACTTGTTTTCCGATTTTGATATTGCCCGCATTTTCCCATTATCCCGAGTTTTCATCCCGAACACTTTGAATCCGTACATACATTCCTTCGTTTCGTACCTTAGCCATACCTACATTATAACCCTATTAAAGTCCTATGTGATCTTAGGTTGATGTAATTTAAAAGCCATAATAGTTGTGATAATCTGTGAAAATGCATTTTGCCTCTTTTAGTGAGTGGTATCCTTTCATTGAGATTACAGTTTTTCAGTTTATATATAGCGTTCTTCATCTGTGACATGTGTGTGGCCTAGTTTCCATTTACATTTACTCTTTAGCCCACATGTCCCGTGTGTTACCTCCCTGTTTCGAGTGAAGTCACTTGATGAGTGTAATGCCCGTGAGGATTGAATATATGCTTGCTTTATTTAGTATCCGGTTTATATAAGTTTTTCGCCAAATCACACTTTGCATGTGCTCGCTCCCCTCCCACATTTTAAGGTTTCAATTCTATGAGGTGCATTCTATAATGTTAATGATTTGGACTTTTGTGTGAATTCATTCACTTTGCTAATAATGCGTATGAAATCCTTTTCGCTTTTGTTGGGCTTGTCGCATGTTGGATTGGGCATATTTTGAGGAAACCATGTGATGTTTGTGGGTATCATCCCTGAAAACCCTCACGAGACGACACTCGTCCACTAGGGTAACTTAGGGGTTTAACGGCTTATTGCATATGCTAAATGCAATCGTGTTCCCTACGAAAGTGGCAATTATATTTCGATGCATATATACATTTTTTACCGCCCTCTGTGGTCTGGTTTTCTTTGTTTCATTACTAGGGACTAGCAATGTGTAAGTTAGGGGGTGTGATTCGTATCGAATATTGTATATTTCCGCCCGTTATCCTTATGCATTCTAGCTCTTTTATAGTCCTAAATGCCTATAATTATGCTCATTAACCAGACAACTTTGGATTTGGATATATACATGCTTTGCAGGGGTTATTTGTGTTTTTTTAGGTATTGGAACGCTAAAAGTGAGGATCCGTTGCATTTCGGAGAAGTTTCGTCGCTGGACGCTACTTCAAGGGCATTTTAGTCAATTCACATTTCTTATTCGGCTCTTGGATATTCCACGGATGCGTAGTTCATTGAGTTAGCATCGTGTGGCCGCAAACGGTACGTCGTTTGGAGTTCGGACGAAGAAGCTAGGCTCGTTTCCGTAATGGACCTTTTCCCCCTCATCATGGACCAAGTGCAGCCTGAAAACAGAGTACCGGTCGACCGCGTCCCTGGGACCGATCGACCGCGGTTTCAACTTTTGCCGTGGGAAGGAGACAGTATGCTTTGGCTTAAGGGGCCGGTCGACCGCGCCCCTGTGACCGGTCGACCGGTAGTGCCAGATATTTTGGGCTCTTTCCTCTTTCTTTCCTTTTTCCCCTACTTTTTCCCACTTACTATATAAACCCATTTTTGGTTTTAATTCAATATATACACGATTTTAGGTTAGTTTAGCTTAGGGTTTGGGTGATTTGCTTAGTTCTTCTTCATTTCTACTTGGTTTGACACCCCATTTGTTGTGTAAGTTGACTATTCATCTCCCCTACCATTTGAATATAGTTGTATTTCTTCATTTCTTGCTTTCTAGTTAATTTACAAGCTTTCTAATTTAGGTTTTCTTGCTTTAATTACATGCTTTGATTTACACGCTTTCTAGTATAGATTTACCGCGTTTATTTACCGCTTTCCATTTATCGCGTTTTTAACATGCTTTCTAGGTAATTTAAATTAGGTTGTGTTTGAATTGAACTCACTCGGGTTGACGCGTTGCTTTGCTTTGGTGATGGAGTTTACGGGTCTATTTCGGGTGTGTTGTCCTAGTTATTACGCCTAGGAGATTTGACGGGGCATATCATGTATGTCCCGTGCTTACGACCTTTCACGCGTAATTTCCGGGATATTTGTTGACGCCAAAATCTTATTAGGCTTTTATGATGATTTAGGGCGTAACAACCCTTGATTTAATTAACTGTCGAAACGAGACGCATTTGTAATAACTCGTCGACCCATGTGACCATTTTATACTAATTAACTCGGGTGAGGGATATTCGACGCAACCTATAGTTTTACTCGCTTTCATAATCTAGTTTCAACACATTGCCTAGATTAACTTTTCCTTTTAGTTTGTAATCATCTTTTACACTTTTATTTCGGAGTATTAAATCACTTAAATTCTAACATCTCGTCTCTGTGGATTTTCGATACCCGACTTACCGCTGTGCTTGCCTCGCAAGTGTAGTAGTAACTTAGGTTTTTGTATTGAGTTGACGAAACGAAAACAACGATTAGCGTCTTTACACGCGCTACTTTTCGCACTCGATCAAAATGGCGCCCTATTATATGGGTGACGATTACAACGACTTGAATTTCAGAAACGATGCTCGGTCACTAACACGTCTTCAAATGATTATGGAAGTATATGCGGATATAGTCTTCAGTTTATAATGGGATACTCCAAAATATTCTAATGATCCTGGCAACATAATATTATGTGTTGTATATATGTGTGTATTTTAGATTTATGTGAACATACCTTTACTCGTGGTAAATCTATCGGCTGGGGGTTGCGTTTGATATCGAGACAGTGGGCTACACGCCCGATTGAGATGGGCAGGAAGTAGTGGATGTCATTATGTTAGATCATATGCTTCGATTAGTATTCGCTTCACGATAAGAAAAAGCATGTGGACTTGATACATTAACTGGATTTGGGTATGGGCCCATTGATGGTGTACCATGTAGTGATTGTCCCAATGTTTATTTTTGTGTTTTTCTTAAGCCCATTAAGTGATGGATTCTTACGAAATTATCAATAGAGGCACGAGATGGACACTAAAGGTAATGGCCTTCCTGTGATATGACAACTAATGAGAAATAACTAATATAGCCTAATGATATATAATTGATAATGAATCCTATGTCACAGAAAATTCAGTATGTGATTTATTTTTATTCTTGGGGTGACATTGTGGGGGCTTATATTTGGTTTGTATTCATATACGTGTAGGTATTTACATCCTTGTGACATGATAGTTAGTTGCTATCCATTCTCTATGTTAGTGTAGAGACTTATTATCATAGTTATGCCTTGGGTGGGGATATGCGCGTAGTATTGTGCTTAGATGAGGGGTGAGGTGCTTAGATGAGAGAGTCGATGGATGGCATGTATTGTAAATCAATCGCATTATTATTTATTGCTAATATTGAAGTTAATTCATTCAACTTTTGGTCTTTGACCCAAAATTATAAATATTTTCCAATATTAGCTAGAAATGATCAACAGGGTTGAGGAGAGTTCAAACTTGCAGTTCCATCTCATTTAGCAGATTTTTAGTCTTTTGATTCTATCATAGGGGTCTGATCTTTTCAGTATTTACATTCAGAGTTGTTCATGGGAATAAACCTAGATTTATTATTCATTCAATTATTTCAGAGTTATGGTGTATAAACTATTTTTCATATGTCAGTTGGGTTGACACTTATTTATTTATGAGCTTATGTCATTTCAGTTTGTTCGCATATGTGGATGTTTTAATTATAGATTATACTTTATGGTTTAATACTGAGAAAGATATATATATATATATATATATATATATTGTTTGATAAGTCCCATCTTTGGCGTATTATCCTGGTCGATTGTTACATGGAAAATAGGGGCTGTCACAGTTACTATTAGAGCATTACAGTTCAAGTGTCCTTATGATTTGTGTTTGCGCTCATTATGTTCTAAATTGTGTTCTTTGATACGTAGAGCCCTATTTTTAAGAATCGTTATACTATATGCGATTTATCAATAATACGAACCTTATTTTCTTTCAGATGGCAAACACCCGACATAATATACCACGACTCACGACGAGTGAGGCTATAGAGAGTAGGACTCAATGAGAGCCGTATGTAACACTCTATATTTTTTAGGAGAAATAATTTATTTAAATTAGTGAATTAGAATTTAAAATAAATTGATGATTTGGAGAATTTATTTAATTTGGAGAATTTATTTAATTTGGAAGATTCAATTTATTTGGAAAATTAAGATTTAAATATATTCGGGTTATTTCTTTTTAAGAATATATGTGTCCTAATTTTAGGTTGAAATTGGATATTTTAGTTAAGTAACTCGGATGGCGATTCAGAGTGCACGGTTGAGTCTAGAAGGGTCAAAATAGTCAGAAATGAGTACCCTAGGGTGGTAAGTGGATCTCGAGGCATTTTTAGGCATAATCGGGCTCACACGGGGGGGGGGGGGGGGGGGGGGGGCTCATTTTAATTTGACCCATAGGTTGAATTTATGGATTCACATAATAAAACCTATGTGAGAGAGGTTGTGGCAAACACAACTCAAATAGGAAAAACCTTAGTTGTAGAGGAAAAAAGAGGGATTAAGTGGGACAACTTTTGGGAGCCAACCCAAGCAAAGATTGATGTGTTCTTCATAAAAAATATTGTCTACAACAAAGAAATCAGACTCTATGAATTATCCAGGCAAGTAGTTAAACTTTCTTTCAATTTAATTGCAGTAATTCGATTCATATCATAGTGGGTGTGATAAAGAAATTCATTTTTGGGAGTGGGTGATTATATAAAATGGGCTTTGATAATTTGAGGTTATAATGTAGATTAATTATGCGATTGATGATGTTCTATAATTTAGTGAGTTGGAATTCGTATTATATTAGGTATCCAGTAGTACATGTGAAGTAATTGGGATTATAGAATCGAAATTTTGAAAACGATCGTACGAAATCGTGAAAACCCAATTCAGGGATTTATTAACATTTGATGAAAATAAATTATGTTTAAGGTTACTACTATGATTACAAACCATGTGAGAGGTGGGTTTTAGGTATATCGTCGGTTTACATTCGAAGAATTCGTACAGAAGCTTCCATGGATTAACAATGGTGAAAAAGAGATCAGTGAAGAAGAAGAAGTTGAACAACGCACTTCAAACGACATTGCAAGTCGTTCAAATGACATTGCACGTCATTCAAACTAGATTAGTATCTCGTTCGAATGAGAATGTTATCTCGTTCAAACGACCCTAGATTTTGGATATGGAGATAGATCTTTTTCGTTCCGAACGTGTAGCCGCTAGTATCATATTCTGATTTTTTTTAATTAGTTATGATTTTATTACGAAAGGGTGTCTGAAATCGAAATTCTTTTGGAGAAATTAAATCTGGATTATTTAGGGATGTCTGTAGATGAGTGTAGAACTATGGAAAATGTGAAGGAACATTATTCTTACCTTGGAATTGGACGGGAATGAATTTGGGGTATGGATTCGAATGGAAATTTAAGATGAAATAAGGATACGGAGTGGATTGTGATGTGATTAGTGAAAAAAATATGAATGTAAGTTATTATTTATTTGATAATGAGTCAAGGATTGTGACTTGAATATTTTCAGGCAAGTGCGTCAAGAGTAGGGCACATAGTGGTCGAATTAATTTATTATTCGAAAAATATAATAAATTATTGAATATTAAATGAAACGAGAGGTGTGAACTAATATTTGGGTTTTGTAGAATAAATTCTCTAGAGTAACGATACTTACCGAGTGAGTGAGTCGGAGTATTGTACTTAGGTGACACTACTTTAATAAATTAATTAATGTAAAATTGATGAGATTAATCGGTGAAATTTAAAATATAACGAATTTCGGGAATGAGTGAACCTATGCCCTAGATCAGTAGAATTTGATTGACTTACCTACTGAAATATTTGAAAGGATAATTATCATACTTCGAGAAGTGACGGATACTCGGGAATATACGATAAGAAGTGTAAATTGGAATTTAATAATATATAGGATATTTGGGAGATATATATTCTACGTATGTGATATATGATATAGGTTATGTGTATACTGTGGGTACCTTGTCCATTATTGTAGGCCTAAATATGTAGCCGAGATGAGCCCTATTAAAAATAGGGAGAGCCCAGTTCAAACTCTAAAGCCTAAAAAACAGTTAGTTAGCAACGACCCACCCTATTCCTAAAATCTCTCGTGAGATATTCTAGGGATAGTGGGCTAACATGGGAGTGACGAACACCCCCACTCTCCGAAGTTTACCTGTATATATTGTATCCCTGGCCCAGGGCAGAGACTGTGCAACAGAGAATACCCCTCTGGAGAAAAGAGAAATACAAAGTGAGAACACCACTGTGGACGTAGGCAATTTGTCGAACCACGTATATCTTATGTTGTGTGTTATCGTGATTATTCTTATTCTTGTTCTTTATTTTTCTGGTGATTGCATTTACTTATAATTCGTGTTGAGATTTCTTGTCACCACAATTGGCACCGTCTGTGGGAAATAGTTGTTCTCCCTTTAAGAAAGTTTTCACCAATAAGAACGTAGAATGTTTGATCACAGCAGCAATGCCCCTAAAGTAGGAAATATTCAAGAGAAACCTATCCCTCATAGGGTTAGATCTGAAGTTCGACGCTCAAACCCAAGGCTTCTCCCAGAACGGCAAGCCTTGAAAGAAAGCCAGGGCCTAGCTAGGTCTACACAAGTTTCCAGGCTGATCGACACCTATGAGGCCAGACTCCAAGAGAAGGAGGAGGCTACTCGCAAGAAGGTAGCCGAAAATGCCCGTCTTAAGAGGCAACTAGAGAGGATGGAGAGAGAAATCCATCATAACACGAGGTAACGCCATTATTGGACTCCTAGCCCTCAAGAGAGCAGATCTCATAGCCAAGGAGGGAGACCAAGGCGTGGGTCTCAAAGAATTGAGGGACACAAGTCAGATGATGACTGGTCCGAGCAGCAATAACCAGCTCACCATTACAGGAGCCCAAGCCGAAGGAACGAAGATATACTAAACTTGGTTCAGAGAGAGATGTACCAACACCCAGCACATTGGGGTGCCAGATCGATAACAGTGCTAACCAGGCGAGCTCTTAAGACCCAGATGAGGCCCCATTTTTCAAGGGTAATAGAAGAAGAAGAAGAGGCCCCCAAGAAGTTTGTAATGCCCAGATTCAAAATCTACGATGGAAAGACTGATCCCATCGACCATGTCAGATAGTATGGCAGGCCATGACCCTTTGGAACCACAAGGACGTGTTGATGTGCCGAATTTTCCCATTGAGCTTACCCGATGTGGCCCAAAAGTTGTTCGAAAAACTCCCCCGCAGATCCATTAGGAACTTCGAGTCCCTGGCAGAGATCTTCACATCTCACTTCATTACCAACATCTCCCATCCGAAGAGGATGGATTCTTTGTTAACAATGAAGAAAAAGTCCCAGGATAACCTCAGAGACTACGCGAAGAGGTATTGTGAGGTGTTCAATGAGGTTGAGGACTAGTCGAAGCAGGTCGCCGTTACATCCTTTAAGATTGGCTTACCCCATTCCTGCCTCTTACACTAGTCCCTTACTAAGAAGGAGGCCACAACCATTGATGAGTTAATGGATTGTATTAAAAAATATTCCAAAGTCAAAGATGTGACCTAACTCAGTGCAGGAGGAAATGGTTGAGCAAAATTTATCGTCAAGGAGAGCGACAAGAACGAGGGTCAAAAGAAAGGGATTAAGAATGGAGGTAAAAATGGCCTCAAGAATGGGAACAAGAGTGATGCTTCAAAGGAATTTTAAGCAGTAAATACAGTTTTTAGAGAACCAATCTATAAGATTCTAGCAAAGATAAAGGATGAACCGTTTACCAAGTGGCCCAAGAAGTTGGGTGGAGACCTTTCCAAGCAGAATAATGCACTGAGATGTGCTTTTCACAAGGAGGGAGGGCACAAAACCGAGCATTGCAAAGCCCTCAAGTCCTACCTTAAAGAATTAGCTCAAGGTGGACACTTGAGTGAATTTATGGGAAAAAAGGCAGAGAAGGTAGCTGCTAATGGAGATCAAAGGCCCGATAACGTGCTCGAGAGAGATGTCGGCCATGAGTTTGTAGTAATTTATGGGGTGTCCGACCTCAAATATATTCAAGGAAATACAACTCGGATGGAGGTAAAAAAGCTTACAGCAGTAATGCAACCTTTTTAGATCGACCCAGCCAAAATACAAGCTGGGAAGCATCGAAGAGAAGAAGATATCGACTACAACAAGTATATTGTGTTCACAGATGAGGACTTGGTGGGGTGAGAAACCCACATCATGATGCACTGACCATTGCCCTCAGGATAGCTAACTATGACGTCGATAGATTTCTCGTCGACCAAGGTAGCTCATCCGAAGTAATGTATCTCAACCTGTTTAGGAAGTTGAAATTAAGTGTCGTCGACCTAAAGGAAGCCACCGTTATTTTAGTTGTCTTCACTGGAAAGATAAACATCCACTTGGTAAAGATCGTCCTATCAGTAAGGGCAGGTAACATCTAAAAAAGGATCGAATTACTCATGATCAATATTGATTCAGCCTACCAAACAATCCTCGACAGAGGATGGACGCACGCGATGAAGGTCGTCCCATCCACCTACCATAAGAAGCTCAAATGTGTGACTGAACAAGGAGTGGCGGAGATCCATGGAGATCAGGCGATGGTAAGAAAGTGCTTTATAGCAGCCATCCATCCCAAACTAGAAAAGAAGTTCGAAGAAGTTAGAAGAGAGAGCAAGGAACATGAGAGGCTAATGCCCTCCAAATAGTAACTAAAATATGGAAGACCAGGAGTGGAGGAGACTAGGATCCTCCCCTCTGAAAGAGTCATCGAGGACCTGGAGGAAGTCACAGCCTGTGGCAGCTCAAATTAAAGAAAGTTCTTGATTGGAACCTCACTCACAGACAACGAAAAAAGGGAGTTGGTCACCCTAATTCAGAGTAATTTAGATGTTTTTGCATGGAAGCCTTATGAGTTGCCCGGGATTGATCCTAACGTCACTTGTAATCAATTGCACGTCGATCCAGCTTTCAAACCAGTAGCATAGAAAGCTCAACGAACTTCCCCAGAGAAAGCTAAAGAAGTGGAGAAGGAAGTTAAAAAATTGTTGGATGCAGGATCCACACAGGAAGTACAGTTCCCCAAGTGGCAATCCAACCCAGTGGTTGTCCCCAAGAGTAACGAAAAGTGGATAGTCTATATCGACTTCACCGATATCAATAAAGCATACCCTAAAGACAGCTTCCACCTCCCAAAGATCGATAAGGTGGTAGATGCCACGGTAGCACATGAGAGGATGAGCTTTCTGTGCCCTTTGGGCTAAAAACTGCAGGAGCAACTTACCAGCGGTTGGTCACCAAGATGTTCAAAGACCAAATAGGAAGCACTATGGAGGTCTACATCGATAACATGCTCGTCAAGAGCAAGCTCAATTATGGCCACCTCTCTAACCTATCAAGGACTTTTGAAATCCTCTGGAAGTACCGAATGAAGCTCAATGTGAGTAAGTGTTCCTTCGATGTCCAGTCAGGAAAATTCCTTGGGCACTTGGTCAACAAGAGAGGCATTGAATTCAACCTAGACCAGATTGGCCCTATCAACAGGGTGTAGCCCTTTGAATGAAAAGAGACATATAGAAGCTCACGGGAATGCTCGCCTCCCTGAATTGGTTAATCTCAAAGTCTTTCGAAAGGTGCCAACCATTATTCCAGTTATTGAAGAAAAGTAAGGAGGTAGAGTGGAACAAGGATTTCTCAAGGGAATTGGAAGGGATCAAAGCTTACCTCAGCAGACCGCTTTTTCTCGTAATCCCTCAAGAGAATGATCCTCTATACCTTTACCTTGCAGTATCTAGTTATACTGTGAGTTCTGCACTGGTATGTAAAAAAAAGGGGATCCAGTACCCAGTCTATTATGCGAGCAAGACTCTTTTGGACGCCGAACAGAGATACCTACCACTAGAAAAGATCGCCTTTGCACTAGTGGTAGCCTCGAGAAAATTAAAACACTATTTCAAAGCCCACTCCATCATCGTACTCATATCCCACCCCCTTAAAGCAGTCCTGAGGAAAGCAGACCTTTCAGGTAGATTGTCAAAGTGGTTGGTCGAGCTCGGGCGATTTGACATTCAGTTCCAGCCAAGGTTCGCCATCAAAGGACAGGTCCTCGCCAATTTCATCGTGGAGTTTATAGGACAATAGCCTTGCGACCATCCCCAGACTAGTCATCAAAGTAAAGTTCAATTTGCAACAGGCGTATGGAAATTATACGTTGATGGAGCCTCCAATTCAAGAGGGGAAGGATTAGGCATCGTGCTGGTTATCTCCAAAGATGCAATACTTGAGCATGGAATTAGGCTTGGATGTGAAGCCTCCAATAATGAAGAAGAATATGAGGCACTGATCACAGGACTGCAGAAAGCACGAATGCTAGGGGCAAAGCAACTACAAGTTTTTGGAGACTCACAGTTGGTCTTCAACCAGATAAGCGATGATTTCAACATAAAAGATGAAATGATGGCAGCCTATCTCGCCACCGTTAAAAGGTTGATGGCCGACTTCGAGCCAATAAATGTCCAACAGTTACCAAGGGGGAAAATATCCATGTTGATGCCCTAACAGCCTTGAGCTTAGCAATTAACTCCAACTTAAAGAAGATAATTCCGATTGATTTCCTCGCATAGCCAAGCATCACCAAGAATGCTGAGCTACCAAACCCAGAGCACGTTCTCCATATCAAAATAGCCCTGAGTTTAATGGACCCCATTAAAGATTACTTACAGAACGATGCCCTTCCAAGGTATAAGAAGACCGCCCACCAGATAAGAGTCAAAGCTGCCCGCTTTCACTTATCTCCAGAGGGCAAGCTCTACAAAAGATCTTTCGTTGGCCCTTACCTCCAGTCCGTGCATCCAAAGTACGTCGATCAAGTCCTGTATGTACTCCATGAGGGAATCTGTGGGAGTCATATTGGGGGCAAATCACTAGCCTTTCGAGCAATGAAAGAATGGTATTAGTGGCCATACATGCAGAAAGATGCTGGAACCTATGCTAAAAAATGTGCAAAGTGCCAACTTCACGCGCCTATGGTACACAAGCGAGCTAGCGACCTAAAGTCACTTATTAGACCATGGTCTTTCGCCCAATTGGGTATGGACATCGTGGTCCCTTTACCAACTGCAGTAGGTAATCACAAGTATCTGTTGGTTATAACAGATTACTTCACTAAGTGGATAGAGGTAGAGCGACTAGCAAACATTAGAGATGCAGACATGATAAGATTCTTATGGAGAAACATCGTCACTCACTTTGGAATCCCCAGGAATATCATCACTGACAACAAAAACTAGTTTGAGAGTGGCTTCTTCCAGGGTTTCTACAGTGACTATGGGATCAGGCACCACTTCATCTCTGTGGCATACCCTCGGAGCAATAGACAGGATGAGGCTTCCAATAAAATGGTGATTGATGGATTAAAAAAGCATTTAGAATGATCCAAGGGAGCATGGGTAAACGAACTACCCCATATCCTAGGGCTTACCGGACCACCCCAAGGCGAGCAACTAGAGAGACACCATTCGTACTTATGTATGGGATGGAGGCAATTATCCTTTTGAAGGCTGTCCTCCTAACCATGAGGTCCACTCTAGTCGACCAAGGCCAAAACGATGCAGCATTGCTCACTGAACTTGACTTAGCCGATGAATCTCTAGTGAAACTAGCAACCTACCAACAATAGCTAGCAAAGCATTATAATAAAAAAAGTCAATTCAAGAACATTCCAAGTTGGGGACTACGTCCTGAGGAAAGTTCTTGGCAGCACTGTGAAACCATCGGATGGCAAGCTAGGACCAAACTGGGAGGGACCTTTCAAGGTGATAAAAGACGACCTACAAGGAGCCTACCACATAGAAACGCTGGAGGGTAGGGAAATAACAAGAGCTTGGAATGCAACCAACTTAAAGAAATTCTACTTATAGATTTCTTTTTTATTTTTGCGAACTTAGTGTTGAATTTTCAATAATTTTTCGATTAATAAGACTTGTTTGGCATTGGCATTTTATGAAGTGTTGGTTTTTGCAACTACATTATAGTATATGCACTCTTTCTAAAGCTACAGGCTCCCCTCTTAACATACCAGACTAAGATCACAAGAAACTTATTGGTGAAAATAGCGGGGTCGATATGTAATGACCCTCCTCAGGCATTTGTCAATTAACATGAATGACCTCCTAGCTTGCCCCTGGCAATGCATGAAGCCCTACATGGGACCCTTAGGCAACATGGACAACCCAGGTTGGTCACCGACATTGTCTGGCCCAAAAATCCTGCTCGGGTAAAATATCCGATACCAGGTGTATCCTCGCCATTTACTCACTTAGGCCTAAGGCAGTGTGACAACACGACCTAAAAGGTAAAGTAAAGAAGAATGGTACACTTAAAGCATACTGGACTGGGGGGATACTCACTTGACAACCAACTCTGCCCAAGTCATATCTAGTCAGCTGGAAGAGCCCAAGATAACTGAATAAGAGATCAATGAAGTAAAAAATAACACAACACATGTTTAGTTGGCAAATCGCCCAAGGCATAAATATTTTATTACATCAATACATGTATAAAAACTACATATGCTAAGTGATTCAAACCCTAATGACGACTAGGTCGCTGAGCGAGGTAGTCAGCTACTCATGCTCTTTGGCCATCATCTGAGCGAAGAGTGAATTCCTCCTCGACTTCGTCTAAACTTGGATCCATAAGCTGTCTTGGGATCGCATCTATAGGAATCCGATGATCATCCCTTCTGAATGGGTTTGGCATCAAAGTTGAGGGAGAGATTTCATGCCTATACAATAGAACAGAGTTCCTGGGAACTTGCAACTCCCTGAGGGCACTCAACCACCCTCTTATGAAAGCTAATTCCTCAACCTCCTTTAACTTTGTTGGAGCATCAGCCCAACCCTGGTCGTAGCCATCTGCCCACGCCTACCGGGGACCATTTTTGAATAATTGTCTCAACCTGGTAACATCTTGCTGAAGCCCAACCGCAATCACATGCGCTCGAACAACGTCCCCTTTCAGCTCGATAATTTCCCTCTGAGAACTACTGAGGTTTCCAGCTCGCTGTACCATCGATGACGAAGAATCGTGGGTAAGCAATGGGACTGTGCTCGGCGCATTCTCCTTCACTCGTTGAGAACTACTGAGAAGGTTTCCAGCTCGCTGTGTCATTGATGATGAAGAACCTAGGATAAGCAGTGGAACCGCGCTCAGTGTATTCTCCCCCAAGCGGGTGAGCTCTCACTTCAATGTATCCTTTTCTTATTGAAGCATCTCGCCGACCAAGTTAATTTCAGACGCTTCTAGGAGCTTCGATTTAAGGGCATTGACCTATTCTTGAACAGAGGTGCCAATCTCACTCATCTCCTTGAGTTTATCCTTTAACTTAGCAACTGTCTCAGATTGGTTCTTGTAATCCCGGTTCCTTGCTCGAAGAGACTTACAAATTCTTATGAAGGCACATCGGACTTGGTCGCTCACATTAGTGCCAAGGATTTAGCTAAGATGAGAAGTAGTTGGGATATATTCCACAAAATCGATAAACTACAAATCATACAAGCATCGAGAATAAATAGATCAGTAGATGAAAATTAACAAAACTTCATTTCATTAAAACCAAAATAGTTCACATACAACTACATCAGCGAAAAGAAGTGTAAAAATAGGCGATTTGGGGGAAAAGTTAAACCCCCCTGAGTCAACAAGAGAACATGAATCCAGTGCCCGTCCTAAACGTCTCAAACATTATGGGGAATAGGGGCACATTAAATTTCCACCCAGTTTGGGATGTTATAGAACTCCCTAAAGTCATCCACCGATCTATTACTTATCTTGGCCATAAATAAACCCTAGTAGTGATAGAAAAGAAATTTCAACAGTAAAGAAAGGAGAAGAAGTTTGGAAGACTTACTAAGTAAAAATCATCCTGAAATGATGCAAGTCCACAAGCAAGGAAGATGGAAAGATAAGGAAAAGCTAGAAGATGAAGGGTAAGACCTAGAAGTGAGAAGACGCACTAAGGAGCAAAAGATGTCTCGAGAGTTTGAAACTTGTGAAGCGATGTCAGAAATGGCTCCTTAAAACAGTTTTAAACCCTATTAATGATGACACACGAAGAACGAAGTAAATTTTCTGCCTAAAACTCTTAGAAAGAGACGTTTCACTCCCCGAAGCTTCACTCAATTCATAAAAGTTCCATCAGAGCTATTATTTAAAATTATTGAGCCCAAATTGAGACCCAAAATTTTTAAGGGAAATTGTGGGTACCTCATCCATTACTGTAGGCCCAAATAAGTAGACGGGCTGAGCTCTATTGAAAATAGGGAGAGCTCGGTCCAAACTCCAAAGCCTAAAAAATAGTTAATTAGCAACGACCCACCCTGCTCCTAAAATCTCTCGTGATATATTCTAGGGATATTGGGATAACGTGGGAGTGCCCAACACCCCCACTCTCTGGAGTTTAACTATATATATTGTATCCCTGGCCTGGGGAAAAGGGAATGTAATAGAGAATACCCCTCTCGAGAAAAGAGAAATATAAACCGAGAGCACCACCATGGACGTAGGCAATTTGTCGAACCATGTATATCTTGTGTTGTGTGTGATCGTGATTATTCTTATTACTGTTCTTAATTTTTTTCCGTGATTGCATTGACTTATAATTTGTGTTGAGATTTCTTGTCACTACATATACCTATACTGATTTGTATGATTTATTATGTTTATGACATACCTATGCTACGTGCTATCACGGGAGGTTTTCACATTGGGACAGTCATATCCGGATGATCCTTTGGGGGGATTTTTTACTTCTCCCTCATAATATAAAACCTAGGTACGGGATATTTGTGATAATGATAGTGAAGATGGTCATATGGGTGCATATGTATGTGCTTAGCCCAGGCTTGGAACTATATTCGCCTCTAATATGTGTGATTTGTGATGATGGTTCAAGTGAGATACTGAACCAATGGTCCTTTATACAGTGCATGAGGTACTGGGACTTGATAACAGCGTATGCATGCACCGCAGGTCTCAGCCTAGGGGTGTTGTATTATATATATATAATTATAATAATAAATATACATAATTGTGTTTTATTCTACTATGTGTGCTTGGTAGATGATGTATCGGGACATGATAACATAGTATACATGCACCGTAGCTCAGCCTAGGGGTGTCGTACTATTATACATGTAACGAAGTGATAAATATATGCTTATGACTTATTCTACGGTGTGTAATTAGTAGATGAGAAAGGTAGTGATATCTAAAATAACCCTAGTGGGTGAAGGATTAATCCTACAATGAGAAATTCATAATTGGTTAATTGAGATAAAGAATCGAGTGACGTATTGCGGCATAATGAGTTAGTATGCAGAAAGAGACTTAATATAGCTAGTCAGGTGGTGTATCTTAACTAGGTAAGATTAGAAGGCAAACATTAGGTGTGGGCATTAGAAGAGGGGTGAGTATACGTCAAGAGAGTGCGGCACTAACTTAAATATGAAGAGTGTACATGAATATTTAATTACTGCATTAAACTGCTTGCTAAATATTTTAAAAATGTTTTACTTGGGATCTGACCCATGTCAAAATCTTTTTTAAAACCTTTTAGGTATCCAACCACAGGGATGCCAGTTGACTATTCTATCCTGGGATGCGAAGCTACAACTCATGTGGAAGTTGGAGGACTTGCTATAGACACTTCATTCACTTATCTCTAGTATAGCATCTTTACTCCATTAGTCTTTTGGGAATGTCACCCTCAGATTTAATATTTAATTATTTATTTGATCATTGTGGACTCCGATTATTGTTTCTGTTTACTGTTGTATTTTATTGTTGAATCAATAGTTGATTCGGTTATTTGTATTTATATTATTCATCGATGTTGGATTTATTTATTAGTATGTAGTTGATGGTTTAATTCTTATTTACCTCCGTATGTTTTTAATTAATGAAAGATAAAATTTGGCACCAGTCTAATTAAATTACTAGGTGGTTAGTAACTTTAAAAAAAAATTCAACAGTGATGCTGAGAATGAGCCATATAGGACAAATGATTTATTTTGATCTCGGGCTGGCCACCCAGTATTTTAATAGGCGGAGTGTCACAGATGGTATCAGAACATCAGGTTTTAGAGTCCTTAGGATCTGTGTGACTTATTACCTTTCAGGGTAGAGTTCTTTGATATAGAGACTTATTATAGGATTGTTGTATTCCTTCACGTATGAGACTTATGATCTCCTGCTGTTATGTATAGTAATGCGATTCATATACGAGTTTGATTGGGCTTCGCACACCGAAAAATTCTGGAAGACTAGCAAAAGTCGTTAGAAAGACTGCAGGAAGCGAGGCTCAACAGAATCTATAAATATTCCGAGAATGATGGCCACAATAGGAGTCACCATAGCAATGGAAAGAGAAGATCATAAGACAATTGTGTAGGGTGGAGTGTAGTGACACCCAAGATTAAATTTCGGGCAAATTTTTTTGGCTCATAGGAGGGGCGTTGTAATATTGGGAGTCGGTCAGAACAACCATGAAGGGATACCATGGCTAACGAGGATCTTGGGGTGCGGTTTGACCGCAAATCCTTTCATCCACTGTTTAAACAAAAAAAAAGTATTTCACTACTTGTTCCAAAAAGAGCCGTAAAGTGGTCAATCATGAACGAGAGTTGGTGTGTTTAGTGAACTTCGTACCAACAATGTGGAAACGGAGAATCAAGAAGGTTCGAAAGTAAAAAAAATGGACTCATGGATAGCATATACAATTATGGATGGGGAAGTTTGAAGAGAATGGCAGGTATCGTTGTTGTCATTGTCATGAGAAGGCAGCCAAGAGAGTGGGAGGATCTAACCAAAGGGTAAGACTAGATTTACGGTGCTGGTGAGGCACCATCGGAGGGTAAACCAAGCAGAGAACTCATTTTAATGATTGAGATCAATAGAATTCCTACAAGGTGACAGTGGATTCAATTAGGGCTATCAAGGCTAGCAAAGAGTCCCATAGGGCCAGTGGAGCCAAAGGGACAACAGGGGTAGCTATTAGGGTTAAGACTACCAGGTCCGCGAGAGGGACAACCCCGACATAGCCAGTGGGGACAGAGGAAGGGGAATGGTGCATTGAGGTGTGTTATGTATAAAGAGTAGGAAAACATGTGTGGAAAATGTAGGGGTTGCAATTATAGGACATTTTGGTTGGGATGAGGGTGTTATGTCCAGGAACCATTTGAATCGCAAGTGGTATTTGAAATTTAAGGCATGAGTTTTATCCCGGGGTGATTGGGGTCTTTTTGGTGTGACACGAGCGAGTCACGGTAATTTATTAGTGTTAGATTCGCATGTGAAACATGTTTAGTAGAAGTATCGCTAATACCGATATAATGTGTGTTTATTCACCGTTGAGTTAGCGGAGCTCTCTTTAGTTCCATCTGCAGGGGAGCGGGTGGGGACATTGAGAGGAGATATATTTTATTGGGATAACTCATTTTGAGAGGTGATATTCAAGGTATGGTTTTATCCTGGGTACGGACTGCTAAGCAATGGTGGGCGGTTACAACGTGACTATCGTATTCACTGTTCCGGGGAAGGATATATTTTTGTGATGTCTCACTTAAAAGAGGGTCGAGATCGCGGAGATATTTTTATGAAGTAGATTTCACATAGTACATATGTCTAGTTATACTAAATTAGAGTGTGTAGGGACTTTGGACTAATGTTATTCAGGGTATAGCGGGTTCACCATCGAGCGAAGAATTTTAGCTCATTGTTGTTTACGTGATGAGAACTTAGTGATAATGAGGGTATCGTATTTTGTGACGCCTTGAGAAACATGGGCATAGAAGATTTGATTTATGTGTGGGGAGACAGGATTTGTGATATCTTAATTACGTGCTTTGGACCCATGGATTTTGATGATCGACAATGCTAGGGAATAGTTCATTGGGAAAAGTTATTTTGAGTTTCATTGTGAGATGTTACACGCATGGACCTTAATAAATGTTAGGAACAGTGAGATGTTGTTAGATTATAGTGCGTAAGTTTTAAATGTTAAATTATTAAACGCGTAGAGGAAACATTTAAAACTGAGAGCTATTACGATATATGGCCGGTGGAGCCGAGGAGTGCTATGAAGGAATACTAAAAAAAATTATGTACCACAAGTTAATGTGTGGGGAAGTATCGAGAAGAATTATATGGAAAGTTATGGGGTAATCGATAATACCCATATGATATAGCCACGCCGAGAGAGTGCGGAAATGAGCTTAAGATAAGTGTGTTACGTATGATATGTTAGTGATGTTTATGCCGGGATTTTTGGGCTATAGTATATAATATGATGAGACTTTGTGTTCGCTATTTCGAGATATGATTTACTTGTGCTAATTATCACCTGAAAGAGGGTCTAACCTACATATACGTGTATATATATTATTGTGTGACGCATAATAGACTTATAACAAAGTGGTTGTATTGTTATATTTAATCCCAGGGAGTAGGGATGTTTACTGATGGGATTCAGGGTGAATACGTTTATTACCGAGCGAGAAGATATAGCTCGTGATTAGTTCGCGCTAAGAAACTAGTGATAGTAAGTGGGACAATATTATATGATGTCTTTTGTAACATGAAAGTGGACAAGTATACTTTTATGTTAGGAGACAGGATTTAGGGATACGTGATATGGACTGAGGACCTAGCAGATGTCAACGACCAACAATGTTAGGTAGTAGTGTAAGGGGGGTTCCTTGTTTGAATTTCTCTTTGTGAGACGTCCCATGCATGAAACTTAGTGCGACGTTGATAGTGGGGAGATGTTTGGTCAATAGGACATGGGTTTGGTACCTTGGTTATATATATATATATATATATATATATATATATATTTGTGTGTGTGTGTGTGTGTGTGGTTATATCTGTGAGTTGAAAGTTATATTACGATTTAAGGCTAATAGAGCCGGGTGACTTTCATGTAGATGAACATGAGTAAAGGGTGTATAGGCGCCCTGGGTAATTAATTTAATTCTAATATAATTCGCGATTTCAAGGGGTAGAGATATGTGTAGTGATCTTAAGGGCATGTGAATAGGGAAGTATTCGAGGCTTGGAGTACTAGACTCATTTGAATTTTTAGGATGAAATTCCTTTGTAAGGGGGCAGTATGTAACACCCCGTATTTTTTAGGATAAATAATTTATTTGAATTATTGAATTAGAATTTAAACTAAATTGATGATATGGAGAAATTATTAAATTTGGAAAATTTATTTAATTTGGAAGATTCAATTTATTTAGAGAATTAAGATTTAAATAAATTCGTGTTATTTCGTTTTAAGAATACATGTGTCGCAATTTGAGGTTGAAATTGTAGATTTTAGTTAACCAACTCGGATGGCGATTCGTAGTGCACGGTTTTGTCCAGAAGGGTCGAAATAGTCGAAAAAGAGTACCCGAGGGTAGTAATTGAGTCTTGGGGAATGTTTAGGCATCACCGGGTTCACACGGAGGTGTTTGGGTCATTTTAATTTGACCCATAGGCTTAATTTAGGGATTCACCTAATAAAACCTACGTGAGAGAGGTTGTGGCAGACATCAAATAAGAAAAATCCTAGTTGTAGAGGAAAAAAGAGGGATCAAGTGGGAGAGGTTTTGGGAGCCAAACTAAGAAAAGATTGATGCGTTGTTCATCAAAAATATTGTCTACAACAAAGAAATCAGACTCTAGAAATTATCCAGGCAAGTAGTTAAACTTTCTTTCAATTTAATTGCGGTAATTCGATTCATATCATAGTGGGTGTGATAAAGAAATTCGTTTTTAGGAGTGGGTGATTATATAAAATGGGTTTTGATGATTTGAGGTTATTGTGTAGATTAATTAGGCGATTGATGATGTTTTCTGATTTACTGAGGTTAGAATTCGTATTATATTAGATATCCAATAGTAGATGCGAAGTAATTGAGATTATAGAATCAAAATTTTGAAACGGTTGTATGAAATTATGAAAACCCAATTCGGGGATTCAACAACATTTGATGAAAATAGATGATGTTTAAGGTTACTATGATGATTACAAACCATGTTAGAGGTGGGTTTTAGGTTATCTTCATCAGGTTACATTCAGAAAAGTAGTACAGAAGCTTCCATGGATTAACAATAGCGAAAAAGAGATTAGCGAAGAAGATGCTGAACAACGCACTTCAAACGACATTGCAAGTCGTTCAAACTGGATTAATATCTCGTTCGAATGAGACTGTTATCTCGTTCAAATGACCTTATGTTTTGGAGATGGAGATAGATTTTTCGGTACGAATGCGTGGCCTCTAGTTTCGTATTCTAATTTTTTTGAATTAGTTATGATTTTATTACGGAAGGGTGTCTGAAACGGAAATTCTTTGGGAGAAATCAAATCTGGATTATTTAAGGATGTCCGCGGATGAGTGTAGAACTCTCAAAAATATTAAGGAACATTATTTTTACCTTGGAATTGGATGGGAATGAATTCAGGGTATGGATTCAAATGGATATTTAGGGTGAAATAAGGATACAGAGTGGATTGTGATGTGATTAGTGAAAAAAAAATATGAATGTAAGTTATTATTTATTTAATAATGAGTTGAGGATTGTGACTCGAATATTTTCAGGTAAGTGCATCAAGAGTAGGGCACGAAGTGGCCAGATTAATTTATTATTGGAAAAATATAATAAATTATTGTATATTAAATGAAACAAGAGGTGTGAACTAATATTTAGGTTTTGTAGAATAAATTCTCTAGAGTAACGATACTTACCGAGTGAGTGAGTCGGAGTATTGTACTTGGGTGACACTACTTTAATAAATTAATCAATGTGAAATTGATGAGATTAATCGGTGTAATTTATAATGTAATGAATTTGGGGAATGAGTGAACCTACGTCCTAGATCATTAGAATTTGATTGACTTACTTACTGAAATATTTGAAAGGATAATTGGCATACTTTGAGTAGTAAGGGATACTCGGGAATATGCGATAAGAAGTGTAAATTGGAATATAATAATATGTAGGATATTCGGGAGATTTATATGCTACATATGGGATATATGATATAGGTTATGTGTATACCTATACTGATTTGTATGATTTATTATGTTTATGACATACCTACGCTACTTGTTATCACGGGAGGTTTTCGTGTCGGGACAATCATATCATGAAGAGCCTTTGGGGGGATATTTGACTTCTGCCTCAGAATATAGAACCTAGGTACGGGGTATCTGTGATAATGAAAATGACGACGGTCATATGGGTGCATAGGTATGTGCATAGCCCATAGGCTTGGAACTATATTCTCCTCCAATCTGTGTGGTTTGTGATGATGTTTCGAGTGAGATACTGAACCAATGGTCCTTTATACAGTACGTGATGTACCGGGACTTGATAGCAGAGTATGCATGCACTACCAGTCTCGACCTAGGGGTATTGTATTATATATATATATATATATATATATATATATATATATATATATATATATATATATATATATATATATATATATATATATATATATATATATATATATATGTGTGTGTGTGTGTGTGTGTGTGTGTGCTTGTGTGTGTGTGTGTGTGTGTATAATTAAAATAATAAAATTATATAATTGTGTTCTATTCTACTATGTCTGCTTGGTAGATGATGTATCGGGACATGATAGCATACTATACATGCACTACAACTCAGCCTAGGGGTGACGTATTAGTATATATGTAACGAAGTGTAAAATATATGCTTATGAATTATTCTACAGTGTGTAATTAGTAGATGAGAAAGATAGTGAGATCTAAAATAACCCTAGTGGCTGGAGGATCAATCATATACATGAGAACTTCATAATTGGTTAATTGAGATAAAGAATTCAGCGACGTATTATGGCATAACGAGTTAGTATGTAGAAAGAGACTTAATACAACTAGTTAGGTGGGGTAGCTTAACTAGGAAAGGTTAGCAGGCAAACGTTAGGTGTGCACATTTGAAGAAGGGTGACTATACCTCAAGAGAGTGCGACACTAACTTAAATATGAAGAGTGTATATGCATATTTAATTACTGCAATTTAACTTCTTGCTAAATATTTTCAAAATATTTTACTTGGGCTCTGACTCGTATCAAAATATTTTTCAAAACCTTTTAGGTGTCCAGCCACAGGGATGCCAGTTGAATATTCTATCCTAGGATGCGAAGCTGCAACTCATGTGGAAGTTACATGACTTGCTATAGACGTTTCGTTCACTTATCTCTAGTGTACGATCTTTACTCCATCTGTCATTTGGGCATGTCGTCCTCAGTTTTAGTAATGAATTATTTATTTGATCATTTTTGTATTCCGGTTATTGTTTCAATTTACTGTTGTATTTTATTGTTGAACCGATAGTTGATTCGGTTACTTGTAATTATATTATTCATCGGTGTTGAATTTATTTATCAGTTTGTGATTGATGGTTTAATTCTTATTTACCTACGCATGTTTTTAATTAATGAAAGATAAAATTTGGCACCAGTCTAATTAAATTACTAGGTGGTTAGTGACTTTTAAAAAAAATTCGATAGTGATGCTGAAAATGAGCCGTATGAGACAAAAGTTTTATTTTGATCATGGGTTGGTCACCCGATATTTTAATAGGCGGGGTGTCAGACCGTAGTCTCAATCAAATCCAGAGCCACAACTTCATCCACAACCACCATCGACACCACCCATAGCTACGAAAACAGATGTAACTACTATAGTTACTCAGGTAGTCTTTACGACGATGGATTCCGTGTTACAGCACATTCAGCTATTGGCACAGATACCGCCACCACTGTAATAGGTGGTGATACCTGTTCAACCCAGACTTTCATTTAGAAGAGAGTGAGGGAGGCCTTTGCCAAGGTACACCCTTCAAAGTTTTCTAAGAGTACTAAATTTATCGTGTTGTGCCAATAGATGAATTATATTAAGAAGAATTTGAGGTTGGTGGAGTGCGCAGAAGTGAATAAAGAGATGTTTGCTTCATTTAGATTAGTCAGAGCAGTCTTACAGTGTTGGAAGTCAGTCACCACACTAGAGGATCAAGACAAAATGACTATTGTTGAGTTCTGGGTAAAGTGTGATGAGAAATACTTCCCAACCACAATATGAACAAAGATATATAGGTGATTTATAGATCTCAAGAAGGAGAACCATACTGTAGCTAACAATGAGGAAGAGTTTACCGCACTGTCACTATTTTCCTTAAGTGAGGTAGACACTAAGGAGAAAAAATGGAGAAGTTTATGGCGGGATTGTTGTGGAACATTAGGAAGTACCTCTTGGGAAATTTGTCTTTTACTATTTATATGCAGATGTTGGATGATACTTTTCTTTATTTTCTGGATCACATGTCATTCAGAAGGGTAGGGGAAAGAAGAGGCCTAAATCAGATTCATTGAGCCATTAGGTAAAGACAAATAAAGGTAGTACTAAGGGGGCCCAATAGTTTAAGAGGTCCTAGTCAGGAGATCAATATAAGAAGCATAGGATGATCGAAATAAGCAGGACCATCAGTGTCAAGGTCAATAGTTCTACCACATCTAGAAGGATGAGGGACAATAAATAAGAGGCCATCCCAGCCAATGGTAGTAGGGTGCTGTCCCATAGGGAGAACCAGGGCAGCGGGAGGGAAAACACTTGTATTATGGAAATTGCTACACTTGTGGATGGATAGGTGATATAGCAAAGTGGTTCCCTTAGAGAAATTATGGGGCACATGAGAAGGGTCAACATGGATATCAGGAACATTAAGGATAAAGTCAATGATTACCAGCACTGTAAGTGGAAATAGTGATAACATTACCAACACTGCCTACCCGAACTAAGGGGAAGCATCAGTCACCGCATATGCATGTGCATCACGTCGCACCTAGAGAGGCACCAGTGTTAGCACATGAAGTAGAGGGTATGTTTCCTATCTTTAGGTATGTAGAAGGGATTTTATTTGATGCTAGTGCATTATGTTGATTCATTAGTACAATTTTTTATTAGTTATCAGGGATGGTAGACTCAGTGTCATACATAGTGCTTCACATAGACTCTACCATGGGTAGAGCTGCATCCATACGTTTTGTGTGTAGAAGGATAGGGGTAGACATTGGGAGACTTAGTTTTGTAGATGCCCTACTTGTTTCAGACATGTCAGAGTATGACGTTATCCAGGGGATGGATTGTTGTCCACATATAAGGCTTGTGTGGATTATTTTGGGAGGTCCAACATCTTTGCCATTTCGGGGCAAGATATGTACTTGGTTGTGATGCCATGCCCAAAGGGAGGGTCAATAAAGAATTTATATTATATTGATGAGGAGACCTTTGGGGAAATTTACATTACTTTAGACTTCATTTCAATTGTTAGGGAGTTATCAGATATGTGTTAGGAGATTCCGGGGTTACCACCGAGCAAAAATATCGAGTTTTGATTGATTTGTCTTCGGGTTTGATACCTATGGACCTCACCATTTCATATAGATCTATTAGAGATGAGAGATCTTAGGGACTAGATCAACAACTTCTGGGGAAAGGATTTATTCGAAAAATTACTTCACCTTAGGGTTCTCCAGTTATGTTAAAAATAATAAGAATGGACATTAAGGTTTTGTATTGATCATCGAGAGTTGAACAAGGTCACCATACTGAACAAGTATCGGTTACCCAGTATCAATGACCTATTCGACTAATTGAGGGTTGATTCGTACTTTTCAAAGATACATTTGACATTGGGGTACCATTAGTTGAGGATTCAGGACCATGATGTTCCAAAGACAACATTTCGAATGAGATATAAGTCTTACGAGTTTATAGTTATGCCATTCGGGTTAACGAATACACCATCCCCATTTATGGACCTGATGAATAGGGTGTTTAGGATCAGTTTGTCATCGTGTTCATAAATGACATATTGATTTATTCTCGGACCGTAGACGAGCACTTGCAGATGGTCTCACACGCATTATGAGACCAGACTTCTATGTTAAGTTCAAGAAGTGTGGATTTAATTTGAGGGAGGCCAAATTATTGGGACACATCATGTTTGAGATGGTGATATCAGTGGATCCAGGGAAGGTCTCAGTAGTGATGGATTGGGGGTAACACACAACACCTATAGAGGTACGCATTTTTTTTTAATTTAGCAGGGTACTATAATCAATTCATTTAGGGGTTCCCAAATTAATAGGGTCTCTTATGAATTTGATATAAGAAGGTGTACCATTTGTTTGGGATCATTTATTCCTGTAGGCTTTTGACGAATTGAACATTAGGTTAACTTCAGCTCTAGTGCTCGTTTTACTTGATGTGGGGATAAAATATAGGGTTTTCACCAATGCATCCTTGTGGGGACTTTGGAGGTGTATTGATGCAGGAGGAGAGGCCAATAACCTTTTTGAAAGATTAATACTCAAGCAAATAATTACCCCATCCATGATCTGGAGTTGGTAACTGTAGTGTTTTCACTACCTATTTGGAGACATTACCTTTTGGGATAGAGATTCCATTTATTTATGAAAGACTTTACAGCTTTTGTTCATGCAAAGGGAGTTGAACATGAGGCAACATATATGTCTTACATTCACAAAGGTTTATCAGTTTGATATTCGGTATCATTCGAGAAAGGCAAATGTATTAGAAGATTCATTGAGCCGTAAGTCGACGGGTGGGCTAGTAGCAGTGTGGAAGGAGAAGTGGAGTTTGCTCTGCATAGACAATGAGTTATCACCAACATTTATGATAGTTCTTACCATCAGAACTGAGATTATCATTCGGGCTATGAAGGCACATGAGGGGGATTCTTTTTTTTCCAGGATAATATTAGACGGTTATTGGTAGAGGGAGCAAAGTCTTACTCGATTGGTTTTGAGGGACGCTTATGATTCCATGGTAGGTTGGTAGTTCCTGAGGATGATGAGTTACTATGGTTAGTCATGGCTGAGGTTTTTAAATTCTGATATAGTTAGGGTTCAAATTGGAGAATTATATTACATTAATGGAGGTTTTTTGGGCCAAGATTTGCAAAGTGGAGAAGATGACCCACGTTTAGGCTTGGTCAATCGATCGGCCAATTATGAATCAATTGACTCCATCCATCGATCGATGATTGGGGTCGATCGATCGGTGCCTGAGTTTTAGCTTAGGTTGAGTCTTTGTTTACTAGGTTAGGTTTTTTAGTATAGTTTTGGTTTGGGACCTTATGAGAGATGATTTGGAATTATAATGAGATAAGAGAGTTAGTTTCTACTGGGATTAAAATTATGGGTTTATAAAAAAAAAACCTTAACTTATTTAGATGACTCTGGTGTGGGAATTAGGTTAGTTTGGGTAGATGCGCGAGAGATGTGATATCCTATTAGATAGTTACATATATTATGTGTTGTATATATATATCCGTGTGTGTGTGTGTGTGTGCATTCAATATTTATATTAACATATCTTTACTCATGGTAAATTGAATCCATTGTTCGAGTTTGAGTATGGTCCCGTTGATGTGTATTGTTTAGTGATCGCCCCATTATTTTATTTCTATGTTTCGCTTTAGCCCATTAGGTGATGGATTCCTATGAACTTACCAATATAAGCACGAGATGTAAAACGGAGGTAATGGACTTCGTGTGATATGACAACCAATGTGATATAATTAATATAGTCTAATGATAAACAATTGATAATCATCCTATGTCAGGTAAAATACATTATGTGCATTATTTGTAGTCTTGGGGGTGACATTCTCCGGGTTCGTGTTCGAGTTATATTCATATACGTGTAGATAGTTGCATCCTTGTTACATGATAATTAGTTATGATCCATTATTTATTTTAGTTTAGACATTTGTTATCGTTGTTATGATTTGGGTTGGGATATGCGCATCGTATTGGACTTAAAGAAGGGCTGAGGTATCATTTCATGTGAGAGCCGATGGGTGGCATGTATTTTAAATCAATCGCACAATTATTTATTATTGATATTCAAGTTAATTCTTGCAACTTTTGGGCTCTGACCCAAACTTATAAAAATATTTTCCAGGCTTAACTAGATAAGATCAGCAGGGCTGAGGAGAGTTCAGACTTGTAGTTTCATCTCATTTAGAAAATTTATAGTCTTTTGATTCTAGTATAGGTTGCTACTCTTTTCAGTTTCAGTATTTACATTCAGAGTTTTGTATTGGGGCATAAGCCCATATTTATTAGTCATTCAGTTTTTTCAAAGTCATTATGTATAAACTATTTTTCATATGTTTGTTGAGTTAAGACTTATTTATTTATAAGATTATGTCAGTTTATTCACATGCATGGATAGTCTAATTACATTTGTTATTTTATGGTTTGATGCTGAGAATGCTATATATTGTTTGAGAAGAACCATCTTTGGCGTATTAGCCTAGCTTTTTATTAAGCGGAAAATGAGTGTTGTCAGAGTTGTTGTCTCGTGTTCAACTTCGTCTACATGAACACATACTATATGCTCTTGTTGCTGGTGAACAAGTGAAACATCTCTCCCAGTAGATAATGCTTCTACACTCAAAGGGAAAAAAATCACTACTGCCAACTCCAAATCATAGATGGCTTGATTTCCCTTATGAGGCCTAATCCTCTATTAAACATAAGGTATGGTTATCTTTTCATGCATCAACACACCCTCTAGTACCTATATTAAGGAATCAATATACATCATGTAGTCAAACCCATTATGAGGTAAATCTAGTAGAGAAGGTGAAATCAACTTAGCCTCAACTCCTCGAGAGACTAATATAATAGGTCATCCAAAACAAATGGTACTCTCTTATTTGTCAGGTTAGCTAAAGGCCTCGTAGTGTTTAAGAAATCTTGCATGAACCGATGATAGTACCTTACCAATCCAAAAAAACTATGCACATTTGATGGTATCATAGGTTGTACCCACTCTAACACTGCAGACATCTTACTCAAATCCATTAAAATCTCCCTTTGAATTAATGTGACATGAGAATTAAACCTTCCTTAACCAGAATCCCATTTCTTAATATTAACATATAGCTGGTGGTCTTGCATGATCTGTAAGAATACCAAAATGTCATTAATGAACATGATTTAAAAATTTCATTGATGAACACGATAAAAAAATGTTCAAAGAGCACTTTTAAAATATAATTCATCAAGTCCATGTATACTGTTAGAGAAATTATTAGGACGACTGGAATGGCCATGAACTCACATGATCCAACATATTAGTAAAGGTGTATTCTATACATCTCACTCCTAAATACTCAACCAATGATATCTATGTCTTAAATCAATATTTTATAAGTATAAAAAACCTCTCAACTTTTGCGAAGTCCATAGTTCTATCAACACATTAGTAAACGATGTGATGTACCCATCCTAATCGTGAATCTATATAGAGAAATTGTTCAACTCCTTGTAATCGATGCATAATCTTAACAATCCATCGTTTTTCATCACGAAGAGGATCAGATATATCCATTGTGATGTACTCTTATGAATGAAACCTTGTCCAAGAAACTGGCAAATTTCTCTAAAATATATCTTTTCTCTAATGAAGCCATATGGTACGGTGCTCGGCCAATCAACGCGGTCCTTGGAGCTAGGTCAATAACAAATTATATCTCCTTACTCAACGGTAAACCAAGAATCTCTTAAGAGACGTCAATAAACTCCTGAAACATTGGAATAAATTCTAACAACATGGTGAATCCCTATGGAGTATCCTCCTTTATATGATAAATATGTGTATACGACCCTTACTTGAGTCATAGCATCTAAATAGAGTACATCTCTCGACCTAGAATAGAAAAAACTATTGACTTCGCAAATCAGTCAACACTAGCATGATATTGGGATGACCAATCCATCCCGAAAATAACATCGTAAGAAGACATGTCCAAAATTAAAAGGTTGGCAAAAAAGTTTAATTGCGCAATATCTTCCCATATATTGTAAAAATTATGAGAAATGGGTGTACCCATCTGTTGATGTAAAAAACTAGATCACTCTAATTATTTAATCACAGATAAATAAATGAGACAAAGATTTTTTAAGTGGTTCAGCCTTATATAAATGGCCTACGTCCACTGTTATGTTATTGTTGAGTGTTTGGGGAATTCTCGATTACAAGAGCTATCAAGAAATTTCGGTCCCCTTGAATGAGGGTGATACAAGGTATTTATAGCCCTTAGGCTGTACATGAAAGGGTTGATACATTAAATGATATACATATGAAATGGTAATACATTTAATGCAGCGTGTGCGTCAAGATGATAAACATTCAATGAATAGTTGAACTGTTGATTATCTGGCAATTAATGATACGACCAAGATGCAGCTCGGACCGCCTTAGTTGCTCGTTGCTCAGGAGTTCCTCGGAGCGCTAGAGTACCTCGGAGTGCTGAAGTTCCTCGGTGTATCCTCGTTGCTCGGAGAGAACATGAGTTGGTCGGGGAAATGAACTTCCTCGTTGCTATTGTGCCAAGTAGATTGACATGTGTCTTCATATTATTCGTCCATATCAGTATATTAATTTTGGTATCAACAGAAGCCCCCAATGTTTCTTATTTCGAACTTTGAGGAATATGGAACATTCTTTCCCGACCAACTATACTTGGCTCAGTTTGTAATATTTTGTATTTTCTGGAATGGTTTTACCTTCCGACCAACTTGTTGGCGTATTTTGTTTCTTAACCAGCCAAAATTGGCATTTTAATCTGTTGATGTAAAAAACTAGATCACTCTAATTATTTAATCACAGATAAATAAATGAGACAAAGATTTTTTAAGTGGTTCAGCCTTATATGAATGGCCTACGTCCACTGTTATGTTATTGCTGAGTGTTTGGGGAATTCTCGATTACAAGAGCTATCAAGAAATTCCGGTCCCCTTGAATGAGGGTGATACAAGGTATTTATAGCCCTTAGGCTGTACATGAAAGGGTTGATACATTAAATGATATACATATGAAATGGTAATACATTTAATGCAGCGTGTGCGTCAAGATGATAAACATTCAATGAATAGTTGAACTGTTGATTATCTGGCAATTAATGCTACGGCCGAGATGCAGCTCGGACCGCCTTAGTTGCTCGTTGCTCAGGAGTTCCTCGGAGCGCTAGAGTACCTCGGAGTGCTGAAGTTCCTCGGTGTATCCTCGTTGCTCGGAGAGAACATGAGTTGGTCGGGGAAATGAACTTCCTCGTTGCTATTGTGCCAAGTAGATTGACACGTGTCTTCATATTATTCGTCCATATCAGTATATTAATTTTGGTATCAACAGAAGCCCCCAATGTTTCTTATTTCGAACTTTGAGCAATATGGAACATTCTTTCTCGGTATATGGCGATATTAAATGACTTTCCTGGGTTTTAGGAGCCTTTTCTTCATATTTGAATTAACTACCAAATTCGCAGAATCCGCCTTTTCGAATTTTTATGAGTGCTTCGATCTTCGTGCATTTTTGTCCTTTTAGCCGCCGGTGGCGTATTAGTTTCTTTTGTGTAATCATTTCCTTCGCATCTTCCCAAGGTAAAGTATTTAAACTTCTTAGGTAACCATACCGTCTTCTACCTTTTCCAATTTTCTGCATTCAAGCTTTCTGTTCTCTCTCTCTCTTGTGCGTTCATCTTTTCCTTCGCTAGTTGTCAGCTCTTCGTTTTTCCTGTAAGATTCTCTTATTTTCTTCTGTATTTCTTTTATTCACTATGGTTTATCTTGTGGAGTCTGTTGAGAAATTTCGTTCCGATTTTTCCATTCCTTCCTGGGTAACTCTGGAGGTTCTTTCTGAGCCTTCAGATTATTTTCGATTGGCTGAGGGACATTGGTTCCCCAGTCTATTCATTGCTGAATGTGGATTTTCTTTTCCACCAAACCCCTTATGCTTAAAGTTCTGTCAGTACTTTGACGTTGTTCCTGCAAAAATAGCCCCCAATTCATGGAGAATAATTAATGGGGTGTATAAATTAAATCTAACTCATGAGACTCGTATAGGGATTCCTGAGATTATGTATTGCTATAGATGGGCTATTTTAGATAATGTTTATTACTTAAAAACTAGGTTTTTAAATAGGGCTCTTGTAGTTAACCTCCCTGATGCAAATAGAGATTATTTTGAACATGGGGTGGTTATTAAAAATTAGCAATATGCCCCCTTGGTTGGAGATGCAGTATACCAGGGTCCTAAATGTCCCCCATATGGCAATGGGATAGGTTTATTTTCATTTTCCTTTACTTATGAAATTATGATTTTATCATATTTGACAAAATGTATGACTGATATTTCATTATGTATTTATTTGCAGTTGATAGTAAAAGAAAAACTGCAAAAGAATCAGAGGTTAATATTAAGCATCTGAAACTTATCTGGGGTTTGCATAAGAACGTTGCAGACGAGCACATCAGGTCTGCATCATATTTGCTGCAGTATAGGAGCTATACGACTTCTTATACTGCTCGTCCTGTGATTAGATCTGTTGAGCCAGCCTCAACTCCAGAGGATTCTTCTTCAGATTCTCACATCCCTTTAAGTCAGAGAATGGGCAGGAAAAGAGCTCCTCCTGCTCTATTTGATGACACTACTTCTGCTGCTGAGGCAAAGAAAAGCAAAATTGATGTCTCAGAGGAGACTAAGAAGGTGGATGTTGCGCCTTCCAAAGCTACCGAGAAGCCCCCAGTGGCTCCGAGCAAGAAGGTTGCTCCTGTGGAGATGACTGCTATCTCTCCGACCAAGAGCTCTTCCTTGGTTGAAACTGCTGAAGTCCCTTTGAGGAGATTGAGGAAATCGTCCTCAGTCAATTTGGCTGAAACTGTCAATCTGGGTGAAACCATCTCCTCTCTACCAGCTGGTGGTGTTGGTGTTCCAACCATCATTCCTCCGAGCTCTGCCATGAGCTCGGTAAAAACTTGGATCATACCCGAGTTCCAAGAAACTGATGAAAAAATTTCTAGGGATATGCTGACATCCCTAGCTACCCGTCACCTTGCTTCAGTAAATTTCTCACACTCTGAATTTGCTTTCTTTCTTTGAATACTTGTATTTTTGTACTGACCTGTCACTTTTTCCCTTGTTTAGCTGGTGAATTGTTTTAACAACATCATGAACAAAGATGAAGCAATTAAAGCTTCCATCTCCTCGTCGGGGGTAGAGGATGCTCTGCTGGGTTTGACCCAATCATTGAAGGATTCTCGTCAGCAGTATAATGAGGACAAAGCTGACTGGGAGAAAAAGTTGTCTATAGTTGAAGCTGAGAAGGTGAAGATGGCTGAGATCTCCAAGAGTTTGGAGAATAAGGTGAAAAGTTTAGAGGTCGAGCATAAAAAATATGACGACAAGCTCAAGAACTTTGGAGAGCTTGAAGATAAGATGAAAAAGGCAGAGGAAGAGTTGTCCGTCCTGCGAGATGTCAAGCGCCAAAAAGAAGAATTGGATGTGAAGTTAAAGACTCCCGAGTATCTTCTATCCGAGAAGCTCTCCTCGGAGAAACTGAAAAGAAAGCTCGCAGTTAAGAAATCCTTCAGCACTGGCTGGGATAAAGGATGGGACAAAGGGATTGCTGCGATGACATCCCAAGTACAATACGGGAAGTTGAAATACTTTCGAGATGGTTGGGTAGCTGCCCTGCAGGAATTGAAGATCAAAGACGACTCTGAGCTATTTCAGCTACACCTCCCTGGTCCTCCCCCACCAATTGTAGAAGAAGAAGAGGATGAGGCTATCTCTGATGAATCTTCCATGGCCATGGGTGATCAAGTCCCTGCCTCTCTACCTTCTGCCAACGAGGACATTTCTTCCATGCTTCCTCCTCCTGAGAAAATTTCAACTCCTGCTGATCAAGCTGCTGTTACCACCGAGCAACCAAGCTCCTCGTCCCAGCCTCCCGAGAAAGTCTTGGGAGACAAGGAAAAGGTGTGAAGTTGTTCGGTATCATTTCTATCTTTCATTATCGTTTGTAATCAAACAATGTAATCTTTTTATGATCTAATAAAATACATCTTTGTTCTTCTCTGTTGTTGATGATTTGTTTTTGTTGACTGTTGTCTCCTCTTCATTAGTTTATGGCCAGGATGGAATTCCTATCTGCCAATGATACAAAATTGATGCAGCAATGTCACGAATACTATAAGGCTGGTCACACAGAGCTAAGTGTATCAGAAATTGCTGACATCCTTGGCCATGATGCTTCAGAACAGGCAATTGAGGCTTATCGGTACTTGAAAGCTTTACTTGACCGAGCTATGGCCAATAATGTGGCCTACTATGAATTGATCGAGGAGCTTCATTGTACCTTAGAAGATCTTCAGAATCAGCACAATGAATCAACTGCCTTGTTGCACAAGGAATATGAGAATAGGTATCAACAGCTTTCCTCTGAGACAGGTCACAAAAAGATCCTCGCTGGGTACGATGTTAGGTAGAGAACCCTAAAAGGTGAAGTTGAGGCCTGCAGGCAGATCGCCGAGCTACTGGAACAAGAGAACAATAATTTGCAGAAAAAGTTGGCACAGTATGAGTCTGCAGCTTCATCTTCCACTGCTTTAGTACCGGTTACCAATGAGGGTTTCTCGTTCTTAGAGGTTGAGAATGCAAAATTAAGGCAAGAACTGGATACCTTAAGAAGATCTGGTACTTCTGCTACTGCTCGGGGACGAGGGAGAGGTTCTCGTGGGCGAGGAAGAGCTATTCAAAATGTTATCGAGGAGAAAAATTCTCCACCTGCTCGGATTCGATCAAGAGTTCTCAGCCGTAATGTTGAAGAAGCTCGCACTCAGTCTACTTTGGAAACTCAAGCGTTCCAATTGAATGCAAAAGATCGTGCTTTGTCTGAAATGTCCAAGAAAAACCTATCTCTGGAGGATCAACTTGCATCGACCAAATCTTCTCTGGATAATAAGGATGCTCTTGTCAAGAACTTTCATGAGCAGATAGAGAAATTAACTTTCCAATTCCACAAACAACCTCGTGAGTTTTGGATGGCAGGCTACAATGAAGCCCTTTGTCACTTGGATGCTCGCCTTGAAAATGCCAATAATGAAGGTTATAAACAGGGATGGTTGAACGCACTGGGTGTGTTAAAGCTAGAGCAGTGCCATTATTTATGGGATTATCATGCTCCTGGGCTACTAGACTTAAATGTACTGCCTTATAAACTGGACATGGAATGGATCCCAGCTCGTGCCATTCCTCGGAGCTTAATTTCAAAATATCTCGGTGACTATAGTCTTCATTCTCAGATTGAATTATCTCGTCCCGAGCATCTCTTGGATACTCCTTCTGTGATGAACGTCAGAATGCTCAGAGATATTAACTTCATTAATTCTCCTCTTTGCCTGGAGGATCCTCCTGCTGGCGAGGAGCCTGTTTCAAAAGATAAAGGAAAGAAACCAATAGAATAGGTTTTTCAGTGTAACAGTTAGCACATATGTAACTTATAATTTATTTTGAATTTTAATGAAAGACTTTCATTTTCTGTTTGCCAATCTGTAATTGCTATTCTTTTGTACTTGTCTAACACTTTTACATCTGTGCATATGTATCTGTTAAAAAGATAATATTTTTGTGTTGTTCATCAACCAACTTAGTAATAAACAGTTACAAGTATCAAAAATGTTATTCGATCACTTAATAATAAAGTAATGAGTATAAAAATGTTTAAAATTTTTCCAACCAACTAAGGTTGTAAAATTGTACTCGTCGACCAAGTATAATTAGCGAGAGTTTTCATAAAGTGTGTCCGACCAACCAGGTTGATGGACCCTCCTCGTCAATAAGTTCTCCTCGTTGACCAACTACAATTAGTGGGTTTTTATCCCCGACCAACTATACTTGGCTCAGTTTGTAATATTTTGTATTTTCTGGAATGGTTTTACCTTCCGACCAACTTGTTGGCATATTTTGTTTCTTAACCAGCCAAAATTGGCATTTTAAGAATGTTGTTCTTGCCCTTTTACCAATCAAAGTAGGTCATGGGTTTGAACTATCGGCTTCTTTCGAACTTTCTTGTCCACAAGCTCTTTTACCAACCGAAGTTGATCACGCAAGTGTACGCCTCCTAACCAAAGGAGTATAATTTGTTCTCGCTATTTTACCAACCGAAGTTGATCACGCTCGAACTATCAGGTTCTTTCGAACTATCTTGTCCACAAGCTCTTTACCAACCGAAGTTGATCACGCAAGTGTACGCCTCCTAACCAAAGGAGCATAATTTGTTCTCGCTATTTTACCAACCGAAGTTGATCACGCTCGAACTATCAGGTTCTTTCGAACTATCTTGTCCACAAGCTCTTTTACCAACCGAAGTTGATCACGCAAGTGTACGCCTCCTAACCAAAGGAGTATAATTTTTTCTCGCTATTTTACCAACCGAAGTTGATCACGATCGAACTATCAGGTTCTTTCGAACTATCTTGTCCACAAGCTCTTTTACCAACCGAAGTTGATCACGCAAGTGTACGCCTCCTAACCAAAGGAGTATAATTTGTTCTGGCTATTTTACCAACCGAAGTTGATCACGCTCGAACTATCAGGTTCTTTCGAACTATCTTGTCCACGAGCTCTTTTACCAACCGAAGTTGATCACGCAAGTGTAAGCCTCCTAACCAAAGGAGTATAATTTGTTCTCGCCCTTTTACCAACCGGAGTTGGTCGTGGGTCTGAACTATCGTCTTCTTTTTGCTGTCGAGCAGCGTAGTGTACAACACTAGTATTCCGCGAAAAACTTTCAAACAAAGGAGAGAAAAATGGTGAAACATCATCGTTTTATTCATATTGATGGAACTGTTATACATTTTACATCATTGATAATACTTGCGAAGGTGTTCAGCATTCCAAGCATTCTTGAATTCCTCTCCTTCTAGAGTTGTTATTCGGTAAGTTCCTGGTCGAACAACTTCTGTAACTCGGTAAGGTCCATGCCAGTTTGCTTCCAATTTATTGTGCTTCTGAATGACCTTCTTTAGCACATAATCTCCTTCTTTTAAATCGCATTTCTTCACCCTTTTGTTGTAGAACAGAGCTGTTCGCTGTTGATAAGCAGCATTCCTAATGGCTGCCTCTTCCCTGACCTCCTCGAGCATATCCAAATCTAGTCTTCTAATCAAGTCACTGACTGGGGAATTAAAATTCAGCACTATGTGTGTTGGTAGACCCAACTCGGCAGGTATTACGGCCTCACTTCCAAATGCCAGCATATATGGTGATTCTCCAGTCGCTGCTCGGGGAGTTGTTCGGTAAGCCCACAATACTGATTGTAGCTCATTAATCCAGTTAGCTTTATCTTCACTTAGCCTCTTCTTCAAACCGTTTAGCAGTGTTTTGTTCGTTACCTCTGTCTGTCCATTGCTTTGAGGATGGCCTGGTGCTGAATGGGTCTTCAGGATGTTTGATTGTTGACAATAGGCAGCAAACTCCTCGTTGTCGAATTGTGTTCCATGGTCTGTGATGAAGGCATGAGGGAGACCATATCGGCAGATTATATTCTTCCAAACGAACTGGTATACCTTCTCGTATGTCATATCGATAAGTGGCTCAGCTTCTACCCACTTAGTAAAATAGTCCACTGCAACGACGAGGTACTTGAATCTTCCTCGGGTGGTCGGCAGTGGTCCAACCAAATCAATTCCCCACATGGCAAATGGCCAAGGGGAAGTTATGGGTGTCAACAACGCTTGTGGAGTTCGTCGGATGGAGGAAAAACGTTGACACTTGTCACATTTCTTAGCATAGGCTATACAATCAGCCCTCATCGTCGGCCAGTAGTATCCTTGAGTCATCACCCTTTGCAAAAGTGTTCGACCTGCTACATGAGCTCCACAGGACCCTTCATAGATTTCTTCAATTAATTCTTTCACCTCGGAAGGATGTACACATCTTTGCAAACCTGCCATAATTCCTCGTCTATACAAGATACCATTAGTTAGTACATACCGAGCAACTTTATACTTCAATTTCTTGGCAGCGAGCTTATCTTCCGGTAATTCTCCTTCTTCAATATATGCCCTGATGGGATCCATCCAAGATGGTCCTAGATCAAGGGTGATAATGTTCATCGTCAGGTTTTCATCTATGCTCCGATTTTCTAGTACTTCAATTGGTACGGTTCTTCGCAACTCGGTACGAGTAGCTGATGCTAGTCGGGCCAGTGCGTCTGCTCGTGCATTCTCTATTCTTGGTATTCTGATTAGCTGAATCGCATCAAATTCTGCCAATAACTCCATTACCTTGGCATTATACTTAACCATTAATTCTCCTTTAACTGCATATGCTCCCATCATTTGATTCACAATCAATTGAGAATCACTGAACACCATCACTTGTTGCACTTCCATAATCTTTGCTAAATTAAGACCTGCTATCATGGCTTCATACTCAGCCTCATTATTAGAGGCTTTGAATTGGAATCGTAAGGCATATTCCATATCAATCTCGTCTGGGGTATTCAAAATAATTCCTTCCCCAGAACCTGCTGTGCAAGATGAGCCATCTACATATAATCTCCATATGGGTAACCCGTCTTCAAATTACTTATCTGATAGAGTTCCTCGGTGAAATATTTGTTGCTTCCTTTCATCCTCCCCTGGTATTTTTCGCTCCTCGTCGACCATCTCTTCTCTCTCTTTTACCAACCGGAGCTGGTCTGAGTTTGAAGTTGATGATCCTTTTACATCCACAAGCCCTTTTACCAACCGGAGTTGGTCTGGACTTATGTCTGTTGATCCTGTAACATCCACAGGTTGGTCAGCGAGCAATTTTTGTTCCTCGGGGGTATCAGGATATGTAAACTCTGCTATAAAATCTGCTACAGCCTGCCCTTTCATTAATGATCTGGGCTCATACACAATATCATATTCACCGAGCTCTATTGCCCAGTACATCAGTCTCCCTGACTTTTCTGGCTTATGAAGGGCTTGTCTCAATGGCATGTCGGTATACACAATGATGGTATGGGCCTGGAAGTATGGCCTCATTCTTCTACTTGCTTCAATTAATGCCAATGCCAATTTTTCCAGCTTTGGGTACCTGATTTTCGTACCTCGAAAAGCCTTACTTGTGTAGTAGATTGGTTTCTGGACTCCATTCTCCGATCTGATCAATGCTGAGCTGACTGCATTCTCTGATACTGCCAGATACAAGTACAACTTCTCTCCTGTTATTGGCCTGGACAACAATGGAGGTGCTCCCAAATACTTTTTCAAGTCTTGAAAGGCCTTCTCACATTCATCAGTCCATTCAAAAGTTTTTTGAAGTGTTTTGAAGAATGGGAGGCATTTATCAGTTGCTCGGGACACAAATCTGTTGAGCGCCGCAACTCGTCCTGTAAGACTCTGCACTTCTTTCTTCGTCGTTGGAGATCGCAGCCCTAAAAGAGCTTTGATCTTCTCTGGATTTGCCTCAATACCTCGTTGGTTGACGATGTATCCGAGGAACATTCCTTCTTGTACTCCAAAGGTGCACTTCGTCGGGTTGAGCTTCATTTGGTATTTATCCAGTTGATCAAAGGACTGAGCTAAGTCAACTAGATGATCAACAGCTTTCTTGCTCTTTGTCAGCATGTCATCGACATAGACTTCCATGTTGCAACTGATTTGTTCGGTGAAAACCTAGTTCATCAGCCGCTGGTATGTCGCTCCTGCATTTTTCAAACCAAAAGGCATAACATTATAGCAATAAGTTCCTCTAGGGGTAATAAAAGAAGTACTTTCCCTGTCTTCAGGTTTCATTTTGATCTGGTTGTAGCCAGAATAAGCGTCCATGAAGCTGAGCAACTCGTGCCCAGAGGTAGCATCCACTAACTGATCAATTCTGGGTAATGGAAAGTGGTCCTTTGGGCAGGCCTTGTTGAGATCAGTGAAATCAACACACATTCTCCATTTATTGTTTTTCTTATTTACCATCACCACATTTGCCAACCCGTCCGGGTATTTCACATCTTCAATGAATTGAGCTTTCTGGAGCTTGTCGACCTCCTCTTGAATAGCTTGATTCTTCTCGGGGCTAAATACCCTTCTTCTCTGCTTTACAGGCTTGAACTCCTTATTCACATTGAGCTCGTGACATAAGAAGTTTGGATCTATTCCTGGCATGTCCTCATGACTCCATGCGAAAGTTTTCTTCCTATTTATCAAGAAAGTTATCAACTCCTGTTTTATTGAAGCATCCAACGATGAACCTATCTGGGTTACTCGTTCAGGGTGCTCGTCGTCCAGAATAACATTTTCTGTAGATTCCACCACCTGTCCTTTTACAAGTTGGGATTCATCTCTGGGATCGAGAGTTTCAATCTCTGTATCTTCTTCCACCTGGTAGGTAGTAGTCTTTTTCCTTGATTCCTCAAGCTCCTCTTGCTCGACAGATGAATAATAGCATTCCCGAGCTACCTTTTGATCACCTTTCACAACTCCTACTCCAAAGTTTGTTGGGAATTTTAAGCATTGATGCACTGTAGATGGAACTGCTTCAAACTTCTTCAAACCACCTCTTCCCATGATGATGCTGTAAGCTGACTGCACATTCTTATCCATCACAAAGAAGCGTATTCTTTCTGTTCGACAAGCAGGCCAAGTTCCAATGAATATATCCAACTTGATCGTCCCAAGTGGAAAAACTTTCTCTCCAACAAAACCCAGGAGGGGTCTGTGATACGGTTCCAATTGAGATAATTTCAGATTCAAGCTATCAAAGCATGAATAGTACATGATGTCTGCCAAACTTCCATTGTCTACCAACACCCTTGAAATCACTACTTCCTTCATCCTCATTTTGATCACCAGAGGATCGTCGTGAGGATAAAGAACACCTGCTAGGTCATTTTTTGAAAAGCCAATGACCAGCTTCTCTTTGTTTACCTTCCTCGGACGATCGTCCTCGGCCAGATTTATTCGCTGAATATATGAACAAGCTTGAGCCTCTCCAAGGTAAGCCTTTCTTTCTGCAGTAAGGTCTCCTCCTCCTGCATCTCCTCCTGTAATAACATTACAATCAAATGACCCAAAACGTATGGAAAATACCTCTCGTTCTGGTTGCCTTGGTTTCTTGGGAAGATCGGGGTCATCCTCTGCATCATCTTTATGTTCTCTCTTCTTTTTCTCCTCTGCTCGACGAGGAGATCTAGATCTCTCTCTAGTTCGATCATTATTTCTTCTTTCGCCTCCCCGATCAACATACTTTGCTAGCTTTCCTCTTCGGATGAGTGTTTCAATCTCGTTCTGAAGAGCTATGCAATTCTTAGTCATATGGCCATGATCCTTATGGAATTCTCAATATTTATCCCTGTTCCTCGCATCGGGGTCTGACCTCAGTTTCTTCGACCACTTTACCTCCTCGCTATTCTTGATTTCTTCTAAGACATGATTAATACCCATTTTCAAGGGAGTATAATTATCGTATTTCTTCAGGACTTCCCATGACGACTTATTATTTTTGGAACGCTTGTCACCGCCATTGCCCTTATGCTCTTTATTCTTAGACTTGTCGACGTCCACCTTGGTGTCTTTATCCATATTCTTCTTTGCAGCCATAGCTTCCTCGGCATTCATGATTTTGGCCGCTTTTGCCATCAACTCTGACATAGTTTTAGGTGGATCTTTCGCCAAGGTGTAATACAATTTATTAGGCAACAACCCACTCATCAAGGCGGTGATTGTTGTCTTTTCTTCGTAATCTATGACTTCCAGCTTCTCGTTATTGAAACGAGTTATGTAATCTCTAGTACTCTCACCAGATTTTTGTCTAACACTTAACAAGTGTGCTACTCATTTTACTGGCTTTGCTCCAAAACAGAAATTGCCAATAAACAACTCGGCCAATTGAAAGAAATTTGAAATCTTACCCCGAGGAAGATTGTTGTACCATATCTGGGCAGATCCGGTAAGAGTTCCCGAGAATGCCCTACATCTCATCTCGTCGGGGACAGCATAGATGTCGGCAGCAGCTTGATATTGCTCTATGTGAAGAACAGGATCTGTCTTTCCATCGTATTTGGGGGTCACCACTGGGGCTTTAAATTTTGACGGTGTTGGAAAATTTACAATGGCCTGGACAAAAGGTGTCCCTTGAACAAAAGTTCGTTGTAGGGGATTCTTCGCCTTAGCCATTTCTCCCAATCTATCTTCCAACCGCTGAAGAGATCCTTTCCACGCATCATTTCCTTCCTCGTGCCTATTGGTTCGAGCAATTGATCGTTCTGAAGTAGCCTCTTGAGATCTATCTTGACGAACAGCTGGTCGTGACTGTGCTGATCCTTCTCTTAAATCTGATGGTTGTCGAAAACTCCTCGACATGGTTTTAGGTGGACTCCTATTCCTCCTAGGGCCCAATCGGCTGAAAGGAGAGGCCCTACTTAACCTTTTCAATGCGCTGGCCCTTTCTGGGGAAAGGGTGACACGTTGTTCAGTATCTGTAACTCGTATTGACGAAGTTTGCCAAGGTTGATAAGAGAAATCATCAGATTCCTCATTACGATATGATTCAGTACGCCTGGATCGCGAAGAAAGTAAATAGGTTTGCCTCTGACCACTTCGATGCCCTGACTGTGCAGGTGCGCCACCATGAAGAGTTTGTATGAGTTGTCGCATCGTATCTTGCATGGCGGTTTGTCCTTGAGCCAGATTCGTCATGATCCCGGCCAGATCTGGAGGTGCCGAGGGATTTGGAGGATTTCCAGTATCTCCAGCGTTTCGGTTGCTAGATTATGGGTTATCCGCCATTGATGATGAATGATTTTTGGTGAAAAACGATAATAACAAATCGTTCCCACAGACGGCGTCAATCTGTTGATGTAAAAAACTAGATCACTCTAATTATTTAATCACAGATAAATAAATGAGACAAAGATTTTTTAAGTGGTTCAGCCTTATATGAATGGCCTACGTCCACTGTTATGTTATTGCTGAGTGTTTGGGGAATTCTCGATTACAAGAGCTATCAAGAAATTTCGGTCCCCTTGAATGAGTGTGATACAAGGTATTTATAGCCCTTAGGCTGTACATGAAAGGGTTGATACATTAAATGATATACATATGAAATGGTAATACATTTAATGCAGCGTGTGCGTCAAGATGATAAACATTCAATGAATAGTTGAACTGTTGATTATCTGGCAATTAATGCTACGGCCGAGATGCAGCTCGGACCGCCTTAGTTGCTCGTTGCTCAGGAGTTCCTCGGAGCTCTAGAGTACCTCGGAGTGCTGAAGTTCCTCGGTGTATCCTCGTTGCTCAGAGAGAACATGAGTTGGTCGGGGAAATGAACTTCCTCGTTGCTATTGTGCCAAGTAGATTGACACGTGTCTTCATATTATTCGTCCATATCAGTATATTAATTTTGGTATCAACACCATCCTAATCGTGAATCTATTTGTAATAAAGTATCTTACTCGAAGTCTAACATCCATGCTAACTAAGCAAAGATTTAATGACAAATAAATGAAAACAACCCATATCAAATAAAATATGGCCCAAACTCTCATAAATAGGAAATGTACCCTCAACTACCTACATTAGTGCATGTGCATCCCTTAGAGCGACGTGATACACACGTATATGTTGTAATTATGACTTACTTTTCCATCGGGTTAGAAGGTGCTGGTAAGGATGGAGTTTCCAGAGCTGGTGGGGTCAGTTATTGCTAAAGCTGGTCTTATGGTGTCTAGTATCCGTATTTTCCTCTTTGATCACAGGCAACCTAATTTACCCTAGGGTACCTCTTAGTTATGTGTCCAACCTGACCTCAAGCAAAGAAAGTGTCGGGAAACATTCTCAATAAATGTATGCCCTGATGTTGGCCCTAACTTGCCCATGTTGACCTTGGTGTATCTACTTTCCTTAGCCTTGACGGCCCTAATGACAACAATCAACATACCCCATGTTCCTTTTATGGTGTTGATTCTTGTATTATTCCCTCTTTATTTGTTGGTCCTCTTGTGTGTGGGAGGAATCTCTTTTACCACCCTTATCTTGCCTGCTTGTCCATATGTGTCCTTTCTAGATTGCTTATCTCCTTTTACCTTTTGAAACTAATTATGGTCCTGAATATGAATTAAGGAAGCGTTCACCACATAAATATATGTGGTGTAATTCAGATTCCCAATTAGCACCTATCCAAATCTTTAGTTAATCCATTGATGAATCACTATATTTTCTTTGCTTTGATGTCCAACTCGTATAGTAAAAACAAAGAGAGGCTAATGAACTCCCTTTCTTACTTAGCAAGTGTACAATCACCTTGCTCTAACCTGATATATTCCCTCTTCTTCATCATTTGCATTTCTATCTTAGGCCTCAGATCTGGTCCAAAACTCTGCAATGTGCATGATACTCCTCTACTCAATGGTGGTAGTAAACTCCCACCACTACAATGCATCCCCCATAAGCTTAATAACAATTTCCTATGACTATTAGGGAACTCAACCATCCTCAAGTTCCTCTTTATATCTTTCCTCTAATGGAGTGCCATGAGAATGTTAGTAGATCATAATAACTCTTCCATTTTGACCTTAGAAAAGGCCCCACGTGATATTTACCAAGAAGATGTTTGTAGTGTAGATGGAATAATCACTTGTGGCTGTGGATGATGGGCATACTAAAGATGCTAAAATGTGTTGGCCACACTGATTTTGAATGCGTGAGAAATAATGGAAATCATGTCAACAAATTCTACCATTGTCTTTGTTGGTCCGCCCGAGTTACCCAATTGGCAGTCCCAACTATAGTGGTCGAACTCTCCTATCTGTTGTGTTCACCATCACAAAAAACCAACAAATTAGTATGAGATTACTATCATGAATAAATAGTAAAACGTAACCTATTAATAAGGCCCTAATATCAAAGAACCCAATGCAAAATGTAACAAAAATCATCCTACTATAGGTTACTACACATATATGTCTATTTCCAAACCAGCTACATATATATAAGTATCATACGAAGGCTCTAAACTTTGGAGACCTATCGTTCCTCTATTGGTCCAATCCACAAGAGGTCCCTTCTTAAAGAATTACAGATGCTACACACATAAACAAAAAGGAAAATCACTACTCCATCAAACCACTGTGTAATCACGTACGAAGATTACATGATAATCAAGATAATGGCTTAGTAATCAATTTTAGCATGTGTTTACTAAGAGTTCTTCTTATTTACGGGATTAACAATTAAAAGTATTTGAACAATAATAATATCATTTTAAACATTTGAATCAATATACTATATCTATCCTACAATAAATCTAAATAGATTTAAACATTTAACAAGATTAAAGCTAATGTAATTCGTGCTTTACATGAGATCTCAACCTAGAGAGTGACTAACCCAATTTAAACCAAAAAATAAATCAATCACAAAAAAGTTACATATAATATGCAGTTAATCAATTTATTCCTTTTTGAGAATTGAAAGAGTAATCTCTTGTTAGGTTCCTCTAGTTGATTCCTTTGCTCTCCCAAAACCTCCTTTACTAGGCCATGGTTTGACTTTTATTTTAGGTGTGCTATAAATGATATTTCGGCCTTTATTTTACCTCTTAATACCACAAGTATTCAATGGGTCTAAGTTAAGACCTCTAAATGATCCCAAAAACTACCAAAATGCTCCAAACAATTAGCCAAAGGGGGTATCCACCCTTAGTGTCCAATTCTACATGCTAGAACTACCACTCCAAGACTCAGTATCCTTAGATCACCATTAAATGGTACAAAGTCAAAATATAAAAATAAATTACAGTGGTATCATATAATTATGAAAATGTAAGCATTTGTACTACATAAAATTGGCTAAATTATGTGCCAAAGCATTGATTCTTTGAGTCATTCGAGCTACATAGGCTTGAATGAAAGGGTGAGGCACATTCATTTAGACTTATGAACTTGGACATTAAAGGTCATGAAACCCTCTCTACAATACAAATATACTTTGAAGATGCATCCTTTGATAGTTTTTGTGATTGAACATTTTGGCTACACACACTTGCAAATTTTTCAAAATATATTCTTAAAAGGATCAACAAGTGAATTTTCTTTGAAATGCGTTGTGTTGTCCATTTGGAAAAATTCTTATTTTATATATGCTCTGTTCTGAATATTTTTCACTTTGGCTTCAAAACCGTTCGCATGGTCCATTTTGGACATAAGCACAGGTCACCATATGCACTGTTAGGACTTGACCCGTGCGCACGACTATGCACCATTTCAATTAAGGTTGCACACTAGTTGAAGTCGTGCGCATGACAAAAGTCAACCGTGAGCACAACAGAGAAGATTTAAAAAAAAAACTATAAATATGTCCATTTCCTCCCCTTTTCAAAATATCTAAAAACCTCATAACTCAAACTCACTCATGATAGTTTATTCAAGGTTGAGATATTTTAAATTGCTTCTATATTCTAAATTCACTTGTTTCTTTTTAATTTTGATAGACTTAGATCTATACTCGATGTATCTATTTGAGAAAGAATTGAGAGTGCCTTGGTTCAGATCCACAATAGCCTTGTCCAATTTTAACTATTTCATTATTAAATGAGAGATATATCACTTGTCACTTTCTATTGGAGAGATTGGAGCATGTCGCGATTTCAAGAAGAAGAATGTAGATTCTCATTCACTTTTTGGAGCTTAAGGTTGATTTTTTTTACGTCAACAGGGGGAAATTCTAAGTTCATACGTAACTACTCATGAGTGCACGAGTGAGAGGTACCTTATTTCTTTGTATAAAATTATTTTCAAGTTGGATAAGAAATTGAAGTGCGTTGAGGTTTTTTTACCCCTAGGTGGGGTATGTTTCTTCATACATCCATATTATGAATTGTTTGTATATGTTTGTTGTTGATTTTCAAACTTTGATCACACACTACACTTCGATCTCACATAGATCTAAGTAATTCATCAAAATTGATTTAGGTCTTTAATTCTAGTATTTTGTGCTAGTCTTGCCTAAATTTGAATATTGAATTGTTGATCCAAGATTCACTACTCATCACCTCGTAATAATATATGATAGGTCAATTAAAATTGGTTGCAATTTTAAAATTGTCGAAAATTGTTCATGTCTTGCAATTAAACTTATTCAACCCCCTTTAAGTTTGTTTAGAGTTGAACATTTGTTTAATAACACACATCCTCAAATTATGAATCATTAAAATATAATTTAGTTTTATCAAATTAAATTAATTACGATACACAAATTAAAAGTCACCAAATTTACACAATTATCATGCATACAGATATACCATGCACATGAGCAATAAGGGTAAATATAAATATATGTTTAAACATATGAAGGATTACAACATAAGTCAAGAAAAGTTATATAAAGAACATATAAATATGTGAATGATCAATGCTAGAAATTTAGTAATACTATTAACTAACTAACACCATATGAAGTTGGTAAAACATGTGCAATTGGATGACTAAAGACTTGTAATAGATCAACAAGATAATATTCACAACCATGAATGATATATTAATTATGTAATGAAGTGTAAAACAAAAGAAAATAAATATACATCATGTAGAAAATATAAATACAACCAAATAAGATCTAAAGTATCTATCACTCAACAAAAATGCGTAAGGAGTAGCCAACATTTAGATATAAATCCATAAAATAGATACATTACTACTACGCCACCAAAATGTCCACATATACGATAAAAAGATAAATATTAAAGGATAACGGTCTCCTCTAAATTGAAAAAGTAGCATTCATGTAATCAACATCATCATCTGCATCACCATCACATGTTGGATCATCAACAGCCTCAGTAAGTGCGGGAGCATATTCTCTCTCTCGTCTCTCTATTATACATGAAATGTCATGTACATGGCTAACATAAGGCTTAATATGTTGTTCTAAGTGGAACATATCTTTAAAATTATCTTTCAAGATAAGACTGGGATGGTGGATGTGTATGGGAAGCAGTTAAAGAGGTGGCAAATACGTTTAAAGCTGTTAGAGCTAGTATAATTCCCCATATTTTTGTGCATTATATTAAATGTGAAAATTAATTATTTGTACATGATTACATGTGATGTCATTATTCATATTCTTTATGTGTTATATAATTCATTTATGAAATTAAACTAAATAAATGATAATTTACTGATTAAATATTGGAAGTGACATAGTATTACGTGCGGCTATGGAATAGTCAGGGACTAGGTGTCGAGGGTTTTCTATTTGGAGTATCCCTCAGTATTGAGTATACCTTGTGTTATGGTAGAAGTAGTTCAATGGATTTTGAACCAATATGTTGATATTTTTTTTTATCTTAAATAAACCAAAATTTGAAATTGGTTAACTATTAATATTTTGATTTTCTATAACGATAGTTTGATATCAAGTCCTATGACTTAAACCTTGAAATATAAAAGAAATTATTGTAAGTTGAATGATTTTAATGAATTATGTAAAATCCCCTCGGTTAATTTAGATATTGAAACAAGTCTAAGATTAAATTATTAGAAATGTGAAGCTAGGGTCCTTACGATTAAAATAAAAAATTGGTATTTAAATATTTGTTAAATCATCTATTATTTACATAGATAGCTTAAAGATTGATCTATTAGTATTTTTTGGACATATATGGGTGTATTTGAGATAGAATAACCTTGATTCAGGGCGCTAATGGAGGATTCGAGGTCTGGTCTCGTAAAAGTGGACTCAAGGTTAAAGAAACACATTTATAAGATTTTGGATTTTTGGGGCATGCGAACGGTAATGTTTTGGGATGTGCGCACGAGTTTTAGATTTTATAATTGTAGATAATTGAATTATGAATATGTGGGCGATGGTTTCATATTTTTCTAGTTTTGATTAAATTTCTTATGAATGTTTTACTAAAAATTTGCAAGGCTAAAATTTGGGGTTGATGATGTTGAGTTTGGAATTTGTGTTGTGTTCCTTTGGTTAGGGTTTTAATTGGGGAGTTTTTTTAGGGTTACAATCTATTGAAATGAGTTTATGATTCATTTATAATGATTATTTAAGTAATAGGTGAGGGCCTTCGTGAGTTTGGGCTAGGGTAAGAAATAACAAATTTTAGTTAAAATGAGTATTAACTAATAATATAAAGAGACTTTATGCGTAATACTTTTATGTAGGGCTGTATGTATTCATATGAAGCCGGTTACGAAAGGTTTCGCTTATTTGTGTGTTTTATGTCTTAGTATACCATTTTTGGTACATTTAGGGATTATAAATAAATGAATTTTAGCCCAGGTTTCTAGTGTATGTCAAGATTGTATTTATATGAATAGTAACCCAATTTTCTAGTACATGTGAGGATTGTACTTATATGAATATCAAGCCAAATTTCTAATACATTTAAGGATTATATTTATTTAAATATTAGACCAAATTCTATTACATGTTAGGATCATAGTCTAAATCTCTGGTACATGTCAGGATTGTACCTAATTTTTAATACATGTAAGGATTGTACATGTAGTTTAAATTTTTGGTACATGTTAGGATTGTATCCAATTTTTGGTACATGTTTGGATTGTACTTATACCTGAATTTCTTGTACATGTTAACATTGTATCTAATTTCTAGTATGTGTCAAGATTGTACTTATATGGATATTTATCCAAATTTCTGATACATGTTAAGATTATACCCAATATTATTATGCATGTGAGGATCATACTATTATGAATCTTGGACTTGGGATAGTCTTATTATTCAATGTTTTACTTGAAATGAATAATTTAGATGGATACTTTAAAATTTTAAATGTATTCAATCGAGACAAATAATAATTTAATATTGGGATCATATGGGACTGGTATTAAATGCATGTGATATTTAGGGTTTTTTTAGGTTGGGTAACTTAAACGACTTAACAATCCACTTAAAATGGGACGAAGATGTACTACTATTACTATTACTATTACTATTACTATTACTATTACTATTACTGTTGTTGTTGTTGTTGTTGTTGTTGTTGTTGTTGTTGTTGTTGATACCAAAATTAATATGCTGATATGGACGAATGATATGAAGACACGTGTCAATCTACTTGGCACAATAGCAACGAGGAAGTTCGTTTCCCCGACCAACTCATGAACTCCCGAGCAACGAGGATACACCGAGGAACTTCAGCACTCCGAGGTACTCTAGCGCTCCGAGGAACTCCTGAGCAACGAACAACTAAGGCGGTCCGATCTGCATCTCGGCCGTAACATTAATTGCCAGATAATCAACAATTCAATTATTCATTGAATGTTTATCATCTTGACGCACACGCTGCATTAAATGTATTACCATTTCATATGTATATCATTTAATGTATCAACCCTTTCATGTACAGCCTAAGGGCTATAAATACCTTGTATCACCCTCATTCAAAGGGAGGGGAATTTCTTGATAGAGCTTGTAATCGAGAATTCCCAAAATACTCAGCAATAACATAACAGTGGACATAGGCCATTCTTATAAGGCTGAACCACTTTAAAAATCTTTGTCTCATTTTATTTATCTGTGATTGAATAATTAGAGCGATCTAATTTTTTACATCAACAGATTGGCGCCGTCTGTGGGAAACGACTTGTTATTATCGTTTTTCACCACAAATCATTCATCATCAATGGCGGATAACCCAGAATCTAGCAATCGAAACGCTGGAAATGCTGAAAATCCTCCAAATCCCTCTGCACCTCCAGATCTGGCCGAGATCATGACAAATCTGGCTCAAGGACAAACCGCCATGCAAGAAACAATGAGGCAACTCATACAAACTCTTCATGGTGGTGCACCTGCACGTTCAGGACAGCAAAGTGGTCAGAGGCAAACTTATTTACTTTCTTCACGATCAAGGCGTACTGAGTCACGTCGCAATGAGGAGTCTGATGATTTCTCTTATCAACCTGGGCGAACTTCGTCAATAAGGGCTACAGATACTGATCAACATATCACCCTCTCTCCAGAAAGACCCAGTGCTTTAGAAAGACTGAGTAGGGTGTCTCCTTTCAGTCGATTAGGCCCTAGGAGGAATAGGAGTCCACCTAAGACCATGTCGAGGAGTTTTCGACAACCATCAGATCTAAGAGAAGGATCAACACAATCACGACCAGCTGCTCATCAAGATAGATCTCAAGAAGCTACCTCAGAACGATCAATTGCTCGAACCAATAGGCCCGAGGAAGGAAATGAAGCGTGGAAAGGATCTCTCCAACGGTTGGAGGATAAATTGGGAGAAATGGCCAAAGCAAAGAACCTCCTACAACGAACTTTTGTTCGAGGAACACCTTTTGTACAGGCCATTGTGAATTTTCCTACACCGTCAAAGTTCAAAGCACCTGTAGTGACCCCCAAATATGATGGAAAGACAGATCCTGTTCTTCACATAGAGCAATATCAAGCTGCTGCCTACATCTATGTCGTTCCTGACGAGATGAGATGCAGAGCGTTCTCGGGAAATCTTACTAGAGCTGCCCAGATATGGTACAACAATCTTCCTAGGGGTAAGATTTCAACTTTCTTTCAGCTGGCCGAGTTGTTTATTGGCAATTTTTGTTTTGGAGCAAAGCCAATAAAACGAGTAGCACACTTATTAAGTGTTAGACAAAAATCTGGTGAGAGTACTAGAGATTACATAACTCGTTTCAATAACGAGAAGCTGGAAGTCATAGATTACGAAGAAAAGACAGCAATCACCGCCTTGATGAGTGGGTTGTTGCCTAATAAATTGTATTACACCTTGGCAAAAGATCCACCTAAAACTATGTCAGAGTTGATGGCAAAAGCGGCCAAAATCATGAATGCCGAGGAAGCTATGGCTGCAAAGAAGAATATGGATAAAGACCGCAAGGTGGATGTCGAGAAGTCTAAAAATAAAGAGCATAAGGGAAATGGCAGTGACAAACGTTCCAGAAATAATAAATCATCATGGGAAGTCTTGAAGAAATACGACAATTATACTCATTTGAAAATGGGTATTCATCATGTCTTGGAAGAAATCAAGAACAACGAGGAGGTAAAATGGCCAAAGAAACTGAGGTCAGACCCTGATTCGAGGAGTAAGGATAAATATTGCGAGTTTCATAAAGATCATGGTCACATGACCAAAAATTGCATAGCTCTTCAGAACGAGATTGAAACGCTCATCCGAAGAGGAAATCTAGCAAAATATGTTGATCGGGGAGGTGAAAGAAAAAATAACGACCGAACTAGAGAGAGGTCTAGATCTCCTCGTCGAGCAAAAGAGAAAAAGAAGAGAAACCATGAAGATGATCCAGATGATGATCCCGACCTTCCCAAGAAACCAAGACAGCTAGAACGAGAGGTATTTTCTATACGTTTTGGGTCATTTGATTGTAATGTCATTACAGGAGGAGATGCAGGAGGAGGAGACCTTACTGCAGAAAGAAAGGCTTACCTTGGAGAGGCTCAAGCTTGTTCATATATTCAGCGAATAAATCTGGCCGAGGACGATCGTCCGAGGAAGGTAAACAAAGAAAAGCTGGTCATTGGCTTTTCAAAAAACGACCTAGCGGGTGTTCTTTACCCCCACGACGACCCTTTGGTGATTAAAATGAGGATGAAAGAAGTAGTGATATCAAGAGTGCTGGTAGACAATGGCAGTTCAGCAGACATCATGTACTATTCATGCTTTGACGGCTTGAATTTAAAATTATCTCAGTTGGAACCTTATCACAGACCCCTCCTGGGTTTTGCCGGCGAGAAAGTTTTTCCACTTGGGACGATCAAGTTGGACATATTCATTGGAACTTGGCCTGCTTGTCGAACAGAGAGAATACGCTTCTTTGTGATGGATAAGAATGTACAGTCAGCCTACAACATCATCATGGGAAGAGTTGGTTTGAAGAAGTTCGAAGCAGTTCCATCTACAGTGCATCAGTGCTTAAAATTCCCAACAAATTTTGGAGTAGGAGTTGTGAAAGGTGATCAGAAAGTAGCTCGGGAATGCTATTATTCATCTGCCGAGCAAGAGGAACTTGAAGATTCAAGAAAAAAGACTACTACCTACCAGGTGGATGAAGGTACAGAAATTGAAACACTAGATCCTCGAGATGAATCCCAACTTGTAAAAGGACAGGTGGTGGAATCTACAGAAAATATTATTCTGGACGACGAACACCCTGAACGAGTAACCCAGATAGGTTCTACATTGGATGCTTCAATAAAACAGGAGTTGATAACTTTCTTGAGAAACAGGAAGAAAACTTTTGCGTGGAGTCATGAAGACATGCCAGGAATAGATCCAAACTTCTTATGTCATGAGCTCAATGTGAATAAGGAGATCAAGCATGTAAAGCAGAGAAGAAGGGTATTTAGCCCCGAGAAGAATCAGGCTATACAAGAGGAGGTCGAGAAGCTCCAGAAAGCCCAATTCATTGAAGACGTGAAGTATCCAGAATGGTTGGCAAACGTGGTGATGGTAAAAAAGAAAAACAATAAATGGAGAATGTGTTGATTTCACCGATCTTAACAAGGCATGCCCAAAGGATCATTTTCCATTGCCCAGAATTGATCAACTAGTGGATGCTACCTCGGGACATGAGCTGCTCAGCTTCATGGATGCTTACTCTGGCTACAACCAGATCAAAATGAAACCTGAAGACAAGGAAAGTACTTCTTTTATTACCCCTAGGGGAACTTATTGCTATAATGTTATGCCTTTTGGTTTGAAAAATGCAGGAGCGACATACCAGCGGCTGATGAACAAGGTTTTCACCGAACAAATCAGTTGCAACATGGAAGTCTATGTCGATGATATGCTGACAAAAAGCAAGAAAGCTGCAGATCATCTAGTTGACTTAGCTCAGACATTTGATCAACTGGATAAATACCAAATGAAGCTCAACCCGACGAAGTGCACCTTTGGAGTACGAGAAGGAATGTTCCTCGGATACATCGTCAACCAACGAGGTATTGAGGCAAATCCAGAGAAGATCAAAGCTCTTTTAGGGCTGCGATCTCCAACGACGAAGAAAGAAGTGCAGAGTCTTACAGGACGAGTTGCGGCGCTCAACAGATTTGTGTCCCGAGCAACTGATAAATGCCTCCCATTCTTCAATACACTTCGAAAAACTTTTGAATGGACTGATGAATGTGAGAAGGCCTTTCAAGACTTGAAAAAGTATTTGGGAGCACCTCCATTGTTGTCCAGGCCAATAACAGGAGAGAAGTTGTACTTGTATCTGGCAGTATCAGATAATGCAGTCAGTTCAGCATTGATCAGATTGGAGAATGGAGTCCAGAAACCAATCTATTACACAAGTAAGGCTTTCCGAGGTGCGGAAATTAGGTACCCAAAGCTGGAGAAATTGGCATTGGCATTAATTGAAGCAAGTAGAAGAATGAGGCCATATTTCCAGGCCCATACCATCGTCGTTTATACCGACATGCCACTGAGGCAAGCCCTTCATAAGCCAGAAAAGTCAGGGAGATTGATGTACTGGGCAATAGAGCTCGGTGAATATGATATTGTGTAGGAGCCCAGATCATCATTGAAAAGGCAAGCTGTAGCAGATTTTATAGCAGAGTTTACATATCCTGATACCCCCAAGGAACAAAAATTGCTCGCTGACCAACCTGTGGATGTTATAGGATCAACAGACATAAATCCAGACCAACAGACATAAATCCGGTTGGTAAAAGGGCTTATGGATGTAGAAAGATCATCAACTTCGAGCTCAGACCAGCTCCGGTTGGTAAAAGAGCGAGAAAAGATGGTCGACGAGGAGCGAAAAGTGTCAGGGGAGGATGAAAAGAAGCAACAAATATTTCACCGAGGAACTCTATCAGATAAGAAATTTGAAGACGGGTTGCCCATATGGAGATTATATGTAGATGGCTCATCTTGCACAGCAGGTTGCGGGGCAGGAATTGTTTTGAACACCCCAGACGAGATTGACATGGAATATGCTTTGCGATTCCAATTCAAAGCCTCCAATAATTAGGCTGAGTATGAGGCCATGATAGCAGGTCTTAATTTATCAAAGATTATGGAAGCGCAACAAGTGATGGTATTCAGTGATTCTCAATTGATTGTGAATCAGATGATGGGAACGTATGCAGTTAAAGGAGAATTAATGGTCAAGTATCATGCCAAGGTAATGGAGTTATTGGCAGAATTTGATGCGATTCAATTGATCAGAATACCCAGAATAGAAAATGCACAAGCAGACGCACTGGCCCGACTAGCATCAGCTACTCGTACCGAGCTGCGAAGAACGATACCAATTGAAGTACTGGAAAATCAGAGCATAGATGAAAACTTGACGATGAATATTATCACCCTTGATCTAGGACCATCTTGGATGGATCCCATCAGGGCATATATTGAAGAAGGAGAATTACCGAAAGATAAGATCGCTGCCAAGAAATTGAAGTATAAAGTTGCTCGGTATGTACTAACTAATGGTATCTTGTATAGACGAGGAATTATGGCAGGTTTGCAAAGATGTGTACATCCTTCCGAGGTGAAAGAATTAATTGAAGAAATCCATGAAGGGTCCTGTGGAGCTCATGTAGCAGGTCGAACACTTTTGCAAAGGGTGATGACTCAAGGATACTACTGGCCGATGATGAGGGCTGATTGTATAGCCTATGCTAAGAAATGTGACAAGTGTCAACGTTTTTCCTCCATCCGACGAACTCCACAAGCGTTGTTGACACCCATAACTTCCCCTTGGCCATTTGCCATGTGGGGAATTGATTTGGTTGGACCACTGCCGACCACCCGAGGAAGATTCAAGTACCTCGTCGTTGCAGTGGACTATTTTACTAAGTGGGTAGAAGCTGAGCCGCTTATTGATATGACATACGAGAAGGTATACCAGTTCGTTTGGAAGAACATCATCTGTCGATATGGTCTCCCTCATGCCTTCATCACAGACCATGGAACCCAATTTGATAACGAGGAATTTGCTGCCTATTGTCGTCAGTCGAACATTTTGAAGGTTCATTCAGCACCAGGCCATCCTCAAAGCAATGGACAGACTGAAGTGACGAACAAAACACTGCTAAATGGTTTGAAGAAAAGGCTAAGTGAAGCTAAAGCTAACTGGATTAATGAGCTACAATCAGTATTGTGGGCTTACCGAACAACTCCCCGAGCAGCGACTGGAGAATCACCATATATGCTGGCATTTGGAAGTGAGGCAATAATACCTGCCGAGTTGGGTCTTCCAACACATAGAGTGCTGAATTTCAATTCTCCTGTCAGTGACTTGATGAGAAGAATGGATTTGGATATGCTCGAGGAGGTCAGAGAAGAGGCAGCCATTAGGAATGCTGCTTATCAACAACGAACAACTCTGTTCTACAACAAAAGGGTGAGGGAATGCGATTTAAAAGAAGGAGATTATGTGCTAAAGAAGGTCATTCAGAAGCACAATAAATTGGAAGCAAACTGGCATGGACCTTACCGAGTTACATAAGTTGTTCGACCAGGAACTTACCGAATAGCAACTCTAGAAGGAGAGGAATTCAAGAATGCTTGGAATGCTGAACACCTTCGCAAGTATTATCAATGATGTAAAATGTACAACAGTTCCATCAATATGAATAAAACGATGATGTTTTCACCATTTTTCTCTCCTTTGTTTGAAAGTTTTTCGAGGAATACTAGTGTTGTACACTACGCTGCTCGACAGCAAAAAGAAGACGATAGTTCAGACCCACGACCAACTCCGGTTGGTAAAAGGGCGAGAACAAATTATATACTCCTTTGGTTAGGAGGCGTACACTTGCGTGATCAACTTCGGTTGGTAAAAGAGCTTGTGGACAAGATAGTTCGAAAGAACCTGATAGTTCGAGCGTGATCAACTTCAGTTGGTAAAATAGCGAGAACAAATTATACTCCTTTGGTTAGGAGGCGTACACTTGCGTGATCAACTTCGGTTGGTAAAAGAGCTTGTGGACAAGATAGTTCGAAAGAACCTGATAGTTCGAGCGTGATCAACTTTGGTTGGTAAAATAGCGAGAACAAATTATACTCCTTTGGTTAGGAGGCGTACACTTGCGTGATCAACTTCGGTTGGTAAAAGAGCTTGTGGACAAGATAGTTCGAAAGAACCCGATAGTTCAAACCCATGACCTACTCCGGTTGGTAAGAGGGCAAGAACAACATTCTTAAAAATGCCAATTTTGGCTGGTTAAGAAACAAAATATGCCAATTTATGTTGGTCGGAAGGTAAAATCATTCCAGAAAATACAAGAATTCCAAACTGAACCAAGTATAGTTGGTCGGTGATCAAAACTGTAATTGGTCGACGAGGATAAATTATCAACCTTGGTTGGTCGGACACATTTTATGAAAAAATTTACCAAGTATGGCTGATTGGAGATAAAAACCCATCAACTGTAGTTGGTCGACAAACACAATTTAACAACCTTGGTTGGTTGGAAACATTTTATACTCATTACTTTATTATTAAGTGATTGAGCAACATTTATACTTGTAATTTTGATTAATAAGTTGGTTGATGAACAGCACCATATTGTTATCTTTTTAACAGATACATATGCACAAATGTAAAAATGTTTGATAAACACAAAACAATAGCAATACAGATTTGCAAACAGAAAATGAAAGTCTTTCATTAAAATCAAAATAAATTACAAGCTACATATATGTGCTAACTGTTACATTGAAAAACCTATTCTATTGGTTTCTTTCCTTTAGCTTTTGAAACAGGCTCCTCGCCAGCAGGAGGATCCTCCAGGCAAAGAGGAGAATTAATGAAATTAACAACTCTGAGCATTCTGACGTTCATCACAGAAGGTGTATCCAAGAGATGCTCGGGATGAGATAATTCAATCTGAGAATGAAGACTATAGTCACCAAGGTATTTTGAAATTAATCTACGAGGAATGGCACGAGCTGGGATCCATTCCATGTCTACTTTATAAGGCGGTACAGGCAAGTCTAGTAGCCCAGGAGCATGATAATCCCATAAAAAATGGCCCTGCTCTAGCTTTAACACACCCAGGGCGTTCAACCATCCTTGTTTATAACCTTCGTTATTGGCATTTTCAAGACGAGCATCCAAGTGACAAAGGGCTTCATTGTAGCCTGCCATCCAAAACTCACGAGGTTGTTTGTGGAATTGGAAAGTTATTCTCTCTAGTTGTTCGTGAAGGCTCCTGGCAAAAACATCTTTATTATTCAAAGCAGACTTCATCGCAGTAAGTTGATCTTCCAAAGATAGGTTTTTCTTGGACATTTCAGACAAAGCCCGATCTTTGGCGTTCAGTTGGTACGCTTGGGTTTCCAATGTTGACAGAGTACGAGATTCTTCAACATTACGGCTGAGAACTCTTGATCGACTCCGAGCAGGTGGAGAATTTTGCTCCTGGACAACATTTTGAACAGCTCTTCCTCGCCCACGAGACCCTCTTCCTCTTCCCCGAGCAGTAGAAGAAACGCCAGACTTTCTTAACGTATCCAATTCTTGCCTTAATTTGGCGTTTTCAACCTCTAAGAATGAGAATCCTTCATCAGTGACCGGTACCAAGGCAGTAGAGGATGAAGCTGCAGACTCATATTGTGCCAACTTTTTCTGCAAATTGTTGTTTTCATGTTCCAGCAACTTGGCAATCTGCCTGCAGGCCTCAACTTCACCTTTTAGGGTTCTCTCCCTAACATCGTATCCAGCAAGGATCTTTTTATGGCCTGTTTCAGAAGAAAGCTGTTGATATCTATTTTCATACTCCTTGTGCAGCAAAGCAGTTGATTCATTGTGTTGATTCTGAAGATCTTCTAAGGTACAATGAAGCTCCTCGATCAATTCATAGTAGGCCACGTTATTGGCCACAACTCGGTCAAGTAAAGCTTTCAAGTACCGATAAGCCTCAATTGCCTGTTCTGAAGCATCATGGCCAAGGATGTCAGCAATTTCTGATACACTTAGCTCTGTGTGACCAGCCTTATAGTATTCGTGACATTGCTGCATCAGTTTTGTATCATTGGCAGATAGCAATTCCATCCTGGCCATAAACTAATGAAGAGGAGACAACAGTCAACAAAAACAAATCATCAACAACAGAGAAGAACAAAGATGTATTTTATTAGATCATAAAAAGATTACATTGTTTGATTACAAATGATAATGAAAGATAGAAATGATACCGAACAACTTCACACCTTTTCCTTGTCTCCCAAGACTTTCTCGGGAGGCTGGGACGAGGAGCTTGGTTGCTCGGTGGTAACAGCAGCTTGATCAGCATGAGTTGAAATTTTCTCAGGAGGAGGAAGCATGGAAGAAATGTCCTTGTTGGCAGAAGGTAGGGAGACAGGGACTTGATCACCCGTGGCCATGGAAGATTCGTCAGAGATAGCCTCATCCTCCTCTTCTTCTACAATTGGTGGGGGAGGACCAGGGAGGTGTAGCTGAAATAGCCCAGAGTCCTCTTTGATCTTCAATTCCTGCAGGGCAGCTACCCAGCCATCTCGAAAGTATTTCAACTTCCCGTATTGTACTTGGGATGTCATCGCAGCAATCCCTTTGTCCCAGCCTTTATCCCAGCCAGCGCTGAATGATTTTTTAACTGCGAGCTTTCTTTTCAGTTTCTCCGAGGAGAGATTCTCGGATAGAAGATCCTTGGCAGTCTTTAACTTCGCATCCAATTCTTCTTTTTGGCGCTTGACATCTCGCAGGACGGACAACTCTTCCTCCGCCTTTTTCAGCTTATTTTCAAGCTCTCCAAAGTTCTTGAGTTTGTCGTCATATTTTTTATGCTCGACCTCTAAACTTTTCACCTTATTTTCCAAACTCTTGGAGATCTCAGCCAGCTTCACCTTCTCAACTTCAACTATAGACAACTTTTTCTCCCAGTCAGCTTTGTCCTCATTATACTGCTGACGAGAATCCTTCAAGGATTGGGTCAAACCCAGCAGAGCATCCTCTACCCCCGACGAGGAGCTGGAAGCTTTAATTGCTTCATCTTTCTTCACGATGTTGTTAAAACAATTCACCAGCTAAACAAGGGAAAAAGTGACAGGTCAGTACACAAATACAAGTATTCAAAGAAAGAAAGGAAATTCAGAGTGCGAGAAATTTACTGAAGCAAGGTGACGGGTAGCTAGGGATGTCAGCATATCCCTAGAAATCTTTTCATCAGTTCCTTGGACCTCGGGTATGATCCAAGTTTTTACCGAGCCCATGGCAGAGCTCGGAGGAATGATGGTTGGAACACCAACACCACCAGCTGGTAGAGAGGAGATGGTTTCAGCCAGAATGGCAGTTTCAGCCAAATTGACTGAGGACGATTTCCTCAATCTCCTCAAAGGAACTTCAGCAATTTCAACCAAGGAAGAGCTCTTGGTCGGAGAGATAGCAGTCATCTCCACAGGAGCAACCTTCTTGCTCGGAGCCACTGGGGGCTTCTCGGTAGCTTTGGAAGGCGCAACATCCCCCTTCTTAGTCCCCTCTGGGACATCAATTTTTCTTTTCTTAGCCTCAGCAGCAGAAGTAGTGTCGTCAAATAGAGCAGGAGGAGCTCTTTTCCTGCCCATTCTCTGACTTAAAGGGATGTGAGAATCTGAAGAAGAATCCTCTGGATTTGAGGCTGGCTCAACAGATCTAATCACAGGACGAGCAGTATAAGAAGTCGTATAACTCCTATACTGCAGCAAATATGATGCAGACCTGATGTGCTCGTCTGCAACGTTCTTATGCAAACCCCAGATAAGTTTCAGATGCTTAATATTAACCTCTGATTCTTTTGGAGTTTTTCTTTTACTATCAACTGCAAATAAATACATAATGAAATATCAGTCATACATTTTGTCAAATATGATAAAAGCATAATTTCATAAGTAAAGAAAAATGAGAATAAACCTATCCCATTGCCATATGGGGGGCATTTAGGACCCTGGTATACTGCATCTCCAACCAAGGGGGCATATTGCCAATTTTTAATAACCACCCCATGTTCAAAATAATCTCTATTTGCATCAGGGAGGTTAACTACAAGAGCCCTATTTAAAAACCTAGTTTTTAAGTAATAAACATTATCTAAAATAGCCCATCTATAGCAATACATAATCTCAGGAATCCCTATACGAGTTCCATGAGTTAGATTTAATTTATACACCCCATTAATTATTCTCCATGAATTGGGGGCTATTTTTGCAGGAATAACGTCAAAGTACTGACAGAACTCTAAGCATAAGGGGTTTGGCGGAAAAGAAAATCCACATTCAGCAATGAATAGACTGGGGAACCAATGTCCCTCAGCCAATCGAAAATAATCTAAAGGCTCAGAAAGAACCTCCAGAGTTACCCAGGAAGGAATGGAAAAATCGAAACGAAATTTCTCAACAGACTCCACAAGATAAACCATAGTGAATAAAAGAAATATAGAAGAAAAGAAGACAATCTTACAGGAAAAAGGAAGAGCTGACAACTAGCGAAAGAAAAGATGAACGCACAAGGGAGAGAGAGAACAGAAAGCTTGAATGCAGAAAATTGGAAAAGGTAGAAGACGGTATGGTTACCTAAGAAGTTTAAATACTTTACCTTGGGAAGCTGCGAAGGAAATCATTACACAAAAGAAACTAATACGCCACCGGTGGCTAAAAGGACAAAAATGCACGAAGATCGAAGCACTCATAAAAATTCGAAAAAGGCGGATTCTGTGAATTTGAAAGAAATTCAAATATGAAGAAAAGGCTCCTAAAACCCAGGAAAGTCATTTAATATCGCCATATACCGAGAAAGAATGTTCCATACTCCTCAAAGTTCGAAATATGAAACATTGGGGGCTTCTGTTGATACCAAAATTAATATGCTGATATGGACGAATGATATGAAGACACGTGTCAATCTACTTGGCACAATAGCAACGAGGAAGTTCGTTTCCCCGACCAACTCATGAACTCCCGAGCAACGAGGATACACCGAGGAACTTCAGCACTCCGAGGTACTCTAGCGCTCCGAGGAACTCCTGAGCAACGAACAACTAAGGCGGTCCGATCTGCATCTCGGCCGTAACATTAATTGCCAGATAATCAACAATTCAATTATTCATTGAATGTTCATCATCTTGACGCACACGCTGCATTAAATGTATTACCATTTCATATGTATATCATTTAATGTATCAACCCTTTCATGTACAGCCTAAGGGCTATAAATACCTTGTATCATCCTCATTCAAAGGGAGGGGAATTTCTTGATAGAGCTTGTAATTGAGAATTCCCAAAATACTCAGCAATAACATAACAGTGGACGTAGGCCATTCTTATAAGGCTGAACCACTTTAAAAATCTTTGTCTCATTTTATTTATCTGTGATTGAATAATTAGAGCGATCTAATTTTTTACATCAACAATTATTATTACGGACCAACTTCAGTTAAATTCTTGTTCTTTTTAAACTTATTATTTATGTTGCTGAATCTATTTTTAGAGGTCGTATGTTGTTTTTGTTGGAAGAGTATCTCTAATGATGTTCTATTTCTCCTTCCTAGGATATAGAAGTAGACTATGGTTTTTCTTCTGCTTCTTATTATATTTGTATATTTTGGTACAAGCAGTTGTATGCATTTTTGTACTGGAGATACAGTTTATGACAAATTGTTTTAAATTTGTTCTAGTAGTTGGATGGTATCAGAGATAGTTTTATCTTATTCAATATTTTGTCTCCCATCATATTAACTATATAGTTTTTTTTTTTAATTTCATTATGCTAATAATGTTACAAAATATTTTTTTATTCCTATGATTGTTATATTAAACCCGATATATATATATATATATATATATATATATATATATATATATATATATATATATATATATGAGAATTATGGGATATCACAGTTCGTATTAAAGCATTATAGGTTCTAGTGTCCTAGGGTCATGAATGTGTCTGTCAATTTTTCGAGTTTGGTTCTTTAATTGATGTAGAATTGTATTGTTTAGGATTTATACTCTTGATAATGAAAACTTCTTGGGGACAATTGCGCGATAGTCTTAGACGAATGATTGGAATAAGACCAAGTGTATTGGGAGGGGTTCATTATTTGGATTTCCTTTACGAGATGTCCCACACGTGAGGTTGATCCAATCGATAGCTAGCGACTATTTGGCGTGAGATCTTTAGTAAATATTTGGAGTATGGTTTGAGAGGAAGTTTTTTCCACTCACCGTCCGAAACAACACGATAAGTAAATTTCCAAGACCTTGCCAGGGTGATCGTGTGGTAGCCAATATGAGGGGGATTCAACTATCTTTCTATTTTGCATCGGGAGAGGTGGATATAAAAATGAAGAATGACTTTTCAATTATCTGTAACCACTTGTGAAAACATGTTATGATTAACACATTTTACATAAAGGATTCGATTATTTTTATAAGACGATCGTCCTTCACCATTTGCATATAGGTGGTGGAATTCATGCTTCTACATCTACAGAAGCATTGCAACTATCTCAAGGTTATAGTTCCTAAGATTGAGAATATTAATACCAATTTAGGTCTAAAAGACTAGATATGGTGTAGTGTTATCACGAGAAGGGGAATATCTCACCTACATAAGGAAGCCCACCAGGGGAGTAGACCCTAAGAGGTTCCAGGAGCATATAATCAAGGTTATTATGACCATTTGATCTAAGGGCATTATGGCCAGTGTAGCATGATCAATAAGAACAGTGCCAATGAGTTCAGTCTTAGGATAATTGACCGTAGAGATAGAGTCAATAGGGCCATTGTTAGGACAACCATTTTGATGTTTGTGTTAGTGGGAATTATTACACTTGTGGAGAGTGAGGCCACTTATCTAGTAAATGTCAAAGGGGAAATCAGTTTATAAAAGTAACACCGAGGAATGTTTACGATTATGTGTACGGATCATGCACATGAGCCTTACTTTGACACTGAGGAGTTGTAGTTAATGTGTTCACTACGATTATGATATATATATATATATGTGTGTGTGTGTGTGTGTGTGTGTGTGTATTATATCACCGAGCTTTATGTATACGTGGATACCCTTGAGGAATGAATGTTGCCTTATGCCGTGATTATGAGACGTAACAGTATGTTTGGTCAGTTTTCTATTCATTATCTTTGTTAATTTATACATGTGGTCTTATGATCTCTATTAGTCATATTTGAGTAGTAACTCTATATATTACACTTATATCGACTACCATGGATTGGATTTTAGGTTTTCCACTTTGGTAAGGGATTATTTCCTTTAGTTATGTCTAGACTTGAGGGAAGGACTAACATGTATGGATTTTTTTATGTGAACACATCAGAGGGCGATTATGGTTTCTTAGTGATGTTATCGATTATCTAAAGTTTCAATTGTATTTTTAAAAGTGCCAAGTTACCACCTACATCATATAGCAATTTTGCCCTTAATGTTAGCATTAAAGTTAGACCTGTTGTGAGGATATTTTAGTTAGTTTTACTCCGTTGGTAAGAATATAATGCCATAGGAGTAGGCACCACAGTTGGGAGCTAAGAAGTTATAGTGAATAGTATATTCGAGAAACTCCAGTCCTCTTCGTTAAAAGATGGATCATTTACTTTGTTTAAGGCATCACCGGGAGGTAATAAGGTTAAAAAGAGGAACACTTGTACTTGTTGCGTGTTGATAATCCATTGGGTCATTTGATTATGTGTATTTGTTGTGATGAGTTTGTCATTGTGATTAGCGAAGATATCTTATTGAAGTGGAGGCATTTGTAGTAGTGGTGTCCGTTGTACCTGATGTTGGCCAAGGGTGGTTAAGGCCCAAGAGTTAACCCTTTACCCTGAGATAATATGTAAACCACAATTTAGAGGAGTTCAATTTCTTTGTTTACGAATGTAGAACGTTGCATTTTCAAGAGAAATGTTTAGTGTCGGAGGGTCCAAACTATTATGGGTAGTTTTAACCAAGGCGCGTGAGTTACAATATGTTGTACATTTCAAGGGTGACCTATTATTCTGTAATATGAGAATTCAATATTAATAGTCAAGTAGAGTGGTTATTATCATAGTGGGTATCTAGGTTAACCTCTACCAATTATGAAGGTAGAGCATCATAAACATTTGAAGAATTATAATTGGTAGTGATTCCAGCCTAGAAGTGGGATAGTTCCTTTGATTTCTCGAGGTGGTACGAAGGTCCTAAAAAAGATAAGGGGATATTTGGGTCATTTGAGTTATATTGACAAAGTTGAGTAAGAGATAAGAGTTATCAAGTGGTTTTATGGGAATATGTTAAGGACACCTCAGGAGAAGTGGTGTTCATAATAGAGCGTATGAATATTGTCGAATCAAGCAAATGAGCTTTTTATTCGAATGAAAGCATGGTTTGGGGTTCCAGGAGTTAGGTAAGGTGCTTTTGGAGATCTCCTTGAGGATGGAAATTATGAAGTTTAGATTCCAAGGGGAAGTTGTCATTCTGATGCATAGGTCCTTTTCACACTTGTGGATAGGGTATGAGGCCGATATTATTTGACCTCATCTAATCAGTGTCTATACGTCCACGATGTTTTTACGAGTATATGATGGAGATAGTTTCTAAGGGGAAAATTGACGTTCCAATGAGTAGAATAGTTTGGTTTGAGTATTAGTCGAGCATGACTTACAACAAGAGCCCTTAACGTGTAAAAGGTTGACGAATGAGTAGATTATATGTATAGTTGGAGGAATCCACAGAGAAGTATTTTTAGACTTACGAGTAGAACTGTAATGAATTCGAATTTTGAGGTCTAAATTCCTTGTTTAAGGGGAAAGAATGTAATCCCTTTATTTTCTATGCTTTATTTTAATTGTGAAAATTAATTATATGTGCATGTCGTCACATGTGATGTCACTATTTATATTCTATTTATGTTATATAATTCATATATAAAATAAAAAAAATCATGATAAATCATTAATCAAATATTAGAGGTGACTTAGTATTATGGGCGACTATGGAATAGTCAAGGACTAGGTGTTGAGGGTTTCCTTATTTTGATTATCCCCCAGGTATCGGGTTCCACCGATTGTGAAGTAGTTTCTTGTAATACCGAGTCAAACAGAATTAATAATAACAAGATTTAAATTAATTTGATTTTTATTGGTTTATAATTTAAGTAAATGGGATAATTAATTTATTAGAACTAGTTATTATTCGTTTTTACATTTAGGACATTGGGAATATTTGTCTTGGGATTAAAATAGCGGGGTTTAAGCCCATTGGGTTGGTACATAACTTGGGAAGAGTTTTAGACCATTTAGAAAGTTATTTGGGATCATTAAGTTGGGGCTTATGTAGGGGCCATGGCCAATTTCGTGAGAAGTAGGTTTATAAGGTTAGAAGACTAAACCTAAAATACATTTGGAGCATAGGAGAAACCCTAGGAGTCTAAGGAAGGGAGAGGAACTCAAAGGAAAGAGGATTTGGAGATTTGAGGCTTAAATTCTTAAATTTGGCATAAGGCAAGTCTGTATCATTTAAAAATATAATTGGAATTGTGTTATTGTAGTAGTAGTTCATTGGAATCTGAAATAATATGTTGATATTCTGAATTTTATCTTATAAAAACAAACTTTGGAAAGCGTTCAATTGATAAATTAATCCTTAATATCATGATTTTACATTAGGATAGTTTGATGTCAAATCCTACGATTTAAACCTTGAAATCTAAATAAAATTGTTATACTTTGAATGATGTTGATGAATTATGTGGAATTCCATTAGTGAATTCGAATATTGAAATAAATATGGGATTAAATTATTATAAATGTGGACCTAGGATTCTTATGTTTAGAATTGAAAATTGGGGCTTAATATTTGTTAAATCGTCTAAGATTTGTAGAGATAGTTTTGAGATTTGTGTGTTAGTATTTATAGGCTATATTTGGGTGTATTTGAGGTAGTAGAACCTTGGTTCACGACGCTTATGGAAGATTCGGGGTATGGGCTTGTAACAGTGGACTTAGGATTGAGGAAAGATGCATTTATGAATTTTAAGATTTTAGGGGCATTTGAAAGGTAATGTTTTTTGAGCGTGTGCACGACTTTCAGATTTTTTATTTGTAGATAATTTAATTATGAACGCGTTGGCTCTCGTTTCAATTTTTTTTTTATTGAATTTCTTATGAATATTTCACTAATAGTGGGTAAGGCAAAAATTTTGGGTTAGTGATGTTGATTTTGAAATTTGTGTTATGTTTTTTTGGTTAGGGTTTTGATTGGGGAGTTGGTTTTGGGTTGAAATAAATTGAAATGAGTTTATGATGGAGTTATAATAATTACATAAGAAATCGGTTGAGGCCTTGGAGAGTTTGGGCTAGAGTTAGAAATTACAGTTTTTAGTTAACGTGAGTGTTAGCTAATTATATTAAAAGACTTTATGTGTAACCCGTTTTACATAAGGTTGTATGTTTTTGTTTAAAATTGGTTATGAAGGGTTATGCTTATTTTCGTGTTCTATGTGTTGGTATACGATTTCTAGTACATATTGGGATTGTAATTATATGAAATTAGTCCAAATTTTTAGTACATGTCAGAAATATACTTATATTAGTATTAACCCAAATTTCTAGTACATGATAAGAATATACTTATATAAATATTAACCCAAATTTCTAGTATTTTTCTAGATTATACTTATATGAATATAAGCCAAAATTTCTATCATATATCAAGATTGCACTTATATAAATATTAGCCCAAATTTCTAGTACATGTAAGGATTGTACTTATATGAATATTAGCCCAAATATTTAGTATATGTCAGGATCGTACTTATAATTTAAATTTTTGGTACATGTCAGGATTGTAACCAAGTTTTAGTACACGTGTCAGGATCATACTTATAGTCTAAATTTCAGGTGCATGTCATGATTGTAACAAATTTTTAGTACGTGTCAGTATCGTACCTATAGCCTAAATTTTTGGTACATGTTAGCATTGTACCCAATTTGTTGTACATGTCAACATTGTATATATATGAATATTAGTCCAAATTACTGGTACATGTCAGGCTTGTACCCAATTGTCTTATACATTAGAGGATTGTACTTGCATGAATCTTAGACTCAAGATAACCTTATTACTTAATATTATACTTGAAATGCATAATTTAGTATGGACACTATGAAATTTTAATTATATTCAATCGAGACTAATAGTAATTAAATATTAGACTCATGTGGGATTGGTATTAGACGTATATGATATTTAGGGTTTTTTGTGTTAGGTATCTTAAATGACTTAATAATCAATTTAAAATTGGATGAAGAATCATTATTATTATTATGGACCAACTTCAGTTAAATTCTTATTTATTGTAAACTTCTTATTTACGTTGTTGTTGAATATATTTTTCAGGTTTTAATTTATTATTGCTGCTATAGACTTGGGTTGGCTTTGTTGGAGAAGTATCTCTAACGACATTTCATTTTTCCTTCATATGATGTAGAAATCGATAAGGGGTTCTCTTATACTTCTTGTTATGTTTTTATAATGTGGTACACGCAGTCGGTGGATTTTTATATTAGAGAAATAATTAATGCCATAGTTGGTTTCAATTTGCATCTATAGTTGGATGGTATCGGAGATGGTTTAATCTTATTCAATATTTTATCGCTCATTATATTAACTTGTTCTGGTTTGTTTATTTCTTTATGCTAAGAATGTTACCAAATGTTTTTAATACCCATGCTTTTTTTGTATTAGACTTGATCAATATATTTATAAAAGTTATGCAGTGTCACGGTTGGTGTAAGAGCATCATTATAAGCTTGAGCCTCAGCATGAGCATGTAAATTGGATATATGATCAATAATTGGAGGTTCTTGAATAGGAGGTAATTGAGCCAGATGACCTTAGAACACAAATGTTCTCATGATAAGACCCCTAAAACTATTAAAGGTATCATCAATGATCCTAGGTACTCTAGACAATATAAGAATCCACTGATCATGCACCCAAAAGGTAAGGCCTCGATACAATAATAAAATAATCGAATCTGATGAAAAACAAGGTAATAGATGGAAGTTCCATTATATAATACTCAAATATTGCATAAAAAAGCGACAAACCTCTATCCTGAAATCATCGGTCCTCCTCCTAGAGAAAAAGCAACCAATTACAAGGTGAACAATAATACAAACATATTATATATATATATATATATAAGACATTCGTTCATATCGTACATCAATAATACAGAAATTTAGCAAGATAATTACGAGTCAAATGACCCTCACAATAAAGATAAAACACTAAATTATCGACTCACTACAGACATAGATAAGTTAGTAATAATTTAATTACTAATAATGATCTATCTCCCACGAATGAAGGAAGCTAAGGTTAGTGGGTCCTCATTCGGAACAATCATGTTCTCTTAAACTCACGAGGAAGCATATCCTTCACCACATGGAAGTGGATATTCTTAAATATATCGAATGCAATTAGAGTATAATACACTCTTTGAAGTTCTTTTCAGGCAAGATAGATCAATGAATCTTTCAAACTAAACAAGACAGAAAGTAAAAGAACCTTATGAAGTTGTGTAGTTGTGTGTGATGCGAACATAAACACAATTAATGTCAAATTATGCTATGGCAGAAGCATCAAGATTAAAAAATAGCATAAAAGTATATTGATGTGTCGAACGTTGGTCCATGAAAATAGAAGTCACGCCTGGACCGCTATGTCCACCTATAATAGGAACATAAGATTTATTTTGTCCCATATTTGACAAAAAAGTTAGGATCAATAGGAACATGAGAGTTTGATCGAAGTAAAGGATAAAAACAACCTGATGTAGTTCTTTACACGTGTAACCCATATCAATAACACAAAAATATCAACCACACAATGAATAACATGCACAAGATATAAAAATGATAATGTAATAAAATACGTAGGCCTAGTTTGGTTGCGTAAATTGTTTGATTAAGTAAATTGGTTCATTGTAAATGAGTTTAAATCAAATTTTATGCAATGTTTGGTAATTTGAAATAGATGTTAAGATTCTATCAGAAAAAACGATAAAAACAAATTAAGAGAGAGGGGAGGGGGAGGTACAAAGGGAGGAAAATAAAGAGAGGAGAAAGCACTAAAGTGACTCCAATTTCAAATGGATCATTTCACATTTTTTTATGAAATGATCCAATTTCAAATTTTACACCTGAGCTAAAATGGGGCAGTTAATGAATCATTTCATTAATGAAACCAAACACTATTAATGGATCAATTTATTAATGAGCTAATTTATAATTTTGGGACAACCAAACGGGGCCGTAGTGAATGAATCAATCGATGATAACTGGTATGATCAGATATACCACAGCTAAATACAGTCCTAAATGAATTAAAGAGATCAATCTAGAACAAGAAAGAACAATAATATAATTTTTTTATGGAGAATACCCAAATTTCAAAACCTAGGGCTTCAATATGAAAAACCCTTGAACCGGGACTCGACCTATGTTAAATCCCCAAATTAATAATGAAAATGAATTAGGTTTGGAATTTTGATAGGGTTGGGATCTCTAAAGAGAAATTTTGGGTTATAATGAATCAAAATTGAGTTAGCACATAATTATGTAAAATAGGAAATTGAACGATTTATGTAAATCATATATACAGAGACAAAAGAGCTCCATGCATATGGTATGTATTCAAGTTCAACTAAAAACATTACTCATAGTGTGTGAATAGTTGTTCAAAACGTCGTATATAGTCTTTTATGAAGATATCATAAAAATTAAACCGTGCAAATGGAAATGTAATATACAAGAATCCCAAAATTCAAATCTCTCAAAATATTATATGTTATGCAATGGAATGTATATTATTGATAATTTTTTTATAAGAGTATACACAAAAAATAAAAATAAAACACTATATACATAGTGTGGGAGCCCATTTTTTACAAGTCCGCGAGAGTAGCCGACCAAGATAATTTAAGTATTTGGCCCGACCCAAATCATGACTTAATTTCTACACGAGTAGTTTAGTTGAAGCATGACACTTAAAGATATAGTCAAATCAAGTAACAAGAATCTCATACGAGATATTCAAGTACCTCGTGGCCAATCTCCACCATATAATGGAGTTCCTTAAGCAACTCGATCTCTGTAAAAATTCATATAAATTGTACACCCTGCCCCGGGTCAAAGAGATGAAAAACTTGAGACTTTGAGAGACACGTAATAAGAATAAGTAACCTCTCCGTGGATTGGGAAAGTTTCCGAACCACGTACATCGTTGTTGTGTGTGTGATTCCATTTATTTTCTACCATTTATGGTTGTTTTCATAGAATCTTTTATTGTGAATTTTTCTACACTCATAATTGGTGCACTCTGCGGGAAACAACTTGTGTTCCTGCGAAAGCATTCATTACCAGAAATCCTGCAATGTCTCACCATAGCAGCAACATTCCACAAACCAAAGATGTTCAGGAAGACCCATCTCTTCCTAGGGGGAGGTCTGAAATTCTCCAACATAAAAATCCAAGGTTTCGCCAAGAAAGGCAACCTTTTGAAAGAAAGTTATGGGACAGACTTCTAGGTTGGTCTATGCCTATGAAGCCAGACTTCGAGAACAAGAATAGGAAATGCATCACCAAGAAGAAGAGAATTCTCACCTTAAGAGGCGACTTGAAAGAGTGGAGAGAGATCTCCCCAAAAACTCAAGGCGGCATCGAGACAGGACTCTTAGCCCTAGGGGGAGAGATTTCCCCAGTCGAGGAAGGATTACTAGGTGTGACTAGGAGAGAACTGAACTTGATAGGTCAGAGAGAGGACGATGAAAGAGTGGTTAGCAAGAGAGGCGCCACAGGAACAATGATCGACCGAGTGAGGATTTAAGAATTTTGGTTCGTAGGGAGATGGACCAACACTGGGCACACCGAGGAGCTAGATTAACTAGGGAGCTAGCCATAAGAGATCTTAACTCTCAGATGAAATTACCCTTTTTAAGGGAGATCGAACGGGAGGATCCCATGAAGAAAATAGTTGTCCCCAATTTCAAGGTTTATGGCGGGAAAACAAACCCTATAGACCATGTTAGGTAATATCGACAAGCAATGACCTTATGGAGCCATAATAACGTACTTATGTGCAGGATCTTAACTTCTATCCTACATGATGTAGCACAAAAGTGGTTCGAAAGGCTTCCCCACAGGACGATTAGGAATTTTTCAGCATTGATAAAAGTTTTCACGACACAATTGATAACGAGTAGCTCCTATCCTAAGAGGATGGATACACTAGTAACTATGAAGAAGAAGGCACAGAAAAATCTCTGAGATTACGCCAAAAGATATTGGGAAGTTTTTAATGAGATCGAGCATTGCTCGAAGCAGGTTGCTATAGTGTCCCTTAAAATTGGCTTGTCGACCAGCTCCCTACTGCACTAATCCCTCACCAAGAAGGAAGCCATCAACATGGATTATCTTATGGGTTGTATTGAGAAGTAAACCAAGGTAGAAGACGTGGTCCATCCTAGTGGGGGAGAGAATGGTCGAGAAAAAGCGAAGAAGGGTACGGAGAATAATGACACCTAAAAGAAGGGAAGTAAGAATGGGGGAAAGAATAGCTCCAAGAGTGGAAATAAGAATGACCCCTCCAAGGCATTCCAGACTGTTAATATAGTCTTCAAGGAAGCCATTTACAAAATTCTTAGCAAGATCAATGATGAGACTTTCATCAAATCTCCTAAGAAGATGGACGATGATCCAACTAAAAGGAATAACGTGCTGAGATGCACGTTCCACAAGTAGGGCGGTCATCGAACCTAGAATTGCAAAGCTCTGAAGTCACAATTAGAAGGGATAATTTAGGCAGGGCACCTCAGCGAGTATGTTGAAAAGAAAATAGAGAAATTCACAGCCAACGGTGATCAAAAGCCAAATAATGTCCTCGATGATGATACATGACACGAGTTTGCACTAATTCATGGGGCGTTAGACTTTAAGTAGATTCAGTATAATGCCGTTCGAATGGAACTCAAGAAGGTGACTGCCATGATGGAAGATTTCCAGATTGATCTTTCCAAAAACCAGGAAGGAAAGCGTTGGAGACCAGAAGACGTTGATTACACTAAGCACATCGTGTTCATAAAAAAATACTTGGTCGGGGTGAGGATCCCACGTCATGATGCTTCGATGATCACACTCAGATTGATAACTGAGATGTTGACAAGATACTTGTGGACCAGGGGAGTTCGTCCGAAGTGATGTACCTAGAAATGTTCCATAAACTAAAGTTGAATGTCCCGACCTTAAAGAGGCCACTCTTCTACTGGTTAGCTTTACAGGAAGGAACAGTATGTCGTTAGGAAATATAATCTTATCGATCAAGGTAAGAAACATCTAAAAGTTAATCGAGTTTCTAATAGTGGACATCGAGTCCCCATATCATGCTATTTTGGGCAGAGGTTGGCTCCATATCATGAAGGCTGTTCCATCCACTTATCATCAAAAGCTGAAGCGCATCACAAATCGTGGAGTGGTCGAGATTCGTGATGACCAGGCTACAGCCAGAAAGTGCTTTATTGCAGTTATCCGCCCAAAGAAAGAGAATAAGGAGCTTGAGAATGCCCAGTAGAAAGCCCAAGAGGGGTTTGTTCTCTCCAAATATCAACTACGGTATGGACGTCTAGGGGTGGAAGAGACCAGGTTCCACCCCGCCGATAGGGCCGTAGATAGCTTGGAGAAAGTTGTAGCCGATGATAACTTGAAGAAAAGGAAATTTTTGATTGGATATGCTCTCACCGATCAAGATAAAAGGGAGTTGGTTGCACTTATCAAAAGCAACATAAATGTTTTCTCATGGGAGCATTACAAATTAGCAGGGATTAACCCTAGTTTGGCTTGCCATCGCCTGCATATTGAACCCACTTTTAAACCCATCACTCAAAAGGTTCACTCAACATACCCCGAGAAGGTTAAGGTAGAGGAAAAAGAGGTAGGGAAGCTACTAAATGCAAGTTCCATTAGAGAAGTTCAGTTTATTGTATGGTTATCCAACCTAGTGGTGGTACCCAAAAGCAATAAGAGTTGGAGGGTGTGCATCGATTTTACCAATCTCAATCGAGCATATACTAAGGATAACTTCCCTCTCCCAAAGATAGATCAGCTGTTTGACGCCACATCGATACATGAGAGAATGAATTTCCTTGAAGCTTACTCATTATATCATCAGATCCCCCTATACGGGACTGACCAGGATAAGACCTCCTTTATAACCTCAATTGGGTTGTAATGCTATAAGTTCATATCATTTGGCCTAAAAAATGCAGGGGAAACTTACCAAAGATTGGTACCCAAGATGTTTAGCAAATAAATGGGAGAAACGATGGAAGTTTACATCAACGACATGCTTGTTAAAAGCAAGGAGAAGGCCGATCACATATCAGATCTAGTAGTAACCTTCGATATCCTTAGAATGTATTGAATGAAGCTTACTCCTCCAAGTAAGTGTTCATTCGGTGTCCAGTCAGGAAAATTCTTAGGTTACCTAGTAAGTAAAAGGGGAATCGAGGCCGACCTAGATCAAATCGATGCTATAACTAGGGTCCAACCTCCTCAGATATTGAGAGATGTTCAAAAGATTACTAGGATGCTCACGGCACTCAATTTCTTCATCTCCAAGTCTTCAAAACGTTGTTGACCATTCTTCCATCTCTTAAAAAAGGCAAAAGCCTCGTATGGGATGATGAATGTTCGCAAGCTTTGGGAGAGATAAAGTCTTACCTTGGCAAGACTCCACTACTGGTAATTTCAAATGATGGGGAATAACTGTATCTTTACCTAGCAATATCAGACCATGCCGTGAGCTCTGCCTTAGTATGTGAAAAAGAGGGAGAACGACACTCGGTTTACTATGCCAGCAAGACGCTCCTAGAGTCTGAACAATGGTACTTGCCTCTAAAAATTATCGCTTATTCCCTACTGATCGTTTCAAGAAAATTAAAGCACTACTTTAAAGCCCACTCCATAACAGTAATCACCTCTTACCCACTCAAAGTTGTTCTACGTAGGGCCGACCTCTCTGGGCATCTTTCAAAGTGGTCGATTAAGCTCGGGAGATTCGACATCCATTTCCAGCCAAGAATGGAAATCAAGGGATAGATCCTAGCATATTTTATTACGAATTTCATAGGTGATCAGGCAGCAGATCAGCTGAATGAAGAGCAATTGATCACATGTGAAGTGTCGTCCAAAGATTGGACACTGTATGTTGATGGAGCCTCAAATTACAAGGGGGCAGGAGTGGGGATTGTTCTCGCCACCCTCGAAGACACCATAATTGAGCAGGGAATTAGATTGGGATTTAAAGACTCCAACAATGAAGTTGAGTAGGAAGCACTGATCATCGGTTTGCAAAAAGTCAAACTGTTGGGGGAAAAATGCCTCCATGTATTCGGTGATTTCAAATTGGTCTCCGAGAAGGTAAGTGAAGACTTCAACGCCAAATATGAATGAATGGTAGCATACCTCAATGTAGTATCATGACTTATGGGAGAGTTTGAAAATGTAGAAATTAAACAGTTCTTGCGAGGACAGAACAGTCACACTAATGCTTTAGCAGCACGAAGCTCTATAATCGACTCTGTCCTAAGGATAATAATTCAGATAGAGTTCCTTACGTAGCCCAGTATCAACCATGTAGTAATAGTTGATCAAGTCTTTCTAATAGATATAAAATGTTGTAATTATTTGATTTGAATGGTTTCGTTGAAAAGATTAGTTAATTAAAATTTTGACGCCAGCCTAATAGGATATTAGTAATTAAATTGGTTTTCGACAGTGATGCTGAGAATGAACCATATGAGACTCCTGTTTTAATTTGATATAGGGTCCTGGACTTACCTACCAGCATACAATCTAGACACACTACTTATAGTAGGGTTCTGAGGTTGTCATTCGGTAGTCTGGGACATATTTTTTTAAAAAAAGATCGTGAAATGGGAACCAAAAGTTAGAATCATGCATGGGGTGGACTGTTGTAAAGGGCATTCAGATACCTTTAAGAATCCATTAAGCCACTCCTAGGACCGAAAGTTGACCGAGGTCAAACGGGGCGCGGAAGCGCCCGTTGGTTACTCGATAGGATGTTTTTCGGATGAAAATGGATCATTTGTCTGAACCGTAAGTCCAATTCATTCATGGAATGGAACATTGGAAAGGGTATTCATAGATCTTCAATATTTCATTCAGTTTCGTTCAGTACGGAGAGTTGACCAAGAAAATGGGCCCCAAAAGCATCCGATGACTCTTCAGAATAAAATGGGTCATTCGTCCGTACCATAAGGCTGATTTGTGCATGGGATAGACCGTTGGAAAGAAAATTTAGTTTCCTCAAACCTTCATTGAGCTTCGCTCAAACTAGAGAGTCAACTGGAGTCAAACATGGCCTGAGAGTGCCTGGTGGCCTACAAATCAGTTTTTAAATTAAAATGGATCATTGGAAATGGAATTCAGAGACCTTCAAAGATTCATTAATCTTCCATTCATAGAAAAAAATTGATCGGAGTCAAATGGGGCTCGGGAGCACCCGGTGGCCTCTGGATCAGTTTTTAATAATGAAACGGACCGTTTATTCGACCCATAAGGCCGATTCGTGCACGGGGCAAATTGTTAGAAAGGGGATTCAGAACCCTTTGAATATTCATTAAGATTTCTCTCAAGTGAGAAAGTTGATTAGAGTCAAACGGGCCCGGGAGCGCTCAGTGGCCTCTAGATCGGTACTCGGAGTATGACCTAGGATTGGCTGTGAACGAGTGAGTGTTAGGGACCTAAGGAGGTGATTATAAGGAGTCCTAAAATGGTGTGTCTACAAGAGAGTTTGGTTATTGTAACCCCATTTTTAGTTCACCTAGGCTGCAAATAAGGGTGGTGCACACAACTGTAAAATAACCCAGTGTGCATTGATTTTAGCAGAAGGCTTGGGATAGAATAACGCGCGCATGGTTGTAAAATAGCCTCATGATCATGTATTAAAACAGAATGTTGAGGTATTTTTTTTTGGACTGAAACCTTTATTTTTCCTTAGGACTTCATTCGAGGTTTTGAGTATGATATTTGGTTATATAATCTTGCTAAATTTTAACAAGGATGAAGGTTATGGAATTTAGGATTAGTCTTGGGAATGTGTGGATCCGTTGTTTATGTTTATAGAGGTACAACGTGTCCATTTTCATGGTTAGAAGGAAGTATTGTATTTATGTGTGTGTGTGTGTGTGTGTGTGTGTGTCTATATATATATATATATATATATATATATATATATATATATATATATATATATATATATATATATATATATATGAGAGTGTGCTTGCGATCTTATTGGAATGATTTATATAATTATGTGTCTAAACACAAATCCAATTTTATCTTTCTACCCTAAAACATACATCTAGGTGATAAAAATAGATTAAGTAAATCATGCAATCAATAAAGGAAAAGTTTGAGGAAAAATCCCTTATGGGCAAAACCTTTACTTTATAAATAATACAAGACAGTGGACTCACAATACTACTTGATACCAGCCATAAGTATAATGCGTTAGTCTTCATAAATCTCTATATAATACTACTCGGTTAGGAGCAGTCCACAGACATCAATCCACCCTAGGTATCCACCAATTAGCCTTTGTCTTCAGCAGTGGTCCCCTCGAGTATCACAAGGTTAGCAATAGAGATGAGCTCTCCCTAAGAGTAGTTTATGGAAGGATACAACACTATCTAGGTTTTAAAAGGATTCACACAAATCTACTTGGGGATGAGTTTTATGAATCAGAAGTGTTTTCTAAACATAAAAGTTTAAAAACTTTTGCCACAGGTATATAGAAGTCGTTCTGAAAAAAGTCTTAGAAAAAAATAAACACAAAAGAGGTATCTATAAGACAAACATAAATTTCGAGGAAACGTCAGTCGTTTGAATGAAAACGAGCATTGTTCGAACGCGAATAGAATCTCATTTAAACGAAAGAAAGTTCGTTCGAAGGACAATGCTATCTCGTTTGAACAATCTTTAAATAATCTTCAAGAGATGCTAAACAATATTCCCTCACTAGATGAACTACATTTTGAATGACTTTGACATCTCGTTCGAACGAGAATGCCTTCTCATTTGAATGAGGCCAGCGAACTTTTTTTAAACATAAAAAATGCCTGGATTTAAACTTAAAAAATCACATTTCAGTTTTAATAAAAAAATAAAACATCCCAAAATAAGTTTAAATTCCTAAAAGCTTTATACCTTCATAAAATGGAGAACCATTGAACTTGGAGATGTTGGAGAGTCGATTATTCGTGATGGCTCGAGTCAAAGTGTAACGGGATGCAGCAAACTAAATGTAAGCCTAAGCTATGAGAAATTAATGAAAATTTGCTCTTACAATATATATATATATATATATATATATATATATATATATATATATTCGCTTTGTGTGCTTTTTTTAGACATATAATATGTACGTATATAACTCGCAAGGAGTCTATCAACGAGAGTTATGGATTTAAATGGATTGTGGGATCAGGTACCACAATCGTAAATGACAATCAGGCTATGTGGATGTCGATATTTTGATCGTATGTTAAATTGGTGGCCTTACCACGATGTGGAGACGTGGATGACTTGATCCACCAGATGGTTTTGTATGTGATCACATGATGGAGTGACAGTTTAGGGACCCCCCGCCCATTCTATTGTGTCTGCATGTTTTAAATATAAGCTCTACGGATTTATAGATAAAGGCATAAGGATGTCTCCGAAGGTTGGATCCTTCATGTGGTTTATAAGGATTATATATTTTTATTATCATAGTGATATACATGTTATATGAGGAGATTGTTGTAACAACCCTCGCTTTTTAGACTCTAATTTTATATTAATTTACCGCATAAGGTAATTATATAAAATGTTGGAACTGGAGTAAATATTAATTGTATGGGTTGAAAGTTAATATTTACTAGAGTGTTGCATATTTACTTTATGTGTGAGTAAATATCATCATGTTGCATGTTTTATAGTGTCATGTGTTTTAAATGACATTTTGGTTTAAATGAAACCGGAACTCGAAATGAATGATAAAATTGTCGGATGCCATTTTAGAGGGTGTTGTTAGTTTCGGAAAGCATGAGACAGTCAAAATAAGTGCCATATTGTATTTTTAGGTTCCGGACACTTTTGACTGGTTTTAACTTAAATGCGTATTTGGGAGTCATTTTAATGTGGTATTTACCATTTAAGTTGGGAATTAGACTTAAGCCACGATTTAAGTCTCCCAACCTTTTCCATTTCTTCCATTATACACCCCAAGCCCTAGAGAGAGTGAGAGAGATAGGGAAGAGTGGAGAAATTGGAGAGAAAGAAGAAAAGAGAGAGATTCAAGCTTGGAGATTGTTGCTACTACAAGAAAATATGAGATTCCCACACCAAGGCAAGTTTTCTACTTGCTAATATATGATCTAAGATGGATAAATTGTATGATAGTTGGTTGCTTGGTTGATTTGAGGAAATTATTGGGTTTGTTTATATATGTATGTGTATGTTAATATACAAGTGATTAAACCTTGGATTTGTGGGGTTAATGTGATTTAGATAGTAGTTAAAGTTTAATACTATTGTGGTTATATGTATATGAGTGGTGATTTGGGAAATAAGATTGGGGTTTAAAAGTATAACTTGGGTTTTAGTTTTGGAAGAAGAAAGGGTCTTAGGTCTACTATGACCGGTCGATCGCGGTCCTAGGACCGGTCGACCGAGCCTTCGGGGGAGGGCCTATTGCTTTCCTACAAAGGCATAAAAAATGGTGTACGATCGACCGGCCCATCTAAACCGAGCTTTCTTCTTTTCTTCTTAAGTAAAATTTTAAGACGCGGTCGACCGCGGTCTCAGGACTGGTCGACCGGTCCCCTGTTTTTCACCTTTAAACCTTATTTTGTCTCCTAGACTTATTCTCTTCAATAGGGACTAGGAACCTTCTTGAATGAAGTAAATTTAGAGTTCTAGAGTCCTAGATGAGTGGAGAAACCATCCTAGATTAGAAATGCGTTATGTGGGGAGTTTTCCGGGGATATGCCAATTGATATTAAGGCATTCTTTTCTTTTAGAAATTATTATGAAACTAGGAGTTGTAGTATTATGATCGGGAGCCTATAGAAGCTCAATTGATCTATGTTGGCCTTGATGGTTAATAGTATAACACCTTAAAAGAGTGTTGGGTGAATTAAATTGGGAGTTCACTTATTCTTTGAGGTTATAATGACGATATAAATTATCGTATGGCTCTGGATAAAAATGTGAATTATTTAGAAAATGTAAACGATTATGGTTTCGGATAAAAATGAAACATACATATGAATAATGGTGAATGAAAATGAAATGGAAACAGTAATAATGATGGTAAATGATAATTTACTTAATCATGAATATGGTAAATGCTAATTTACTTAAACACACCTCTCTAAATGACATCATAAGGGAAGTTCGCGCGCTTGGTGATGCCCCTTGGCTAATGAATGCAGGGTGGATATAGTCCTAGGCCATATGCGCGATTATGTTATTTTTTTTGCGCTCGTGAGGAGATTCCGGGTGTGGTATTGACTCTCCCGCAGGCATATGGTCGCTTCCCGACGTCTTGTGTTATAGGTGCCCAGGCTACCTTGTTTGATAGGCCGCTGAAAGATGATGGTCATTTAGGGGCGCGCCCAGTGGGGAAACTCGGAGGGGCGGTCTTAGAATCGTTATATGCATAAGAATATAACCATTCTGAATCAAGTGGGACTTAATGTATGATAAATGCCATAAAGAGCATATGATAATGATGATATTCCTGGTAAGGAATGGAATGCCACAAAGAGCATATAAATATGATTATAATTCCTAATAAGGAATGGAACTATGAGATGAGTCAGAGTATATGATGGAACTTTTTAGATTAATGTTAATTATTCTTTTTCTCTTGCATAACTTAATTAAATTTATTGATAAATTAAAATGTCTTAGCTTATGTTTTAAATGGTGTACGTAGATTCTTATTTCTTTTAGTCATGATTTACCATTCATAACTAAAACCGGGCCCTGACCCATTCATATTTCTTATTGTGCATGCATCTTGTTTCCGTTCAGGTGCTCCGCCGCAAGGACGCCTGTTCTGACTTTCCAAACCAAATGATTTTTGGCGAGCCGTGATGCTTTGCGGGTATTACGGGACATATTGCAATAGACGCCGTCATCCTTGTTCTCTAGTCAAGATCGGGTCTTTTACTCGGGCGCGTGGCCCAAACGGTTGTATATGCTTAATGTAATGTATTATGTAATTTACATTAAAATGTTGTATCACGTGGTATGTACCTATTGACCGACAACATATTCGGTTCTCTTATTGTTTACTTGTCGTTATTGTAATATTATATATATCCGGGGTTTCCCCTTTCTTTTTAAATTGGGTTGTTAAATTCTTTCCTTAACATTAAAATCAAAATTTTCGGCAACCCGTTTTTCTGAAATATGGAGTGGTTATCCTGTATACTCTTTATTTAGTTGTGATGCTGAGAATGATTCCATCCATGATTCCTGTTATATTGGAGTATCGGGCTGGCCACCCCCTATTTCGGATTGCGGGTTGTCACAATTGTGTCAAGATATTATGCTTACAACGATATTGTGTATACCTAATTAGTCAAGTGACAAATGAGGGCTATGCTAGGTGTATCCTTACTAGATTTATAGGAATATCATTTTGTTATAGCCATGTGATAATATGAGATAACTCATTAATTAGTCTTAGATGTGGAACTCGTATGTTATAGTGGTAATTTAGTTCGTGTTACTATTCTTAGTGAGATGTTGTACTTGATATGAGGTTGTATATGGATATTACGTACGATTTATTACTATTAATACTTAGTTAGAATTATGATACTATGTTAGATTCTTAAAGTGTTATCAAATAGGTATCTTGGTGGAGATTAGTAGATTGTGTAGTAAATTGTTGGGTAACTAGGTCACTGATGGACTAGGTTGTGTGGGTATTGTATAGCTTAGAGTTAGGCTAGTGCTAGTATGATGTACCGGGTGCAAGTACGATCTATCAGGACATTGGGTAGTAATGTAGTCAGTCTAGTGATGAGTAGAGCTTACGTGAGTACTATGTGGGATAACATTTGTCCTTATTCAGGAACATAATCTCTTTGGACATTACGTAGGGTGAGGATACTATGAGTGAATATTAGTCTTAGCGTATTATAATCAACGACGATAGTATATGGTTTGTGAGTTATATGGTATGAAGGATACACGGCTAGTCTTGGGGCTTAGATGCATACAATGTTAGTTATGCCTTGAGTAGGAAGAAAAAATATGGCTAGGACTACCTTTTGACAAGTGGGGTATGAGTTACAGTAGGATGACATGGGAAGTAAACAAGTCATATTTAATATTGTTACGTAAGGTAAGGTATTTATTGCTTTATTTGTGGGATCTAACCCACACTATTTGTTTTTAAATCACGTAATTAGTTATTGTAGGAGCGTGGATGAACAGACCAATTGTAGGGTTAGCCTGCTCCAGTTATTAGAGCAGGAGTAATGGAGTTGCTTCTCATAATATTTATAATGTAGTCGAACTTGTGCCTTTTGATTTATTATTCAGAGACATTTCTATTTTTAACTCTTATTCGGGATCTGTATCATGGATATTTATGTTATTCAGTTATCCAATTGCATTCAATTTTCTTGATTCAATTATTGGAGACTTGTATGTGTATACGTGTGATTTTCATTATTTATATATTATTGTGGGTGGTTTTAGTTTTCCTTAGTTATTCATTAATGCTTCAAATGATTTAAATCATTTGACGTTCTTTATCTTTCGCGTTGAGGTTTGGCCACCCAGGCAAAAATAGGGGTGCTACATATTACACTATACCAAAGAGGCCAAATTGGCACCCTTCAATCGGTCAGCCTTATCACGATCATTGACCGTGATAAGGCCGTGTTTTTTGTCACAGTCATTGACCGTGACAAAGGCTTGTTACGGTCATTGACCGTGACAAGTCCGTGACAATCTAATAAAGTTGTCACGGTCAAGGACCATGACATGTCCGTGACAATGTTCACAGTAAAAAAAAACTCCCCCTCCTTTTTTTCCGCACAATTTTGGTTTCCCTCCCTCTTTCTCTCTCTAAGCGACTTCTCTCTCTCTATTTCTCTTCCATTTGAATATATATGTGTGTGTGTGTGTGTGTATATATGTGTGTGTAAATGTGCGTGTGGTGGGGGCAGGGCTGGGGGTGGGGAGGGAGTGTATATGCGCGCGCGCGCGTGTATATGCGTGTGTCTGTGTATATGTGCATGTGTGTGTGTGTGTGTGTGTGTGTGTGTGTGTGTGTGTGTGTGTGTGCATGTGTGTGTGGTGGGCAGCGATAGTGGGCGGGAGGGGGCAGGGGTGGGGGTGGGGTTGCGTGTGTGTGTGTATTTGCGCGTGTGTGTATATGTGTGTGTGTGTGTATGTGCGTGTGCGTGGTGGGGGGAGGGGGTGGGCGTGGGGTAGGGGAAAATGGGGAGGGGTGGGGCTTGTTAATTTTTTTTTATTAAATTTTGATTGATTTATTAGATATTGCCCCTCATATGCAAGTAGTGCCCCTTGTAAATGAATGGATTGATTAAATATTAATTGGTTATTGATTTTTTTAGTAAATTAATAATTATTGTCCCTTTCATATGCAAGTAGGATTGCCTCTCATTGTAAATTAGTAAATTAATAATTGTATACTTTAATTGATGAAATGAATTAATTGAATATATGAATTAGAAGGAGTACAAGATACACATTTGTTGTTGCTATTACGATTGGATTGTAGTGGATCGATATTCGATCGGTTAATTTTAGAAGTGGCATGCCACTAGATTATTGTCCATATGGGGGTGAAATTTTTCTACTCTTTTTTAAAATTACTTTGTATCACGAACAATATATATATATATATATAGTATGATAATTAAATGAAACATACTTGATAGTGCGTATAGATACTAGCCTTTTAGTGCTTATGCATACGCATTCAATAGCCATTAGACCCGTTCGAGAGTCATTACCCCTGTAATGAGATCTTTCGAATTGTCCCGTTTGGACAGTTTGGGACTGCATAATTTCTGTATAATAATATTCTTAGTGGCTTAAAATTTTTACTTTTGGAGGAAGTTTTATAGTCGTATCCTAATGTTCTTTGGGTACATACTAGATTGACAGGTGTGAGTGTTATTTGAATTGATCAATTGAAATAACACTCACACTTGCCAATCTACGTCGTGTACTTGAGAACTATGGGGATATGCTGCCGATTTTTTCTCAAATCGTAACAATGTGTATGAGTTGTTAAGTATATTACAGAAATATGCGGTCTTGAATGGGATAGGACCACTCACCCTTTAGAGGAGATGAAGGAAATAGGAATTTCTATTATAAATTAAATTTGAATTTGAAATTTAAAAATCGAATATAAATAAGACATAATTAAATGAAACATACTATAAATCTAAGTTTGGTTTATACTTATCCAGGAATATAGGCTTCTTACCTTTAATAGGTGATTAGTTGTAGTAGCTGTGATGGAATATCCTAAATACAAAGAGTAGATGAGTGAGACAAATAGAATAGGGGATGTGTTTCACAGAGGTGATAATGAATTTGTGAAATACGGGAAGATATGTCATAATGATGAAGAGTTTCCATGTCCGTGTGCTAGGTGTAATAATGGTAAGGTGCTTGAGTGAAAAACAGTTGAACTACATTTGTTAAGATAGGGTATGCAAGATAATTATCGATTTTGGAGTTGTCATGGTGAATTAAAAGTTCCTTTTGTCCACGAACAACATTCATAACAACCTTCAACAAATAGGATATATGTAAAAGAGGACGACGTAGATCATAATATGTTAGAGGATTTAGTGGATTATGCGTACGGAGTTTATGAAGCGAAGGTGAATGAGGTCACTGATGATGTACAAGGTTCAGGTGCTCGTAAAGATATCACGATAGACCTTTGATGCAAATTTGGGATGGCCGTCGTAAACAAGACGGGGATATTAGCGAGATCCCTCGAGCTGGTAAAGACAATCATCGGCCTGGGGTACACTAGTTGGAGGGAGGTGCCAAATGAGCTCAAGTTAGCTATTTGGGCGGTACTACAGGTAATGTATTTATATTTATATTTATTTGAATATTTTAATTTCAATTTCAATTTTAATTTTAATTTCAATTTCAATTTATAGTTATTCGCAACTAACATTGTATTTGTTGGACAGGAACAATTCAGCCTGGCCTTAGAACTACGCGATTCTGTCTTGGAGCAGTTGAGGAAGCAACACAAGACGTGGAAGAAAAATTTGCGGGCTCGATACTTTGGGAAGATCCGAGACTCCATTATTCGAATGCGTGAGTTCATTCCGCCTAAGGAGCCGATCTTATTGGCAAAATGGCAAAAGTTCATAGACTATGAGATCGGGGAGCGATAATTGACATCTTGCCAATCGGCCAATCGGGAAGGAAAAATCGAGCGAAAAAGACGAACGTGCACTACTCCAGCCGGACGTCTTACACCGAGGTAGAGCATAGGATGATGGTAAGATTTTATTTTTCTATAATTATAGAAAAATATTATTCTGCATTATTTTACTTTGCGAGCCCGATACTAATTTTGCATTATTTTATTTCAGGGGACGGGGAGTGGCCCTGGGGGTAGGGTCGATGCTTATGTGACTATTCGGACGAAGAAGGGGAAGGATAAGGAGGTGTCCCCGATTGTCGCGTCCACGATTGTAAGTAATCTGACAGTTTACTTTTTGTTAATTACGTTATAATTTTTTTATTTACTTATTTAACTAATCGTGTGCTTTTTGTCATTTCAGGCAAAGCTTAAGGAAGTGCATGAGTCGCAGTCTGATGCCAATAAGGTATTTTTGTCCACGGACGCACTCGTCCAAGTGCTTGGCGCTGATCGCAAGGGGGGATAAGGGGGGTGAGCTCGCGGGTGGCCAAATCTAGGATCATCGGATTGGAGAAGAGCCACACCGGGTTGGCTTGAATGGTGGACTCGCATGACGCGAAGCTATCCCGTTTGGAGGCAACGGTCCAAGATATGTTCTCATTCATGAAGCGTTCATTGGGTGGAAAGAGTAAGGGGAAAGGGAATAAGAAGGTGGTGGATGAGGATGAGGATGAGGACGTGGACATCGCTGCTTTATCGCCGACACGTTCGGACTCTGATGATCCAGTCCCCTATTTGGCTACCTTCGACCGACCTATGACGACACTTGGTTGGCCGACATATTTGATGGCGGGTAGATAGGGAGGGGTTTGAGGGACCCGAATACTGTCCAGGGTATGCTAGTTCATGGGCGTGCGCTTCAAGATATCGAGGTCAAGGTGCTCGTCACGCATATGATAACCGGGAAGCAGAACTCCTCATTATGATTGCGCAAACAATGCGGCATTATGCATATTCAAGGGTGTATCGATTCGTATATCGTGTGGCCTATCCACCTCCACAAACCTACCCCAGACATGTAGTGACATTATTTGAATTGTTTTAAGTTGTTAAATTTGAATTTTTTTAAGTTGTTGCATTTGAATTATATTTGGATTATATCGTGATGCATATTGTTTTGAATGGATATTTGCATTATCTCTATTTTATTTGGATATATGATGTTTGAACATGTACAACGTTTCTATAATAGGTACAAATATATTACTGGGCAGTGGCAGTGGCCATACCGCCCGACAGATTTTTTTCAATTCTGCCCAAAATTGTCACGGTCATTGACCATGACAATTATTATTTATCACGAACTTGTCACGATCAATAACCATGATAATTTTTTTAAAAGGTCACTGATTTGTCACGGTTATTGACCGTGACAAAGCTTGTCATGGTTATTGATCGTGACAAGTCTAATGAACTTGTCAAGATCAATGACCGTGACAAGTTCGTGACAATAAAAGTTATCACCCACAGACTTGTCACGATCATTGACCTTGACAAGTTGGACTTGTCACGGTCAATGACCGTGACAATCCGGTAGATTTTGTGCAGTGTTATTACAAAAATGAATATTTAATATTGACCAACAAGCCAAGGATTAGCTTTGAAAATAACCCTAATACCAAATTAAAATCTAATGAGTACATACTTTCCACTCTTAACAACAAAAATGTTACATTCCTTAATTTTACACGGTGTGTTTTAGTGATTGTACATTTGGAGTGCGGTTCAAGTATTTATTAATTTCAAAGGATATTTTCTTGGGAAAAACTATTTCCCATTAACAAATGTAGTCCAAAATCTTTGTTACTTTCAACTTTCGTCTATCAAAAGTGGTTCCTTCTTATCATCCCACGTGTCCAACCTTTTCCTAGCTTGTTCAACCTGTCATTCAATGAAAATTACATTTAACAAATAATTGACAACAAATGCATAATCATCGGTGTTATCACAATTAATTGAACAAACCCTAAAGCATCTTCCACACGTGTATTAATATTTTCACGTATATGAAATATGTAACAAAATGTCTAAAGTGAATAATAAAATAAAACAAAATGAGAAATTATTTTTTTCTTCTTTACTAATCTGTTTAAGTTCTTATCTGTAAAAATGGATCTTCAACAAATTAACTACACATGTCAACAATGAAAGCCACTATTTGTGGCTAGATTCAATCCTCTTGATGGTGAGACGGGGAGGGAAGGAGAGGAGAGGAGAGGGAGAATTTATGAGGCGATTGTGTAAAATAATTATTAAAAAATATACCACCATTATATATATTGTGATGAAAATAATCTATAAATAATTTTTAGAGTTACTTGTTTCTACACATAACGTAATTATACGCAATTTCCAGGGATGGTCTTATATTTTCTTAACTCATAAAATTTATTGTGATCTTGAAACGTGTAGAAAATTAATTAAGTGGGAAAATAATATATTAAAATGTACAATATACTCTATCTGTTTTCCAATGGCCCTTTGGTATGTGTTACCACGTAAGATAAAAGCTTGTTGTTTAAGTTGATGGTATAAATTCGAGCTTAATCAGATTTCAAATATAACAAAAGGAATTTAATGCTAAAATAAGAGAAGGACAAAATTACCATTAGAGACATTGGCATAACCTATAACATGTTTATATGGTAGACATCAAAGACTATTCAAAATTACATTATTTTTTATACTCTCCCATTATATTTCTAACATATGTTCTAGTATAATTATATCTTTTAATAGCTTTAACAATGGCGTTTAAGATTTCAACCAATCTTGTTATTAAGGGAAAATGTATTAAGTTATAAAATGATAAAAATGAAAATACAGAACGACGACGATGAGTGGAATGAAAGGAACCAATTTTCAATATTTTAGAAATGATAAATTTTAAAATTTGAATTGAATATTTAACTTGAAAATGCAGTGAAATATCCACTAAATGCATTATCATTTATTATCGCAAGGTTGTAAGGACATATTTTCATAGGTCCGTTATCAATTTATTATGTCATATACCGCTACACCGTTGAAGAGCATTCAAGAGACATCTACATCAAAAACGGATCCGAATTACTCAAGTTCTTCATCATTCAAGGCTCCGCGAAGTTTACTTTGGTAAAATTATGTTTTAAATACCTTTACTTTTCATTTAGAGCTTTTGGAAGATTTTTACTAAATATTTTCTAAGTGTTGGAGCGGACTTTCTCGTCAAATATTAAGAATGAGTATTTTTTCTATGTTTTGAAGAGAACCTCGATTTCGACGCCCAGGTCGTTCACGCGAGATCGGCATCTTGTTCGAACGAGAATGGAAGTCGCGCGATGTCGTTTGAACAACATGCGTCCATAAAGGGCCCGTGCGGACGCGGTGCGGACACGATGCGGATGAATTTTTAAAAAATAGCTCCCGATATTTTTTTGAAGTGATTTTTTTTAAAGATTATTAACATTTCAATGAACTCACATAAAAAATCAGTTCCAAATATATATTTTTTTTTTGTTATTTTAATAAAATCGCTCAAAATGTGTCAGTTTTTAATCACTTTAAAGTAGCTAAAACTCACAGATTTTGAGGGATTTTATTAAAATAGTAAAAAAAATATTTTGAGTTGATTTTTTTTTCGTTTCATTAAAATGTTGATAACCCATAAAAGAAATCACTTCAAAAAAATATCGGAAACTATATTTTAAAAATCCGTCCGCACCGTGTCCACACGCGACACATCCGCACTTGAGCCTCTTCCATATATGTATATATCATACAAAATGCTATATGAGAGAAAAACCCAGCCCACCTAAACCATTGCCCATATTTAAGCCGTCAAAATTCAATTTCAAATCATATTTGGCCACTCAAATGCACCTAAACCCATTCACCTGCCGAAAACTATATAATAGGTATGAAATACTAATTAAATCATATGCGAATACAAAATTGTTGTTCCCATTTGTTGTACGTAAGGGCAACCTTGAATGTGCAAGATAGGAGACACATCCCATCGGATTACTTATCACGAGTTATATGTTTATGACCCATTTTGTTATGCTATCACATATAAAATGTTTTATTTAAATTTCTTACACACATACATTAAATTTTGTACAAATATAAGAACCGCCCTAGTTGTACTAAAGGATTAAATGCTAGAGAAACATTGAAAAATGCTATTAAATATAATCCTAGTTTTAGAGACTACACCATAAAATTTCCTTAATTTCCCACTGCGTTTTTCGATGTCATCTTCAAGCCCTAAATGTAGTTTAAATTACTATCAATTTAGGCGACAAATTAGAATGGTGCCTCAACATGCTAAGCTAGACTTAAGCTAATATTGATGAATAACTTTTTGGTATCTCTATTAGGCAATTGATTAGGTCAAAGTTAGAAAAATCGAAAGGGTATCTACCTCTTTATTCCAGTCTGTTCGAATGGTGACCCACAGCAAAATAAGGGTTTGCATCACTGTTCCTCCAATCATTCCAGACCATATTCCCTACAAACAAAAGAGAGAATATAGGATCGTCTTTTACCACCACCAAAGTAACAGGCATAGAACATCTCCCGGGTACATTTTGTCATAATCGAAGTTTATATAATGATTTTAATAAAATATGTACATCAGAGCATTGATTATAATAATACAGTGTCAATATTTAACAAAAAATATTATTACTCTACCATTAATTTTTTCACAACAAGGTTGGCAAATTGGCCCTCGGACAACAGATTCTCATGCCATCATTAACATGAGATGCTTTTAAAAATCGTAAAAGTTGCAATTCATGTCATCTCATTCATTTTATTCACGTAACAACCTTTGAAAAGTCATCACAAAAGGATATGTTCATTCGTCCATGCATTCATTTATCTTGCAATGCTGCCACATTTCAAATAACGTGTGAGGGTTACCCACACATTGACCTAAGTGCAGCTGGGCTTCCCACAGTATCCATTACTTTGAAGCTTGAACCATTTCTTGGTGAGCTAAAATAGCCTTTAGACATGTTGATGTGATATTTTAGTACAATGATTTAGAGATTGTGTATAGAGTTGTAAATATTTCGTTTTTTTTTTCAAACTTTGACTATGCACTTTACATAATTAAACTTCAAGATGTAAAAATATGAACACCAAAATATATGATAGTATAACCAATCTTTGCAGCCCCGGCCCACCACTAGGCAACCAAGGCTTGTGCCCAGAGCCCCTAAAAATGAGTGCCTCACATATTTATATATATTAGTTGTGCCCACGTGTATTGCACGTGTAGCTGTTTTTAAATATTAATCTTCCACTGTAAATCTGTGAAGGATAAAGTAATAAAAATACTTGCAACATATTATGTAAAATCTGTTTTATTAGAATATAACATAAAGTGCCTATTACGAAGCATCAATCATTACCCCAAAAACTAAACCTGCATTCAACTGTAAACTATACAAGATATTACTATTCTTGCTTACTCATTCATCTATGCTTACTCCTCTGTGGCAGCCAACTGACAAGTATTTGTAAACAACAGCAGCAGCTGCTGCTGTTGCTACCCTGTCATGAATGTGGGGGATATCGACTGATGACTAAATCCGCCTTTATGGTATGACTAAATCGGCGTGTGGGAGTTTGTCTTCGGATGCTTTTTCTATTTGACTGTGGCCGTAGAGTGGTACTAAGATTTATTCTGTAATTTCAGCCTTACACACAGGTCATTGAGGTTGTTGGTGATCTTGGATTTCAGCAAATACACTTGGGTAATGAATCCATTTTAAATACATGGGCAACAATAGAGGTGGTTACAAGGTCTTGAACCATGTCTAGGCAAATGTTACAGCCGAAACCACCGGTCGCATTATTTTTCGTTAAGTTGGTGGATTATTTTCTAACGCTTTCGAGTTGATATTGATCTACTTTTCTACTGTACCAAAGAAATAGGATTCTCATCACTGATTTTAATAATTGGGTACCTACCACTTGTCTTTTTTTCTTACTACCATAAAAAATTAAAATGTTATTCACCATTTTTATAACTTACCAATCAGATGTACCCTACATACACCAATCATGTGGGAAAAAATCTTCTCTCTGATGTAGGCGGAAGACGATAGTATTTTGTCAAGTGCTAAATTTTTAGGACTAAATAAATGGACAATATGTGCCACCATCTTCATTATACTCAACAATTTAGGTCACAACCTATAAAACCAATGTCAAACTTATCCTCATTCTCTCTATATACGTATCCATCTAGTCTTTCATATATATGAATCCAACAATTATGACATAATGAAAATAGTTTGAAAAATTTAGGTTAAAAAAATATATATTCGGCTAATACTTTTTTATTTGTTAATTTTTTTTTTCAATAAATAATAGTATTTTAAACTGTTTTTTAAAATATTTTTTATTTTTGAAAATTAAAAAATAACTGTTTTTTTTTATCAAAATTGTTATGACAGTTTTAAAAACCTTTTTTATTTAAAAAGCTGTTACCATTTTTTAGTATGTTGGTACACGCCAGCGGTATGTATAGGCGGTATTATAAAACATTTTAAATAAAATCTACAAAAAAAACAGTTTTAAATAATTTTTGAAGTGCCTAAAGATTTTATTTAACAAAATTTTTTTAAGTAAAATCCAAGCATGGGAGTGTTTTAAGAAAATTGTTACAAAAATTCTAATAGTTACAAAAATTGTAACAAAAATTCTAATAGTTACAAAAATTGTTTTATAAAAATAAAAAATCAGTAGTTCCAAAATAGTAACTATTAGAATCTTAATTGTTTTTAAATGAAATATTTAGGCACTTAAAAATTGTTTAAAACTGTTTATTTAAAACTGATTTTTTTTTTGTACATTTTATTTAAAATGTTTTATAATACGCGACCAAAATAAAATAAACACGACATGGCACGACACACCTCAAAATCGTAATTTTACGTAAAATGAATATGACACATATGAAAGTGACATGGGACGACACAAAATTCATTTTTTACGAAATGCGAACACAGCCCACTTGTCGTGTTGCATTTAAGTGGGATGTGTTAATATTTGGTAAAAAATGAGATTTCGTGTTGTGTCATATTACCTTTATAGGTGAAAATAAGATTTTGAGAGGTGTCGTGTCATTTTATTTTGGTTGGGTTCGTGCTTGGTTAAAAAAATAACATATATTGTGGCGTGACACTTTTACTTGGATCGTGTTAGTGTTTTGTAAAAAAATAATATTTCATGTTGTCTCGTGTCACTTTTATTAGGATCGTGTTCATGTTTGGTTAAAAAAAAAAAAATTCGTGTCGTGTTCGGTTTTAAAAACAATTTTCAATTTAAAAAATAGTTTTTTATTTGGTCATTTTTTCCCTATTTTATTTTATTTTTTAAAAATTTGAAAAAAAAAACAGTTTTTAAATCTTTCTTAAAAAAAACATATATAAAAGTATCATAGCAATTTTTTAAATAAAAAAGGGTTTTTAAAACTATCATAACAGTTTTTTAACAGTTTTTATAAAAAACGGTTATTTTTTAATTTTAAAAAATAAAAAAAATGTTTTAAAAAATAGTTTAAAATACTGTTTTTTTTTTAAATTAACAAATAAAAAAGTAAATGTTTGATCGTTAGAGCAAAGGGCAATTTTTTGTTTTAAAAAGTAATTGGAGTGTTTTAAGAATTTTTAGAATCTTTAAGAAATAAACATGAATATAAATATGTCCATTTGGGAAATACGTATGAATGCATAAAAAACAGTAATCTGATAAGGTGTGAACTTGGTAATTCCTTAAATTGAAATATATATATATATATATATATATATATATAATTTTTTTGAAATTAACATTGAATTTAAAATTATTATAAAACATAAATAGAACAACAATAAAATTGAAAATACAAAATTTGAGCACAAAAGAGAGATAACATTCATGAATGAGATAAATATAATTACAAAAATTATCTATTTGCTTTGAAATTAACAAATGCATACTTTTGATGGCAAATATGAATCTGATGGGAAGATGAAGAAATTTGGGCATTTGAGTTTTGATTTTTAAGGTTTCAAGATGAATGCATTTGAAAGTTTTGTTAGATGAATGTCTTAGGAGAGAGAACGTCTCAAGTTAAGATTCATGGAATAATTTTAATTTAATGAATGTGTGAGACTAATATTAAGAGTATGATAGGAAATGTTGATTTAATGAGGGTAGTTTAGTACTTTGAAATTTAAAGAGGAACTTCCCTCTTTTTAAATAGTAGAGATTAAAAAGATCCTCATACATTAATAATTTGAACAGAGTTCTAACATACATTTAATAGGGTACATATACTAACGTAAAATTATTATACTTATTTTAAAGTTCAAAACATGTGTGCTTTAAACCCACATGTTATCAATAAACTATATAAGCAATGCATGAGTATTGAAATTAACCTTTTAGTAGGGGTGTTCGCGGTCCGGTCCGATCTGATTTTTAGTAATTTTAAGGACCGGAGCGATTAAACCGGTCCTAAAAAAAAATGGACCAAGACCGGACCGATTGAATCGGTTTTTCGAGCTTAATCGGTGCGGTTTTTTGTATGGTCGGTCCGGTCTAACTTGTCGGTCCTAATATTATTGAAATAATCTTTTTAAAAATGGAATGGGCTCTAAATAAATTAAACCAATCACCAACTCTATTTTTTAACTCTGCTTTTTGTAATTACATTTCTTATTTTTTTTAGTACACAATCATTAATTTGCTTTTTAGTAAACAATGGTACCATTAAAAACAAAATCATTAATTTTAGTTATTACAGTAATTACAAAAAAATGGAATGGGCACTAAATAACTCAATACAAAAAACGGAATAACTATGTTTTTTAGTAATTACATTAATTTTTTAGTAACAAAAACAACTTTGTTTTTTAATAAAAAATGTGAGCAACGATTTTGTAACAACAAAAAAAGAACTCTGTTTTTTTAGTAACAAAAAACAACTTTGAAGAGAAGTTATTGAAAGTGAATACCTGAGTGAAACAACAACAATGGGGTTGAAAAGAGAAATTCTTGATCGTGGTTGCACAACAGCAATAATGGGGTTGAGAAGAGAACAACAGCACCGGCGGCGGTGGCGCGACAAAAAATAGCATCGGCGGCGGTGGCGCGATAACAATGGCATCAGTGGTGGCACGACAGCGACAGCAATAACAACAGCGACGGTGCAATCGGCTCGTGATCATGTCGTGAGAGAGAGAGAGAGAGAGACAGAAGTTCTCTCAGAGAACTTGAGAAGAGGAGAGGCTGGAGAAGTTCTCTTCTCTCAGAGTTGTTGTTGTGTTGTGATGTGAGAGAGTGAAGAGTGCGTGTGTTATAAATTTAGACCTAGGTTTCCTTTCTTTGTTTTTGGACGAGCGTACCCCCGAGTTAGTTTAGTTGTGTGCGTGTGTTAATAAATATATATGCATGTGTATAAATATAATTAAATACATATCTATTAATAGTAACCGGTCCTGGTCGGTCCAGACCGGATATTTAATAAGGAAGACCGAGGACCGGACCGGTTAGACCGGTCTGTAAAAAAAAAACTTGGACCGGACCGATTAAAAAAAAACAGGCAAAATTAAGACGGTCCGGTTTGGTCCGGGTCGGTCTACCGGTCCATTCGGTTTTTTGAACACCCCTACCTTTTAGGAACTAATTGTACCCACCTTCGTTGCTTTGGAAAAATTGAAAATGTCTCTTGTAAAATGACTCTACTATTTAATGTAACACTGAAAAAAAAGCCTTCAATTCTCTCTCACTATATATATATATAAGAGAAAGGTTCACCTACATCATGATGTATACATCACACCATACACCACACCTAGTTCCAGGCCCTAAGAAACTTTTTTCCCAAAATTTTTATTTTTTTTCTTGAAATTAACCTTCCAATCAGTCCATATTCAAAAAATTATGTCAAAATACATTTTGTAGCTATTTTTAAAAACTTCACAAAAAACTGTTGGCGCAGACCCTTATAAATAAAGTATTTTTATGCAGTTTTTTGTGGATTTTTTAAAAATAACTATAAAATGTATTTTGACCTAATTTTTTGAACATGGGTTTATTGTAATGTTAACTTCAAAAGAAAAATAAAAAATTTGCAATTTTTTTTAGGGCGTATAACTAGGTGGGGATGGCAACGGGGCGGGTTTGGGGCGGGTTTTCAAAAATCCTAACCCGCCCCATTTAATAAACGGGGAGGGCGGGGCGGGTTAGGATTTTTGAAAATTAACTCCTAACCCGCCCCATTTAATAAACGGGGCGGGTCGGGGCTCCTACGGGTTGCGTTAATTTTAAAAATAGTAAAATTAAAAATATTACATTATAGTCTTAGAGGTATACAATGGCTCGTATTCCAATAAGTGAGACAATCCTCCAATTGTCAATTCATATTTTCGCTTAAATCTTTTACAAAATTAACATACATATAAAGATTTTTTTTTAGTGTGTGAGTGTGTGTATATATATATATATATATAATTTAATTATAATTAACATACATATAAAGGATATTTATATAAGCATAAGTTAAACGGGGCGGGGCGATTTTATTTCAGCTAACTCCTAACCCGCCCCATTTAATAAACGGGTTTTTTTCTTAAACCCATACCCGCTCCTAATTCATTAATCGGGTTTTAAAACCCGCCCCATTAGGGGTGGGGCGGGGCGGGACTCCTACGGTTCGGGTTAAATTGCCATCCCTAGGTGTGATGCATGAATGATACATAGCACATGATGTATGTGACTCTTCTCCATATATATAAAGGTATATTTACAACTACTCAATATCAGTTTCACTATTTCTCTCCCTCATACGCACCAAGGTGATATTTCAACATAGATGTGTTATTTCTAGTAGACCTGGCAACGGGCCGTATCGAATCGTGTTCGTGTCAGTTTTTATCGTGTTCGAATATTATGGGATTCGTGCCTAAACGGGTGACATTTTTATCATGTGAAAAAACCATATTCAAACCCGATCCATTATCTTAAACGTGTCGTGTTGTGTTGACCTATTATTACCCAATAAGATAGTGAATTATTTTGAATCGTATACAAGTTGACATATTCACTCATATTTAAACACAATTAGACCCATTAATTCATTGACATTACTAACTCTCGCTCTCTCTCGTTTAGTAAAATTCGTTGTGAATAAAGTAACATTAACCTACATAAACTCTTTGTAAGTATCAACAATATATGTTATTTATTTAAATTACTGGGTCTCAACGGGCGTTATAGGATATTAACGGGTCAAGGAGATCAACCCTGACCCGACCCACTAACTATATTGTCTTATCGGGTTGATACTGTTATGACCCGAAACCATTAAGGGTTTAGCAGTTAACTTATAACTTCGTATCGGTTCGTGTCGTGTTATCGTGTCATGAGTCATTTTGCTAGGTCTAATTTCAAGTCTCAACCTTCAAGTTTTACTATTTAATTTTAACATTTTATTTATATCCCTATTATTCTTGTTATTTTTTTTGCGCGTTTTTTTATTTAATTCGTAATAGAAAATGTAGTAGTGGATATAAAAGCGTAATGGATGATTAGTTATCAATTTTAGCTAAAAATATTTTAACATATATATATATATATATATATATATATATATATATAACTGTGTGTGTGTGTGTAACACCTCGTGTTTTTTAATAAGTGAGGATTTAATTATTTATGGTATTTTAAATTACACATGCAGTAATTTAATTAAAATGAAATATTGCGTATTTAATAGATATTAATTTGGGGGAATAAGATTAATATTTGTGTAGTAAATTTACTAAGTGTGTTTATAATAAATAAAATACGGTGAATTATTAGTACGTCGTAGTGAGTGAGAGCGATGAGATTTTTTACAATATCTCAATGGGGGTTATGAGTAGATTATTTTAAGGCTGAGATAGGAAATTCATGTATAGTGACTCGGATGGTGATTTTGAGTGCACGATTGGTTCCGAATAGGTCGAAATAGTAAAAAATAAGTACCGAGGGTAGTAATTGGATTCCGAGAGCTTTTTAGGCTACTCCGGATTCACATAGAGGTATTTGGGTCATTTTAAATTATCATGATAACCTAATTTTGGGATTTATGGGTTAAAATACAAAGGTTAGGTGTGTGAGGCAACCATATCATTATAACTAAACCCTAAGAGACAAGGAAGAGGGGATAAAGAAGAAAAATCAAGGGAGAAAGCTAGAGAAGGCTAATTCGGGAATGATTTGAGGACGATCCGTTGTCTATAATGGAAATCAAACCCTACGAATATCTAAAGACAAGTAATTATCTTTCTTTAAATTAAATTGAGGTGACATTCATATCATGGTAGCTGTAGAACAAAATCATTTTTGGGTGAGGGTTTACATGTAAATAGGGTTTGGGTGAAATATATTCAATAAATAGCGGAGTAAATTTATGTATGACGTAATTGAACAAATCCCATCTCATAAAGATAAGATCTTGATAGATATTTATAGGTTTGACGATAGGTAATTGGGTTTTTGAATTGAAACTAAGTTAAATTGCTGTGTTCATAATTGAGACTTATAAGTATGGGTTAATTTGATAATTGATAATTAAATTCGTTGAATTAAGATGATTGATGGGTGTTAAAATCCTGTAAAATATGTTCCTTTATGATTTATATTGATTGGGTAGTGTAGAGAAATGATTTAGAGGGTGATTGGGACTGAAATTGAGGAAGAACATTAGTTGAATTTCGCCAGATCGAAACTGCATCGTTTTGACTGATAAACCGAACATGTTCGACCCTGGCCAAACCATTTCAGTTTACCTAATTGTCTAAAATATCAAATTGTATATTTTTTCATTATGATCGCGTGGGCACTGACCTAATATTTTTTTTGATTTTTTTAATTAGTTATGATTTTTATACGGAAGGATGTACGAGGCATAAATCTTTAGTTGGTAATCTAGGGATGGATATTATCTTAAACTTGATTATGATTCGGATGAGTACAAAACCTTGTGGATATTTTCCCTAAGTTGATATGAATTCATTGTTGGTGATATTAAGGTTAAGTTAATGATTTAAAATACTTCTGTCGATTATGTTGAGTAAGGGAAATTTCGGGTAGATGATAGTTAGCTCGATATACTTGTACGTAGGGTTTTTATGGAATAATAATACTCGTGGCGTAGGAGATTGAACGGATAGAGTGATTTTCGATTTATGCAATTATGACTAGTGGGAGAGTTCGGTAGAATTCACTAATGGGAAACATGTTATATTATTTAATCAAAAGGAAAATTTCATTAATTAGGAGTCCAGGAATAGGCTCGAGATAAGTGGGCTAATGCTTCGGGTGATAGGCACGGATTAGCTGATTTTGTGAATATATATACGAGTATATAGACAATATATATATATATATATATATATATCATATTTGTGTGTATGATATTTTCTGCAGAACATAACCCTATAGTGCTATCATGGGAGGTTACGCGATGTGGGTAATTTCCCTAGCTAGCGAATGCAGGGTGAATATAGTCCCCAAGTCATAGCACCACGCATGTGCCCTCATGCGGGTTAAAGTTCGAAGTGAGTTAATTGCGGGTATGGTTATAATTCACTATCGAGGGACTATGGCTGCCTCCAATACGTTTGCAATTTTACCGAGTTAGTGTGAGATTCCGACTGCCGGTAGATGGGATGATGTGAGTATGTCTCGTTGTTGATAGAATTATAGAGAAAAACCTATGATGAGTTATTACTCGGGGGATTATGATTATATGTGACATATGTGTGCTTGTTGTATCCTCTTACCTGTATAATAGTGTAGATATTTATATACGGGTAAATACATTAAGTGAGAATGTTATATAATAAAAGTAGAGTTATATGAACGATTAATGTTGAAATAATTAATTAAGCTAATGAGTAGAATAACTTATAAATAAATAATAAAAAGTACTCGGGTTAGAGTATTATGTTAGAAAGAATTTCAACATGGATAATTAGACGGGTAGCCTGACTAAGCGGGTTAAGATGAGTTCTCTAGGTGTGCACAATAGTTGAGAGGTGAGGGGTAATCTTATGAGAATGTGACACCGACTTAAATATGGAAGGTTTTACTATATATTTTTTTTTATTGCATCTTAATTACTTGCAAATATTTTTAAAAGGTTTTTCACTCTGACCCGTATGAAATTTATTTTCTAAAAACTTTTAGGTGTCCAACCATAGGGATACCATGGATGAATATTCTTTCCAAGGACATGAAGCTGCAGCTGATGTGGAGGCTTGCAGGTTTTTGAGTAGTCACTTCACTTATTGCATTCTAGATTAGGTTCTCTATTCCGGTATTGGTTGGGCGTGTCACCCATTTTCATTCAAACTTATGTATTTTAGAGTATTCTAATCAAATGGATTGGAAGTATTGGATGTTTACCCGATGGGTTATTCAGGGACTTTATCTATTTATCTTTGCTTACACTTTACATCGAAGTTTCATATATATTGATTACTGTATATGGGATTATTGTAGTTTGGTTAATATTGTTGTATGCTAATGAAAGATAAAATTTAACATCGATATATTTAATTAAAGAGTGAGTAATAACTTTAAAAAAATTCTGACAATGATTCTAAGAATGAACCAGATGAGACTCCTATTTTATTTTAGTTGAGGAATGATCACGCATGATTGGATATAGGAAGGGTGTCACAGATGGTATCAGAGCATCAGATTTTAGAGTCCTTAGGATCTGTGTGGACTTACTACGTTTTCAGCATTACTTTTCTTCGACATAGAGCCCTATGCTTAGTACTGTTGATTCATAATGAAACTTACGTTCTCCTACTATTGATTATAGCATATGAGAATCATATACGAGTTCGGTTGGGCTTCGTATATCGAACCATATAGGATGACCAGTGAGGGACGTTAGGAGGACTGTAGGAGGAAAGGATCAGCTGAAGCTACAGATTATTTTGGAAATGGTGACAACGGTAGGAGTCACCACTAATATTGTTCAGGTAGATGATGTTGTAATAACCACCAGGGCGTAGTAGTCCCCAAGTATCTCCTAGAAGATGATGACGCAAATTCAGACTCACCCAGTACAGTCGGCAAGGGAGAGAGTCGAAAGGAATTTTCAGAAGGACCACCCGCTAGATTTTAGGGAAGTGAGGAAGTGTGATTGGTTAATGGAAGGAGATAATCCAAAGGAAATTTCATAGGGTAGAGTGTAGTGAAACTCATGATTAATTTAGGGAGATACCCTTAACATCGAGGAATTTGGGGTGCGTTTTGACTGTAAATCTTTTTATCAGTTGTTTAAATAGAGAGGCGAAAGAAATTTCAGTAGTTATAGCAGGAGGGTCGAACATGAGGGAGAATTTTCTTTTTCAACAACCTTCATACCCGACGAGGTGGATACGGAGAATAAAAAGTCTCTTTGAGTTGATAATGGACTCATGGGTAGAATACGCAAGAATTGAGGGGTAATGACATAAAGAGGTGCCTTAAGTGTGGAGAGTAGGGCCACATGTGTTGATCTTGTCCACAACGAGTTAGGGGACAAGAACGGGATGCCCAGTCGGGGAAATAGTTATAGAAGTTTTTGGTTCAGTTTGGACGAGAGTATTATGTCTAGGAACCATTTGAACCGCCAGTGCTATTGGAGATTGAAGGAATGAGTTTTATCCATGGGTAAATGGGATAATATTTATGTGACATGGGTAAGTCACAGTATTTTTTTAGCACTAGATTCACGCACAAGACGGGTTTAGTAGGTGCATCGTCAATGTTATTATTGTGTGTATATATTTACAGTTAGGCAACGGAGCTCTCTTTGGTTCCATCTGTAGGGGAACGGGTGCAGTCACTGAGAGGATATGTTTTAGTGTATTTATTAGTTTTAAAAATATGATATGCGAGTATGATGTTATCCTGGGTGTGGACTGGTTAGCGATGGTTGACTGTCACAGCGAGGCTATCGTATTCGTTGTTCTAGGACAGGATGTGTGGTTTTGTGATGTCTCATCTGAAAGAGGGTCGAGCTCGTGTCTATATTATATTGGGGAGGAGACTTCAGAGAGTATAGTTGTCTTGTTATATTTGATCCCAGTGTATAAGGACTTTCTTAATTTGATTAAGTGTATATTGAGTTTTTTTATTGAGCAGAAAGATTGATCTCGTTATTGATTTAACGTTGGGAACCTAGTGATAGTGCGAACGCAGTGTTATATCAGTCCTTTAGAGATGTGGGAGTTTATTATTAGACTTATACAATGGGGGGGTACGTGATTTTGAGTGTCCTGGTTATATGCTTTGGGCCTACAGATTTCGATGACCGATAATTCTAGGTGATAGTGCATTAGGGGAGTTCCTTGTTTGAGTTTCATTTTTGGGACATTCTATGCATGAACCATTATAAACATCAAGAGTGGGAACTTTTGCACTACTAGTTCATGGGTGGGTAAGTCTCAAGGAGAAATAAGCCACGATTAGTAGGGAAACTCAGTACAGCCTTACTGTGTTGCCACACCGAGAGTGTGGGGCCGAGCTTGAGATAAGTATATTACGTATGAGACGTTAGTGATGATTGTGCAGGTGTGCACATGATATAGGGGGTATGGGCGCCCTGATTAGTTTGATTTTTAGAATAGTCCAAGATAAGGGGGTGTGGAAATAAATGTGTTGAATGTATGCTTGTGGAGCAGTTAGAAACATTACTTGAAGGGTATGATGGACTGAACTTCATTTGAGAAAATAAGTTAGTTCGACTATGTGTATATTAAGGAGAACTATCACAACTGAGGTGAGTTAAAAGATGGTGGAGACACATGTAAAAGATATTATTGACGAGGGAAGACCCCACAATTTTGGAAAGTAGAGCCGAATCTTAATTAGTCAAATGCCTAGAGTGGCATGCACATAGATAAGATGTTGATTTCTACGAGAAGAAAGGAATCCCGGGAAGTGCGCATTTTTTAGCAGACGCGTGGGCCATGAATTTAATATATCCCAAAAAAGGGAGTAAGATGTGCCACGTGAGGTGAAATGTTGAGCATGTGGATTGATGTTGAGTGAGACAGTGAATTTGTCTCCGGGGGCTCCACTGGTAGATGGAAAAGATTGGTCTGAGATTATCAACCAGAATTTTATAATAGATTGGTGATTCTAATGACGGAATGGATACGCAGACAGATAAAGTTCATTATTGGGTTATTAAAAAATCACGAAGAGTTCATGTTTTCCTTCGAGTTTATGGAATGAATTAATCTAAATAGAATAATTGTTATTCATTTTTTGGTGAGTTATACTATCGAGCAGTATGCCCAATATTTCATTGGAGAGAAGAAATGATTTGGCACAAGGTGCCGCACAATATTGTTATGAATCCAAGTGAGACCCTTGAGTCCCACCTCTGATAGGAAGTGTCAGAAGGCGATGGGGATGGAGTTGCATTTTGAGCTAGACCTGTCACCCGTAGGTCGATGGGTAGACGGGGGGTGAGTAGGATGCTAGAGAATGCGAGATATGCGTATTTTAGATTTTGGGGTAATTGAGAGTATTAATTTCCACTGGTAGAGTTACGTGTGATACCTCGTAGCAGTTTATTATTTGCGTGATGCCTTTTGAGACTTCATATGGAGATCTTATTATCCATCCTTTGGTTGGTTAGAGGTGGGGAATTACAAGCTTCTCGGACCCTAAGTGATTCATGGTCCATCGAAAAGGATTGAGTTAATCTACGTCATTTCATATAGTTCAGGATCGTAGTGAGAGTATGTCGTTGTGAACCAAAGTTTGAAGTCTGACATGAACGATTACGTGTGTCTCCCATGAAGGAAGTTACGTGGTTTGACAACAAGGAAAATTGAAATCTATAGAAGTGGGGTATTTTCTGACATAGAGATAATAGAACCAATGGAGTATATGCTTGTCTTTTTAAAGAATTATTAGCGGATTCACGATAGTTTTGAGTGTCATTATATAAGCGAGACCTTAGGCATAAGGGAATATATTAGTATGTGAGGATTTGAATGGACTTGTTGCTAATCTTGGGTTGTAGTGAGTAGACCTTTAGTCAAATGGTACTATTGGCGTGTGTACAGTGGAAACACCAAAATATTATTACGAGTTAACTTTAAATACATTCTCACGCATTGAGTGTAAGGGTCCAAAGTTTTAATACCAGGCATATTTGAATTTCGTGGATGAAATTCCTTTGCAAGAGGGGAAGTATGTTACACCCTGTATTTTTAAATAAGTGTGGATTTAATTATTTATGGTATTTTATATTATATGCGTGCAGTAATTTAATTAAAATAAAATATTATGTATTTAATAGATATTAAATTTTGGGAATAAAATTAATATTTATGTGGTAAATTTACTAAGTGTGTTTATAGTAAATAAAATACGGTAATTTTTAGTACTTCGTAGTGAGTGAGAACGACGGGATTTTTGACGGTATCTCAACTGAGGCTTGTGATTATATTATTTTAAGGTTGAGATGGGAAATTAATATATAGTGACCCGGATGGCGATTTCAAGTGCACGGTTAGTTCTGAATAGGTCAGCATAGTAAAAAAATAAGTACCTGGGGGTACTAATTGGGTTCTAGTGACTTTTTAAAGTAGTCTGAACTCACTTAGGGGTATTTGGGTCATTTTAAACTAGCGTGATAACCTAATTTTGGGATTAATGGGTTAAAATATAAATTTTAGGTGTGAGAGGCATCCATATCATTATTTCTAAACCCTAAGAGAGAAGGAAGAGGGGAGAAAGAAGAGAAATCAAGGGAGAAAGCTAGAGGAGGCCAATTCGGGAAGGATTCGAGAACAATCCATTGTCTACAATGGAAATCAGACCCGACGAATATCTAGTGGCGAGTAATTAATGTTATTTAAATTAAATTGAGGTGACTCGTGTTCATATTATGGTAGTTATTGAACAAAACCATTTTTGGGTGAGGGTTTTCATGATGCATGATGTTATTTAACGAATCCCATCTCATAAAGATAATATCTTGATAGATATTTATAGGTTTGATCGTAGGTAATTGTGTTGTTGAATTGAAACCAAGTTAAATTAAGGTGTTCATAATTAAGACTCGTAAGTATGGATTAATTTAATGATCGATGATTAAATACTTTGAATTAAGATTATTAATGTGTTAAAATCATGTAAAAGATGTCCCTTTATGATCTATATTGATTGGGTAGTGTAGAGAAATGATTTAGAGGGTCATTAGGATTGAAATTAGGGAAGAACATAGGTTGGAGTTCGCCGAATCGAAACTACGACGTTTTGACTGACAAAGCGAACCAGTTCGCCCCTGATCGAATCATTTTGGTTAACCTGATTGTCCAAAATATGAAATTGTAGATCTTTTTGTTACGATCACGTGGGCACCGACCTCATCTTTTTTTTTATTAATTAGTTATGTTTTTATACGGAAGGGTGTACGAGACAAAATTCTTTAGTTGGTAATCTAGGGATGTATTTTATCTTAAACATGATTATGATTTGGATGATTACAAAACCTTGTGGATATTTTTCTGTAGTTGATATGAATTCATTGTTGATGATATTGAGGTTAAGTAAATGATTTTTAATACTTCTGTCGATTATGTTTAGTAAGGAAAATTTCGGGTAGACGAGAGTTATCTCGATATATTTGTACGTAGGGTATTTATGAAATAATAATACTTGAGGCGTAGAAAATTGAACGGATTGAGTGATTTTCACTTTATGCTATTAGGACTAGTTGGGAGAAATCGGTAGAATTCAAGAATGAAAAAAATATTATAATGTTTAATCAATGGGGGAATTTAATTAATTAAGAGTTAGGGGATCGACTCGAGATAACTGGGCTAGTGCTTTGAGTGATAAGCACGGATTAACTGATTTTTGTGAATATATATACGGGTATGGAGACAGTATATATATATATATATACGAATATGAATGATGTCTATGTGTATGATATTTTCTAAAGAAGATACCCCTCTAGTGCTATCATGGAAGATTGCGCGATGTCGGTTATTCCCCTGGCTAGTGGATGATGGGTGAGTATAATCCCCAGGTCATAGCGCCACACATGTGCCCTCATAAGGGTTGAAGTACTAAGTAAGGTAATTACGAGTATTGTTACGACTCACTATCGAAGGACTATGGTCGCCTCCAATACGTTTGCAATTTTACCGAGTCGGTGTGAGATTCCGACCGCCGGTAGCCGGAATGATGTGAATATTCCTCGATGATGATAGCATTATAGAAAAAGACCTCTGATGAGTTATTACTCAAGGGATTATGATTATACGTGACACATGTGTGCTTGTTTTTGAATTCCTACATATATAATAGTGTAGATATTTATATAGGGGTAAATACATCAAGTGTGAATGTTATATAACAAGAGTAGAGTTATATGGCCAATTAATGTTGAAATAATTAATTAAGCTAATGAGTAGAATAACTTATGAATCAATGATAGAAATTACTCGGGTTAGAGTAGTGCGTTAAGAAGAATTGCAATATGGCTAGTTAGATAGGGTAACATAACTAGGCGGTTCAAATGAATATGCTAGGTGTGCACAATAGTTTAAAGGTGAGGGGTAATCTCAAGAGAGTGTGACACCGACTTAAATAAGGAAAGTTTTACTGCTTATTTATTTGCTGAATCTTAATTACTTGCAAATATTTTTAAAATGTTTTAGGCTCTGACACGTATCGAACCTATTTTTCAAAAACTTTTGGGTGTCTAGCCACAAGGACGCCATGGATAAATATTCTTTCTAGGGACACGAAGCTAAAGGTGATGTGGAGGCTTGCATGTTGCTGAGCAGCCATTTCACTTATTGCATTCTAGCTTAGGTTCTCTATTCTGGTATTGGTTGGACGTGTCTCCCCTTTTCATTCAAACTTATGTATTTCAGTGTATTTCAGTCAAATGGATTAGATGTATGGGATTATTGTGGTTTGGTTAATATTGTTGTATGTTAATGAACGATAAAATTTAACACCGACGTATTTAATTAATAGGTGGTTAGTAATTTAAAAATATTTCTAATAGTGATGCTAAGAATGAACCAGATGAGACTTCTGCTTTATTTTAGTAAATGACTGATCACCCGTGATTGAAATAGACGGGGTGTCACAATATATATATATATATATATATATATATATATATATATATATATATATAGAGAGAGAGAGAGAGAGAGAGAGAGAGAGAGTGTTGGATGATTTTACTATTAATGGGTATTAATGGTTAGAGAAAATGAAAGGTTAAAACCATTAATTAGTTGGAATAAGAAAAGACAAAGGGAAGTGGGAAAACCAAAGTCCCACATCGAAAAAGTGTGAAAAAGTTAGTGGGTTAATAAATGCTCTTGTGTCATAAGAGATTACTTGTGTGCATTGAAGTGTATGCTACTAGTATACACCAAGGATGGTGCAAAGCACCATCCGCACACGCACACGCGCGCGTGTGCGGAAGTGTGATTGGGCGTTTAGGGTGCTTTAGAGGCGCACTTTGCACGTACGCATCGTCGCGAGGAGTAGTAGGAGCCTTTGATTTTTGATAACGTCAAAAGATTAAACGGTCCAGATTAAATCCATAATAAATGACACATAATTATGGCGGGAGTGGATCTGAACCGTCAGATTTTGGCGCCATTTCGCTAAGTGTTAATCCGTACAGTTGCACCTTTTTAGTTCAAATCTGGAACATTCAAAATATAGTTATATATCCAAGGACCATGATTAAATGACCTTTGGATGCGGTGTCTGTTTATGAACAGACACCACAAGAGGCTATATATAGAAGACAAAAATTTGTCATAATTAATTTCGAAAATTCTCTTTCTCTCTCTATTATTTCTTCTTACCAATTTTATAGAGTGTTCTGGGTTATTCTTCAAGTTTGCTACTTGAATAAACCCGTGGATTTGTTGTATCTTTGAGGTAATTTGCCTAGACCCGTTAGCAAACTCTATACGAGTGGGGGCAAATAACACCTTAAGGACAGTAGTTTATTACGCCTCAAATCCAATCATCTGTTCATATTTTCTGCATAATTAAAAAATTTCTCAACAGATAGATAGATAGATAGATAGATAGATAGATAGATAGATAGATAGATAGATAGATGAGTGTGTGTGTGTGTGTGTGTGTGTGTGTGTGTGTAATATACAGTTTTTAACACCGCTATAGATTTAATCCAAGATAAAAGAGAAGGTTTTTTTTATTAACTTATATTGTTTAAAAAATATTAGCAAGGAGCTCATCTATAACCTTATGCCTTAGGCCCTGATTTTGCTAAGGTCGGCCCTGAATCTTTGTAGTATAAGTTCTTTTTTTTTTGTTATTTCTCTTTTAGTTTTTAGACTCAAACACAATATGCCTAAATGATAAGGATTTACTATAAGAATGGACAAGATATCACATGAGAATGATTCAAATAATTTCGAAATTACCTTAGCACCCAAGTTAAAGTAAAAACCGAGTAGGGAACCCAAAGGGATTCCGACCACATAATAACATCCCACGTTAACGTACGCAACAAAAGTTTGCCATCCACAACCAACAGCCACACCTTCATAGTTCACATGTGATATTAAGTTAAATTTGTTAAACAGAAATACAAACCTCTTAATACCTTTACATAATGCGCTTAAGCAACAATTATAACATATCTCACTATTGTTATGTGTTAATATCTCTTTCTCATTTCTAGATGATGAGAAGATGTCATGTGATGAGAGATATTAATACAACATTAGACACTGTTTAATTCAAGATGAAATATATTCCTTAAACTGAAAGGTAGAATAATATTTTTCAAGTGTTTACTTTTTAGAAAAATATTTGACCATATATCAAAATGAGAATTAATATTAAGAGTACTGATATGACTTCCAAATATGTTCCCTCAATCATTTCCCGAACAATGTATCAACTGTAGTAAATGTTTTACACTATATTGAATACCACATCATTGGGTTCATGATTTGGGGGATATTTGATATTCACAACATTACTAAAATGTTAGAGATATTATCCTCGTTGTGTTCAATATTTTTGTCATGTTTGAAAAAATTGCTTACCAGATAGGACGGGCTGAATTCCGTTAAGAACTAGGGTAAGTGCCAAAAGTGGACAAAGATCCGATACCGCATTGGCCACAATTTCACCTTCTGTAAAGGCATAGCTAATGACATGGCGCAGTGCAAGCAAGATTATCGCCGCAATTGCTGAAATGATGAAGGCGATGGATGTCACAACTGTTACAGAAAATGCGGCTGACTTTGGATGTAGTGCTCCAAGTTCATTACTTACTCTTACACTGCTCAACATGTAAAAAAATCATATTATAATCACTAATAAAAATTTCATATTGTACTTATTACTAGGACGGATTAGTCTTTAAGGGCATAACATTTAACAATTTTTGTCCTCGGCCTTTCGTATTATATGACATTGTTTGGAATTATTAAAATCTAATATAAGATCGTGTGTGATCTTGATTGTTTTAAAATGATATTGTGATATTAGAAACTATTTAATCATATCATAATTTTTTCTTTTATGTTATATTAAAAACTAATTTTGTCATGTTAGCCTACATGTTATATTAGCTATTAATATAACAGTCAAATGGTGCAAATAAACACTTAATAAACCCTAGGCAGCACATAATTAGCCATGCACTTCCATATAAATCATAAGCGAGGAAACATCTTAGTGCTTCAATCCTCTGTGGTTTCCAGAATCTAAATTTGTAAATTCATATGAACAATTTTAGGATAGGTGATAATTGTTCATTATGTATGCTAAGCTACATGTTTGAATTATGAAAATACATTAGCAAATTTTGATAACATAAATAGGTAGCAGTGATCATATAACAGGTCTTGGTAGTTTAGTCACACTATAGACGATTGGTAATTCCCATATGCAAAGTGGGTTAGTTAGTAACACGGTAGTATGTAGTTTAGCAACCACTCCTCACATGTAAACCACTATCTTTTAAACCTCCATGCATCATGTAAACCACTATGCCACTTTCCCACGTTTCATATTCTCATGTAACATCTGTACACCATTTTTGGGTATAAATATATGAAGAAGGCAGCCTCTCAAGAACATAGAGGATTGCATGGTACTTATCACCTTTTAGACTAAACCTCTACATGGTATCGGAGCAAATGGAACAAATGGCTTTAAATAGTTTCTCTTTTTCGATGGGATCCCTACACCATTTGATTGCCATATGTCTGTCAAGCTCAAACCTTCAAACTAATTAGTTTGGAGGATTCACATGTTAAAACTCATGCCGCTAATAAAGGCGACTCATCTTATTAATGATAATCTACCACGAAATTTTTGAAAAGACAAGGAAAAATAGGAGCACGAAGATTGGGAAAACAAAGATGCTCTCCTAAAAAGTTGGATTGTGGGAACCATGATGGAAGAATCAATGTATTTAATTGTGGGATGTGAAATGGCCAAAGCAACATGGGAAACACTTTAAGAACATTATCTTCAAGTATCGAAGGACAAGGAGTTTGTGTTAAAGGAAGAACTAAGGGCAATTTTCATTGAGGTGAAAACCATTGATTAATATGTGAAATCTTTCAAGGAGATTTGTGATGACCTGATGGCCATTAATAAGCCGCTTTATGAAGAATCGAAAGTGATTAGTTTTGTCCAAGGACTTGGGGAAAAATATAAAACCTTTAGAGCCATTATGATTGGAAAATTCCCAAACCCTAGTCTTGGATGAGGATTGGTCTTGTCCAAGGACCAATCGATTATCATCACAAAAATTGGCAACCCAATTGGAACCAAGGTGATCAATCAACTTAGAACCAAGGAGGCCAGTTTAGAAATAACTTCAATGCTTTTGAGAACACTCAGTCTACTTAGAATGCATCAAGGAACACTACCATGGTGTCGAACTTTAGCTGACAACCAGGTAATCAAAATAGAGGAAATGCTAATGTAATATCTCAGGGGGAATGCCAATTTTTTGGTTCCAACAAACACAAATCTCTCACATGCTTTTATCAGTGGGACTTCTCAATTCAACCACAATGAGGCAATCCAGAAGATTTGATGGACTTACCTTCCTAGTCTCTACTTGACACAAGCATGTACATGGACTCGGGAGCTTCCACACATATGACAAACACAATAGTTAATCTTTATGAACTAAAACCTTACTATGGAAATAACAAGGTTCTAGTAGGAGATGGGTCATGATTAGACATCACACACATTGAGCCCAAAGTTGAAAAGGGTCTCAAATCAAATGATGTTCTTATAGTACCTAAGCTAAAGAAATCCGTCGTGTTTATGTCCCAACTTGCAAAAGAAAATGAATGCACTCTCGAATTTAATGATGTTACCTTTGTTGTTAAGGACAAGATGACCAAGCAGGTGATGACTAAAGGAACTAAGAAAGGTGCTCTATATGCTCTTGATGATGAGTTTTAAGCTTTGAGAACAGTCTATGAAGATAACGAGAGTGACAACATTTGGCATAAGAGATTAGGCAACTATAGCAATTAAACTTTAAAGTTACTATCTATAAATAAGTGTTTACATGTAAGCAATTAGAGAAATAAACCTTCTTTGTGTGTTAGTTGTCAAATGGGCCAAAGTTGTAGGCTACCATTTACTTTGAATTCAAAAAATTTACAAGAATCATTTGATAAGATTCATTCGGACCTATGAGGTCCTTCACTTATTTTCTCATCACAGCATATAGAGTTTATTGATGATTGTACTAGATACACTTGGATATACCCTTTGAAACAAACATCATATTTTTACATAGTTTTTATTAAGTTTCAAAGGATGGTGAAAACACATTTTTCAAGAGAAATTAAAATGTTGCAATGTGATGGTGGTGGTGAATACTCTAGTAGTGACTTTGTAGAACATTGTAAGCAAATGTGGCATACTTAGAAACATCTCATGTCCAAATACCCCGAAGAAAAAGGGAGTTGCGAAAGGAAATATAGAATCATTATAGAAACACTTACATTGATGTTATATGTAAAGATACCTTTATTTTAAAGGGTTAATGCATTCCTAACAGTTGTGTATCTCATAAATAGGTTGCCTTCTTCAAAACTAAAGTTAGAAACCCCTTTCTTCAAGCTTTTTAATCAACAGCATAACTCTGAAAATTTAAAAATCTTTGGGTGTAGATGTTTTCCATATGTAAAGAAGAAATCTTAACACAAATTTAATCTAAAATCCTACCCTTGTGTTTTTATCGGCTATAGTTCCCTTCATAAGGGTTACAGATGCTATTAACCCTTTAGTAGAAAGGTATATGTTTCCAGGCATGCTATCTTTGATAGCTGTGATAAGTAAATGGATTTATGAACCTATCATGAATTTTTAGAAGTAAATGATACAAACACACGACCTGAGCATAGTTAGCAAAACTGCCCCACAAAACCCAAGAGTAGCATACAACTACCTACTCCGAATTTCATGGAAACCGGTCACCAAACACAGATTAGCTGTGTTGACAAAAGTTATGTAACCCCTGATATGATGCTGCCAAGTATAACTATTGATAGGGAGGAGGCACTGCAGCCTACTAAACTTACAGCCACGAAATAAAATCACTCTAACAGTGTTAAAGAGGATCCATCTAAAGACATCTAATTCAACACCTAGACGTCCTAGCCCCATATGTCAGTTTTCAAGTCACGAAGAGGATCCACTAGAAGTTATTCATGAGTTAAGTCTTATACCTCATAGCCTTACATCCTTCACTGCTGACCCATTACCATCATACTTTAGCTATGCCCAATCACCCATATATAACCCACAAGGGTTAACTTTAATCATTCCTCTGCCTATTTCTCCTTCAATTTCTTCAGCAAAAATGGTGTCTAACAATACCACCCTACCAACCACCTTTAATATTACAAACCACCACCCTATGATAACTCATAGCAAGTCAAAACTACTCAAAACAACCACATCTACACCACGATCTGAAGCCCTCCATGTATCACACTCATCAACTGCCTCATTACATGAACGACAACATTTAAAAGACGCCTTGTTAATCATTAGTGGGTGAGTGCCATGAATGAAGAACTCAATGCCCTTCATAAAAATAAAACCTGGTCCCTAGTGCCTAAGAAACCACACATGCACCTAATTAGGTCAAAATGGATATTCAAAACCAAGCTCAAAATTGATGGTTTCATCGACCTCTATAAGGCCAGACTTGTTGCACTAGTATATAACTAAGTTCCAGGTGTTGATTGTGGAGAGACATTCAATCCATTCATCAAACCCTCTATCATTCATATTGTGCTTGCCATTGCAACAACTCACAGGTGGGTCATGATGCAATTAGATGTAAAAATGCCTTCTTGCATGGGTTTCTACAAGAACAAGTGTATATGAAATAACCCTTTGTATTTTCCCATCCTCTACTTCCTCATCACGTATGATCCTTACATAAGTCCATATATGGCCTCTAATAAGTTCCTTGATAGCTTGATTCGATAAGTTCAACTCATTCCTTCTTGACCTTAGTTTCTTTTGTAGCAGAGTCGATTCCTTTTTGTTTGTACAACACACTTCCAAGAGCACCATACTTCTTTTGGTATATGTTGATGATATTATCATCAGAGGTAACAGGTCCTCTCTCATTACTCATCTCATCACTCATCTCAGTTATAAATTCTCTACTAAAGACCTTGACACACTGAGTTATTTCCTTCGGATGGAACTTCTTCCTATACCTGGTGGGATTTTACTTTCTCAAATAGCATGGGACCAATGTAATCCAAAGGAACCGACCTCTTACTCATGGGACTCCCGATTTGAGAGCATGATGAAAATTTGCAAATTATTAGACTTAGGCTTAGAAACATACCGTCAAACGGTGAAAATGTAAAGCAATAAAAAAGGCTCTGGAAGAGGCACTAACACCTCGCACGGGACTAATGTAACCCATAGGAACCGACCGCATACTCACGGGACTCCCGATTTGAGAAAAAATGATGAATATTTTTTTTATTATTATTAAAAATAGTCACGGATTTGGACATTTTATTTTAAAAATAAAAAATGGTCACGACCTAAATTCGTAACCATTATTGTGGACACAAATGGTCGGGTCACGAACTTAGGTCATGATCATCTTTTATTTTAAAAATTAAGTGGTCACGGTCCAAGTCTGTGACCATGTTTCATGGGAACAAATGGTTATGTCACAAATTTAGTCCGTGACCATCTTTTATTATAAAAATTAATTGGTCACAGCCCAAGTTTGTGACCAGGTTTCGTGGGCATAAATAGTTGGGTCACGGACTTGGGTCGTGACCATATTTAATTTTAAAAATTAAGTGGTCACGACCCAACTCCGTGACTAGTTTTCGTGGGCACAAATGGTTGGGTCACACGGACATGGGCCGTGACTAATAATTCTAGTCAGGGACTTGGTCCATAACCGCAAAAAATGATTACCCCCGATATGGTGACGGACCAAATCTGCGACCCACCTTCAATGGTCACGGCCCAAGTCCGTGACCATGCGTAGGATTCAATGTAGTGTGTTCCACTCCTTTAGGTATCAAATATTGTACCTTGTGCATCACTACACCTGTTGTAAATCCCAGTGAGTTTTTCTCTATTGTCAGCGCTCTCATTATACAACCCACACTCAGCCCGGCATCACCCACACTGTCAATACCATTTTCCATCCCATGCATACCCCAACACTATATCATCTTGCCCTTGTCAAGCGACTCCTTCGATATCTTAAAGGGACCTCATCTTATGGGCTCAACTTTTTAGCACACTCCTCTCTTCATCTCTATGGGTACTCCGACGCTAATTGGGCAGGATTTCCTAATACTCGTAGGTCCACCTACGGATATTGTATCGTTTTGGGTGTTAATTGTGTTTCTTGGTCCTCCAAACGACAACCTACTGTGTCAAGGTCAAGTTGTGAAGCTGAATACCGTGCCCTCGACGTTGCCCCTGCTGAGTTAACATGGGTTTTATATATCCTCTGTGATATTGGAATTTCCTAATCTACTTCCCCAACATTGTTATGTGACAATATTAGTGCATTATATATGTCCATTAACCCGGTTTTGCATGCTCGTACCAAGTACGTTAAATTAGACTATCATTTTGTTCCGAAGAAGGTAGCTCAAGGACACTTAACAAAACAATGTATCCCCTCTCGATCTCAAATTGCAGATATTTCTACAAAGGATCTTTCGGTATCATCCTTCTAAGTTCTTCTCCACAAGCTTAGTGTTTGGTCTCAGCCCACGCCAACCTCGAGGGGGAATGATAACAAAAATAGGTAGCAGTGATCATGTAATAGGTCTTGGTAGTTTAGTTACACTGTAGACAGTTGGTAATTCCCATACGCATAGTGGGTTAGTTAGAAACACTATAGTGGGTAGTTTAACAACCATTCCTCCCATGTAAACTACTCCCTTGTAAACCTCCATGCATGTAAACAACCATGACACTTTCCTACGTTTCATATCCTTATGTAACATATGTACATCATTTGTTGGTATAAATACATGAAGAAGGCAACCACTCAAGAACATAAAGGACTACGTAACATTTATCACCTCGCTCACTAAAACTCTACAAATTTACTAATCTGGAATTCCAGCAAACCACAAAACTGTAACTAAATGATAACCTACACTTCAAAATTATAACAATGGACAATTAGCCACAATCCTAATACTCCTTAATCATAATATCAACAACCATATCGACGTGCTTATATATAACAGTAAGCGTAAACAAGGACGATGGAACTAAGTATTGGGTTATTCATGCTTGGTTCATTGAAATTATCGAGTTTTAAATTGTTAGCGAGTTAAATTTTTTAGCTCACTGAGTCAATCTTGAGCTAGCTTATAAATACGTAACAGTCAATAAATTGATGAGTTTTAGAATATATTCACATTTGGTTTTCTTATTGTAAGATCTAAAATAAACCTTAATGGAGCATTGGGCCAAGCATAAATTTCTTGATTGATTTTGTAACCCCAATGTCTTAAAAATCCTTCAAAAAGTGTCATTAAAATAATTTGTCTTTGCAAAGTGCTGTATTTTGTGCCTAAATTTTTTCCCGATACACATTTTGCAATATATATCATAAAGTATGCATAATTGAGGCAACGTGGCAAAATTAGATAAATAAATAAAAAATTATAATTTTTTTTTAAATGTTAATTTGACTTTAAGGGTGTAAGTTATTGATCACAATATCTAATGGCCTGTTTGGTTAGCAATTATAATTATGTTTTCTGTGTTTAAATACAATTCGGATAAGAATTGGCATTTAATACACATGTTTTTTAATACTGAATTATAATATTTTGTTATTATAATCAAGTTTTTTCTGAAGACAGCAAAAATGAATTTTCTAAATTCTATTTTTTATTTTTCAACTCAAAATTATTCATTCTTAATATTTTTTATGCATTTATACCTTAAAAAATAATAAACATGCATAATACATTAATGCGTGTGTAATTTTTATAAATAAAAAAATATATATGTATATGTACATAAAATTACGTATATTTATATTTTTATTCAATTATATAATATACTAAGATCCATATGTTAAATAATATTATCAATATACACATTATACTGATAAATAGTTTTATACATTTATGGAATAATATAAAATATACATATAGTACATATGTGTTAAATGATATTATCAATTCATGTATGAACATAATTTTATTGTGGATTATACATACAATATCATAACACACACACACACACACACACACACACACACACACACACACACACATATATATATATATATATATATATATATATATACTAGTTTTTTCTAATGACGGTTTGACTAATTTTTATCAAATTTTCAGAAAATTATATTTAAAAATAAGTCTACTAAATACGCACCAATATTTATAAACACAGAAAATTGAGTTTTAATATTATATTTAAAAATAATATCTAAATTGAATTTTCTGAATATATAACCCTAAATGTTTTTATTTTCTTTTAATATTACAAAAAGCAGTAATACTAAACAACTTTATATATAACTTGGGATAGGCTGTACGAAACCACGTATGGACTACAGTACAAACAACTTTAACTTGCAGCCACAAATTTATTTCGACTAAACAAACTATGACTTCTCAGTTCTCACATCTCACTAAAGAGCAAGTTATGTTGACATCATAGTTAACCTATGTTGAGGAAGCTATAAACTTTTTAAGAACACTCTCATTTTAATTTAATCAAGTAGGTAAAAATAAAATTATTGCAAAATTTATTAAATCAATTTTTATTTAAAAATGTACATGTATTAATTTCAAACTGATGTAATACCCCCCAAAAAATTGAAAGATAGAAGCAAATAACTAACCTTGCAGCTGCATTAAACCCAACTGAGATCATAAATACCCATCCATTAATCGTCATGCTGAATTCATCACAAAATAGATATTAGTTAGTTGCATTTGATCATCTGTATAAACTACTAGAACTTGGCCTCACTACATTTTCGGGACTACAAATGCAGACGAGATTTAATCATGTGGCGGATTAAAGAATTTTTCTGAGTGAAAACACACTTATTTTATTATAAGAAAAGTTTAAACAGTGAAAATATTACATTTATTTTTGTCATAATTTCTTTTTTGGACTAAATTTGTCATTACCAGAACACCTTTCTTGAACAAAAAAAAATGTTATAAAAAATGGACAGATTGTCATGGGTGAAAACCGTGATAATTTATTCAGGAACATAGCTCGTTAAACATAAATATTTTTATCAAAGTGTCCCCAAAAAGCAAGAGGGGTGCTTTTGTTTACAAATTTTATAGAGAAACTAGAAAAACAATCCTAGGAACAAAAATATATTTTATTTTCAATTTATTATATTTGTTAATCTTAAAATTGTAACAGTGCTTAATTCTAATTTCGAAAGAGAACAGAGGGATACAATGTTTTCTTTCTGCATATATTCCCTTGTTTTATTTTTTTGGCCAATTCTGCTAACAAACACAAGGGATAAACTGTGAAATAGGAGAATTATGCATTTTTTTCCCCCTTACCAAATAGAGAGAGAATCCAAAGCCAATTCAGGATTTTCGAGCAATCCAGCTAGCAAAACCAATATCTGAAAGTACCACGTCTCCAAGCACAACATTACAGCAGATGCAGCCGATAATTTGAAAAAAACCGGCAGCCCGGAAAAAGCCTTTACGCTAAATCCAGCCCATGTCAAACTACACCTTTTGCTTTTTACAATGTACACAAACTGGGCCGCAACAATTATCCACCAAGACAAGCTCAGCACAAGGGCCGCGCCTAACAAACCGAGCCCAAGTTTGTACACCGCAACCCAACTCAGTAGGATATGTAAGGCAAGAGTAGCTAATGCAATATAGGCACTGGGTGCCACTATGCTCTGAGCTTGTAGAAATTTTTGTATGGGGAAGTTTAAAGCGTACGCAAAGATTTGAGGAATGAGGCCGTATACAAACAACTTCGCGGCGGATGCAATTTCGCGCGATTCACCGAGTAATATTAGGATGGGCTTGCAGAATATGTAGATGACAGTGAGCAAGATACCGGTCAAAGTTAATAGAATAGATGATCTTTGTAGATAAACCCCTAGCATATTGTACTTATGTGCTCCATATGCTTGTCCACATAAAGTTTCTACTGCACTTCCCATGCCAAGCTGTTTATATTAACATCAAAGTAAGCCGTGGAAATTAATTATTTATATTCTTTGCTATTTACGTCACCCTTATAGTTGGTTGTGTCTTACTTATCCTCTTTTTTCTTATAAGAAGATTACGTTATACATACATATAGCGTTTTTGGTAACCAAACTAATTTGAGTAAACGTGGAAATCTTCACTGTCTCGTGAAGACACCAAAACTAATAAAATATACTAACATTATTGTCCGGAACATTAAATTTCTAACATGGCGGAAGTTGTGTGTTTGTTCTCCTTTCTAAGAAAGGGCAATCATTAACCATAAAAGCCTTTAGGGTATGTTTGGTAAGAGCATTTTCCATGTAAATAAGGAGTCTTTTTTTTTTTTTTTTATCTTTTAAGGGCCGTTTGGTTCGGAGTAAAATATGTTTCAACGCGGTGAAAAATAATATGGTGAAATACGTTTTCACCTATTTAGAGTCAATTTTTTTTCTATATTCTTGTTTAAAATTTTATAATTATAGGGTGTGCACGTATTCACAATGTTAACCCAACAAAAAATTAATTTTAAATAAGTAAAAACGTATTTCACCATATTACTTTTCACCGCGTTGAAACATATTTTACCCCAAACCAAACGGGTCCTTAGGTGTGTTTGACACAACTTATTTGATTTAAAAAATAGTTTTAACTTACGCTAAGTTACCAACACTTAAATTACAAAAGTAAAATGGTTGACATGAAATTCAATTCTTTGGGAGCGGTAAGAATTGAATTTTAACAAACCAATGAATTAGATATTAATTCCACCTAGATCTATCATACATGGCCTTAGATCTATTATTTGCCAAAGAGAGAAACACTTTACTTGATTAATCCCCCTTTTGTTGTTCAAAAAGAATAGTTTCATATTTTATAATTTTTGAGTTGTTCCAAAACGGAAGGTGCACCTACTGTCACTAAGAGTGCAGTCGAGTTTCGATCTTGAACTAACTTACTTAATAAGAGGGAACATAGATACTAAGAAAAGAGATCGTTTCTTATTTCGTATCGAAGCAATTTATAAAAAGGATGCTATTTAAAGGGGCTTTTAAACTGAGGTTCCTTGTAGATAAGTTTTTTTCTTTTCGGCGCATTCAAATAATTTTTAGACGTTTAAAGACGAACAAAAACTCATTTACCCATTTCTTTTTCTCAATCTTTACAAAACCTCCCCCCTTCTTCCACCACCACCACTACCACCCCCTCCCCGCCCCCCACTACTGGAGCTCCGGAAGCCCCTCACTTGAGCTCCACCGACCTCAGACAACCTCGACAGACTCTCACTGGAGCTCCGGCAACCTCATCGGAGCTTCGTCAACCCTCACCGAAGATCCAGTAACTTTCGACAAGGTCGGCGGAGAAGGGCTCTCGAGGTCAATGGAGCTCCGACGGTGGGGTGGGTAAATGGGGGTGGGTGGAGGTTGTGGAGTCAGTAGCGTGGAATTCTAAAAGTACAAGAATGAATATGTATTTAAATGATACTACAGATCAAGAAGGGCATTTCCATTCGTGGGGAGCCTTCTTAAGCTTATTATCCTTTTAATTCAGAACTAATGGTAGCAACATAGTGTGTGCAGCCTCTCACATCACGTTAGTCTAGTAGTCTTAAAACTACACGCTAGTTGTAATATATAAATGACTAACGGATTTGATCTTACTCATGGTTTTGGAGCTATAAGTAGATCATCTAGTAGTAATATAAGAGAGAGAGAGAGAGAGAGAGAGAGAGAGAGAGAGAGACCATGAGGCCATAGGCGAAGATTTGTATGCCGGTGTTTCCAAGGGAGGCAGCTGCTAGCTCAAGATTACCAAGATGGCCGGCAAATATTTGGGTGGACATGGACATGAGATAATTTATCATGTACACCGCAACAGCTGGTGCTGCTAAAAAAAAGAGCAGCTTCATCTCGATCCGTATGGCCAACCTCAAACGCTGCATAAACGTTAACTCCGTATTTGATAATATCCCTTCCAACTCTTCGCTAGATTCATGGTCGTGTTTTTCCGATATCTGTCGTGGTATAGAGGGGATCCCGTTGTTTACTAGTATAGGCTCATGAATATCGTCCTCAGTAGAACCCATCTAATCAACCCTACCTCTACCTCTACCTCTACCTCTGTTTTTTCTATCGTGGCTATCTTTTCGTTTGTAGAAGATATTTTTTATTTTTATAAAGTGGAGAAGGGTGGTAAGGATGGGGGCAGGGTCAATTAATGAATGAGACATATTCCATCGTACGATCACCAAACTGGGTTTTACATTTTATATTTAATTTAATGTGAACAAAAATCGCTATAGGAAGCACGACAAGCTTTGAGACAATTTGGTTCCGTGTTAGGTAGTAAAAAAATATAGTTTTTTTTTCCCGACATGTGGACTGCGTGGTGAGATGAGATCAACTTCTTAAGGTTCGCAATTCTGGAAGTTAAATTCGGAAAGAGATCTCCAATATCAAGATATCCATTCAATTTTAAAACGAGATAAAATTATTCTCCTTCAAACCAACTTTCAACTTCTTTAACACTCAAAATTCATAAAGTAATAATATGAAAGAGATCTTTAAGATGAAGATGTCCATTCAAATGTAAGACGATATAAAAATTATTTTCCTTCAAGCCAGCTCAAAAGATTTTTTATAAATTAATTTTAAGAAGTATTCAGACATTAAATATATCATATTTTTAAATTTATGGTTTTTTCTTTGACAAACATATTCTTTTTCAATTACTCATCTATAATTATTGGGCGGAGATATCTCAATCGATTAAGTTTTTTTTCCCTTCAATTTCAAATTTCTAAGCGTTATAACATTTCATTTGCAAATTTATTTTTTCGTAAAATTACTATTTTTGAAACCTATTCATTGAAATGTGTAAAAAAGATATGAAAAAGTCTTGGGATGGTCTAACTACAATTAATTAATAAATCTTAATTCAAATTGTCCTAAAAATAACTCGTAACTTAAAATTGCTTTTAGATTACTATATCTTGACAACATCGACTAATATTGAACCCAAGTTTTAAATTTACCAAATATCATTTCAATTTTCATATGGGTGATGCAAAGTAAAACAACGAGGGGTGAAAAGCTTGAAAACACGTACACACACAAATCAATGCAAAATTTTAGTGTGGAAACACACACACACAAATCTCGTTAGTATCAACTTGAACCACCCGCAATTCTCAGTATCCACCAATCTTCACGGTGAACGTGATATGCCAACACGATCTCTCGTGCCATTCACCCCACATGATCACTCTTCCTGATATCTTCAAATGAAGACTGCAAGGATTTATAAATCGAAAGCTCTCCCAGAGCACTAAGATTAATAACATCTAAACTCCAATAAAAGCCCTCTCAGAACCAAAAGTAAGGTCTTAGAACAAGGTAATGCATCGAGAATTGTATTCTACTAATATATGGAGACATCGTTGTAGAAAAAGAGTTCATTGAACACACTTTCCAAAAAGCGCCTTCTTGAACCAATGAGGTGGTGCTCATTTCAATGACCAACTTCGTATGAGGACCTCGCACGAAGTATGGTTATCCTTTGTGGACTTTTGAAAACCGTCATATAAAATGTGACTTCGTATGATAGACCATTGTTTGAAAAACTTAATCTTCGATCACTTTTGGATTGGAAAGACAATCCTCATACAATATAAACTTTATATGTCGGTGCCTTCATATGAAAAACATTCTGACTAGATTTTAAAAAATTCTCATAATAGATCATAATAATTTGTTAAACATATTTTTCAAAAATAAATTCTCCCTCTCAACTCACAACTCCAAAAGAACTTAAGGAATTATAAAAATAAAAAATCCTTACCAAACATCCAATGCCATGTTTCTGTGCTTTGCCTTTGTCTTCAAATCTCCAATTTATATGTAAAGACTAAAATATATACCTAAATTTGATCCGGTTAAGTTTCATAATAAATCCAAAATCAAATGGGATATAAAATATATTTGTACAAGATCCATAAATACTATAAAATTTTGAATAAAATATCTTTTTCGCAAGTTAAATATTTACCAAGATAACAAATATTTTTAATAAAGAAAATATTTATTGACAATTAATATTCATTATAGTAATATAGAAAATGGGAAAAGGGTATAAAAGAATAATAATTAAAATACAAAATATATATATATATATATATATATAATTGAAAAAATACCAAAAAAAAAAAATTACTTTTATAATACATATTTATCATCAAATTGCAGAAGAACAAGAAGAAGATTAAAACTGATTTACTGTCACATCATTAAATACAATAAATATTTAATATTTACTATCACATCAAAAGCAGAGTGATACAGAGGTTTTCGATGACCCTATATACTGTTGTTATATTAGTAAAGATATTAAATGATATTGCCATAGCAATACCACAATAACGTGGAGGCTTTTCGACCATCGAGCACATTCATACCCAATTTCGATAATTAATCACCACATGTACCCCATCACCATATTTAAATCCTTGCCCAACAATATATGCATTGATCATCCATACAAAACCTTCCAATTAAACTTCACCCATCACTGTAACAAAACTACAATAAAAATCGTAAACTTTACTAATAATTAAAAACAGCCCACCACTACTTAGTTATGGGGAACTAGATATACCTTAGGCCCAATTCAAAATCGGACGACTAGGCCCAACAACATATGGGGTACGCCCGACCTATCCCATCATCAATAAGGGATTATTGACATCATTTATCACATGGATAAATACGACATATTTGCAGTTATTATCACTCACGTTGGTTACCCAAAATCTTGGACGAGATAATGACAGAGTCACCACATACGCTTATCTCAAGCCGAAGGAGTTCCTTGCTAATTAAACCACTTCGATTTTGCACAACTATAAATACAACCCACACCTCAGGGTCATGAGTTTTTTATTTTGAAACTTTGAGAGAACATAATAAAATGTAGCAACCTCTCCATGGACCACTACACCAAATCATACGAATGGTCACGACATAGGGCCATGAACAAATCGGGCGTGCCCATTTTCGTGGATCACGGCCCAGAGTCATGGCCAAACAAGGGGTTATGGTCCTTTATTGTCATAGAGAATGGTCGCGGACTATGGTCATGACCGGGGCATATACCGGTCACGGCTCCTGTCCGTGACCCACAGCGGGATGGGGAAAATGGAGTCACAAATGTGGATGTGACAGATGGGGGCGAGACCAATTTGGTCACGGCTCTTGGTCGTGACCCACACCAGCGTTAGAAAAAATTAATCATGATTTTAACCCGTGACGAAAAGTGGGAGACCAGTTTAGTCACGGCTCCTAGACGTGACTCACACCATCATTTGAAAAAATTATTCACGATTATAACCCGTGACTTAAAGTGGGAAACCAGTTTAGTAACTAGCATTAGAAAAAATTAGTCATGTTTCTAACTCATGACTAATAGTTGGAGACCAATTCAGTCACTGTTATAAACTATGATGAAAAGTGGGAGACAAATATAAGTCATGACTATAGGTCATGACCTACACTTGCTTGGAAAATCATTAGTCACGCTTATAGGACATGACTAAGGGAGGCAATGTGAAATATGGTCATGGCTAGGGACTATGACCCAGTGTTTAACTGCGACTAAAAAAACTGGTCATGGATTTTGGCCATGACCCTATTTAACTGTAATAAGATAAATACGGGTATATTGGGTCCTATCCTCAAACCAAGAGACATGCCTCTACGCGGAAGGTTGCTACGTGTTATGTTCGACGCGCACGAGGTGTTATTCCATCCGCAGAGCAGTTTGGGTACGGATGGGAGTGCCCCCCGGGGAACGTTTTTAAGACCAAGTGTGTCTGTTTTCGAATTAGTGTCGTATCCTCAAATCGGGAGCCCCGCAGTTATACGAATAGTTGCTACAACTTACATTAGATGCGCATGAGGTGTTCATACCACCCAAGGTACAGTTTGGGTGCCGCTGGCACCCCCCGCGGCACGTTCAAGCCTAAGTGGGGTTGTTTCCAAATTCATGTCCTATCCTAAAATTTAGAGTCCCACGACTGTGTGGGCGGTACCGTTTGGATGCCATTGGGGGTGGTCCTCCTCGGGGAACGTTTTCAATCCTAAGTGTGTCTACTTTCGAATTCGTGTCCTATCTTAAAACTGGGAGTCCCGTGGTGATGCGGGAGTTTGCTACGTGTTACGTTGGACGTGAAAGAGGTGTTCATGTCACCCGCGGTGCCTTTTGGGTGCCGTCATGGGTTCCAGTCCTCTCGCGACACATTTCCAAGTCTAAGTGTGTCTATTTTAGAATTCATATCGTCTCCTAAAATCGGGAGTCTCGCGGCTGCACGAACGGTTGCTACATGTTACGTTAGACGCACACGAGGTGTTCCTGCTAACCGTGGTGCCATTTTGTTACCGTTGGGGGTGCCCCCTCGCGGCATGTTTTCAAGCTTAAGTATGCCTGTTTTCGAATTCATGTCATATCATCAAATTAGGAGGCCCGTAGTTGTGCAGATGGTTGCTACGTGTTACATTTGATGTGCACAAGGTGTTCGTACCACCCGCACTGCCGTTTCAGGGCCGCTGTTTGTGTCGGCCCCTTGCGAGACATTTTCAAACCTAAGTCTGCCTCTTTTTAAATTCGTGTCCTATCCTCAAATCAGAAGTCCCGTGGTTATGGGGGTGATTTCTCCGCGTTACGTTGGATGCACACGAGGTGTTCATTCCACCTGCGGTGATGTTTGGTGTCGCTGGGGGTGCTGACCCCTACGACACGTTTTCAAGCTTAAGTGTGTTGGTTTTCGAATTCGTTCTCTATCCTCAAATAGAGAGTCATGCTGCTGTGCATCCGGTTTTTAAGTATTACATTCGATGCGCATGATATGTTCATTCCACATGCGATGCCGTTTGGGTGTTGTTGTGGGTATCGGTACCCCCGCGACACGTTTTCTAGCCTAAGTGTGCTTGTTATAGAATTCGTTTCCTATCTTCAAGCCGGGAGTCCCGCAGCAGCGCGGGCAATTGATACATGTTATGTTAGATGTGCACAAGGTGTTCGTGCCACCCACAGTGTCATTTGAGTGCCGATGGTGTTGTCGCCCCTCACCCCCAACATGTTTTCAAACCTAAGTATGCTTGTTTTCGACTTCGTGTCCTATCCTCAAACTAGGATTCCCAAGGCTACGCGAGCTATTGATACATGTTACGTTGGATGCTCATGAGGTGTTCATGACATTTGCGGTGCCATTTACGTGTCGATTCCCCCCGATAAGTTTTCCAGCCTATGTGTGCCTCTTTTAGAATTCATGGCCTATCCTCAAACTGGGGGTCCCGCGGCTACACGAACATTTTATATCTATTACGTTGGATGCACACGGGGTGTTTGGGCCACTTGTGATGCCGTTTTGATGCCGATGGGGGTGCCTCCCCCTCCCCCCGTGGCATGTGTTTCAAACCTAAGTGTGCTTGTTTTAGAATTCATGTCATATCCTCAAATGGGAGTTTTATTGCTGTGCGGGTGGTTGATACGTATTACGTTAAACGCGCACAAGGTGTTTGTTCCACCCACGGTGCCGTTTGGGTGCCGTTAGGGATGCGCCCCTCTCGGCAACACGTTTTCAAGCCTAAATGTGTCTATTTTTGAATTCATGTCCTATCCTCAAACTGAGAGTCTCGTAGATGTGCGAGCGATTGCTATGTATTACATTGGACGTGTACGAGTTCTTCGTGAAACTCGCGGTACCATTTGGGTGCCGCTTGTTGGTTCCTCGCAGCACGTGTTCAAGCCTAAATGTGCCTGTTTAAAAATTTATATCATATTCTCAAATCGATAGTCCCACGGCTGCGCGGGTGATTGATACATGTTACGTTGGATGCACACAAGGTGTTTATGCCACCCTCTGTGCTGTTTGGTTTCCACTGACAGTGCCGACCCTCTACGACACATTTTCAAGCCTAAGTATGCCTGTTTTCGAATTCGTGTCCTATCCTCAAGTCGGAAGTCCTGTGGATGTGGGGTGGTTACTAAGTGTTAAGTTGGATGCACACAAGGTGTTCGTGCCACCCGCGGTGCCGTTTGAGTGCCATTGGGGGGGTTTCCCCTACCGGCTCGTTTTCAAGCCTAAGTGTGTCTGTTTTTTAATTCGTGTCATATTCTCAAACTAAGAGTCACACGACTGCGCAAACAGTTGTTACATGTTACGTTAGATGCACATGAGGTGTTCGTTCCACCGTAGTGTCGTTTGAGTGCCGTTGGGGGTGTCGCCCCCAACACGTTTTTAAGCATAAGTGTTCTTGTTTTTTACTTCGTGTCCTATCCTCAAATTGGGAGTCCCGTAGCTACGCGGGAAGTTTCTACATGTTACATTGGACATGCATGAGGTGTTCGTTCCATCCGCGGTGCAGTTTCGGTGCCGCTGGGGGTGTCGGTCCCCGCGACACATTTTCAAGCCTAAGTGTTCCTCATTAAAATTTTTTGTTATATCCTCAAACTAAGAGTTCTGCGGCTATCTGGGCAGGCGCTACGTGTTACGTTGGATGTGTACGAGGTATTCGTGCCACCCGTGGTGCCATTTGGTTGCCGATGGGGGTGTCGGCCTCCCCGCGGTAAGATTTCAAACCTATGTGTGTCTGTTTTTTAATTCGTGTCCTATACTTAAACCAAGAGTCTCGCGGATACGCGGGTAGTTACTACATGTTACATTGGATGCGACGAGATTTAGTGCCACCCGCTAGCGGTGTTCAAAAAACTGGCTGGACCAACGGACCGAACCGACTCTTTTTTTTGTCTTTTTTCTTAATCGGTTCGATCTAAGTTTATTTTTTTAGCGGACTGACCTAGATGGTCCGGTCCACGATTTACAAGTTCAAAAATCCTGTTAGGACCGACCCGGACCGACTCTATATAAAATAATATATTTTTACATATATATGTATACATATAAGATAAATAAATAGTGAAAATATATATTTTGATATTTGATTACTTTATATATAGTTTAATCCAATACTAGGTTAAATTTTGATATTTTTTAGTTTTATATGTTTGGAAAAAATAGACTCAAGTACATTTTTATGATTATAAATGATGTAATTCATTAATGTGAGGATCGGCGGGTTAGACCGGACCGGACCTATAAAAAATGAACCAACTAAGGTCAGTTAATCGACATTATCGGTCCGATCTCGATCCATTTTTTAAAGGACCGACCAAGTCGGTCCGATATAAAAAAAATCTCAAAAGCGAATCGTACCGAACTCCTAACATCGCTACCATCCATGGTGCCGTTTGGTTGCCGCTAGAGGTGCCCCCTGTCACATTTTCAAGCCTAAGCATGCCTATTTTCGAATTCGTATCCTATCCTCAAAACGGGAGTCCCACCACAGCATGGGCGATTGCTACGTGTTACTTTGAATGCTCATGAGGTGTTTGTTCCACCCGTGGTGCCGCTATGGGTACTTTCCCCCTCGACACATTTTCAAGCTTAAGTATGCCTGCTTTCGAATTCATGTCCTATCGTCAAATCGAGAGTCCCGAGAATGTGCGGATGGTTGATACGTATTATTTTGGTCGCACATGAGGTGTTCATGCCACCCGCGATGACGTTTGACTGCTAGTAGGGGTGCCCCCCACGACATGTTTTCAAGCCTAAGTGTGCTTGTTTTTAATTCATGTCTTGTACCCAAACCAGGAGTCCCGCGGCTATGAGGAAAGATGGTACGTGTTATTTTGGATGTGCACAAGGTGTTCGTTTCACCCGCGGTGCCATTTGGGTGTCGGCCCCCATGCGACACATTTTCAAGCCTGCTTGTACCTATTTTAGAATTCATGTCCTATCCTTCAATCAGGAGTCATGTAGCTGAGCGGGTGGTTGCTACGTGTTACGTTTGACGCACACAAGGTGTTCGTACCACACGCAATGCCATTTTTATGCCCTCCGAGAGAACATTTTTAAGCCTAAGTGTGTCTGTTTTCGAATTCGTATCATATCCTCAAATTGGGAGTCCCTCAGTTGAGAAAGTGGTTTCTATGTGTTACACTGGACGCGCATGAGGGGTTCGTGCCACCCGTGGTGACGTTTGGGTGCCGCTGGGAGTCTCAGCCCCTTGTACCATATTTTCAAGCCTAAGTGTGCATTTTTAAAATTTCGTGTCCCATCTACGTGTTACGTTGGATGTGCATGAGGTTTTCGTGCGACCCGCTGTGCCGTTGTGGTTCCAATCCCCTCGCGACAAATTTTCAAGCCTATGTATGCATATTTTCAAATTTGTGTCCTATCTTCAAACCAGGAGTCCCGCGACGTGCTATATTGGACGCGCGCGAGGTGTTCGTGCCACTCGCGGTGCCGTTTGGGTATTGCTTGGGGTGCCAACCCACCCGCGACACGTTTTCAAGCCTAAGTGTGACTGTTTTTGAATTCATGTCCTATCCTCAAACTTGTAGTCCCGCGGTTGCACGGGCAGTTGCTAAGTGTTACGTTAGACATGCACGAGGTGTTTGTGCCACCCGTGGTGCCGTTTGGGTGCCACTGTGGGTGTCCCCCCCCGGGGGGCATGTTTTCAAGCCTAAGTCTGCCTGTTTTCGACTTTGTGTACTATCCTCAAACCGAGAGTCCTTTGGAAGAGCGGGCAGTTGTTACATGTCACGTTGGATGTGCACGAGGTGTTCATGCCACCCGTGGTGCCATCCCACCCATGGCATGTTTTCAAGGCTAAGTGTGCCTATTTTTAAATTAATGTCTTATTATCAAACTAGGAGTCTCGCGACTATATTGGTGGTTGCTACGTGTTACATTGGATGCACACGAGGTGTTTGTACCACTCGCGGTGCCGTTTGGGTGCCCTCCGCAGCATGTGTTCCAGCCCAAGTCTGTGTGTTTTAGAATTTGTGTCCTATACTCAAACTAGAAGTCCTATAGTTGCGTAGACGGTTGCTACCTATTACTTTGGTTGCGTGCGAGGTGTTCATGCCACCCGCGGTGCCTCTAGGGTTGACGTCTCCCTCGGAACGTTTTCAAGCCTTAGTGGGCTTATTTTTGAATTCATGTCCTATCCTCAAATAGGTATAACCACGACTGCGCGAGCGGTTGCTACGTGTTACGTTGGATGAGCATGAGGTGTTTGGGCCACCCACGGTGCTGTTTGGGTGCCACTGGGGGGTGACTCCCCCTGCAGCGAGTTTTCAAGATTATGTGTGCCTGATTTCAAATTCGTATCCTATCCTCAGATTGGGAGTCCTCCGATTGCGGGGATGGTTTCTACATGTTACGTTGGACATGTACGAGGTGTTCGTGACTCCAACAGTGACGTTTGTGTGCCGCACCGAGGGACGACCTCCCCTATAGAACGTTTTTAAGCCAAAGTTTGCCTATTTTTGAATTTGTGTCCTATACTAAAATCGGGAGTCATGCAACTGCGCGGGCATTTGTTACGTGTTACGTTTAACATGCATGAGGTGTTAGTACCACCCATGGTGCCGTTTGGGGGTGCCCCCTCGCAGTATGTTTTCAAGCCTTAGTGTACCTCTTTTCAAATTCGTGTCCTATCATCAAGTCGGGAGTCCCGTGACTATGCGGGAGATTGCTGCATGTTACGTTAACACGCACGAAGTGTTTATGTGACTCGAGGTGTTGTTTGGGTACCGCTAGGGGTGTTGGCACCCCCTGCGACATGTTTTAAAGCCCAAGTGTGTCTTTTTTTGAATTCATGTCCTATCCTCAAAGCGGGAGTCCCGCGGTTGTGTAGGCAGTTTCTACATGTTACGTTTGATGCGCACGAGGTGTTCTTGCCTCCCACGTTGGTTCCCCCTGCAACATGTTTTCCAGCCTAAGTGTGCCTATTTTTGAATTCATGTCATATCCTCAAACGGGGAGTCCCATGGTTGCGCGCGCTTTTGCTACGTGTTACATTGGACATGCATGAGGTCTTCATTCCACTCGCAGTACCATTTTGGTGCTACTTGATAAGCACCCAAAACTGTACAATTTATACACCAAATAGACGTACTTTAGTTGCTAATTCTCGACAATATGGGTCTTATATGCTTAAATGTTTATCATGCACGCTTAACTGCAGTTGCGGTGTCAAAAACTACATTTCGAGACCAATTGCAGTTAAAATGGAGCTAAATACCCTTATCACATATCCTAGCTTACCCTAAAGTGACCCTAAACCTAGCCCAAACGTACCCCAAAGCCCGTGTGTGTTTTATTTGGCCTTTTATTATTTTTAGATTTTTAGTTTGAGTCATTTTTATTTTTTTTAGGATTTATTTTAGAGTTATTTAGTATTTTCTAGATTTTATTTTCTATTTTTCTATTTTTCTATTTTATTAATATAATTTAATTTTATTTTGATTCTATTAGTTTTTTGTTTTAGTTTTATTTTATTAGGATTAGAATTTTTAGGATTATATTTATTTATTAGTTTGATTAGATTTTACATTTTTTTTTAAAAGTTTTTTTTTATTTTTTTATATATTACTTTTTAGATCTTTTATTTTTATATTTTTATTAGTTTTTTAATTTAATTTCTTTTATTTTAGTTTTACTTTATAGATTAAAAGTTGGGTCAATTATTAAATAGTCCCTACTATAAATATATATATTTTAAAAAGGACACATATTTTTAGTTTAACCCATTTAGTCCCTCAAGCACTCAATATCCTCTTATTTTTAGAGGTCCGCGCCAGCGGCACTCCCTCTCCAAAATATGTGGCAAAGGACTTTTTGAGGCAAAATAAAAAAATTTGAACTAAATGGGTATTAAAAAATGTCCGAGGAACTATTTGGTATATGTCCCTTAAAAGTTTTAATTTTAGTTTTTACTAATTTTTAATTTTTTTTTTAGAATTTTAGTTATTATTTTAATTAGATCCAAATAACACACTATCCCATATACACCCCCCACACACTTACCCTTCAACCACCTCACACCCACCATATTTACCTACACCCTCACCACACCTTATCCCTCCTACCATCTTCTTCAACCTCTCACCACTCTTTCTCTCACCTCCATTCTCAAACCCTCATTAAACCCTTCTCTCTCCTATTAACACACACACAACACATACCCACAAACCAGTATCTCAACTTCCAACCCACCACCGGCTGCTATCACCAAAAACCCGGCGACCCACCTGAAAATCACCCCGCCGGAACTCGCCGGCAACATCCCTCACACCGCCGTCCAGCCCCGATCTGCGGCGTTCCCTCCTGAAACCGCGCCCATCTCTAGCGTGCCTCACCCCTCTGCCACGAGCTCCGGTGCAGAAAACGGCGGACAGCCCCACCATCGCGAGCCCTCTCACCTTTCGGCGTTCCCCGCCGTGACCTGCCACGTAACCCCTACCCGCCGGAGATGCCCTCTCCTCCCTGCCGGCGATCACCACGCAGCCCACTCCGGCGTTCAACTCCGGTCACGACGCCGACGACCTGAATCCATTCATGCCATCCCCTTTACCCATCCAATTCAACCCAAGAACCCAAACCCATTTTCATCCAAAAAAAACCATGTCCCATTTTCTTCCATTCTCAAAATCGTGAGCCGTCAACAAACCAACCAAAGCCAAACAAAACTAAAAGCCAATCCCACATGTGCCAAAATAAAACCCATTTAAACCCTTTTTCCCCAGATGCTTCCGAACAAACCTTTTACCCCTTTTCCAAAATCACCCCCATTAATAATATCAGATTTTATTCTCTCACTTTATTATCCACATCATCTCACCCAAACCACATGCCCTCTACTTTAATTCTTAAAGTAACCCTCACCTATACCTTTCATATTCCATATACTCTTGTCCTCCCATTTTTACTCTCATGCTCCATACCTACTATAAATGAAGAGGAAGATCCATTTTCATAAGGATCTCAAAATTATGTTTACGCTTGATGTGATAAAATTCTCTTCACCCCTCTATATTTAGTATTTGCATTTTTAGCAAATGAAAATTATCTCTAGGATAAATTTCACCCCACCCATCTATTATGAATTTTTGCATTTTTAGCAATTATTCATAATAAATTGATGTAGTGAAATTCATCCCTTATGAGAGGTAAATTCTAACCCATTCCTTTATGTTGAGATTGTGCATTTTTAGCAATTATCTCAATATAAATTTATGATTTAGAATTTATATCTTTGGATGAGTTCTATTGTATAATTTTATAATTTTAGGATTTGCATTTTTAGCAAATTTCTTTTATTATTTAATTGTCCATTATTAATTCATCCACTATCCTTTTTATTTTTATTTTGTAATTTTTAGTTTAGATTCAATAAATACATGAGTGAGGAATTGTAATCGAAAAATTGATGATGTAATTGAAGATTCCATTCCAATTCAAGGCTTAAATGGGTTTGATCTATTCCTCTCTTTTACTTTTATTTTAATCATCTCACATACTTTCAATTGTTTATCTTATATTTTTGGATGATGATTATTGAGGGTTAATCTCCCATTTATGGGATGAAATTTTGAAGCTCTCATGAGTTCAATTTTGTTAGTTTACTTATTAGGACAATTTTGTTTATCTCACTTTTCTTAAATTAGATTTTACTTCTTAATTAGTAGTTATAAAAATTAGTATATAGTTAGTTAATTAATATTCCCTTGAAAAATCCATAAAAAATAGAAAAAGTAAAAATAGAAAAATATAATAAAATGCAAATGAATCTATATATACGTCCTCTCCAATTTTGTGTTTCACCCTTAGATGTGGATTGATACCCTTACTTAGCTCTACACTTGAGATTGTTATATTTGTAGGTATTTGAGGTTTTGATTAGAGAAAGACTTTTCAAGCAACGACGAAAACATACACGCAAAAGTCAACTCTATCAAATGACGCCGTTGCCGGGAACGACTGAGATTGGCGTATTTTTCCCCCTATCGACTCAAATTTTTCGGCACCCCACGGCGTAAAAACCGTGGGAGGTACATTTCTCAACACTCGCGCCTCTCCTGTTAACGAGTTAATTCTTTTGTGTGCTCTTGTGTGCTCTTGATTGATTTTATTCTCACATTTATTTTCGAATGGTGTGATGAATTAATTGACTAAGACCTACACCCGGTCACTCACGAGAAGGGACCATCACCCGACTCACTCGCTTACCATTGTGTGCTACTCTAGCCATCACTAAATTTAAAATCAATCAACTAGGTAGCCCACTAGGAGAAATTTTTTGCAACGGCGATCACTTAGAATATTTCGTGATTTTTTATCGCCCACGGACTTAATTAAAATTTGACTACCCTTTCACTAAATCTAAAGATAAAAATTGGCTATGTGCTAGTTAGGATTTATCCTTGACTTGTGTGTGTGTCCAATTCCATTTTTTCGGTAGTCGAATTTTAGTGAGTTCATGCAAATTCAAAAGTCCATATTTTCCCCACCTTTTCTTCCAAAAAATCCATAAATATTTTTCTTCCTTTATTTTTCACAAAAATACAAAAATATTTTCTTTCTTTCATAGTTATAAAAAATCCAAAAATATTTTCTTTCTTTCATTTTAGAAAAATCCAAAAATATTTTTCTTCCTTTATTTTTCACAAAAATATTTTCTTTCTTTCCTTTTTAGAAAAATCCAAAAATATTTTTTTCCTTCTATTTCTTCACAAAAATCCAAAAAATATCTTCTTCCTTTATTTTTATAAAAATTCAAAAATATTTTCTTCCTTTCATTCTCTAAAAATCCAAAAAATATATTCTTTCTTTTTCAACTTATTCAAAAAAAAAAAAGAGAGAAATTCTTGAAAATAAATAAATAATAAGGCCGTGATTGGTGTTTCTTCACCCTCACCTTTGTCAAATTATCCAACAAGACTGTTTCTTCAGTCTTGTTTGGGGGTGATTCTCATCACCCTAATTTTTCTGCCGCCCCGCGCCATCATTGTTCTTATCCTTAGGGTGAGAATGGTTCGGTCTGGCTGAAGACATTAAACTTAGCGCTAACGGGAGGCAACCTGCGTTTCTTGTAATAGTCTCATCCTGTTTGGGGGTGGTGTTTCCCATCACCCTATGCTATACCATGCTTATAGATTTGTACACATTTTTCAGGTTTATTATTGGCGATATCTGTCCACTTCATTAGCGGTTGATTCTGGTAAACTCTTTCCTACCTTATGCTCTCAATTTTAAAAATCATTTTACCTAACATCGAGGACGATGTTCCTTTTTGTTTGGGGGTGGGGAATTTATCGAAACCGTACCTCTTTTGAATTTTTTTGATTTTTAAACATGATTTTTAAAATTTCGTGCAGTTTCTTTCATCTCACTCATTGATGTGAATTTTCAATCATCCATCTTTCAAAAGTCTAGGAATCAAGTTAGAGGATTTATATTTTGTGACAACCCGCTCTAAATAATAACGGGTGGCCAGCCCTATACTACATAAATCAGGTATCCCAGATGGCACAGTCTCAACATCAACATACAACACTATAATATAAGGCTAACTACCCATAATCATAAAAAGCGAATTGTCAAAAATTTAAAACTTTTTATTTAACAACAACAACAAGACCAATAATGCAACTCAACCAGCAATAAACATCTAACTATGATGAATGGAAAGTGCAAACTCCATAAATATAAAAGAGTGCAATACAAAGAACAAATAAAATACCCGAATATGCTGTCGGGTAACAGACAATACAATAATCTGAGAAATGAAATATGAAAGTGTTCAGCTACAAAACTTGAATACTAACTCAATATACAACTGAATCCTAATCTAGATATACAAAAATAGGAATCGACTAAAACAAAGTGCGACAACAGTCCGCTACTGCCACAGCTCCACGAATCCTGAATGGATGAACATCAAAGGCGTCCTTGCGGAGGAACACCTGAAGTAATACAATATATACATGGAGGAAGAAAATATAAACGGGTCAGAGCCCGACTTTGAAAAATATTTTATAGCAAGTGTATTAAAATGCATAATAATTATAAATGCATTATTACATGATTTAGCTGGAATCGAACTCTCCATAATAATTCAACTCACCTCTCATTTAAAGCGCACACTAAGTGTATGCACGTGATCTCCAAATGGATGTCCGATTCTGATTTAGGTAAGAGGATTCTAACTTAAACCCAAAAGAAGTATTTAAGTGAAATCATCTAACCTATCTCCCAATACATTTGTTTCCATAATTAAAAGTTATAATTATTAACTTTAATATAATCGTAATAGTTATCTTTATAATGTTCATTTGTTGAACATATAAAGTTACATGATCCAATCATGTCCACATCATCACAATACATCAACAATCTCATTTACTAGAATTTTATATTCTAGTGATGCCCTTATAAGGCATGGAACCATAAATATAATTATAGTATGAGTTATTAACATCAAGAGTTAAGGACTAAACTCCTCCCGATTATCAACACGGCGCTGCGTTTCGTGCGTGGGACGTCTCACCGAAGCGAAATCCAAACAAGGAACCCCCCGTTACACTACTCCTGACCGTATCGGTCCTCGGGGCTCATTATGCCCTCAATGCGGGATGCATGTAACCCAAATGATTATTATCCAATTTTAATTAATTAATATTCCCAATTCTCAACAGTACACGGCGTTTCATGCGTGGGACGTCTCGCCGAAGCGAAATCCAAACAAGGAACCCCCCCGTTACACTACTCCTGGCACTGTCGATCGTCGGGATAGGTGATATATATATATATATATATATATATATATATATATATATATATATATATATATATAATTATGAGCATTAAGGACTAAACTTATCCCCAAGTTCCAACATTACACTGCGGTTCGTGCGTGGGACGTCTCGCCGAGGCGAAATCCAAACAAGGACCCCCCCCGATACACTAATCCTGGCAATGTAGGTCGTTGAGGTCCATTATGCCCTTGATACCCAAATACAAGCACAAACAATAATAACCATCCAACTGAGCTATAACTCGAAGGACGCAGGATCACATGCTATCATCTTCCAGCAGCCAATATACGTAACAAACTGGGGCCACCTGGTGGGGTTCAACGACACCCACCTCGTGATCAACTCACCCACACAACGTCCCGAAAAGCGGTCATAGCTCCTAACCGGCAAGTGAGAGCAACACATACCCACGACCTCTCACCCCCAAAATAAATAAATGTATATATATATGTCATTTGCTGACCACAAAGGACGACTATGACCTGGGGAATATCCACATCCTGCTTTTCTAGTCAGAATGCTCACCCTTTACGCACGAAACTTCCCAATGATAGCAAGGAGGGGGTATGCTTAACATGTATATACACCATCATATAAGGTATACATACATCCCACATAATAAAGATATACCATTATATAAGGTATACCTGCAACAACATATTTATTTTCATTATACGCTCTTTGGCGCAATTTGATTAACATCATTGTTTAGTATATCTCTCTCATGATACACCAACCGTCAATACTCACACATTTACCCCACTTAGTATATGCTATACTAATTCTCGCTTGAAGCCCTCATGTCGCTTCTAGTATGAATTGTCTTTCAATTCTATTTAAGTTAAGGATATTCTATATCCTAATGCACCTCAATTAGCATTCCTCATTGTCTGAGATATCTCCCAAATCAATCATCAATAAGGATATTTCTATATCCGTATGCCCATCAAATAACATTTATGATTATCCATCCATTATAGGGTTCAATTCAGTTTATGAACCTTTTTAAAGTTATCCCATTTGGGATTGGATTCTAAAATCCATTATCTCTAAATTTGTCTCATTTATTCATATAATTGTAATTATCATCCCCAAGTCGAATCTCCAAATCAAGGTGGGCTTACCCACTTAGAATATACCAAAATCTCTAATCGGTAATCCCCAACTTTAATTAATATGACTCCCATAATTTCGTACGATGGAAATCCTCTAAAAGTCTCCAAAACATACTCCAAATGTCTCATATAGAGGCCCCAAATCGATAACCTCGAACAAAACGGGATGAAATTCTCCCTGGAAAACATCTTCCAAAAATTCCCCTGTTTCCGAATAGATTCTACCCCTCCGAATCGATTCTGCCCAGAAACGAATCGATTCGGCCCATCCGAATCGATTCGGTCCAAAGGACCTGGGAGTCTGCTACATACCGAATCGATTCGCAAAGGGGCGAATCGATTCGGCCCTAAAGACCTGGGCAATCTGCAACATGCCGAATCAATTCGGTAGGGGCAAATCGATTCGGCAAGTGCAGCAAGCTACGAAATGGGTTGTTTTCTTCTTAACCCAAATTACCCAATAATCATTTTAATCATCTTCCAACTATTTTTATCCAACCCAATCACAAATACAACATTAATATTCATCCAAGAACACATATAAACCAATTTCTAACCTTAAAATTCATTTATACACTACAAATCTAAGGTTTTCCCAAAAGTTAGTTTTTAACAATTTAAACCTAAAACCCAAAATTCAATCCACAAATCATTCAATAATTAGTACACAACAATTATTTAGCAAGTTTAATCACTTGCCTCGGGTTCGAAGGGTCTGAATCCGCCTTGAGATCGCGTATTTGCCCGGAAATCCTCTTTCTCTCTCTCTCTTTTCTCCTTCCTTTTCTTCTTCGTTCTTTATTCTATTTCTCTTTCTCTCTTTGGAGAATTAAATCTCCCGTAGGCTTAATAAGCCTAAATCCCAAAATACACATCTTTAAATGATAATACACACTTTAAATGACTCAGTAACTTTAATTCGAGTCAAACGGTCCTAATTTATTTCGGAACCCAAATAGACCCCAAGTACAGTCATTTCGACTTTCTCGACCCTTCCGGACACTATGGTACCCTCAGAATTGCCATTCGACATACTTTCTAACGACTCTAAATTTTGACCTCAAATGCCAGTTTAATTATTTCTCCAATAAAAATAATATTTATTTCTCCCAAAATAAATAAATATTCGTCTCCAAGACCTCGGGTTATTACATATTTTTTTCTAAATAGCTTATGTAATACATAGCAAGGCATGCCGCACTATGAATTTCTAGACTCAACAAAATTTGCGCACTTATCACGTCATTACGTTTAGAGTTGAGGAGTACTACAATTCTAAAGAGAACCTTAAGGATCACTATTGGAGACTTTAGCTTGTGAGATTTGTGCCTTTCACCCTTTCAGAGTGTTTTACGCAATCTCCGAGTCACAAGTTGATTCAACTTCTTTTGGGTCCGCACTTTAAGAGTTGTATGATCCCATTATTCTTCATTTTTGGCTTGATCACTGAGAATGACATCTTTTTCAAGTTGTAAGAAACGCGTGTCTTGAAATTTGTCCCGAATACTAGATTTTCATCCATACACTTACCACTTTTCCATATCATATTTTCGTTCACTTCACCCATATACTTCCATATATTCCCCAAATCATCCATATACATACCGCACCTCATTTCATATATCTTCCATGATTTCAAATAAAAGAGTGTTGATTCCAAATATTAAATGTCTTCATTGTTGGTTTGAAAAGTGAGAGAAAAACAAAAAAAAAAGAAAAAAAAAGGAGAGAAGAGAAAAGAAAAAGAGAGTTGTAGTTAATTTTTATGTAATAAAGACATTTATTCCTAAAGTGTATACACTCTTCTCACACATCCATCATACATTCATCCATTATCCTTCATCCTTCATATCACTATCACCTTCCCACCTTATCCCTCATACCATCCTACCTACATCATCCCATCATTCTACATATCATATCCTTCTCATCCCATTTCATTTCCCCTCACCCATAATCATCCATGTTCCCCTAGGTGTTCGGGCAAATGAAAGTCAACATGGTGAATAACTCGACGTACTCACTATAGTGATTAGCATTCATTCATGAGATCATTTTTCTTTCTAATTGTTCGTTCTTTCATATATGTGTGTGAGACGTTTGAACTTGTTTACATTTACTCACCTCCTCACACACAAGAGTGATACACTAACCCAAATCTCAAGAGTTCGTTTGAGAAAGATATATCAGTGAGATTTGAAGTTGAAGCGTTGATTCCGACAAGGCAATCTAGGAATTACTTTGATGATACTCGACCCGTTTTGACTGGTTCACATTACACACGTTGAGTTCTAGGAAGGATGTGCCTTGTGTATTTACTTAGCTAAAATTTTTACGCATTCTAGCTTGTATTTCTCAAATCATTTATCTCATGATGGATTCTGCGAATATTCTATGTCTAATAAGAGATTGACTGCCTTTCAATAAACCCTTTGCAGATAAGAATTTTGTGGGTATATTCCCTGCAAACCCTCACGAGACACAACTCGTCCTGTAGGGCAACCTCTAGGTTTAAAGGCTTATTGCACATGCTAAGTGCAATCGCAAGTGCCCGCGAAAGTGGTACACTTTTGGTTTCTTATCTTTCTCTTTCTCTTTCTCTCTATCTTATTGCTCGAGGACTAGCAACGCTCTATTTGGGGGTGGTGTGATAAGCACCCAAAACTGTACAATTTATACCCCAAATAGTCGTACTTTAGTTGCTAATTCTCGACAATATGGATCTTATATGCTTAAATGTTTATCATGCAGGCTTAACTGCAGTTGAGGTGTCAAAAGCTACATTTCGAGGCCAATTGCAGTTAAAATGGAGATAAATACCCTTATCCCAGATCCTAGCCTACCCTAAACCGACCCTAAACCTAGCCCAAACCTACCCCAAAGCCCGTGTATGTTTTATTCGCCCTTTTATTATTTTTAGATTTTTTAGTTTGAGTTATTTTTATTTTTTTAGAATTTATTTTAGAGTTTTTTAGTATTTTCTAGGTTTTATTTTCTATTTTTCTATTTTATTTTATTAATATAATTTTATTTTATTTTGATTCTATTAGTTTTTAGTTTTAGTTTTATTTTATTAGGATTAGAATTTTTAGGATTATATTTATTATTAGTTTGATTAGATTTTACATTTTCTTTTTAAAAGTTTATTTTTATTTTTTTATATATTACTTTTTAGATCTTTTGTTTTTATATTTTTATTAGGTTTTTAGTTTTATTTCTTTTATTTTAGTTTTACTTTATAGATTAAAAGTTTTAATTTTAGTTTTTACTAATTTTTAGTTTTTTTTAGAATTTTAGTTATTATTTTAATTAGGTCCAAACACACACACACACACACACACTATCCCATATACCCCCCCCCCCCCCCCCCCACACACACACACACTTACCCTTCTACCACCTCACACCCACCATATTTACCTACACCCTCACCACACCTTATCCCTCCTACCATCTTCTTCAACCTCTCACCTCCATTCTCAAACCCTCATTAAACCCTTCTCTCTCCTATTAACACACACACAACACATACCCACAAACCAGGATCTCAACTTCCAACCCACCACCGACTGCTACCACCAAAAACCCGGCGACCCACCTGAAAACAACCCCGCCGGAACTCGCCGGCAACATCCCTCACACCGCCGTCCAGCCCTGATCGGCAGTGTTCCCTCCTGAAACCGTGCCCAACATCGTCGTGCCTCACCCCTCTGCCACGAGCTCCGGTGCAGAAAACGGCGGACAACCCCACCATCGCGAGCCCTCTCTCACCTTTCGACGTTCCCCGCCGTGACCGGCCACGTAACCCCTTCCCGCCGGAGATGCCCTCTCCTCCTTGCCGGCGATCACCACGCAGCCCACTCCGGCGTTCAACTCCGGTCACGACACCGACGACCTGAACCCATTCATGCCATCCCCTTTACCCATCCAATTCAACTCAAGAACCCAAACCCATTTTCATCCAAAAAAACCATGTCCCATTTTCTTCCATTCTCAAAATCGTGAGCTGTCAACAAACCAACTAAAGCCAAACAAAACTATAAGCCAATCCCACATGTGCCAAAATAAAACCCATTTAAACCCTTTTTCCCCAAATGCCCCCCAACAAACCTTTTACCCCTTTTCCAAAATTACCCCCATTAATAATATCAGATTTTATTCCCTCACCTCACTACCCACATCATCTCACCCAAACCACATGCACCCTACTTTAATTCCTAAAGTAACCCTCACCCATACCTTTCATATTCCATACACTCTTGCCCTCCCATTTTTACCCCTCATGCTCCATGCCTACTATAAATGAAGAGGAAGACCCATTTTCATAACGATCTCAAAATTAGTTTTAAGCTTGGTGTGATAAAATTCTCTCCACCCCTCTATGTTGAATATTTGCATTTTTAGTAAATACCTCAATATAGAGGTGTTTAGTGAAAATTATCTCTAGGATAAATTTCACCCCACCCATCTATTATGAATTTTTGCATTTTTAGCAATTATTCATAATAAATTGATATTGTGAAATTCATCCCTTATGGGAGGTAAATTCTAACCCATTCCTTTATGTTGAGATTGTGCATTTTTAGCAATTATCTCAATATAAAGTTACGATTTAGAATTTATATCTTTGGATGAGTTCTAATGTATAATTTTATAATTTTAGGATTTGCATTTTTAGCAAATCTCTTTTATTATTTAATTGTCCATTTTTAATTCATCCACTATCCTTTTTATTTTTATTTTGTAATTTTTAGTTTAGATTCAATAAATACATGAGTGAGGAATTGTAATTGAGAGATTGATGATGTAATTGAAGATTCCATTACAATTCAAGGCTTAAATGAGTTTGATATATTCCTCTCTTTTACTTTTATTTTAATCATCTCACATGCTTTCAATTGATTATCTTATATTTTTGGATGATGATTATTGAGGGTTAATAAATGGGATGAAATTTTGAAGCCCTTGTTGATGTAAAAAATTAGATCATATCTAATCATTCAATCACAGATAAATAAATGAGACAAAGAATTTTTAAAGTGGTTCAGCCTTATAAGAATGGCTTACGGCCACTGTTATGTTATTGCTGAGTGTTTTTGGGAATTCTCGATTACAAGTTCTCTCAAGAAATTCCGGTCCCTTTACAATGAGGATTGTACAATGTATTTATAGCCTTGGGGCTGTAATGTGAAAGGGTAATACATTAAATGATGTACATATGAAAGGGTGATTCATTCAATGCTCCTTAAGCGTATGCGTCTGAATGATAGACATTTAATGAACAGTCAAACTGTTGGTTATCCCGCTATTAATGCTTTGTTCGAGGTGCAGCTCGGACCGCCTAAGCTTCTCGGTGTTCAAGGGTTCCTCGGAGAGTTCTCGTTCCTCGGAGCATACGAGTTCCTCGGGGAATCGGTGTTCCTCGTTGTAGTATGGTTCCTCGGAGCGTGTGAGTTCCTCGGAAGTGTTTATTGTTGTCATGTAGACTGCCACATGTCTTCACTTTATTGATCTACGTCAGCAGACTAAATTTGGTATCAACAGAAGCCCCCAATGTTTCATAGTTCGAAATTTGAGGAGTATGGAATATTTTTTTCTCGGAATACGACAGTTTTAAATGATCCTCATGATTTTTAGGAGTGTTTCCTTCGTATTTATTTCTCCTTCCAAATTCGTTGAATCAGGCTTTTTAAATTTTTATGCTCGCTTCGATTCCCGCGCCACTCTTCGTCTTTTTAGCCGCCGTTGCCCGCTTTGATTCTCGCGCCCCTTTTCGTCTTTTTAGCCGCCGGTAACGTAATCGTCCCTTTTTGTAATCATTACTTTTCCTTTTCCCAAGGTAAGGTATTTAAACTTCACAGACACTCCCATCGTCTTCTACCTTTTCAAATTTATATCTTCGAGTTTTCCGTCGTCTCTTTCTCTCCTGTGTATTCATCTTTTCCATCGTTCGTTGTCATCAGATCCACTCTTTTTCTGTAAGATTTTCTTCCTTCTTCTTCATTTCTTTTATTCATCATGGTTTACCCTGTTGAATCTCTTGATAAGTTTCGCTCTGATTTTTCTATTCCCTCCTGGGTTATTCTGGAAGAGTTTTCTGAGCCTTCTGATTATTTCCGCTTGGCTGAGGGACATTGGTTCCCCAGTCTCTTTATTGCTGAGTGTGGATTTTATTTTCCACCCAATCCCTTATGTCTGGAATTTTGTCAATACTTTGAGGTTGTTCCTACCAGAATAGCCCCCAATACATGGAGAATACTTAATGGGGTGCATAGGTTAAATCAAATCCATGGAACTCGCATAGGGATTCCAGAAATCATGTTTTGCTATAGATGGGCAGTTGGTGATAACACCTTTTATTTAAAAACTAGATTTTTGAATAGGGCCTTAGTAGTCAATCTCTCGGATGCTAATAGGGATTATTTCGAGCACGGGGTTGCCATAAAAAATTGGCAACATGCTCCTTTATCTGGAGATGAAGTTTATCAGGGTCCCAGATGCCCTCCCTATGGCAATGGGATAGGTTATTTTTATTTCATTTTACTTATTTTGAAATCATGCTTCTTTTGTGTTTGATAACATATGTCACTAATATTTCAATGTTTATTTATTTGCAGTTGATAGCAAAAGAAAGTGCCCAAAAGAAGCATATGTTAATATAAGACATTTGAAACTTATCTGGAGTCTGCATCAGAGTGTTGCCGACGAGCATATTAGGTCAGCCTCATATCTGCTGCAGTACAAGAGCTATACCACCTCTTTTACTGCTCGTCCAGTAATAAGCGACGCAGAGCCAGTACCAGCTTCTACCAGCTCTTCGCCTGAGTCACACATTCCTTTAAATGAAAGGATGAAGAAGAGAAGACCTCCCACCCTTTTTGAGAAGCCTGCCTCTGGTGCTGGAGAGGCAAAAAGAAGTAAGGTTGATGTCCCAAAAGGGACAAAGAAGACTGATGCGCCTTCCTCGGCTGCTGCTGTTGTGAAGGTTGTTGAGAAGCCCGCAGTGGCTCCGAGTAGGTCTGCTGCTCCTAGAGAGGTGATTGTCATATCACCGACCAAGGGCTCCTCATTGGTTGAATCAATCCCTGTTCCCCCGAGGAAGCTGAAGAAGAGCTCCTCGGTCAATTTGGCTGACACCATCACTCAGCCCCCAACCATTGAAACTGGGGTTCCTACTTTTGTTCCCCCGAGCTCTGCCATGAGCTCGGTAAAGTCCTGGATCATTCCCGAGGTCCAAGGTACTGAAGAAAACCTTACTCGGGACATGGTCACCTCGTTAGCTGCTCGCCACCTTGCTTCTGTAAGTCTTCTTACTTTGAACTTTTCATATTTCCCTTATCATTTCTGTTTCTGACTTGTTTTCTTTTTATTTTCACAGTTGATGAGCTGCTTCAATATAATTTTGAAGAATGATGAAGCAATTAAAGCTTCGAGCTCCTCATCTGGTGTGAAGGAGGCTCTGGTGGGCTTGACGAGGTCTTTGGAAGATTCTCGCCAAAAATATGCTACTGACAAGGCAATTTGGGGGAATAAGCTTGCCTCCACCGAGCAGGAAAAAGCTCAAGTTGTTGAGATCTCCAAGGAGTTGGAGAAGAGAATAAAGGACATGGAGGGGAAAAATAAAGAGCTTGAAGAGAAGCTCAAAACTGTTGGGGAGCTTGAGGATAAGCTTAAGGTTGCTGAGAAAAAGTTGGGCCAACTTCAGGAAGTAATTCGACAGAAGGAGGAGGTTGAGAACAAACTGAAGACGGCTGAGAACCTTCTGTCCGAGAAACTTTCCTCGGAGAAGCTGAAGAGAAAGATGGCTGTGAAGAAGTCCTTCAGCGCTGGCTGGGACAAGGGGTGGAACAAGGGATTGGCTGCCATGGTGTCGCAAGTGGACTATGGCAGCCTCAAATACTTTAGGGATGGATGGGTTGCTGCCCTTCAGGAGATGAAAGTGGATGAAAATTCCGAACTCTTTCAGCAACACATCCCTGGTCCCCCTCCAACTCCTGAAGACTTAGAAGAGGATGAAGCTGCCTCCGAAGAGTCTTCTATGGTGATGGGAGATCATCCCCCAGCCATCCAGCCTGCTACCGAGGAACTTCAGCAAATCGTTACTTCTTCCTAGCAACTGCTGGCGCTCCCTAAGCAACTCTCTACTCCCTCCGAGTAACCTACTTCCTCGTCCCAGCCTCCCGAGAAGGTTTTGGGAGACAAGGAAAATGTGTAGAGTTGTTCGGGTTTATCTTTATATTTTTCTTTTGTCAATTGTAACCCAGCACATGTAACTCTGAACTTTATGATCTAATAAAACTTGGACTTTTTTGCATACTGTTGTATATTTTCTATTCATACTCTGCTTGTACTTCTTATTGATTATTGGTTTTTCTTTCTCTGCTAGTTTCTGGCCAGGATGGAATTACTATCTGCCCATGATACAAAGCTGCTACGACATTGTAATGAATACTTTAAGGCTGGTCACACAGAACTGAGTGCAGCAGAAGTCGTCGACATCCTCGGCCAAGATGCTTAAGAACAGGCAGTTGAAGAATGCTAATATCTAAAGCGTCTTCTTAATCGAGCTGTGGCCAATAATGTGGCCTATTATGATATGATCGAGGATCTCCAAGTCACCCTCGAAGACCTTCAGCTACAATACAAAGAATCCACTGCCTTGTTGCATGAAGGGTACGAGAAGAAGTACCAGCAGATTATTGCCGACAAGGGATACGAGAAGCTTTTTGCTGGCTATGATGTAAGGGAGAGAACCCTAAAGGGTGAGGTCGAGGAGTGCAGACAAATCGCTGAATTTCTAGAGCAAGAGAACAACAACCTGCAAAGGGAGCTGTCACAATTGAAGTCTGCAGCTTCCACTTCAAAAGCCTTAATTCCAGTGACTGATGAGGGATTCTTGTTCTTGGAGGTCGAGAACGTCAATTTGAGGGACGAGTTGGAAACCTTGAAAAGGTCTGGCCCTTCTTCTTCTTCTCGGGGATGAGCAAGAGCACCTCGAGGACGAGCAAGAGTAGCTCGTATTCCTGTTGAGGAACAGAGGACTCAGTCTGCCTTAGAGAATCAAGCCTTCCAGTTAATGGCGAAGAACCAGGCGTTGGCTGAAATGTCAAAGAAGATCAGGGACCTGGAAGAGCAGCTCTCTGGGCAGAAATCTGCTTTGGAGAATAAGGAACTCTTTATAAAAAATCTCCACGAGCAGCTGGAGAGGCTAACATATCAGTTCCACAAACAGCCCAGGGAGTTTTGGATGGCTGGATACAACGAAGCGCTATACCACTTGGACGATCATATCCAGAATGCCAATAATGAGGGCTACAAGCATGGCTGGTTGAATGCCCTAGGTGTGCTGCAACTCGAACAGGGTCATTACCTGTGGGACTACCATGATCTCGGGCTGCTCGATTTACCTGTGCCACCGTACAAATTGGATATGAGTTGGATCCCTGCACGGGCCATTCCTCGGAGCTTGATTTCAAAGTATCTCGGTGACTATAATCTCCATTCAAAAGCCGAGATATCTCATCCCGAGCATCTCCTAGATCGACCATCCGTGATGAATATTAGGATGTTAAAAGATCTCAACTTCATAAATTCTCCTCTGCCTTTAAATGATCCGCCTGCTAGCGAGGAACCTGTGTCAAAAGCAGAGGGAAAAAGACCAGTAGAATAGGCATTTTGATGTAGTAGTTAGTATACATTTCAATGTCAATGTAACTTTCATTTCATTATCAATGTAATTTATTTTGAATTCAATGAAAGACTTTCATTTTCATTTGCAATCTTAATTGCTATTATCTTGTAATTATCAAACACTTTATTTTTGTGCATGCATATCTGTTAAAAAGATAACAATATTGTGTAGTTTATCGATCAACTTATTGTCGAGTAGCTTGAATTTATGGTAGTCATTTGGCAAAAATAATATTTTGTTTCTCGACCATTTTAGCAATAATTACGAGTATAAAAAATGTTGCTCGATCACTTAATAATAAAGTTACGAGTATAAAAAATGTTTAAAATGTTTTCGACTAACCAAGGTCATTAAATTTTACTTGTCGACCAACTACAGTTAGTGGGTTTTTATCCCCGACCAACCATAGTTAGTAGATTTTTCTCTTAAATGATTCCGACCAACCAAGGTCGGTAAATTTTCCTTGTCGACCAACTACAGTTGTTGGGTTTTTATCTCCGACCAGCCATAGTTAGTCTTTTTGAAATAATTTTACTTCCCGACCAACTCAAGTTGGCATTTTCGAGAATATATTTACTTCCTAACCGACATAAGTTGGCATTTTTAGGAATACTTTATTTCCCGAGAAACATATAGTTTTATTTCCCTTAGGATTACAAATTTTACTTCCCGGAGGAATATTGGTAGCTTTACTTCCCGGAGGAATATTGGTTTCTCGACCAACCTTAGTTGGCGTTTTCGAGAAAAAATTTGAGCAGCCTGAGCTTTGCCGATTTTTGCCCCGAGTGGTGTGTAGCACTAGTATTCGCCAAAAAAATTTCAATAGAAAGAAAGAATTCGGTAGAATATCTTCATTTTATTCATCGCTGATAATACTTGCGCAGGTGCTCTGCGTTCCATGCATTCTTAAACTCCTCCCCTTCTAGAGTTGCTATTCGGTAAGTTCCTGGTCGAACAACTTCTGTAACTCGGTATGGTCCATGCCAGTTCGCCTCCAGCTTATTGTGCTTTTGAATTACTTTCTTCAGCACATAGTCTCCTTCTTTCAGGTCGCACTTCTTCACCCTCTTGTTGTAGAACAAAGCTGTTCGCTGCTGGTAGACAGCATTTCTAATGGCTGCTTCTTCTCTAACTTCCTCGAGCATGTTTAAATCCAATCTTCTCATTAAGTCACTGACAGGGGAATTGAAATTCAGTACTTTGTGTGTTGGGAGGCCCAACTCGACAGGTATAACAACTTCACTTCCAAACGCCAGCATGTATGGTGATTCTCCTGTTGCTACTCGGGAAGTAGTCCGGTAAGCCCATAGTACTGACTGTAACTCGTTGATCCAGTTTGCTTTTGCATCATCCAGTCTTTTCTTCAATCCATTTAGCAGCGTTCTGTTCGTCACTTCAGTTTGTCCATTGCTTTGAGGATGGCCTGGTGCTGAGTGGACCTTCAAAATATTTGACTGATGACAATAGGCAGCGAACTCCTCGTTATCAAATTGTGTTCCATGGTCTGTGATGAAAGCATGAGGAAGACCATATCGACAAATGATGTTCTTCCAAATAAATTGGTACACCTTCTCCTATGTCATATCAATGAGAGGTTCAACTTCCACCCACTTAGTAAAATAATCCACTGCGACGACGAGGTATTTGAACCTTCCTCTAGTCGTTGGCAGTGGTCCAACCAAATTTATTCCCCACATGGCAAATGGCCAAGAGGAAGTGATTGGTGTCAACAATGCTTGTGGAGTTCTTCGAATGGAGGAAAAGCGCTGGCACTTGTCACATTTCTTGGCATAGGCTACACAATCAGCCCTCATCGTTGGCCAGTAATATCCCTGCGTCATCATCCTTTGCAAAAGTGTCCGATCTGCTACATGGGCCCCACATGACCCTTCATGGATCTCTTCAATCAATTCTTTCACCTCGGAGGGATGTACACATCTCTGTAAACCTTCCATAATTCCTCGTCTATATAAAACACCGTTAGTTAATACATACCGAGCAGCTTTAAACTTCAATTTCTTGGCTGCGAGCTTGTCAATTGGTAATTCTCCCTCCTCAATGTATGCCCTGATGGGATCCATCCAAGATGGTCCTAAATCAAGGGTGATAAATTTCATCGCCAAATCTTCATCTATACTCCGACCAGCCAAAACTTCAATTGGGATTGTTCTTCGTAGCTCGGTACGAGTAGCTGATGCTAATCGAGCTAAGGCATCTGCTCTTGCATTCTCCATTCTTGGTATTCTGACCAGCTGAATTGCAGCAAATTCTGATACCAACTCCATCACCTTTGCCTGATATTTGATCATTAATTCTCCTTTGGCTGCATATATTCCCAACATTTGATTTACAATTAATTGAGAATCACTGAAGACAATAATTTGCTGCGCCCCATAATTTTCGCCAAATTAAGACCTGCAATCATGGCCTCATACTCAGCTTTATTATTGGAAGCTTTGAATTGGAAACGTAGGGCGTACTCCATGTCGACCTCGTCCGGAGTGCTCAAAACTATCCCTGCCCCACTACCTGTTGTGCAAGATGAGCCATATACATATAGCCTCCATATAAGTAACTCGTCTTCAAACTTCTGATCTGACAGAGTTCCTCGGCGAAATATTTATTGCTTCCTTTCATCTTCGCCTGATATTTCTCGATCTTCGTCGGTCATCTTTTCTTTCCCTTTAACCAATCAGAGTTGGTCTGAGCTCGAATTTGATGATCCTGTAACATCCACTTGCCCTTTTACCAATCGGAGTTGGTTTGATCTTGTGTTTGTTGATCCTGTAACATCCACAGGTTGATCAGCGAGCAACTCTTGCTCCTCGGGGGTATCAGGATAAGTGAACTCTGCTATAAAATCTGCTACATCTTGCCCTTTTAGCGATGATCTGGGTTCATAGACTATATTGTATTCTCCGAGCTCTATTGCCCAGTACATCAATCTCCCTGATTTTTCTGGTTTATGAAGGGCTTGTCTCAGTGGCATATCAGTATATACTACTATGGTATGAGCCTGGAAGTATGGCCTCATTCTTCTACTCGCCTCAATCAGCGCCAGTGCTAACTTTTCCAGCCTTAGATATCTGATCTCTGCTCCTCGGAAGGCCTTACTTGTGTAATAGATTGGTTTTTGTACTCCATTCTCCACTCTGATCAACGTCGAGCTAACTGCATTCTCAGACACTGCAAGATATAAGTATAATTTTTCTCCCATCACTGGCCTGGATAACAATGGAGATGCTCCCAAGTATTTCTTCAAGTCTTGAAAAGCATTCTCACATTCATCATTCCACTCAAAAGTCTTTCGGAGTGTCTTAAAGAATGGGAGACATCGATCAGTTGCTCGTGATACAAATCTGTTGAGTGCTGCTACTCGTCCTGTAAGACTTTGCACCTCTTTCTTCATCGTTGGAGATCGCAGCCCTAATAGAGCTTTGATCTTTTTAGGATTCGCCTCAATGCCTCGTTGGTTGATAATGTATTCGAGAAACATGCCTTCTCGTACTCCAAATATGCACTTCGTCAGGTTCAACTTCATTTGGTATTTTTCTAGTTGATCAAAAGTCTGACTTAAGTCAACTAGATGATCAACAGCTTTTTTGCTCTTCGTAAGCATATCGTCAACATAGACTTCCATATTGCAACTGATTTGTTCGGCAAAGACTTTGTTCACCAGCCTCTGATATGTCGCACCTGCATTTTTCAAACCAAAAGGCATAACATTATAACAATAAGTTCCCCTAGGGGTAATGAAAGAAGTACTCTCCCTGTCTTCAGGTTTCATTTTAATCTGATTGTAGCCAGAATAAGCATCCATAAAACTCAGCAGCTCGTGTCCCGAGGTAGCATCGACTAGTTGATCAATTTAGGGCAGTGGAAAGTGATCCTTTGGGCATGCTTTGTTGAGGTCGGTGAAGTTTACACACATCCTCCATTTGTTGTTCTTCTTTTTTACCATCACCACATTGGCTAACCAGTCTGGATATTTAACATCTTCAATGAAGCAAGCTTTCTGAAGCTTCTCGACTTCCTCCTGTATAGCTTGATTCTTCTCGGGACTGAATACTCTTCTTCTCTGCTTCACAGGCTTGATCTCCTTATTCACATTGAGCTCGTGACATAAGAAATTTGGGTCTATCCCAGGCATATCCTCATGACTCCACGCAAAAGTTTTCTTTCTGCTTCTTAGGAAAGTTATCACTTCCTGTTTTAGTGAGGTTTCCAATGATGAACTTATTTGAGTAGTTCGCTCAGGGTGCTCTTCGTCCAGAATGATGTTTTCAGTAGCTTCAACCACTTGACCCTTCACGAGTTGAGACTCATCTCTAGGATCCAATGTTTCAATTTCTGCCCCTTCTTCCACTTGATAAGTAGTAGTCTTTTTCCTTGATTCCTCCAGTTCTTCTTGCTCGGCGGATGAATAATAGCATTCCCGAGCTACTTTCTGATCACCTTTAACAACTCCTACTCCAAAATTTGTTGGAAATTTCAGGCATTGATGCACCGTTGATGGTACAGCCTCGAAATTCTTCAATCCTACTCTTCCCATGATGATATTGTATGATGATTGAACATTCTTATCCATCACGAAGAAACGTATTCTTTCTGTTCGACAAGCAGGCCACGTACCAATGAATATATCCAACTTGATCGTCCCAAGTGGAAATACTTTCTCTCCAGTAAAACCGATGAGGGGTCTATGATAAGGCTCTAATTGAGATAGCTTTAGATTTAAACTATCGAAGCACGAGTAGAACATGATGTCTGCCGAGCTACCATTGTCGACCAGTACTCTTGAAATTATTACTTCCTTCATCCTCATTTTGATCACCAATGGATCATCATGAGGATATAGAACACCCGCGAGGTCATTCTTTGAGAAACCAATGACCAATTTCTCTTTGTTCACCTTTCTCGGGCGATCCTCCTCAGCTAGATTTATTCGTTGAATGTACGAGCAAGCTTGAGCCTCACAGAGGTAAGCTTTTCTCTCGGCAGTAAGGTCTCCACCTCCTGCACCTCCACCTGTCATAACATTACAGTCAAATGACCCAAAGCGTATTGAAAATACCTCTCGTTCTGGCTGCCTTGGTCTCTTGGGAAGATCGGGGTCATCCTCGGGATCAACTTCATGGTTTCTCTTCTTGTTCTCCTCTGATCGACGAGGAGATCTAGACCTCTCTCTTGCTCGGTCGTTGTTTCTTCTTTCGTTTCCACGATCAACATACTTTGACAGCTTTCCTCGTCGAATGAGTGTTTCAATCTCATTTTGAAGAGCTATGCAATTTTTGGTCATATGGCCATGATCTTTATGAAACTCGCAATACTTCGCCTTATTCCTCTTGTCAGGGTCTGCCTTCATTTTCTCTGGCCAGTTTTGTTCCTCATTGTTCTTGATTTCCTCTAGAACATGGTTGATATCCTTCTTCAAAGGAGTATAGTTATCATATTTCTTCATTACATCCCATACCGACCTGTTTTTTGAATGTTTGCCATTACCATTGTTCTTATGCTCTTTCTTTTTAGCTTTATCGCCTTCCACCTTGGTTTCTTTGGCATCCATGTTCTTCTTCGCATCCATAGCCTCCTCGGCATTCATAATCTTGGACGCTTTTCCCATCAAGTCTGACATGGTTCTCGGTGGATCTTTGGCCAAAGTGTAGTACAACTTGTTGGGCAGTAGTCCACTTATCAAGGCAGTAATCGCCGTCTTCTACTCATAATCAATGACTTCAAGTTTCTCATTATTAAAACGAGTTATATAATCTCTAGTACTCTCACCAGCCTTTTGTCTAACACTTAACAGATGTGCTACTCGTTTAACTGGCTTTGCCCCAAAATAGAAATTCCCAATGAATAACTCGGCCAGTTGAAGAAAGGTTGAGATCTTACCCCGAGGAAGATTATTATACCATATTTGAGCAGATCCGGTAAGAGTTCCCGAGAATGCCCTGCATCTCATCTCATCTAGAACAGCATAGATGTCAGCTGCAGCTTGATATTGTTCTATATGAAGGACAAGATCAGTCTTTCCATCATATTTGGGAGTCACAACAGGTGCTTTGAACTTTGATGGTATTGGAAAATCTACAATAGCCTGGACAAAAGGTATTCCTCGAATAAAGGTTCGTTATAGAGGGTTTTTGGCCTTAGCCATTTCCCCTAATCTATCCTCCAGCCTCTGAATAGAGCCTTTCCATGCATCATTCCCTTCCTCGGGCCTATTGGTTCGAGCAGATGATCGTGTTGAAGTGGCTTCCTGGGATCTATCTTGACGAGTAGCTGGTCGCTCATAGGATCTATCTTGATGAGCAGCTAGTCGCGACTGGGTAGATCCTTCCCTTAAATCCGATGGTCGTCGAAAACCCCTCGTAACGAATTTTGGAGGACTTCTACTCCTTCTAAGTCCTAATCGATCAAAAGGTGATACCCTGCTCAACCTCTCTAGCGCACTAATCCTTTCTGGAGAAAGAGTGATACGTTGTTCAGTATCTGTGGCTCGCACTGACGAAGTTCATCCAGGTTGATAAGAAAAATCTTCAGACTCTTCATTGCGATATGAATCAATACGCTTAGTACGTGAGGATGGCGCATGGGTGTTTCTTTTAATACTCCGCAGTCCTGAATGAGTTGGTGCACCGCCATGAAGGGTTTGGATGAGTTGTCGCGTTGTTTCTTGCATGACGGTCTGGCCCTGAGCCAGATTTGTCATTATTCCAGCTAGATCTGGAATATTTGGCGGAGCAGATGGATTTGGAGGGGTTCCAGCATTTCGATTGCTGGATTCCGGAATGTCAGCCATTCGTAATGGATTATTTTTGGTGAAAAACGATATTACCAGTCGATTCCCACAGACGGCGCCAATCTGTTGATGTAAAAAATTAGATCATATCTAATCATTCAATTACAGATAAATAAATGAGACAAAGAATTTTTAAAGTGGTTCAACCTTATAAGAATGGCCTACGTCCACTGTTATGTTATTGCTGAGTGTTTTTGAGAATTCTCGATTACAAGTTCTCTCAAGAAATTCCGGTCCCTTTACAATGAGGATTGTACAATGTATTTATAGCCTTGGGGCTGTAATGTGAAAGGGTAATACATTAAATGATGTACATATGAATGGGTGATTCATTCAATGCTACTTAAGCATATGCGTCTGAATGATAGGCATTTAATGAACAGTCAAACTGTTGGTTATCCCGCTATTAATGCTTTGTTCGAGGTGCAACTCGGACCGCCTGAGTTGCTCGGACCGCCTAAGCTTCTCGGTGTTCAAGGGTTCCTCAGAGAGTTCTCGTTCCTCGGAGCATATGAGTTCCTCGGGGAATCGGTGTTCCTCGTTGTAGTATGGTTCCTCGGAAAGTGTGAGTTCCTCGAAAGTGTTTATTGTTGCCATGTAGACTGCCACATGTCTTCACTTTATTGATCCACGTCAGCAGACTAAATTTGGTATCAACAGCCCTCATGAGTCCAAAATTGTTAGTTTACTTATTAGGATAATTTTGTTTATCTCACATTTCTTAAATTAGCTTTTACTTCTTAATTAGTAGTTATAAAAATTAGTATATAGTTAGTTAATTAATATTCCCTTGAAAAATCCATAAAAAATAGAAAAAGTAAAAATAGAAAAATATAATAAAATGCAAATGAATCTATATATATGTCCTATCCAATTTTGTGTTTCACCCTTATATGTGGATTGATACCCTTACTTACCTCTACACTTGAGATTGTTATATTTGTAGGTATTTGAGGTTTTGATTAGAGAAAGACTTTTCAAGCAACGACGAAAACATACACGCAAAATTCAATTCTATCACTACTACAGGTGCCGGCCCCCTCGACATATTTTCAAGCCTAAGTGTGCTTGTGTTTCGAATTTTGTTGTATGTTACACGCACACCATGCTACTCTAGACATCTACTACACTAGATTTGACATTTTCCCAAGTTCCCAAAGCCATACAGGGAACCAAAGATGGAAAATCCTGAATATGAGGTGGAGTAAAAATCCATCGCCGACGACACTTGGTACACCTCTCGACTGTTTGTCCATGATCAATATATGACCATGAAGATCTTAAACTTCCTGGACTCTTGTAATGAGAAATTTAGCGCCCACTATTTAAAAAACCCCACAGGTCGTTGATGACTTTTACCAAAGGTTCAAGCCTATATTCAGAAAAGTACAGGACAACCTATACTCCAAAATAATCAAAGGCATCACTGATAGGGAAAAAATTATCCATACGAGTATCAATGTATGCTGGAATTTTCAATTGATAATCATATGGACGCATTGGTGAATTTTTTCCATATAGTTCCCACCATGTTTTTCTAGGAAATAATTTGTCCATATAATTCCCACTATCACTTATAGGCTATAATTCGTCCATACAATGCCCACCATCACTTATAGGAAATAATTTGTCCATACATCCATACGAGTATCACTAAAAGAATCCAACATACACTAATACTGGTATGGACGAATTGTTTACTATCAGTGATGACTTTAATTATTTTGGAGCAGTGGTTGTCCTGAACTTTTCCTAATACAAGCCTGAACCTCTGGTAAAAGTCTTCAATGGACTGCATGGTTTTTAAAGTGATAGGCACTGAATTTTTCGTAGCAAGAGTCGGGGAAGTTTAAGAGCTGAACAATCAGATATTGATCATGGACAATCAATCGAGAGGTGTACCAGGTATCATTGGCGATGGATTTGTACTCCACCTCATATTCGGGTTCTCCATCTTAGGCTCTGTATGGCGTTGGGAACTTTGAAAAGTGTCAAAGATAGTATAGTGTGTTCTTAGAGTAGCATGGAGTGTGTGTGAAATCTAATAAAATTCGAAAACGTGCACACTTAGGATTTAAAACGTGTCGCGAGGGGGCAATCACTCCCATCGTCACCCAAACAGTACCGCGCGTAGCACAAACACCTCGTTCGTAACTGTTTAGAGTTGAAGAGTTTGGCAACTTTTTATATCTTAAGATTTTTGCAAATTTTTAGAGCTCTAGAATTTTGCAAATAAGACATTAATTAGAGAGAGATGATAGGAGAAATTGGAAAGTCTACGTACTATGATAACCAATAATTATCCAACAATCAAACAAATAATTATCCTATCATGGACTCTGTGATCCACGGTACCATAAAAAACCATTTATACCATGGCCCAAGTGGAAAATACTTCAAAATCTTTTATAGGACTTGCGAGCACTTGCGATATTTTGCATCTTTGTTCTTCCCATTGTCACAAATCACATATTTATGCTCACTACATACAGGACATTCGTCCCTCTCTTCGTGTTCATTGCGGTATAATATGTAATCATAATTGCACACGTGAATAGATTTGTATTTTAAATCTAAACCCTTCAAGATCTCCGTCACAGTAGGATAATTTTCTTGTAACGTGTTCTTTTTGTGAGAATTTCTTTAACCCACTTAAGAATTTCGGTTATGCTGTTTCTAGAAAAGATAAATTGACTCTTACAATTATGAAAACCAATGATTGCATATAATACCAAGGGATATTCATCTAAATCTTTATACAACAGTCTAGCCGCATCGGCTTTCAACCCTATGTATTCTCGATCTCCTGGTTGTTTAGCGTCAAATTATTCATTTACTTGGTCATATTGCACATTATCTGTATTCATATGTTAGTGATTTTGACGGATGTGGAATCCATAAAAATCATCAATTAAGTCAGTTAATGGATGATGTATTGGTGGATCAAGTACCACTTCCACTCGTTGAGGTTCCGTTATGCGGTCAGTGATTAGGCATAAATTCTTCCAAATTTACCCCTTAATTTAGAGGATTTTATTACCTCAGTCAATGTAAAATGAATTAGTTTATCTCATATCTTCGCTAACGATTTTGTCTAACAAGTATCCCGAGTTTCGTGTATATATTATTAATTTTACAGGTATTTAATACATGAAAGAAAGAAACCGAAAGAAGCAAGAGAAAAGAAAGAGGACGAATCAGAAGGGAAAAGCAAAATTTCCACCACAAATCAGGTTGAGGACCCAAAATAAAAGTCGAAGATCTCGAGTTTATGAAGAGGGTAGGAAGAAACGTCATCCCAATCCGAGTTCTGTATTAGATGTTATGAATACACGAAGATGCGAGATAATCAAGAAATTTTGAAGAGATATTCAAAATAAATTGATAAGACAATCCAGACAAATCCGATTTATTTAAAAAACGGATCAATCCGGGTACCAAAGATCTCTGCATAAAAATACGTCTATCGGACCAATTCGATCTTAAAAAAAAACGGATCAGTCCGACCCTCAAAATCACTGGATAGCGACCTGTCTAGCTAACCAATCCGGTTTATTTGAAAAATGGATCAATCTGGTTGTTACCAGGATCAATCTAGTATGTCTTGATCGGATCGATCCGGGGTTCGAGATTTGGGCTGATCTTCTTCTTGATATAGTTTTGTATGCATCAAACTCTTGTAATTTTCATAGGGTATAAATTTAAAATACCTCCCAGACATTAGGGAGGCTTATAATCCATTTTAGAGAAGCTTTATAATTAGCTTAGAGGAGAAAACAACAAGAATCCTAGTTTATATACCTTTGATTTCAGTTATGCAATTCAAGTAATTTTATTCCAATTCTTGGTTTCATTATTCCAGTACTTACTTCTTCAGTAGTAATTTCATTCTTCTTCACCTTCAATTGTTAGTAAAAATGCTTTCTTTCATTCAAAACATGTTTTCTTTTAGCTTTAATATGTCCGGCTAAGTTTTCAAGGGTTGGGGTGTATGAACCTCACCCGATGTAATTCATGATAGTGGAAATAGAAGTTGGAATTAAAATCTTAGGTGAATTGTGTCGTATAATCTTAGGTTAATATGATTATGTTTTAATTCATCCTTTGCTCACATACTGTGTGGGATACGATCCCTCATATATGTAATACTTAGGAGCGTTAAAGACTGGGTTTTAATTCATCCCTTGCTTACATATTGTGCGGGCTACGATCCCTCATATATGTAATACTTAGGAGCGTTAAAAACCGAGTTCATTTAAAGTTTTGATTCTGAATCCAGTATCCTTCGAAGTGAATTACTAGGGTATGGGGGATTGTAACCCGGCTTATCTTTCTCATTTCTTAGTTGAAGTTTTAGTCGAATCGTCATTAGAACTTTCTTTAATTAGAGTAATTGCATATCATTTATTCATAATTTCATTAATTAATCATTTTCAAAATTGCATCTAGTTATAGTTATTTTACAATCAAAATCACGTTTTCGTTCTTTTTAGAGTCAAAGTTAGGCTACCTTTGTGTTTCCAACATCGTTACGAATTCGTTCGTCCTGTGTCCCTGAGGATCGATACCTGACTTATTGGATTATTACTTGAGCGACAGGCTTGCACTTGAGCCTAAATAGTACACACACTAGACACATTTGTGGTCCCGTCAAGTTTTTGGTACCATTGTCAGAGATTTAGGTAGACTTATGTTAGATCAAGTCAATCTAAAACTTTGACCAAGAAAATCCACACACACACACACACACACACACACACACACACACATATATATATATATATATATATATATATATATATATTTCATCATCACTCAAAATCCTTTAATGCAAAATCCTGAACATACTCAGACTCCTCACAATACTCCAATCAAAATCCACAAAAACCCTATAGTTGAGTATAACTCTGATATCCCCCACACACCTTATGTCCTATAATTTTGGTTTCCAATTCCTACTCCCGAGCACTCGATCAGTAGCTACACCCTGAGTCAAACTTCGAGTCACACATCTAGGATACCGAGTGAGTACACAGAGTCATTTGAAGAGAGTGCGAGTGCGATGTCTGACGCAGAGAGTTTCGGTACTGGAGAGGGAGATATCCCCTATCGTCCCATGAAAGACTTACTCTTTCATGAGTGGACTGCCACCCCTGGTTGCATTTTACTTTTGTATAATGCCGGTCAGTTCCACTTTTGCAATGGGATGATACATATTCTCCTTACGTTTCATGGCATGGATTCAGAGAAACCATACCTGCATGTTCGTGAGTTCAAAGAGGCGTGTGACATATTTAGTGATAAAGCTTTCATGCAAGATGTCGTTTACCTTAAGATTTTTCCTTTTTCCTTTTTCCTTAAAAGATAAAGCCAAGACTTGGATATGGTCTCTACCCCCGAACTCCGTCACTTTCTAGAGAGATATGCAATCTAAGTTTGTCTCAAAATTCTATCCACAGCACAAGGCCAAATCTGCCAAAACTCAAATTTAAGCTTTCCAACAACACGATAATGAGTCTTTTGATAGATGTTGGGAACGTTTCCAAGAGTTAGTAAGCGCATGCCCCCATTATGGTTTTGACAAACACCTAGTTATATCTTTCTTCCATAATGGGATGACAATAGTTTCCAAACAACTTGTGCAAATAATGTGTGAAAGAACCTTTTGGGTTTTAAACTCTTGCAATGCCTAGGCCCATCTTAAGTATGTCGTAGAGACTACTCAAGCATGGGACATATATGATCCCAACCAAGCTCGACCTAGACAACCATCTATCAACCAGGCTGCAATCGGTCTATACCATTTGGATATCAATACCTTAATAGACCGTCGATTCGATTAGTTTCAGAGAGATATGAAAGATTGGTTTGATGGCCGGTTGAGAAGCATCTTCAGATCCAACCATGGTTCGAAAGAAAAGGTGTGCACTATCTATGAGGTGGGCCACTCCACAAAGACATGCCCGATGATTTCTGCCTAAAAGGCCATGCACACTGAGCAGGTGGATGATATAGAAGGATTCAAGGGGAATTTTAATTCCATGCATGGGAACTCTTATAACCCTTCATGGATAAACCATCTTGGTTTCAACTATATACAACCATAAGCTGTGATGAACCCACATTCATAAGTTGTCCTGCCTCCGCCACTTCCTCAATACCAACAGGCACCACCACCTCCAACTCCATATGTATCTCCACTACGGAGGAGCCTCGAGGATATAATGAACCAATTCATAATTTCTCAAGGTGCAAATAATGTTCGATATGAACGCATGTTCGCCAAAATAAATGAAAATATCTCAAAAATGCTGTCCGAATTGAGCATCCAAGAGAAGGTCAAGTTTCCTGCCTAAGGCCAAAGATCTCCCCAAGGTTAAACTAGTGTTAGTTCCACCTCTACAGAACAACAGGAGCACTACCAATCTATAACCACTCTTCATAGTGGTAGAGTTGTTGATTTATCACCTCCCCCACACGACATTTCAACACGAAAGAGGCCGAAGATATATCCTTAAATGAGAGTGAAAAGGAAAACACTAGTGAGCCCGAGGTAGTTATAAAACCACCCTTCGCTACGCCATTTCCTCAAAGATTGGTTCCTGCCCATAAAAGGACCATAAGTGAAGAAGTGCTAGAGGTGCTTAAGAACGTGAAATTAAACTTACCTTTCCTCGATGAAATAAGGCCAATCCCATCCTATGAAAAAGTCATAAAATACTTATTGACAGTCAAGAGGAGGATGAAGGTAAAGAAGAACGTGTTTCTAGAACAAAATGTGATCTCAGTCCTTCTTAATGATCTCCCACCTAAATATAAAGATCCCGGTGCACCCACTATTTCCTGCACCATTGGAGAGAACAAATTCAAAAAATCCTTACTCGATTTGGGGGCGAGTATTAATATCCTACCCTATTCTATTTATAGGAAACTTGATCTGGGTGATCTTAAGTTCACAAGGATCACTCTCCAGTTAGCGGATCAAATCGTGATGATACCAAGGGGTATAGTTGAGGACGTGATAGTCGAAGTGGACATTTTCTACTTCCCGGTGGATTTTATCATTTGGGACACGGATCCCTCCTTCGCCTCGAAAAATCATGTTCCCATCATCCTTGGATGCCCATTCTTAGCTACGGCTAACGCAGTGATCAATACTAGAAATGGGCAAATGAAACTCACTTTTGGGAATATGACTTTAGAAACAAACATCTTCAACATAGCCCAACAAGCAGGGGAAGAAGATGATCTTCACGCGGTGAGCTTAATTGATGAGATTGTAAAAGAACACTTTGAGGAAAATTTCTATGGAGATGCCTTAGAAGCTTGCTTAGCTTCTAGTTATGAGAGTGAGGGAGACGACATCGAGTTTGAGAGGGAGATAGAGGAGTTGAGAGGCTTACTCGATGATAGAGCGTCGGACGAGGACGCGAGATATGTTAATTGGGTTTCTCGATTCAACGAGTTACCGCCAAGAGAAGCACGCATGGTGCCCTCTAGTGACACATTCCCGACTCTCGAGTTGAAGAAACTACCCTCCAATGTTAAATATGATTTCCTATGGGAAAGTGAGACATTTCTTGTTATTGTCTCCTCTAGCTTAGATGAAGAGCTCGAGGGTAAATTACTAAAGATTTTGAGGAAGCAACAAGGTGCTTTTGGTTGGTGTATACCTGATTTAAATGGGATAAGCCCTATAATTTGCACCCATAAGATTCACCTCGGGGAGGATGTTAAGCTTTCGAGAGAAATGTAAAGATGGCTAAACCCCATAATGAAAGATGTGGTGATGACTGAAATTATAAAGCTATTGGATACCGGGATTATCTACCCAATCTCGGATAGTAAGTGGGTGATCCCCATTCAAGTCGTCCCAAAGAAGTCGGCGATTAGGCAGGGTTTTGCCGCGGCGCGAGAGTCACCTACGCGCCGGTCATTTTATATTCGGCTCACCTGAACTATACAAAAACCTAAGTTACAACTACACTCAACTGGTGAGTACAGCGGTAAGTCGGGTATCGAATCCACAGAGAATGTTCGATAGATCGTAACAGATTATTAATTCAGGAATAAAACTGTAAAAAGGTGATGGTTGGTTGTAATTAAAAGAAGAGAATAAGTTAAGTCTAAAGAAAAGTAAAGCGAGGATAGGGATATCATCCAACCATACGGATAAAAAAAACTACTAATAAAGATTCCGGCTCAAAAGCAATTTAATCGAGCATTATCAATTAAACATAAATTTCACACAATAAGGAATTTAAGCCAAAGTTTCGAGAATAAATACTTAACCAAAAATTGGTCGCACGCGGATTAAACTCGGATTATCTCTATAAACACTAACGATGCACGACATAGAAAGTTAAACGCATAATAATCCGACTTTAATTCGCGCGGGTTTAATTAAACGCAATTTTACACAAACCTCATTTTTGGAGCTCGAGGCCCGAAAATGGCGGAACAAAATTCCGAACCTATTTATCTAGGGGCAATACATGAATTAAACTAAATTATATTCATTAAACTAGGAAAGCAAGTAATAAAGCAAGTAATCTACTTACAAAGCATGGAAACTAAATTACAAAGCAAGGAAAGATGAAGAACAAACTATATTAAAGTAAATGGAAATGAATAGTTCAATCTTAGAAAACCAATTGGTTGTCACCCCAAGAAGAAGAGAAAATGAGCTCTCCAAACCAAAACCTAACCTAAAATATATTCTAAAACTATATATTACAAGATATCTACAAAGTTGGGTTATATAATAAGTTAGAATAAAAGAAAAGAAGAAAGAAAAGAAAAGAAAATATCTGCAGAAAAACAGGGGATCGACCGATCGACCCCTTTGGTCGATCGGCCGACTGTTGAAATCGTGGTAAATTACCGAAGGGTTGATCGATCGACCTTTTTGGTCGATCGATCGATCAAGCGGGCAGATTGCAATTTCCCCTGTTTTGGCTTGCATTCCTTCTCCACTAAAATCGCCATAACTTCGTCATACGGACTCAGAATCGTGCACCATTTGCGGCCACACGAAGCTAGAGAGGAGGGCTACAACTTTTGTGTGGTTGTCGAGCCAGGTGACCAAGTTGTGAAATAATCAGATAGCCCTTAAACGTGCAATTGCGTACGAAAATTGCGCGAAACGCGTCTGAACTTTACACTTAGTAGCTAAATACCTACAAAAGCCCAATTATACCTCATATAGCATGTTAATCAATATAAACCGAGGTTGTCTAGTTAACAGGCTTAAATATAGAGACTAAGGCACCCGAGGGGGCTAAAATGCATAGGTTCGACGGATGAAATACGTAATATGTGCGTATTATCACACCCCCTAACTTACACATTGCTAGTCCCTAGCAATGAAGTAGGATGTAACAAGAACAACTAGCACCAAAGCAGGATAAGTACAAAAATATGGTATAAAAGCATAAAGCCACTTTCGCGGACGATTCGATTGCATTTAGCGTATGCAATAAGCCGTTAAACCCCTTGGTTATCCTAGTGGACGAGTGTCGTCTCATGAGGATTTTTAGTGATGATACCCACAAACATCATAAAGTTTCCTCAAAATATGCCCAATCAAGCTTGCAACAAACTCAACAATACGAACAAGATTTCAATATGTTATTAGCAAAGCAAACGAATTCACATGAAAAGTCCGTAGTTATTAACATTATCGAATGCACCTCATTGAATTGAAACTCTAACATGTGGGAGGGGAGTGAGCATATGCAAAGTATGATTTGGCAAAAAACTTAAATAACTCGGAAAATAAATATCAAAGCATGCATAAAAGTCAATCCTCACAGGCATTACACTCATCAAATGAATTCACTTGAAATAGGGAGCTAACACACGGGACATGCGGGTATAAGGAGTAAATGTAAAGGGAAACTAGGCCGCGCACATGTCGCAAATGAAGAACGCTATATAGGAAATAAAAATTGCAGTCTCAGTGAAAGATACCACACATATAAAAGAGGCGAAATGCATTTTCACAGATTATCAAAACTATTTAAACCTTTGAATTACATCAACTTAAGATCACATAGGACTTTAATATGGTTTTAATGTAGGCTAGGTTAGGGTACAAATGAAGGACGTGTATGTACGGGTTCAAAGTGTTTGGGGATGAAACTCGGAATAATGGGAAAAAGTGGGCAATTTCAAAATTGGACACAGATGTTCAAATAAGCATTAGATATAACAATCGAGAGAGCAATCAAAGATTATTGAAACACTACAGACAATATATACACTTTCTCTTTCTTTTTCTTTTCTTTTTCTCACTTTTTTCTTTTGTTTTCTTTTGTTTTCAACTTTCTCTTTTTCTTCTCTTTTTTCACTACACTTTCTTCTTTTCTCACTCTTTTCATGCTCAAATTGCAACCAAAAAACAACAATATCATTCAATCCCAAGCAACAATCCAAACAAGGGTATGTAAGGTAATATGTATGGTGTATAACTCCAATTTGGAGTTGTTTATGGGATTTTGGGTAATGAATCGAAAGGCTATATTATGGCTCAAATGGGTTAACGAGGGTAAACATATAAGGGTGAGGTCAAGGTCATATGGGTGATATATAAAGATGTCCTATGATCATTTCAAAAAGTATACGCAATTCTCGAGTCAAAAATCATATGAAAATCATGCTCAAGTAATACATTTCAAGTATGAACTCAATTAATGAACGGCCAATGAAAGAATAAAGAGATTACCAACGACTGTAACGTTTTCAAAGAGGAAAGAAAAGTGTATACACTCACAAATGAAGATAAGTCTCTAATCTAACTCGGTGTAAGCATATACAATGCAACAAAAGCATACCGAGTTATAAAAATCTTAAACCAAATCAATATAACAAGAATGGTGCATGTGCTCACGGGATAAAGTTTAGTTCATGAAGTTATTCATAATATTAATGATTTAGGACTAAAGTCTAATAACTTCTAAAATCGAGAACATGCATCATTGAATTGTCTATTTGATCGGGCAATTATTCAAATTTATCATCGGAAACAAAGGCAAAATGCCCAATAAAGGAGAAAAAAGAAAGAAAATATTTTTGAAATTTTTAACAAAAACATGCTTTGCAACTAAATTGTAATCAAATTCAAGGACTAAACAGAAAAATGGATAGAATATCCTACACCCCCTAACTTAAATGTTGCATTGTCCCCAATGCGTCCATTAAATAACACAACACAAAGATAGGAAAAGAATGATATTACCCAAATGTGGAGCGATCTCCATAAGTACAAGTCCAAATGAAGCTACAAAATAAGTCAGTACAAAGCATAGGAAGAGTATGTACTGATGTATTAAGTTAAAAGAATCTATGTCACAAGTCACAATAATATAAAGGGGCTGAAGTGCAAATACTAGATAAATTGATGGTGAACTTTTTGATTTTATAAAATGGAAGGTCACACACATCAAAATCCAATAAACAATTACAAACTAAATTTTCATTTCTCATTTCATAAGTTCAATACAAAATCACTTAATACATTATAACTATTGAAATGAAAGAAATACAAATACAAATAAAAAGTACAATATAATATCCGACCCATAAATGCCAAAAACGACCCAGTACAACAGCAACCTAGTGGCCGGAATCACTAGGATCAGAAGGGTCATGAAAATGAGGAGGTAGCGCTGTGTCGGAATCATGTCGCTGTAAATAAAGATCTCTCATCATCTGCTACATCATCCGGTACTCATGTCTGGTTTGCGCTCTAGCTTGCCTTTGCTGGGCCCACTCCTGCCGCTGATCGACCTGATACTACCGTTGCTCGGCCTGCTGCTGGTCCAGTTGGGATTCCCATGTATCCCACCTGAGATGGGTCTCCTCCCAGCACTGGTCTTGCATGGCCTGAAATGCCTCAAAGCGGGCATCGTAATCTATGTGTGGCGCGTGAGAACCCTCACCCTACTCCATCTCCCTAATCTCTGCCTCATTATCGTCAGGCTCATCAGCTACCTCTGCCCTCTACCTTATGCTCCCCGGTTTCCCCCACTCGTGTTTGAGCATCTTCGAGATATTGTCCTTTGAGAGGAGCCTGAGCGGCTCATGATTGCGGTCAGTGTCAAACTCTGGACAATCGTGCGATAAATAGATACTTGTAATGAGGGCAGAAAAAGGAAGGGAATACCTCCAGGCTATCTCCTTTGCTGTCGCGCACATCATATCCAAAAAATTATTGGGCAAGCTGATATTGCCCAAATTATTTATCAGTGCGTAGATAAATGAGGCGTGCTTGTGACTCACCTCTAACCGGTTGTTCGTCACCATAAATGAGTGGACATTGATATAGTGAAGTAATCTCGATAAATCCTCCATTGCTGCCGAACGAAAAGCACCTTTTTTCCATGCCTCCCCCGGTGCAAGGGCCTCTATCAATGTCCCACGGCCAAAGATATTCCCATCCAGAAAAGTGATCGAATCCGCGGGGTTTGGCACGCCCATGTAGTCTTCCAAGTCAGAAAGGTATCCGCACTCCACGAACCATAGCCTCATATGTAGTCGGCCCGTTCCCCCTCACCTCTACCAACGTCGCATAAAATATACGGACCAGCTCTTCATTAATGAACCAGTTGGTAGCGAGAAAGGGATCCCATCCCTGACGGCGCAATAAAGTCCACGCCTCCCTCGGTATGTGATCAATGGTCCAAGAAAAATTGTAACCAAGCGGACGCTCGGATGTCTAAAAATGGGCGTGGTACCAATCTCGCTCTTGTTCGCAGCGAAACCCCTCAACGCCCCCGTTGGGCAAACACCTTGTGTACTTGTATTTTTTCAATTGTGCCATTTCGACCTACAAAATGAGAATTAAGTAATACAAAAAAATTATAGGCACAATTAATGGTTAGTTAGTGTACAAGTTGAAATGGGTGTGCAAGTGCGCAAAACCGAGGTAAAAACATGCAACATTGCGATAAAAAATGTCAGAATGTGACAAGGAGTGAAAATCACCCAAGTGTGCGCCAAAAATTGGATTGAAAACTGTTTGGGGCATTTTAGCGAACACTTGGCGTGCGCAATGTGCGTTAAGGGTGAAAAATAACGTTTTGAACCAACCAAAGAGCCCCAATCATGAACAAAACAACAATGCAACAATACGTATATGTTCATGAGTGGATTTACAATAATAATCACAAGATAAATCGGTTGGAACAACACAAATCAGGGAAATAACCAACACGTTCAAAAAAATGTCAAATAATGGATAAAACATGGAATTTATGACAAAAAGCAACCCAAATCTACAAATAGATAATAAAGTAGGAAGAATTATACCTTCAAAGTGTAGAAAAATAGTTGAAATAAGGAAATGTGGTGGGAGAAAAAAATAGGGCACGAAACAGTTTAAGAGAAGAGAAGAGAGAATAAGGAGAAAGGGAAAAAACAACAGTAGTTTTGGCCTTTAACTGCTCGATCGATCGATCGAGCCTGGGGCCTCGATCGATCGATCAAGCAGCAAAAGGCACACCGCATACTGTTTTTAAATGGGGGGGGGGGGGGATTGCAATTATGGGAGAATAAGGGGGGTTAAGTATAAAAAATATATAGTATATATAAGTATAAATATATAAAAATGTGAAAAATAAAAATAAAAATAAAAATAAAAATAAAAATAAAAATAAAAATAAAAATAAAAATAAAAATAAAAATAAAAATAAAAGTACATAGACATAGGCCAAAATATACACATACATAGGCCTATGCTAACCAAAAAATAAAAAACATGTACAACGAGCAACACACACGCATGTTCATGACAAAATTTATATTAAAATAAAGTAAAAAAGAAAAGCAAATGCAAATGCGTGAGAATGCGTGTGTGAAAAATAAAGAAAAAATGTTTTTGTGACTTTTTTGATCGTTTTCTTAACAAATGTGTGCCGGGGCGCATAGTCTCCAAAAATTCAAGTCCGTTGAACCTACAAAAGAGTTAGAACCAAGCATACGCAAAAACATAAAAAGAGATTAACTAATTACACTAGACTAAATTAAGAAAAGATGAAAATTAAGAAGTTAAATATATACAGCTACATTTAGAACTCTAATTAGCTACATACTAAAAGTTGAAACTTTTGAGGGTCCATCTAAAACACAATTTGAATTTGGCGGATCAACGGTGGACCCTCCCGAACATGCATGCCTCCCAGAAAATAGGAATTCCGTTCGAACGACGGAAGGCATGTGTAAGGCGGTAAAAGTGAACCATCCTAATTGAAACTTTGGGAGGGAGGATGGGGGATTTGGATAGGACGGGAAACAAATACACATGCGGGCCGAGAAAACATGAATCATCTCCCAAGTATTTTACAGTTGGAATGGGAGGCGACGCACATGAAGGCGAAAATGCCATCATGGAAAGCGGCTCGAGCGAGTACTCCTCCTCGGTGAAAAGGTTTGGAACTGTAAAGCTTTAAACCGATTCATCGGGTACTAGAATTGGTGTGACAGTATAGAATAAAGACGGGGATGAGAGAAATTCAATCTCAGGCGATGAGTGATCATCGCTTGAAAATTGAATTTTGGAAGAAATAGGATCGTTTACAATGAAACTTTCTTCTTTGAAAATCAAAGAAGAAATGAATTCATTGCAACTGGATACTATGCCCTTTTCATCTTCATTTTCATTCTTTACTATACCATGGGCCAAGTCAAGGATGATTTGTTCCAAAGTAGGAATGAAGTCCTCATTTGGTTCAAAACAGTCCTTGACTTCGGTAGTCTCCGAAGAAAAGTCATCGTCGGATTCAAATAATAAATCCAACTCATGTTCCCAACAACGATTTTATTCCCGATAACGTTCTTCAATCCTCTCATTTTCAAGCATACGCAATCCCTTACCGAAAGTCATAGGGCGAGGAGCGGATTCTTGGAAATGGGAAGTTTGGAAATTGTTCTCGGGACTACACTCAAGATCATTAACATAAGACTTTTGAAAATGATTACAATTGGTTTCAAAATTCTTATCATAACGATCTCGCGACCCAAAATCAGAATGATCATGCACAAAATTGCTGTAATACAAACTTTGACTTTCGTAATACTCACCCAATATCATTTTAGATGTTGCAACTTTTTGGGATTGCAAGTATTGACCAAAAGTCAAAGGTTGATCAAAATTTTGAGAATTATCATTAGGATTACCAGAAAAGTTAGAATAAGACATGATTACCCCAACAAAGGCTCGAGAGGATGACATCCACAAAGCAATATGCGGCGGGATAATTCAAACGTTCCTAGGTGCTCAAATGTAGAAGTCCTGCAAAAAAGGGTTAAAAGAAAGGATACAAATACAAAGAAAAGAATACTACGAACTAATAAGACAATTACAATCTATAACAAAACAGTCCCCGGCAAAGGCACCATTTTGATTAGGCAGGGTTTTGCCACGGCACGAGAGTCACCTATGCGCCGATCATTTTATATTTGGCTCACCTAAACTATACAAAAACCTAAGTTATGACTACACTCAACTGGTGAGTACAGCGGTAAGTCAGTATCGAATCCACAGAGAATGTTCGATAGATCATAACAGATTATTAATTCTGGAATAAAAGTGTAAAAAGGTGATGGTTGGTTATAATTAAAAGAAAAGAATAAGTTAAGTCTAAATAAAAGTGAAGCGAGGATCGGGATATCATCCAACCATACGGATCAAAACAACTACTAATCAAGATTTCGGCTTGAAAGAAATTTAATCGAGCATTATCAATTAAACATAAACTTCACACAATAAGGAATTTAAGCCAAAGTTGCAAGAATAAACACTTAACCGAAAATTGGTCGCACGCGGATTAAGCTCGGATTATCGCTATAAACACTAACGATGCATGACATAGAAAATTAAACGCATAATAATTCGACTTTAATTCGCGCGGGTTCAATTAAACGCAATTTTACGCAAACCTCATTTTCGGAGCTCGGGGCCCGAAAATGGCGGAACGAAATCCCGACCCTATTTATCTAGGGGGAATAAATGAATTAAACTAAATTATATTAATTAAACTAGGAAAGCAAGTAATAAATCAGGTAAACTAGTTACAATGCATGGAAACTAAATTACAAATCAAGGAAAGATGAAGAACAAACTATATTAAAGGAGATGGAAATGAATAGTTCAATCTTACAAAACCATTTGGTTGTCACCCTAAGAAGAAGAGAAAATGAACTCTCCAAACCAAAACCTAACCTAAAATGTATTCTAAAACTATATATTACAAGATATCTACAAAGTTGGGTTATATAATAAGTTAGAATAAAAGAAAAGAAGAAAGAAAAGAAAAGAAAATATCTGTAGAAAAATAGGGGATCGACCGATCTACCCCTTTGGTCGATCGATTGACTGTTGAAATCGTGGAAAATTACTGAAGGGTCGATCGATCGACCCTTTTGGTCGATCGATCGATCAAGCAGGTAGACTACAATTTCCCCTATTTTGGCTTGCATTCCTTCTCCGCTAAAATCGTCGTAACTTCGTCATATGGACTCGGAATTGTGCACTATTCACGGCCACGCAAAGCTAGAGAGGAGGGATACAACTTCCGTGTGGATGTCGAGCAAGGTGACCAAGATGTGAAATGATCAGATTTCCCTTAAACATGCGATTGCATACGAAAATTGCGCGAAACACGTCTGAACTTCACACTTATTACCCGAATACCTACAAAAGTCTAATTATACCTCATATAGCATGTTAATCAATATAAACCGAGGTTGTCTGGTTAACGGGCTTAAATATAGAGATTAAGGCACCCGAGGGGGCTAAAATGCATAGGTTCGACGGATGAAATACGCAATATGTGTGTATTATCAGTCGGGCGTAACTGTGATTGAAAATGCTAAAGGAGAGTTGGTTCCCCAACTTACCACCACTGGGTGGCGCATTTGCATTGATTATCGTAAACTCAATGCGGGAACAAGGAAAGATCATTTCCCCTTGCCATTTATTGATCAAATGCTTGAAAGAGTAGCGGGCCACCCTTATTATTACTTCCTAGATGGTTATTCTGAGCATAACCAAATTGAGGTAGATGTACTTGATCAAGAGAAAAAAAACCTTCACTTGTCCTTTGGAACGTTTGCCTACAAACGTATGCCATTTAGCTTGTGTAATGCACCGACAACCTTTCAAAGGTGCATGTTGAGCTTGTTCAGTGACATGGTTGGGAGAGGTCTAGAGGTGTTTATAAACGACTTTAGTGTTTTTGTCACCTCCTTCGACCTATGTTTATCCAATCTTGAGAAAGTACTAGCCCGATGTGTGGAAAAGAACTTAGTGCTGAATTGGGAAAAATGCCATTTCATGGTAACCGAGGGTATAGTTCTTGGACACATCGTGTCATCCAAAGGCATCGAAGTTGATTGAGCAAAAATAGATGTCATAGCTGACCTACCCCCACCTAAATCGCTGAAAGGCGTGCGCTCTTTTTTGGGCCACGCAGGGTTTTGTAGAAGGTTCATTAAGGACTTTAGTGCCATCGCTAGACCCTTAAGAAATCTTCTTATGAAGGAAACCTCATTTGAGTGGACGGAAGCATGCCAAAGTGCTTTTGAAAAATTGAAAAACATGCTTGTGTCCGCTCCCATCATGCAAGCTCTGGATTGGTCCTTACCATTCGAGCTTATGTGTGATGCTAGCAATTATGCGACAGGGGCTATTTTCGGCAAAAAAAAAGACAATAAAGCTCATGTCTTCTATTACGCTAGCCAGACTCTTATCGGACCACAACTTAATTACCCCACCACGGAGAAGGAATTGCTAGCGGTAATATTCGCTCTCAATAAATTTTGGTCCTATCTTATCAGTTCCTCCATCACTTATTTCACTGACCACGTGACTTTAAAATATCTACTTGCAAAGAAAGATGCAAATCCGCGCCTCATAAGGTGGATCCTACTCCTACAAGAGTTTAATCTCTCCATTAAAGACAAAAAAGGAGTAGAAAACGTCATTACTGATCACTTATCACGGATGTCATCTGACGTACCTAGTGATCCTACACCCATAGATGAGGATTTTTCGGATGAGCAACTCTTTGCCACCTCTTCTCTGCCATGGTTTGCGAATATAGTGAACTATCTTTTCACGAGAGCCGTCCCTCCCGATTGGACACCGCAAGATAAAAAGAGGTTCATCACTTAGTTGCACATATTTTTTATGTGGATCCATTTCTTTTTAAATATTTCACTAACCAAATCATCCGACGATGCATACCGGATGATGAAATCCCAAAAGTCATCCAATTCTGTGATTCGAAAGCATGTGGAGGCCACTTTTCTATAAAAAATAGCCGTAAAAATTCTCCAAAGCGATTTGTACTGGCCCATAATGTTCCAGGATGTTAATAATTATTGCAAGTCTTGCGATAAGTGTCAACATATGGGAGCGATCACCCGACGAGACATGATGAAATTAACCCCGATTAATATCATTGAGATTTTCAATTGCTAGGGTATTGACTTCATGGGCCCTTTTCCCCAATACTTTGGGTACTTATGCATCCTAGTCGCGATAAACAATGTTTCTAAATAGGTGAAATCTATAGCTACCAAAATTAATGACAATAAAGTGATGATAAAGTTCCTGCACGAACACATACTTTCTCGTTTCGGTGCACCTAAAGCGATAATCAGTGATAACGACACACACTTTTGCAACAAGCCGTTTGAAAGACTCAGGAAAAAGTATGATGTCATTCACAAGGTTGGAATGGCATATCACCCACGAATGAATGGACAGTCCAAGTTGGCTAATCGTGAAATCAAGCACATACTAGAGAAGATCGTCAATCCTGACTGGAAAGATTGGTCCCTTCGATTGAACGGTTCGCTATGGGCCTACTGTACTGCATACAAGAACCCACTCAGAATGTACCTATTCCTCTTTGTGTATGGAAAACCTTGCCATATTCCCATTGAGTTAGAGCACAAAGCGTATTGGGCAATTAAGAGATTAAATTACATATGGACAAAGCCGGTGAAGTTCGTAAGCTTCACTTAAATGAGTTAGAGGAGATACGCAATGATGCGTATGAGAATGCCAAGATTTCAAAATCTCGGATGAAACTAGCACATGATAAGATTATTCGACGAAAATAGTTTCAACCAGGACAAAGGTACTCCCCTATAACGCCCAACCTTATCTATTTTTGGGTAAATTACGGTCTCGATGGACTGGTCCATTCTTTGTGAAGAGCGTATTCCCTCACGGAGCAGTAGAATTGGAAGATCTAAAAGTGGGAACACATTCAAGGTCAATGGACGGCCCCTAAAGCCATATATTGAGGCGTACATAGAAGATATCGACACCATTTGGTTATCGAACCCTGTTTACGGGGTAGAGTGAGCTTAAATTGAGAGGTCTTCGCACCCCCAACGTGTATGGGGTGAATTCTTATGTATAGTAGCTGCACGTAGGTTAGGATAGTGGAGTCCGTAGGATCATATCACAAAAAGAGAGGAATTCGAGCACCTGGACACTTTACGAGGTGAGAATTTTAGAGCCCAATATTGAGGTGAGAGGTAATCAACTCAGGTAAGTGTCAGTTCGTAGGTAGGAACAGCCGAAAGTCGTAGGAGGAGAGAATACCATCCCATAGGTGGACTAGATCCATTCTGGGGACCAGATTGATTCGGTCCTGGGTACTCGGATTGGTCCGGTTTGGAAAATCGAAATAAAAAATACAAGACCCGGATCGATCCGGTCCTGGAGACCCGAATTGGTACGGTGTCTACAACTCTTGGCTTTCCCTAGGTTCACCCCATTTTCCCCCAATCCCTCAAATTACCTCCATTTTCGTCCCCTCCCTTCCCAACACCCATTTTCCCTCCCAAATCCCTCCCCCTTTTCCTTCCAAATTCTCCCCTACCCTCTCCTATCACCCTATAAATTATACACCTTCCCCTCCCCATTTCCCCCACCACCACTCACTCTTCTCATCTCTTTCACTTATTCTTCCCAACACTCTTACTCAATCCCATAACCACGACCAACCAAACCCCTCCCCAAAAATACAATTCCGTCATAATTCTCGCCGACGGAGCCGCTAGCTACCGTTCCCCTCAAGAGCAACGGTGGTGTGAACGTTTCTTCGCCCAACCTCGCAAACTCCAAATAGAGTGCCAAGTCATTTGGAATGACATGCCTAATTTTGTCACCACTCTTTTCATGGCCCGGGGTTGGTGTCATTTCCTCAATGAACCTTATGACGCGGTCTGGCCCAATGCGGTACACACCTTCTATGGCTCCCTTGTTCGCACCAACAACCATGAGGCTGAAGCTTACATTGGCGGCGTTCGCGTACCTTTCTCTTTGGAACTTCTGTCCCAGAAGTTGGCTGCCAAAGATGTCCCGACCCCACAGCATTACATTTACCCAAACCCTCTTGTCCCGCTTGAAAAAGACGTGTGCATGTCTCGCATCGACCCCAATGCTAATTAGAAGACCGAAACCTACCCGGTGGACCAGCTAAGCGACAAAGCGAGCCTCACTTTTAAAATAGTGTGCGCTAACATTCTCCCCATGGGCAATTAGTCGGTGATGCGCCCGCATCAAGCCACCCTCGTCTACCACCTCTTCGACCACAACACCCCTGTTAGCCTGGCTGCTTGCATTTATAAAGACACATTCTTCGCCGCCACGGATAAAAAGGGCATCACCCCTCTCCCCTTTCCCCATCTCATCACATCCATGTTAGCCGATGTCGGCATTGCGCCCTCGTAAGATTTCCCGCGCCTCCCAACTCCTTTTACGTCCACCACTCGGACTAAACGGGAAAGATAACAAGCCTATATCCAAGCCTGATTGGCATAAGAGGCTAGTGATATTGAAGAGGAGAATAGTGATGAAGAAGCGAAAGAGAGTGGTGATGACGAGAGAAGCGACGAAGAGGAGGAGGACATTATGATGGGCGAGGGCGACGCGGATTATGACAGTAATGAGGATTTTGATTTTTCACCCGCTAACGCAGAAATTAATCGGCGTCTCTCGGCAATGGAAACCCGGTTTGACCTCATCCTCACACAATACAATAGGGACCAAGAGGCATATCAACGGGATCAAGCAGCCTACCGAAGGGACACGAGCATGATGTATCGTCTCCAAACTCACATGTACAAACTCAACTTCGGTACGCCCCCTCTAAGCTTCTTCTACGACCCGTATGACCCCAGCGCGCCCTGAAGCTCCAATACTTGCTCCAGTGATGTTCTTTTTCTGCAAAGTGGTTGTTTAATTATTTGTTATTTTCACATGGTTGTTTGATTTCCTTTCCGTTTGTAACACATGCTGACCCGTTATATAAAATTCTGCATTTTCCATTTTCGTTCGTTTTATTTATTCGCACTTTTAATTCGCTTTGAGTTAAATTTGAGTCCTTTTTGCTTGAGGACAATGCAAAAGTCTAAGTTGGGGGGGGGGGGTCACAAGTGCGTCTTTCTAAAACTTCAAAAATTTTCAAAAATGCCCAAATTTTTTTTAAAAAAAAGCGTAAAATTTTGAAAAATCCAAAAATATTTTTTCTTCAAAATAAATAGAAATTGGAATTCAAAATTTTCAAAAATATCATTAAAATTCGGTTTAATGTCTTAAATTGTACAAACATAATACACAAAGCCGAAATTGACCAAAGATGGAAATTGAGCGAAAATAGACTGCTTAACGAATAAATGTGAAGATTAACAACCCCGGTGAGATTCGAGCCTTTCATTATTGTGAATTTATAAATCAATCCGTGTTAATTGTTAACTCAAAGTTCTTTTTAGCGTTCTAATAATTCGTCGAGGATCTCAATTCTTTCACTTTGACCGGTTATGCAAAATGTGTGTGATATTGCCTTAAAAAACGTGTCGAATAGGTCTCTAAACTAAATTAATCTCGAGATGCATATGGTAACGCAATTAGTATTTTGGACAAAGAAGTATGCCCTCATTTGTCACCCAAAAATATTTGCCAGAAAAGTAGCGAAAAATTATCCCTTTTGTAAACCAAATTGAGCTGAATAAATTTTTCCCTTTCGTTTGACAACCCGAAAACCCCCAAATTGGCATGGAATTGCGAAAGTTAATAATCCCAGAAATTATGTCTAGAAAGTGCATAAAAAGGGGCAAGAAAAGAATAGATATGCTCAACAAAAATAACAAGAAAAGAAAAGCATGGAAAATAGAAAAAGAAGAAAAAAAATGAGCAAAAGCTCAGAAAAGCACAAATGGAGATCATAAGAAAATTTCCCAATTCTATATTTCCCTACCATTCCCATTTTACCCAATACACTTTTAACCCGAAAAAGTCATAACAGAGTCCAATTTGCGAAATTGGTTACCGCGTGGAGAGCTAAAACACGAAAAGATAATAAAAGAGATTATATATATGAATTAGAGGCAATGTTCCCATTTTCTTATAACCGTAATCCGATGATGAGATCCATTTACGATAAAATTTCATCTTTCTATTTATGTGCGTGAACTTCGTTCCAATGCATTTATTCTTATAAATCATGCATACCGAGAGAAAATAGCCACCCTTCCGAGAGATTCGTTTGAGAGATCATTCCGTGAGATTTTGAAATCAAAATGAATTTTCAGATAAGTAACATAATGATCAATAGGTGGAAATCCGCAGTTAAATTTTTGGCTCCGCACACACGCACAATGATTTGAGACTCTTGAACGTGAATTGGTGATGACAATTTTCTGGAAAAGTTTGTGTTATATAATTTTTGCGTATTTTAAGTTTTCTTTGAGTCGAACTGTGTGGGTATATTCGCTGCAAACCCTCACGAGACACAACTCGTCCTACTAGAGTAACCTAGGGGTTGAAAGGCTTGTTGTATACACTAAATGCAATCGCTTGCCCGCGAAATAGGTATTCTATCCCATTTTAGAGTTGGATCATGTTTTGATTCTTTTACATTACTCGGGACGATCAAAGTTCTAAGTTCGGGGGGTTTGATTAGGCATAAATTCTTCCAAATTTAGCCCTTAATTTAGAGGCTTTTATTACCTCTGACAATGTAAAATGAATTAGTTTATCTCATATATTTGCTAACGGTTTTGTCTAACAAGTATCCCGAGTTTCAAATTATGCAAACCAATAATTTCATATAATACCAAGGGATATTCATCGAAATATTTATACAACAGTCTAGCCGCATAGGATTTCAACCGTATGTATTCCCGATCGCCTGGTCGTTTAGCATCAAATTATTCATTTACTTGGTCGTATTTCACATTATCTGTATCCATATGTTAGTGATTTTGACGGATGTGGAGTCCATACAAATCATCAATTAAGTCAGTTAATGGATGATGTATTGATGAATCAAGTACCACTTCCACTCATTGAGGTTCCGTTATGCGATCAGTGATTAGGCATAAGTTCTTTCAAATTTACCCCTTAATTTAGAGGCTTTTGTTACCCCGGATAACGTAAAATGAATTAGTTTATCTCATATATTTGCTAACGGTTTTGCCTAACAAGTATCCCGAGTTTCGTGTATTTCTTATTAATTTTACAGGTATTTAATACATGAAAGAAAGAAAGAAATCGAAAGAAATAAGGGTAAAGAAAGAGGACGAATCAGAAGGACAAAAGCGTAATTTCCACCAGGAATCAGGTTGAGGACCCAAAATAAAAGTCGAAGATCTCTAGTTTATGTGTGTGTGTATATATATATATATATATATATCTGTGTGTGTGTGTGTATGTATGTGTGTGTGTGTGTGTGTGCGTGCGTGTGTATACAATGTATTCGCATGTGCGCGTAGGCATAACTTGTTTGAGTCTCCTTTATACTGTTCAATTTTATACTATATTTTTATATTTCCCACTGAGTCTCTTTTATACTTTCGCATTTTGAGAGCGTTATACGGGTTAGTACTTTCTTTATTTTAAGTTAGTAACTCAGTATACTTGGACTTCGGGGTGTTCCCCATGGGTCTTTCACGTACTTTACTTTGAAATTTGAACTGCATGCTGAACAAGTGAAATGTTAATTAAAATAAAACTGGACAAGAAAAATTATAGGTTGTTTCATTGTACTTCTCACCTAATGCTCGGGTTGGACCGGGTTGACTACGATTAACCCATAAATTCATTTCGGGGAATTACAAGTGGTATTGTATATCAAGGCTTGAGGTTCCTTTAGGGCGTGATGTGGTGAGGCCGATATTGGATCTTTTGATGTTGGTGTAGTTTGGGTCGGTCATGCTAGTTTGGTGACAATTTAGTTATTGTACTCGACAATAAGGTCAAAGAGTTTAGCAAGACAAGTGAGTTAGTGCCAAGTGGCATGCGATTAAGTTGATAGTTATTAATCGCTTCTACACTTATGATTAGAATTATAGTAATTTACGGGTGTCCATATAAGCCTATAGTGGTGACACCGTGGTTATCAGTGTCAGGTGATTGTGTTGAGTTTTAATGACATGAATCAATTTACATGTCAATAGGATGGAATGACGCCCATTGGGCAAACGACAAGAGTTGCACCTAGTCAACGGTGGAGGTTGATGGTTTGGGTGTCCCTACTAGACGTTAATGATTGGTGATTGAAAGGTATATAGATCTTAGGTGCGGAGCTTACAGGTAATTAAAACGGGTAACATAATTAGACAAATTTGATTTTTGGGGTGAAATCGCAATTGATGGTAGTTCGATGATCATATGAAGTTATGTAGGCTGATAACAGCAACACCGTGATCTTTTGTGTGATGACTTTGGTGATGAGAGTAGCCCAGTCAGTGGCAACAGTGAGTAGTGTTTATTGTGACCTATTTGCAAAGGTTGCATTTTTCACACTTGGAGATTAGATGACTGCGTAGCATTCATAAGTATTGATTCTATGGTGAAAACGTGTTAGGTCCCATGGCTGATAACTTGGATTTAGTGTATCTTAATCATAATGTGATATTGAGGAATAGGATCTCGTGTGGCACCTATGGTGTGGGCCTCGATACTTACAGGAAATAATCGACGTCCCATACCCTATCAAGATCTACATAGCGTGCTAATGAATATATTAGAACATGATATGATATTTACATAATAAGGAAATTTAGTTGCCATAGTTTAACATTCATTAAGGATTGGACGAGGCAGATCTTGAGGTTTATAGGTTGGAGGCGACGTCTGGTATCCTGCCAAAACCCTTAGTAGCGTTATTTGGGAGAAATATAAGATTAGTATCTAAGTTTTGGGATTTGTTTTAGCCTCCGAGGTAATGTCTAGGTGCGAGGTAATCCTAGCGTGGGAGTAGTTCATAGGCATTTGAGGTGCCCATTAGACAAATTTTGTGTGGCATCATTGAGGATAAAGATTTAATGTTTTGATGCCTTAAGGTGTTTGATAGTTAAGGTGCACCATTGGTAGAAGCTCTTAGACTGATGTCTTTGCAAGCATCGAGTAATCGTGAGGTGGGTATTGAAGGTTTGTAGAGAGAACCTACAATGATAAAGGTATGGATGATGAAATCTTATTGAGCGTTGATGACGGTTACATGAAATGTGCTTAAAATTCTTAGAAGACCAGTTAGTCCGATACGAAGGAGCTTTAGCATTCTAGTAATGATTGTGTTGAGGGTCAGGTGATGATCCAAGATTACTGGTCATATGGTGTATATATCGGGTGTGTCATCTCCAATCGGCACAGACGGGTCATATAATGCCTAATGTAGGGTGATAGTTGTGTCATTATAGGAGTGATGCTCGATGTTATGGAATGACTAGTTTGGGTGTGGTGATACTCGATTTTGGGATGTTCTAGGAAATGTAAACCTAGAGTGATGATGCCATATGGAGATGTGAAAATGTTAACCAAGGTGGTGTAATATCAAAACGTGATTATTATGCCTACGTATAAACGACATACACTAGAGTAACCTTAGCAATGTAAGGATTAGTTCTTGGCATGTCTTAAGAAACTGGTACGGGATAGAAGATGTAGCCCAGTATGGTATTTACTACCCTTATAATGCCAATGGCGGTGTGTTTGGTCGGCATGAAAATTTTGTGTGGGTAAACTCGACGGTAAGTTTGGTGGAAATCTAGTGTGGTCAAAAGACATGGAAAGGTGAGTGTCTCGCTTGAACTAAGTAAAGACTATAGAGATTTAGGATTTTGATCACGACATAATCGAGCAGGTGATGACCTAAGCATAGTGGGTTGGTGACATCATCACTAGTGATTGTACAATGTCAATGTAAACAAGAGCATGAAGTATTCGCCAGTCGGGATGGTTCATGTATGCTAAGGATGTGAAAGGTAGGGACTTACTCCCAAGAAGGGAAGTCAAAGTTGACTTCCAAAGGGATTATATATTCATAAATTTCTTTCGTATTATGGGAATAAATGGTTGTGATACGATTAGCCACAGCTAGTGACTCGAGTGAGGGTGTGTGGCTAGCATTTGTTCTTGGTGAGAACTCTAGGAATGAGTGGCATGATGTCAAATTTGTAATGTATGTTCGCTTTTGTAAATCATAGTCAGATGCCTATGGGAAAAATTCCTCGGGACAGTTTCTTGTCCTTCTGACTCTAGTGTGTTCCTTTTGGTTTTGATAATCGGGATTGGGTATTCTCATATATGAGTTGACTTGAATTATTGCCATGTCACGGTGCGAGGCGATTGGGCCTGGGAGAGCATTATGGACTGGGTTTGGCCAATGCAACTCGATAACTTGGTGCTCCCATCGTAGGTATTCTTGTTATTCCATAAAGTTTTGTGTATGGGTGGATACGTTATTGGCCACACGATTTGCTCGTAGTATCGATATTTTTTAGCACTAGTGTACCTTCGACTGGCTGCCTCGATAGTTAGTGGATTGGGTTACGAAGAGCGGGATGATGACTGGAGAATACGATATAATGTTGGAAACTGAGAAAACTTAGCATAAAATGTTGATTTTGCCACGGTGAATGGATTAAAGTGAGACTCTAGGGAGAACTCAAGGATAAGACACCTAGTGTGAGTGTAAAATAGATGGGACACTTAAGTTTATCATAGTGACATAGCAAAAGGTGTAAACCAGGCATACGGTGATGTCTTGATGAGAATACTCCTCATTGAAGTGAGATTACAGCATAATATGGTTATCAACAAGCTCATGCGAGTTGTGTAATTAGGATAGCCTAAAAATTTGTGAAACATAGGATCTACAGTCCTAAGATAGAATTGATTTTGATGATGAATGGGATGGTTGGTTGTATGATGATTCACATGGGATGAGTGTCGAACGTTAGAAAAGGGTTGCTTGTAGAGGCGTCGGTACGCTTTAATTAGTAGCATACGTGGTGCTAAAAATAGTTTGGACTTCATTATAAGGAAAATGGAGACTCAGACTCAATTGGGTAATGTCATGGTTAGAGAAACGGTGAGCATTACAGCATTTCTCATATTGAGTAATTAGTGACCTCAGTGTTGAGTACTTTGGTGATTTATCTTGGAGGATTTCTAGGACATAGAATAGAAATTGGTGGACCTCATAAGCTTGAGGATTGATGGATCAAGAATTGCAGGGATGAAATTCCCTAAAGAGGGAAGTTTGTAATACTCTGTCCCAGTAATTCAATTAAAATTTGTATAAATTATGATGGAATGAGTATTGATGATAATTATAAGGAAATTGTGGATTGAAAATTGAAGAAAATCAAAGAAGGGAAAATATTAAGGGTCATTCGAACAACTGTATGTGGTCATTCTAACGACATCCCAATGTCTTTAGAAGGAAAATGGATTTCATGAGATGTAGGACTTCAAACGACATGCCATTGCTTTACAATAGCAGGTCGTGTAATGGGTCACACGATCCAAATATCGAAGGAGATGGAGAAGTCGTTCGAACGACTTAGGATTGTCATTCGAACGACATACATCGAAGTTTTTTATTCCAGTTTGCCATTGTGCGCTGTCATAATTTTAGCTGTTCGATCTTTGAGCTGTCGAGCTCAGATCAACCTAAAAGGGAAAAAAAAATGAGATTTTTGATCTTTAGAAGGGTTTTATAAGGGATTTTTTGGTTTATTTAGAGTTCTTTTGTGGTGAAATGAAAGAAGAGAGAGAGAAAGAGAGAGAGAGATAAGTGGGTGGTCTTTCCCCTCCTCCCACCACCAAACCACCATTCCACCACCATTTTATGTAATATCCCACCATGTTTAAGCCTACAATACCCATTCCACCATTATTGAGGTAGAGCCATAAATTTGGGAGGATTCATTTGGTAACCCCATGAGGCCACCTTTGGAAGTGGGGGTTGCTCCTCCTACACCAATATTTATACCACCATTGAAGTTATTAGAGATGGGAAAACCTTAATCTTAGTATAATACTTTATTTTATATATTTGTACTCTTGTAGCTAGACTATATGCGTAGGGTACATTTGATTAAATGGTGTAATTAATGGGTAGAAATTAATAACTATTTTTATGAAATAAAATTATTGAAAAAAATGTTATTTTGTTGAAAATAAAGAATGAGTAAATATTTTAACGTTTTGGAATATTAAAGTAAGAATTTTATGAAAAAAGTGTATTTTCTAGAAAGATTGGTGTTAACCAGTTTATGAAATAAAATGTTTGGAAATGAAGATTTCATGAAAAATGGACATTTTGTGAGTTTGAAGGAATTAAATGTCTTTTATGTATCAAAAATGTAGTTTTATGATAAATTTCTTGAACGAAATATGTGTTTAAACCATTTAATATGATTATAAGGTTTAAAGTCCATTTTTCTCATGCATATAAACTTGCAGTATTTTAGCACTAAGTGTATAAACAAGTTTAAAGAAGATTTTATTGAATTTAAACATGAAATAAGAAAAGTAGGAATTCTTTTCTTTAAAGTGTATTAAAAAGGGGTTACAAATATGACAAGTTCAAAGTTGTAAGACTACGTGTAAAATAAAGGAAATGGTATTTTTTTTTATAAAAGTAGTCTTAAGTATAAATGAGTTTCTTGAATAAAGAAAGTAAAGAAATGTGTGGTTTGGGAAATTATTAATAAAGGTATTGAATAAATGTTAATGGGTGAACATGGAAAAGTTAGTGTGTATAACTTAGTAATGTTGTAGAATATTAACACTAATGAAATTGAAAAGGAATTATAGAGGTAAAGTTATTTCCAATTAAGAAGAATATTACTCCAAGGTTAAAATAGGTGTTAAAGAATATTACTCCAAGGTTAAAATACTTTAGCAGTTAGGATTGGTGACTTAGTAGTGTTTTGTAAAAAATTAACACTTTTAGAAATGGAGTAAAATGTGATTTTAAAAACAAATGGGTAAAGGGATAATTTTACTTAAAGTTGAACAATTTTATGAAATAAAAATGTCGGAAAAGGTGTTACACAAAGTGGTCCTAAGTGAATATGAGTTGTGGAATAAAATCAAGGTTATGTTTAAAGGACGTGAAATGGTAAAATTTCAAAGTGTAACACAAGTTTGGGTGTGACCCCAAGTTTTTGCTGCAGCTAGGAGAAATTGAAAACCGTGGTAATGTGGACATTTGTAAAATATTAAAACACGTTAAAAAGAACTCAGATGAGCCCAGGATAATTACGAATTGTCTGGATCCCAAGGGTGAGAAATCAAAAATCACTGGCCATACCATATGGTGCGTATAGTAGGTGGTATAAACCCCGTTAAAGTATGCAGTATTAGAAGATTCCGAGAAAAGATAAAAGAAATATGGAACATGTCAAGAAATGGGTTGTGTGGTGAAATATGTTAATATAACCTAACTTGAATGAATTAATAAACACTTCGGTGAAGGTTAAAATGGATAAGTAAATGTGTAATTGATTAATGTTCGTAAAGTAAGGAATAAGGTAAAGTAAGTGGGTAAATGGGTGATTAAGAAACCTAAGCCGTTAAACCCATAATTAACACAACAATGTCTCAAAGATTAAATAAGTATTTTTTAACACGGTGTTCATGTGTGTTGAAAGGGCGAGTTTCAACGAAAATACTAAAGTGTGTAGGATAAAATAAAAAGGGTGATTTAGGTAATGAAATGTTTTCGGGTAAATCAAATGCAGTGGTTTCAAATGTTCAACTGTGTGTGGTAAATAAAGAGTGAAATGCTAAAATGAGTAAAAAGGAAGTCTTTTATAAGATTAAGGTAAATTAATATGAAAGGATAAGGCTTTCGAAAGTAAAAACTGTTTCATGCACTGAGTATATATATATATACGATGTAGTCATTGTGACACCCCGCCTAATAAAATACCGGGTGATCAGTCCTATACGAAATTAAAACCGGAATCCCAGTTGGATCATCCTTAGCATCACTGTCGAAAACTTTTTAAAACTTACTAACCACCTAGTATTCCAAAAGTTGGTGACAATTTTAACTTTTTAATTAAACCAAAACAATACATGCGGAATTAAAATATAAACCATTCACACAACTGAATGAAAGTAAATAGAATAATAATTACACAACTTGCCGAGTAAATCACTGGCCACCAAATAAATAACCCAATACAAATATTCAACACCTGAATAAATTACACCTGAAAACTGTACCGAGAAGTCTGGGCGACAAGCCTTAAATAAAACTGAAACTGATACAAGATTCCTACTCTAGGAATGAATGAATGATGCGTCTAATTCAAACTCCTGCTAGCATCCACAAATGCCGCAGCTCCGTGTCCCTGGAATAGAATATAAATCCTGGCGTCCCTGTGGCTGGACACCTAAAAGGTTTTGAAAATAGTTTTATAGCAAGGGTTAGAACCCAAAATATTTTGAAAATATTTAGCAAGTGAATTAACTGCAGTAATTTAAAATGCATGAATGCGCTTCATATTTAAGTTAGTGTCGCACTCCCTTGTGGATATTCTCACCCCTCCATTATTGTGCACACCTACCGGTTATCTTAACCCCACCTAGTTGTACTACGCCGTCCAACTAGTCCTAGTATAACCTTCCCTTGCCATACTACTCTAACCCGAGTATAATGATTCTTGAATTATAAGTTATTTCACAATTAACTTAATTAATTCCTCTTAAATAATATCATATAACCGTGTCACAAGTTATATAAAGTAAATACTTCACACACTGTATTATCAACTACATATAATATTTACTACCATATTATTCGTACCTTTACTAACATCCACACATATATCATACGTGTATCCATCCTTTCGAGTTTACCCTCATCGGATGATTCCCTCTAGAATGCTATCTCACTAGGTGTGCTCGCAAAACCTAGTTTCCCCAAGTTAGAATCGCTCACCAACTTGGACCAAAATATAACGAAGTGGAGGCGGTCATATTCCTTCCCTGAAAGTGAGATAAATCCCTCACCCATATATACCGGACGCTATGACCTGGGGATATACTCGCCCTACTCCTCAAGCTAGGGGATTCACCCACATCGCGCAACCTCCCTTGATAGCATTAGAGTATTTAAATTGAATAAATATCTAGTCACTGATATTTACTATCACACATAATATATACACATATATATATATATATATATATATATATATATATACTATCACTACCCGTATATATATATTATGAACCCCGGTTTTTTACCGTGTACTCAAAATCCCATACGCTGCCTGTAATTTTCTGAGTCTGTGGCCCGACTCAATGTAATTAATTTTCTCACTTAATAACTTATCCTCTTCCCGAGTCTATGGTCCGACTCTAATATAATTAATTCACACATTAATTAATATAATACTTTCCCCGAGTCTATGGTCCGACTCTCCTTAAATTAATTAACACACATTTTAATTTAATACCTCCCCGAGTCTATCGCCCGACTCTAATTAAATTAATTAACACCTTTATTAATCTAATAACTTGGTGTCACTTAACCATTGTCCCCGGACTCACTTACTTGGCCCGTAACTTAATATTTCCCGAGTCTATATCCCGACTCAAAATTATTTAGTTTATCTCCAAACTTAATTCACTACCTTGGGGTCGCATGTCCAATATACCCGGATTCACTCACTTGATCCGTACCTCGCTATTTTGGAATAAAGTTTCTCAATTTCATCCATTTAATGTCCCACATGAATTCATCCTATTCCCAATTATTTTCTCCCATAATTGCTAGGAATATTTGTTTCACAATTATTTATCACTAATAAATGTATGGAAATTTAATTTATAATTAATTCCCCCTTATATTTCACCCAGGCCGAACTGGCCAGAATTTCCCACCATCGATCGATCGACGCCCCCGATCGATCGATCGACCCCTTCGTTACAGCTCTGCCTCCCCCCTGTTTTCCACCATTAACGAACCTCAAGGTTTCTAAACCAGAATTTAAACCTCTAATTACATCATCCCATCATCTACACATGGTTAATCCACATCCCATTCATCATAGAGACCTTAAGATAATCAACCTCTCTACTTATCTCATAATTTTCGAAATGGGTCTTTCTCCATAAAATTCAATTATCTGTTTTAAATCCTAAATTCCAGATTCAATTTCCACTCTTTTATGTTCTGAAAATTTTCGTTCAAATCATATATAAATATTCACATATCAATCATCCATCTAAATCTTACTTTGAATCTCATTCAAGTGTTTCAAAAACAAAAACCCCATTTTGTACCCATTTACACCCAAAAACGTTTTGGTTTACACATCACTATGATATGAATTGATTAGCATGCTTTAAGAATCAAAACAGTTAATCACTTGCCTGGAATCGTTCGTAGGGTCTGATTCCGTTGTTGTAGAGATTAGTTGACGAAGAACACCCCAAATTAACCCTTTAATTTGGCTCCAAAGGCTCCCAAATTGCTCTTGCTAAGCTTTCCCCCAATTTCCCTCTCAAGACCTAGGCTTAGATTTGTGATGGCTGCTGATTTCCTAATCCCTCACTTAGGTTAAAGCTCTCAATCCCGTTTTTCACCTAATGGGCTTAATTAAAGTGGCCCAACTCACCCCGTGTGGGCCCGGCTATGCCAAAAAATACCCCGAGACCCAATTACTACCCCCGGGTACTCTTTTCTGACTATCTCGACCCATCCGGACTCAACCGCGCACTCAAAATTGACATCCGAATTAATTATAAAAATCCTTATCTCACATCCAATTTAGTCTATACCGACTCCCGGGTGGGATAAGTGCATACCCCGTCATTAATACCTGAAATGACGTAATTAAATTATTACTATTCACTTAGTAAATAAATTTTCCCTAAACATTAACCATTCACTCCCCGATTAATATTTAAATATATATATTTCCATAATTAATTCAATAAAATTACAACACACCAGTAATTTAAAATCCCGAATTAATTAAATATTAACTATACAAAAATACGGGGTGTTACAGTCATATGTGCACATAGGCATAACATGTTTGAGTCTACTTCCTGTCATTCGATTCTATACTGCATTTTTATATTTCCCACTCAGAATCGGCTCATACCCTCGCTTTGTTAAGGCAGGTTGAGAGCAGTTTCGTATTTTCAGAGCATTATACATGTAAGTACTTTATTTATTTTACGTTAGTAGATTTGTATACTTGTACTTCGGGGTATTACCCATGGGTCCCTCACATATTTTATTTTGAAACTGGAATCTCATGCTAAACAAGTGAAATGTTAATTAAAATAAAAATAGACTAAAAATATTATATAAGTTGTTTCATTGCACTTTACACCTAACGCTTGGGTCGGACCGGGTTGACTATGAGTAACCCATAAATCCGGGTCGGGGCATTACATCGTAGCCCTAAAATGGATAAGTGTCTCACTAAATACATAGTCAATCAGCTACTAAGGAAAATATAGAGGGTCCTCTATCTAGATAAGCCTCTCTAAATGCCACATGTATAAAAGTAAGAGGTTTCCCCGAGGGTAAGAGCATTCACGAGAATTATAAGTGAAAATTCCATTAATGGTCTCACCTGAAATCAAGGGTATTCGTATTTTTCCTTCTTCATCTGCAGAGCTAAATCCTCCAAATGCATGTCAACACACTTGGTGTCCATAGTGAAAAAAATATTAGGATCCCAATGTCAAAGCCAACGCATATCTTCATCATCCACTATGCCTTCTCTCTGGGATGTCATAAAGGAAGAAAATAATGCCCACCATAAGATAGATACCTTCATCAGTAAGAAATTTGTAGGTAGTGAGATGGTCCACTCCGAAGGGCTCAACAAGAGGTAAAATTCCTCCTTGGCCCATATATGGCACTGATATGGGATTGTTTATACCCTATTTTGTCATAAAGTAATAATCCTCAGAGGACGGTTACACTTACTCTAAAGAAACACAAAAAAAGTGATACCAAAAATGTGCAACATCCTACAAAAGACCCATTCAACTGTGATATTCCAGCAAGACAACAAGGGAACTATACCACAACGATCCAAGCCTAAAAGAGACCAATCATCAAAACCGTAAATGAAAGATTCTACTTGGTGACTAAGAACGGGTTAATAGTAAGAATGTAGAAGATCCATCTTAATAAAGATAAGAAAAGAATGTTATGAGAAAGAAAAACATAAGGTGTGAGCTTCCAAGCGAAAACTCTACCTCTATTTATAGGGAGAAGGGGTTGACCGATCGATCCTCTTGGAAACAACTTAAGATTGATTGGTACTCATCTCAAATACATAATATTCAGATTGTCCTTGAAGGCATGTGGATCAAAAATACATTTGAAAAGGCCCACTACAAAAATGGAAACTATAATAGATCTACAAATTTAGAAACAATATTTTTGCCATTTTTAACCTTAGCTTTATCTTTTGCATATCTACTTCGTGTGTGTATAATCACTAGAAAAAATAATAAATAAATTAGAAACTCAAACATGAATATACTTTCCCAAAATAAAAATATATTTTCATACATTATTATTTTAGGAATAAAGGACAATCTATTTTCATCCTTAAATAAAAAAAATAAAAAAATAAATATAAGAAATACAAGAAATAAAAAAAGAAATCAACTAAAAGATGTCACCAGATCTTATAAAGGAAGAGTCACCATAAACTTCATCATCGTCACTATAGTTCGATACATCCTTTCACATTATAGCACCTGCCCGAGTCATTGGATATCCTCAGGGAACCGCAACAGAAATAAGCCATCGATACTGAGGACGTACCCTCCATGAGGACTCAGGAACATACATTGCATAAATGCCACAATCACCGCTGGTAAAGGAACCCAAAGCATACTCAATAATCGGATGTCCCTGACCTAAGTCCCTCATCATCCTCTAGATGAAGGATTATTTTTTTTGAGAAAATGATGTTTTATTCAAGATTATTAGAAGAATTTAGCCTCTAGATGAAGGCTAAATACGATCCCATCGTTTAGGAAATCTTCTCCACCACCGATCGAGGGACAGTAAAAGCCTGTAATAAAAAGATCAACTTGTTATGATTTTTTCTCATGAAAGATAAAAATAAAATAAAATACATCTCATACCTCAAATCCCTCAGGAATGGAGAGGTAATGTTGAGAGTAAGGAACTGACGCCTCCTTTTACACTTCGTCATCCCCGGTGAATTGTAAAGATAAATGCAGAAGACATACCACAAATTACAATCTGAGGATCAATCAAATACAATATTAACTCCTGTACGAGGATCCTATTAAAGAGGAATATAGTTAGTCGATGGGGATGTTTCCTTAGAGACATTGAACTCTCTCACTAGTAGTATCGTAAGAATCATATTCTCCATAACAAAGGTAATATTTTGAATTGTGTAGTCAAAGTGGATCCTATAAATTGGGACTTGCCTAGTTTATGCTTTTAAGTGTTCTGGAATAAGTAGATGTGTATACCTCATCCCAAAGTGAGGCTCTATTAGAGGATTTAATTAGGATAAGAAGGGCCATTAACGATCGACCCTCTCTCCCAATTAGAAGGAAAAATCCCCATCGATACAAAAAAATAGCCAACAAGTAGTCTAGGTAGGGGCACTATCCAAACGAAAGTGTCTCTTGGACATAACACTACACTATTTATGTCGTATTATTAAAATCATGGACCGTGACAAAAGGGGTTTATCGTTGTCAAGGACCGTGACAATTTTGGGCATGATAACTTCTTGTGTCATGGTATTTGACCATGATAACATACTTTTGTCATGGTATTTTTTACACCAAGCTACTAGGAAAAAAAGAGGGGTGACCAAGCCTCATTATGGTTAAGGACCATGCCAACCCTTCAGTTGTCACGGTTTATGACCATGATAAGGCTTCTCATGTCATGATCTTGTCACGATCTGTGATCACGATAAGTTATAACTTTCATAATCACAAGGGCCACTTTTTATTGTGCGCACTTTTTCATTAAATGGTGAAATGTATGAGCATCTATGTGCACTATCCAAATTATGTTTGTGCGAATGATCCCTTATTTTTGTCACTCTTTTATAAGAGTTTTGGATCATAACAAGGTTTGAATTGTAAAGACTTTATCACGAGGTGTAGACAAAATTGTAGAATAGGAAAAACATTATTGTTGGGCACTAGGTACTTCCCACAAGTAAACTTTTTTAAAAAATGTCATTTTTTGGGGTCAAACCAACATCAACAGAACAAACAAGATAATACAATATAACAATGAAATAAAAAAATCACTAATTCCATATATCAAATAAAATTAAATATATTTTGAGTTAATTATATCAAAATAATGCAAGTTTAATTACATTGAACATTTTTTTATCAAATGTAAAATTTTACAAAATATTAATAAGACTTGAAAAGAAAATTTGGTGAAACTATGTACGCTGTGCCTAACACCATCTTGCTCATCAACCATAATACCTCATCATATTGCTCCAGGAAAATATCAGGAAAATATCAGGACTCGGGAGTTAAAATATTGGAGTGGACAGGTGTGTAAGTACCACGAGTGATGTTCGTGCCCTCCACTCCCTTGCAATTCGATCGCCTCCACGTGTGTCACGGATGTACACTCTTACCCCACCTATCTCAAATGAAGTCTAGATAGTTAGGTTGGTGGTATAATATATGGCATATGGGGATAAAGAGTCAGTCGGATTCTATGAGGGGGAGGGATTATTTGACCCCTCACATGCCTTCTCTTTTCCCTCTACTTTATCCTTCAACATCGCCATACTAGACTACTATAAAATGTGACCAAATTACTGGAAAATGTGACTGAATTAAAGTAATTTACTTACTAGAAAACACAACATAATTTAAAGAAAGTTACTTAACACCCTATGCTTCACCTTCATGTAAGATTGTTTTTAGAGTAGTGCACATCCACCTTCTTTGACCGGTTAGTCCTTGTCAAGCAATGGAAGGACAACTTTCTCCTAAATTCCTCATTATTCACAAACCTTTGTCAGTTGGCTAAAGTGATTGGATCATTCGCCGCGATGATGTCCCTACACCGCAGCATGGAATCTCGGTCCTTCTCAAAATAGATATGAACATGCTATTCTTTTTGTCTTCCCTTGGTCACGTACACTATTTAATATACGATCCCTCGATTCCAGGGGCAAGTTGATTTGCTATTGTCCAACAAATAAATAATATAAGAAAGTTAGTGAATTAACATTAAACAAGCATATAATAAAATATGATTTGAAAATGAAATATTTGATATTAAGATTATTATTTTCATACATCTAAGGTCACCTAAATGTACATCTTCAACTTCATGGGTACGTTCCTCTAATTATCATACCTGGGACGAAATACGAATTTCAACAACTATAACTTCCTCATCCGTAGATAGTCTTTTCTTTTTCAACTACGCTTTCATGCCCACCAAACTTAATGGGTTATTGTCAGGCAATCCCTCACCACCCCTGCTTTTTCTTGGGGTTCGATGGCCTGATGTAGACATAATCTTAAAAAAAATGGATTTAGTAGCATAATATATAACATAAATCAAATGGCAATACTCGAGTTTGGGATATAAGAATTTAAATAACACAATATTATTCTGCCTATTTTTTTTCATTAGTGAATCAAATGGAATTACTTAATCGGGATATAAGAATCAAAAGAAAATACTCACATGACTGTACCAGTTATTTGTATAAGTTAGTTTAGTGTCGTGTGATGTGATCGTGACACATTTTGGACAATTTTGTTGTTGATTTACATTTCGGGCGGTTTTAATATAACAACAAACACTATAATTAATGAACAAAAAAATATTTTTTTTGAGATTTGCATTACTTTTAACAAAATACATATTATAAATTACAAATTGGAATCCTCAATAAATTTTATAACCCAAATAACTATACTCATAAATTAGTTAGAAATTATTTCATATTCAGGTTATTATCCAAAATGGATTGATATTCGGTAGGATCTACTAAGTCATCCATGCCACTGTTTAGATGTTTTAGCACGTGTAAGATGACTGGCCCCAGTTCGTTATTTATATACTCCGAGTAAAAACTTGCTTGAACTTTTCAAATGAACAAACAAATGGTTCGCCATTTATATGCTCTTTATTATTTATCTTGGAAAAGTCTACCGTTGTCAAATTGGTACCCGAATCAACTTTATAAAAAATTTTGTCCTCAAGTCGCACCCAATCACACTAAAAAAACCTCTTTGACATATATATAGTCTAATTCAAAAATGTTTTGAAATAAAAAATAATAAGTCATTTCTTCTATAATGAGATATTTTTCTTTGGCACTCACCCTAAAATACATAATGGCCTTCTATGAAATTCTGTTGTTTTGTAACAAAGTATTTTTGTATAGCCTCGAAACGAATATATAACTATTCAATTGATAGTTCTTATACTCGTGTTCCATAAAATTAGGTCTAGTGGTGAGACGAGCAAGTATTGACATGACATCTCCCATCTTCAATAACTCAAATTATGGATTATAAAAGTTAATTAGATAAGTTTTAAATCTTGTAATGATTGATCATTTAAAAGGGATGTTTGACGTAATAAGTACTTTCTATCACACCTGAAGTCAAATTCACTATTTTAATGTTAAATCATTCCTCATTTTTTATTGTGCCCGGGGGCATTATATTTTCAACATTGAAGAAATATTTATCAAGAAGGTGATCAAGTATATAAGACAACGACACTAAGTGAAATTACAACACGAACTTTCTCTCTCCATTTGTCAACGTCGTTATGGTGTTCAAATATATAATGAGCCACTTTCTCGTGTTGTAAAATTGTCAGTTTAACTCGTTTGTCCATTACTTGAACCACCACACATCGACAAACTAATATTCACTATCTATAATGTTAAGGTCGGGTATATATTCCGTAGATAAAAGGAGTCCTCCTCAGTAAGGTATTCCTCCATGATGGATTATGCAATGTACTTGTAATCATAACATAGTCATTGGAAATTTTCATCATTTCAAAAGGGTACATCCATTAACATTTTAGAAGGCTGCAAAGAAGAGCCTCATCGCTTAAGTTCACCAACATGTGAATACTTATGCTAAAGAATGTCGGGGGAAGTACTTCTCCAACACACAAGTTGTTTCAGCTAAAGTTTCTTTTGCATCCATGATGTGCTTTCAGTTGACTACTTTTGAACACAAAAATGAGAAGCAGAGGATAATATGAATAATGTCCCTCTATAAATACTTGTTCATAGAGAAACAGTTCTTCAACAACAAAGGGATCAATTGCATGATCACATGCCAAACGTGAGACTTGTACTTTTGTAGATCGTCTGGGCTATAGCTTCCTCTGAAAATTTGGTAAAAAAATTAGAGGAACATTCAAATTGTGCAATGTTTCTAAAAGAACCTTTCCTTTATTCGCTTGTCAAAGTGTATGCCCTAGGGGGGATTATATTCCTCATACTTTTTTCTTCTTTCAAGCATAGTTGCGGATTAATTTTTAACATTTTAAGATCATGTCGTACCTTTTATTCATCCATCGACTGACCTGCCCCTAGGCATGTGCTCATAAGATTTTCAATGATGTTCTTCTCGGAATGCATAATATCTAATATATGGTATGTGGTGTTACCCTTCCAGTACGATAAGTAAAAAAATATGGACCTCCTAGACCACGCCTTCCTTTTTTCGGCTTCATTCTCAGTGGGGTTATTTTTATGCTTGACATTATTAAATTCAGGATTCTTCACCGACACATTAGCTCCATATTTAGAAAACCTCCTTTCAATTTATGAGACTAAAAATTGACTAGGAGGAAGCCTATATTTGACCCCACCTGGCAAAAAATTATAACCTTTATCAAATCTAAACCTGTGATTGGGAGGTAAAAATATTATATGAGAATGATATATAATTTTTTCACTATCCTTGAGATGTTGAGATCTATTTTACTATACACAAATAGGACACCCAAAGTAACCGTGAAAATTATACGACGATAAAGTCCCATAATCTAGGAAATCATGAATGGCTCAAATCAACATAGCTTTTAACCCAACCTCTTCCTGTTTGCTAGAGTCAAATGCTTTTATACCCACAATACATAACTCATTCAATTCTTTTACCAACAATGCCAACTAGACATTAATGTCACCACTTCATGATTTTGGACCATGTATCAATAAATACAACATCAAAAATTTTGATCTCGTGCACAACAATGGAGGGGTATTTAGGGGTGGTAATATCACCGTCCATACACTTTGATTGGTTCCTAGATAGACAAATGCATTGAATGCATCTATTTATATTTCCAAATGAATAACACATTGGTCATTGGTAAAATTTGGATGATTGAAAATTGGGCTTTCCCAAACAATTGAGTCAATAGGATGGCACATGAGATTATCCCTTATTTCTGACCTAGCGTGCCAAGTAATTGTATCTGTTATCCGTGGTATTATGAAAATTCTATCCAATGTGTGACTAAATGGAGAATGTTAAATACTTTTGAGGCACAATTGAAAGTGTGTCTCTCTTATCATTAGAAACATGCTTTATCACATATCTAGGTTCCCCACATACCGGATAATGATCAAGATTTCCATACTCCTTCAGGTATAGTATGCAATAATAATTTCGAGCATGAATTGATTTATAGTTCATTTCCAAACCTTTAAAACATTCTTCATATTTAGATAGTTATTTTTAATCATATTTTGTTTTAGGAGAAAACCCTTCACCCAATTCAAATTTATAGTCACGCTATTGACAAACAAACCAAAATGTCTCTTAAAACTATGCAAACTAACTATGGCATGCAAATTTATTTGATCTTTGCCATAGCTAGGTACAATGGTTGGATTTCTTTGACTTTTAAACTTTGGTAGTGTACTACCCCGCCCTAGAAATTATGTATTTAACATTATTTGAGGTGTTTTGTCCAAAGGAAAATTTGAGGAACAAATAATGCATGTGTAACACGTAAAGTAATACGTAAGGTGGCGTATTATGTAAATGGTTTAAATAAGAAAAATTCCACGATGCATGTGTCACATGAATGTATATTTAATCTCCAATAGTATTATCTAGGATGTCCATTAAGTTTGGGGAAAAAATGTCAAGGAACAAACGTGACAAGAACAAGGTTAATACAACGCGATATTTAAATGGTATGAAAAACAAAGTATCAAAATATGGATTAAACAATAAAGTTTTACGTTGTATCGCTCTCATAAGTTTTATTTTGAGTTTATATTATTATTTTTAGTACTTGGAGTAAGTTTGACACGATTCTGATAAGAAACGAGCGCTACGCGAGCCTAAGTACAAATTGTCTAACGGTGCACGACACTGCAAAAGTCCAGTTTTGTGCGAATTTGAGAACGCGTGTAATATCAGTTTAAATTTAATTTCGCAAGTTTCCAAGTAACCCTAATTTAATTAGAGTCTACTTTTAAATCAAATAAAATCAACCCCTAAACATCCATCTACGGTGCGTGTGTCAACCCATAAACAAATAAAGTATGCGAAACAAGTTTAAGGAAAAATCCCCACAGGGCAAAACCTTTTATTTCACTATAATAAGTAAATCGTAACTTACACAGATTACAATGAAATACAGTGACACATGAATACCCGCAGGCGTCGGTCGGTGTCGTCAGCAATGAATCCACACGCAGCGAACCCACATGAATCTCAGTCCAATCAACAAAGGAAGAACCGCAGCACTCCTCAATGACACGCAGCCTTAAAACTTTCTAGAGACTCCCTCAGCAATGACACACATCCCTCGGTTGCAAAGATCTATCCACAAAGGTTTGAACAAACTAAAAAGTTGTGTTCTTGGGTTACCAAAAAGATTCACAAAGATTTGTAAATTGTGTGAATAAAAAAACCTAGAGTATTGGGCTCAATAGGTGAAGACTTAGAGTATTTAGGACTCTGAAAATCGTCTTGAAAAGTCTTAGAAAACAACTCCCCGAAGATGGCTTTAAATAAGAAAACTTTGAGCCTAAAAAATCTCGAGCAGATCAACAGGATTCTCATTTGGTTCATTCTTAGCATCGCTGTCGTCATATTAAATTACTAACCACCTAAGTGAGAAAAATAGACTGGTGCCATTTTTATCTTTCATTATTTAAACAAAACCCATGCAGACAATAAAAACTATAAACAATCACAGATAGCTGAATTTCATCCACAAGTAAGAATATAATTGACCGAGTAAACCAACGGTCCAAATAATAAATCCCATAAAGACAAGAATAAAATCCCAACAAGTCTAAAAACATTTAAATGGAAAGTGAGCGACATGCTCGAATACTAATCACGAACTTCTACATTAAGAATGAAGAATGAGGCGTCTATCGAAACCCCGCAACATCCACATATGCTGCAGCATCGGATTCCTGGAATATAGTCAAGGCTGGCGTCCCTGTGGCTGGACACCTAAAAGGTTTTTAAAAAGTTTTTATAGCAAGGGTTAGTACCCAAAACATTTGAAAACATTTAACAAATGATTAACTTGCAGTGATAAAATAAATATGCACGCTCTTCATATTTTCAGTAAATGTCGCACTCTCTTGAGGACTTCCTTACCCCTTCCTCTAATATACGTTATTAACGCTTTAATTAAATTACCTAGTTATTCATCTCATGACTAGATATTTAACAAAGTTCCTTCATACCCACCCTACTCTAACTGAGTGTGTAGTGATTATGATGCATAAGTTATTAGTAACATCAACTTAACTATATCATTTCCCTTTTTATATTTATATAACTTCTACACTTGTTATACGTGTAAAAATAAAAACTCCCTTTTCATTAATAACCCGTATATAATTAATTATTTCATTATATACTTATAATCATATTTCAGCATTCACATTCATACTGTAATATATAACAATTTGCAACCTCCCGAGCAGAATACTCCCGGAATATAAATTCTATAAAGTGCTAACCCACTAGGTAAACATCACGTAGCCTAGTTATCCCAAGTCAGAATTCTCACACCAACTTGATAAAAATAATATACTGGAGGCAGTCATATTCCTTCCCTGAAAGTGAGTTGTCCCTCACCCATATAACGGACGCTATGACCTTGGGAATATACTCACCCTACTCCTCAAGCTAGGGGATTCATCCACTACGCGCAACCTCCCCCTATAGCACTATAGTACAAAATATCTAATCACCGATATTAATAGTACACATCACATATATATACAATCGCCTCCGTATATATATATATACATATAAAAGTCCCGGCTATATCTTTTGCTAAATCCGTAATATGAGCCTATAAAATTATTAAGAGTTTATGGTCCAACTCTAAATATTAATTAAATTTCACTTTAATTAATTCAGTTATTTTGGTGTCGCCCCCACCATAAATTTGGACTTTACACTCGTAACCCAAAATTTACCCGCGTCAAAATTTTCGACTCTAATTTATTTGCCTCAAACCCTAATTAATTCATCTATAATTAATTAGATTCAACTTATGTATTTAATTTCTCCATAATTAATTACATAGGGGTTTTTATATAAATTTTTCCTCTTATATAACAAACTGGCGAAACTGCCAGATTCTGGCGACCGTCGATCGATCGACCCCAGACCGTCGATCGATCGATCGTACAGGTCTGCGTCTTCCTCGCGGAGGCAGGGCATCCATGGACGGAGTTCCTCAAACCCTAACTTCTTCTAACATGAGTTTTAAGCCTTCTTATCACCAGAGTATTTTAAAAACCTTATTAGGATTATACAGAAAGCCTACAACAATCATTAATTCGTCCATAAACAACTGATTCATAGATTTTGGGGAAAAATCCAATTCTTTTCTTAAACACATATTACTCCGAATTTCTTCATCTAATTTGTTCTGGTTTAATTGAATATCATCCTAACAAGTATACATCAGTAATCCAATATCAGATATTTCATAACTCCTCATAAATTTCGGCCAAAACAGATTCATGTTTTCTTTTGAATTATCAAAACCCCATGTTTATACCATAAACCCCAAAACGGATTTTTAATTCATAACAGCACACAAATATGAATTTGAAAAACAAATTTAATGCTAATTGCAAGTTATTCACTTGCCTTGGGTTTCGTAGTGTCTGAATTTGTGATGGATTCCAAGGTTGAAGATGACCTTGTTGGTATTTTGAGATCCCCAAAATGGCTTGGCTGCTGCTAGGTTTTCCTAACCCTTTAGTTCCTCATTCTAATTAAGCTCAGCCATCCTAAATTTTCTTTTTATTAGGTTAATAATTCAATTCACGTTTTTTGACTAATGGGCCAAGCCCAAGTGACCAAAATGTCCCCGAGTGGGCCCGACTATGTCTAAAAACGTCCCGTGACCCGTTTACTACCCCCGGGTACACTTTTCCGACTATCTCGGCCCATCCGGACTCAACTGTACACTCAGAATTTGCATCCGAATTAATTTATAAAAATACTTATCCCCCACCCAATATAGTTTATACCGACTTCCGGATGTGATAAGTACATACCTCGTCATTAATACTCGAGACGACGTAATTACATTATTATATTCACTTAGTAAATAAGTTTTCCCTAAATTTTAACCATTCAATCCCAGATTAATATTTATATATATTTCTATCCTAATTAATTCATTAAATTACAACACACTTAGTAATTTAGGATTTCCGAATTAATTAAATTATAAATGTACCAAAAATACGGGGTGTTACGTACTCCCCCCCTTATAAAGGAATTTCGTCCCCGAAATTAGATCGTACCTGCGTTGAAAAGTTCTGGATATTGTTCCCGCATATCCTCCTCTCGCTCCCAGGTAGACTCGTCAACATTGTGATAACCCCACTGTACTCTAACCAATGGAACAACCTTGGATCGTAATTTCCACTCACTATGATCCAAAATAGCTACCGGCCTTTCCTCATACGAGATGTCTGGCTGTAAGTCGATCTCCTCGAGTGGAATGTGCCAAAAGGCTCTCTCGCTCCTTCGATATTTCTTCAGCGATGCCACATGGAATACATCGTGTATCCGCTGAAGATGTTCTGGTAACCCAAGCTTATACGCCACCGGTCCCACCCTCTCAATAATAGGGAAAGGTCCTACGTATCGCGGTGCTAACTTACCCTTCTTGCCGAACCTCATCACCCCCTTCATTGGGGATACCCGGACTAAAACCTGGTCCCCAACTTCTAGCTCCACATGTAGTCGAGAAGCGTCAGCATAACTCTTTTGCCTGTCTTGAGCTATCCGAATTCTTCCTCGAATCATCTCTATCTTGGAAGATGTCTCTTGAACAATATCCGGCCCCAAGAGTTTGTTGTCCCCCACCTCTAACCAACAAACGGGTGAACGACAAGGTCTCCCGTACAGTGCCTCAAACGGTGCCATGCCAATCGTGAATTGGTAAGAGTTGTTATACGCAAACTCTACCAAAGGAAGATATTTCTCCCATCCTCCCCCGAAGTCCAAAATGCACATTCTGAGCATGTCTTCCAGCATCTGGTTAACTCTCTCAGTCTGTCCATCCGTTTGTGGGTGATACGCTGTACTCAAGCGCAACTCCGTGCCCATTGCCTCCTGAAAGCTCTGCCAAAAGTGGGCGACAAAGATTTTGTCTCGGTCGGATACAATATTTATAGGCACTCCATGCAGCTTAACAATCTCTGCTATGAATAGCTGTGCATAACGCATCGTCTCGAAGTCTGTGCGTATCAGTAAAAAGTGGGCCACCTTAGTCAACCGATCCACAATAACCCATATGGAGTCGTGACCCCTCTGCGATACAGGTAACCCTGTGATGAAGTCCATGGAGATGCTCTCCCACTTCCACACGGGAATTTTTAACGGCTGTAGCATCCCTGATGGTCTCTGATGGTCAACTTTCACAAGCTGACACGTGGCACATTTTGAAACAAACTCCGCTATATCCCGTTTCATTCCTTCCCACCAATACTGCCTCCTCATATCTTGGTACATTTTATCCCCAACGGGATGTACCGCAAATTTCGAACCATGGGATTCTGTCATAACAGCGTGCTTCAAATCCTCATCCTCTGGCACCATTAACCTCCCATTAAAGCGTAGGCCTCCTTCTGAGCTAATTGAGTAACCCTCTGCTCCCTCAGCTAACAACTGGCCCACCCTATCCCGGCAAACCTGATCCTCAGCCTGAGCCTTCACAACTCGCACAATGATCTCGGGTGTGATGGATAAAGCTGACATGCCAGCCCTGGCTACATCATCCTCATATCGAAGCTCTTTCCACTTCGCTTTCCATACCTCTGCTATCTCCCCCGTCGGCCTTCGGCTCAATGCGTCTGCTACCACATTGGCCTTACCAGGATGATACTGAATATCAAATTGGTAGTCCTTCACGAACTCTAGCCACCGCCTCTGCCTCATATTCAGATCCTTCTGTGTGAAGAGATACTGAAGAGACTTATGATCCGTGAATAAAGTAAACTGCTCTCCTAGAAGATAATGCCTCCATATCCTCAAAGCAAAAACGACCGCTGCTAACTCTAGGTCGTGAGTGGGGTAATTCCTCTCGTGGGGCTTCAGCTTCCTGGAAGCATAAGCTATAGCCCTTTCCTCCTGCTGGAGCACACCCCCAAGACCCCGTAAGGATGCGTCTGTGTAAACCCGATACTCTAGCCCTCCCTTTGGCAATGCAAGCACGGGGGCATATGTCAACTTGTCCTTTAGCTCATCTAACGCTAATTGACAACTATCATCCCACTTGAAAGGTACTCCTTTCCGAGTCAGATTCGTCAAAGGTCCTGCAATCTTAGAGAATGCTTTAATGAATCGCATGTAGTAACCGGCCAAACCCAAAAAACTGCGCACCTCGGTCGGTGTCGTGGGCTGTCCCCACTCCCTCACCGCCGACACCTTATTTGGATCCACTACAATACCCTGATCTGACACGACGTGACCAAGGAACTGTACCTCCCGAAGCCAGAATCCACACTTCCCTAATTTGGCATAGAGCTGATGATCCCTCAGTGTCTGCAAAACCTTGCGCAAATGCTCTACGTGCTCCTCCTCGGTGCGCGAGTAGATTATGATGTCATCAATGAACACGATGACAAACTGATCTAAGTACTCTCTGAAAACCCTGTTCATGAGGTCCATGAACACTGCTAGTGCATTGGTGAGCCCGAAGGGCATCACCCTGAACTCATATGATCCATACCGCGACAAGAAGGCGGTATTAGGAACATCCCCCTCTCGGATACGCAGTTGATGATACCCTGACCTCAAGTCGACCTTGGAGAAGTAATACGCCCCTCTCAATTGGTCAAATAAATCATCGATCCGAGGCAACGGATATTTATTCCGTATCGTCACCTTGTTCAGCTCCCTATAATCCACGCACAAGCGGAGTGAACCATCTCGCTTCTTCACAAACAATACCGGCGTACCCCACGGCGATGTACTCCGCCGAATAAAACCCTGACCCAGTAGTTGCTGAATCTGTTCCCTCAATTCCCGCATCTCTGAAGGGGCCATTCGGTAAGGTGCCCGAGCAATCGGTCTCGTCCCCGGAGCCAAATCGATAACAAATTCGATTTCTCTGTTGGGTGGTAATCCTGGTATTTCCTGGAATACATCCTCAAAGTCCCTCACTACCGGAATAGAGTCTAAAGGAACTACCACTTCCTGTGAGGTTTCCTCCTCAATGTAATATAGATGAGTGGTCGAGCCTCCCTCTGGGCGAGGCATCGCCACAACAAACATCTCTTGCCCCGGAATGGAAAAAATAATGCTCCCACCGAAGCAATCAATCATGGCTCTATAGTCAGCGAGCCAATCCATACCGATGATCACATCATGAACATGCATATCTAATACCAACATGTCTGCAGGTAATACTAAACCTCCAATCTCTACTCCTACTCCCCGACATATAAAGAATATAAGCGACCCACTCCCCAAAGGTGAGTCGACACACGTAACAGTGCTCTCTGCGGTGGCTAACAACCCTAAAGCCTTCGCGAAATGTGTAGCTATAAAACAATGAGTAGCCCCCGTATCAAACAATACCCGACCCATAGTGCCATGGATGGAGAACGTACCCTCAATCGCGGGCGGCGAATGCTGTGCTGGAGGATTGGGAACGTCCCGAACGTTATACACACGTCCGTAGTGCATCTGCCCCTGCTGCTGTGGGGCGGGTGGGGCTGCTGCTGCTGGCGGCATCTGACCCTGTTGCCCCTGCTGGGCACCCTGCTGCTGGCCTCTGCCCCTCTGCGGGCACTCCCTCTTGAAGTGTCCTGGCTGGCCACAGGAGAAACAATGTTTCTGGTCGTCACCCTGTCGTTGGCTCTGCTGGCCCTGACGTTGCTGCCCCAGGTGGCCTCCCCCGTTGTTCCCTTGGCCCTGACGGCCCTGAGGAACCTGCTGTTGCTGATTAGGGCCTGGTTGCCCCTGTCTGAACCCCTGTCCTCCCGATCGGAACCCACCAGGCTTAAACTTCTTTGCCTGATTCCCTTGCTGAATGATAACCTGCTGCTGTGTGCCACTTGCCTCACTACTAGTAACCGCCTTGCCCTGCTGGCTCGGCTCACCTGCCTTCTTGTTCCCCTTAGCATGGAAACGATGATCCTGGCAATGTACAAGTGCGGCATTAACGACATCTGTATAAGTCACTAACGCCGGATTCCCAATCAAGTGTTGCCTGATTCTCCAGGCTAGGCCATCCATGAACTTTGACTTCTTCCGCTCCTCATCTCTCACCTCATTTGGCACAAAGTTTGCCAAACGGGTGAACTCCTCCTCATATTCCGCTACTGACCTGTCACCCTGTACCAACTCACTGAATTTCTTTCTCATCGCAGACTCTACTGCTGGAGGGAAGTACTTGCGGTCAAACCGCACCCAGAATTCAGAAATCGGCATCAAATCCCGCTCCTCAGCGGTGGTTACGGACTCCCACCACTGTAAGGCTGCCCCCGACAGACGAAAGGTAGCCAGCATCTGTTTCTGCACCTCTGTACCCTCTAACATGCGCAGATGGCGCTGAATGTTCTTCTTCCAGTCACAAGCCTCGACCACATTGGTGCTACCTCGAAACTCAGGTGGGTGACCCTTCTGAAAGGTCTCCCTCACTCGCTGCCAAGATGGTGGCCCTACCAGAGCCTGAACTGCTGGAGCCAATGGAGGCGGTGCCTGAGGCTGTGGAAAATGAGCTGCCATAGCTCGCATCGCTGTCTCGACCGCTTGGGCCACTATCACTGCCACCTGAGTGGTAGAAATTAACTCGGGTGGGGGTGGTGGTGGAGGTACCTGTGGCTCCTGGCGAGCCTCCCTCACCTCATCTCTAGCCTCAGCCCTTTTCGCTCTCTGTCTCTTTGGCGGCATCTGAAATAGATTGAATTGTATAAGTACACAATTTATACAAAAACTTATAGCAGGAATACGATATCTCACAAGCGGAAAATATAATCAACAGTCCTAATAATAGGGCTCTATAACAACCGAACGCTACGCTGAAACGTAGAAAGCCGCACAGATCCTAAGGACTCTAGAACCTGATGCTCTGATACCATCTGTGACACCCCGCCTAATTAATCCCGGGTGATCAGTCCTAAATCAAGTTAGAACAGGATTCTCATTTGGTTCATTCTTAGCATCACTGTCGTCATATTAAATTACTAACCACCTAAGTGAGAAAAATAGACTGGTGCCATTTTTATCTTTCATTATTTAAACAAAACCCATGCAGACAATAAAAACTATAAACAATCACAGATAGCTGAATTTCATCCACAAGTAAGAATATAATTGACCGAGTAAACCAACGGTCCAAATAATAAATCCCATAAAGACAAGAATGAAATCCCAACAAGTCTAAAAACATTTAAATGAAAAGTGAGCGACATGCTCGAATACTAATCACGAACTTCTACATTAAGAATGAAGAATGAGGCGTCTATCGAAACCCAGCAACATCCACATATACTGCAGCATCGGATTCCTGGAATATAGTCAAGGCTGGCATCCCTGTGGCTGGACACCTAAAAGGTTTTTAAAAAGTTTTTATAGCAAGGGTTAGTACCCAAAACATTTGAAAACATTTAACAAATGATTAATTTGCAGTGATAAAATAAATATGCATGCTCTTCATATTTTCAGTAAATGTCGCACTCTCTTGAGGACTTCCTTACCCCTTCCTCTAATATATGTTATTAACGCTTTAATTAAATTACCTAGTTATTCATCTCATGACTAGATATTTAACAAAGTGCCTTCATACCCACCCTACTCTAACTGAGTGTGTAGTGATTATGATGCATAAGTTATTAGTAACATCAACTTAACTATATCATTTCCCTTTTTATATTTATATAACTTCTACACTTGTTATACGTGTAAAAATAAAAACCCCCTTTTCATTAATAACCAGTATATAATTAATTATTTCATTATATACTTATAATCATATTTCAGCATTCACATTCATACTGTAATATATAACAATTTGCAACCTCCCGAGTAGAATACTCCCGGAATATAAATTCTATAAAGTGCTAACCCACTAGGTAAACATCACTTAGCCTAGTTATCCCAAGTCAGAATTCTCACACCAACTTGATAAAAATAATATACTGGAGGCGGTCATATTCCTTCCCTGAAAGTGAGTTGTCCCTCACCCATATAACGGACGCTATGACCTTGGGAATATACTCACCCTACTCCTCAAGCTAGAGGATTCATCCACTACGCGCAACCTCCCCCTATAGCACTATAGTACAAAATATCTAATCACCGATATTAATAGTACACATCACATATATATACAATCGCCTCCGTATATATATATATATACATATAAAAGTCCCGGCTATATCTTTTGCTAAATCCGTAATATGAGCCTATAAAATTATTAAGAGTTTATGGTCCAACTCTAAATATTAATTAAATTTCACTTTAATTAATTCAGTTATTTTGGTGTCGCCCCCACCATAAATTTGGACTTTACACTCGTAACCCAAAATTTACCCGCGTCAAAATTTTCGACTCTAATTTATTTGCCTGAAACCCTAATTAATTCATCTATAATTAATTAGATTCAACTTATGTATTTAATTTCTCCATAATTAATTACATAGGGGTTTTTATATAAATTTTTCCTCTTATATAACAAACTGGCGAAACTGCCAGATTCTGGCGACCGTCGATCGATCGACCCCAGACCGTCGATCGATCGATCGTACAGGTCTGCGTCTTCCTCGCGGAGGCAGGGCATCCATGGACGGAGTTCCTCAAACCCTAACTTCTTCTAACATGAGTTTTAAGCCTTCTTATCACCAGAGTATTTTAAAAACCTTATTAGGATTATACAGAAAGCCTACAACAATCATTAATTCGTCCATAAACAACTGATTCATAGATTTTGGGGAAAAATCCAATTCTTTTCTTAAACACATATTACTCCGAATTTCTTCATCTAATTTGTTCTGGTTTAATTGAATATCATCCTAACAAGTATACATCAGTAATCCAATATCAGATATTTCATAACTCCTCATAAATTTCGGCCAAAACAGATTCATGTTTTCTTTTGAATTATCAAAACCCCATGTTTATACCATAAACCCCAAAATGGATTTTTAATTCATAACAACACACAAATATGAATTTGAAAAACAGATTTAATGCTAATTGCAAGTTATTCACTTGCCTTGGGTTTCGTAGTGTCTGAATTTGTGATGGATTCCAAGGTTGAAGATGACCTTGTTGGTATTTTGAGATCCCCAAAATGGCTTGGCTGCTGCTAGATTTTCCTAACCCTTTAGTTCCTCATTCTAATTAAGCTCAGCCATCCTAAATTTTCTTTTTATTAGGTTAATAATTCAATTCACGTTTTTTGACTAATGGGCCAAGCCCAAGTGACCAAAATGTCCCCGAGTGGGCCCGACTATGTCTAAAAACGTCCCGTGACCCGTTTACTACCCCCGGGTACACTTTTCCGACTATCTCGGCCCATCCGGACTCAACTGTACACTCAGAATTTGCATCCAAATTAATTTATAAAAATACTTATCCCCCACTCAATATAGTCTATACCGACTTCCGGATGTGATAAGTACATACCTCGTCATTAATACTCGAGACGACATAATTACATTATTACTATTCACTTAGTAAATAAGTTTTCCCTAAATATTAACCATTCAATCCCAGATTAATATTTATATATATTTCTATCCTAATTAATTCATTAAATTACAACACACTTAGTAATTTAGGATTCCCGAATTAATTAAATTATAAATGTACCAAAAATACGGGGTGTTACAGAAGTTTATCCCAGGCGGACCGGTCCGGATTGGGGGCGGATCGGTCCGGTTTACCGGATCGGTTCTTTTATTTTGAACTCCATCGGTTCACTTGCGGTCTGGGGTATACTGGATCTGCGACAAGCGGATCGGTCCGGTTGAGGGGCGGACCTGTCCGTTGGCGGATCGGTCCGACTGTCATACTTTGATTCCTCTTCTTCTTTTGATATTCGGATCCGTTGATGAATGTATGAATCTTGAATTTCTTCAACGGTGTAACGGCGTGCGACATAATAAATTATTAATGGACAAAAATGTCCTTACAAATCTCCCCCTATGTCTATGCCGGTACATACATAAAAACAAACATCCGAATTATCAAACAACTAAAAATGCCTATACAAATCTACCCTTCCATGAACCCAAAACTGGAATGATACAATTGAATAAGACTACAGCGTTTGCTCTTCAATTCTTCAGGAATCATCAAATCTCAAAGCTTTTCTCATCAGGGTGTGCAATCCAATGATAATCCATGTAGTACCTACACACATGAGAAAAAGTAAAATACCAAGTGACATATCGAGTTTGAAATGAGATAATATATGATAAAAACATAAGCAACATCTCAAAGACTCCCCCAAAATTCAAACTCCCCCATAATATGACAATTGGTAAGTAAAAAAAATATTTCGACCATATATTTAGACTCATAAAAATATATGGAATATTACCATGAGAAGAAAAATAAAAAAAAAACATGTTTTGCTTGGAAGTCCTGATTCTTGCGCGCCATGTATAAGACAATCTAGAAGGCCAAACGACTATTGTAAACATGAATTTTTAGATAAAAAATTCAATGGATATGAATCTCACATTAAAAGTTAAAAAAATAAATTTTTTTAGAGAGAGAAAGTGACACAAAAAGAATTTTATGGGTATTTTGGGCATTTTTCAAATGGGGTTTTGGGGTCACATGTTGGTGCATTGTGTTTTCACTTTCCTACCTTAGTTTGCAAGTATTGATAAGTGTTTTACACATTTTTTAACACACCAACACTTATTATTTGGGTCACAGGATGAAGACTTCCCAAAATAGCTTATAAGAGAGAAAGGTGAGTGCATATGATCCCTCATTCAATTCAAATCAAATTTATTATCACTCCGTCTCCCCTTGAACTCCCTTAAAACATTAGACATCCCAAAAATTCGTATCTACCCTTGAGCTACCCCAAAACCACCATGAAACCACCGTTTTATAGCATAGAAGCACCTTATTTCACCATGTGTAACCATATGAAGGATGTTGGGTTGTTAGAGATATTATTCTTGGAGGTTTGTTAAGGTTTATGAAGCTTGAATATTGATTTTTAGAGAATAAGAAGGAGTAGTTCATGGATATTGGAGTTTCATTTAGGAGCTTAAAGAGTGGGCTGCTATGACTCCTTTTAGGGCCACCTTTGGAGGTGAGGAGTCACCCACCTTCTGTACCATTATTTGAGAATATTTTGAGGTGAAAAATACTTATCTCTTACTAAGTTAAGTTAATGATGATGTTAGTATGAGTATTTTGAATCTTGTTGATATTAGGTGTGTAGAAATAAGCATCTAGGATTAAATATTGAATATTAGATGGTTTCAAGATATAGTTTAGAAGAAAATTGGATTTTGTATTTTTGAAATGGGTATTGTAGTAAATCGATGTTTAACTATATATTTCTAAATATTTAGAGCTTAGAATCTGTTGATTAAGGTGTTAAATTTACTAATAGACTTATTAGTATCATTCTTATTATTTTCTATGATAATGGGCACTTAAAATGAAGGATTGAATGAGTTTAAAAATGAATAATTTTCAGCCCACTATTCACAAACATTTTATGAAATAACATATTTTAAACTCATGTTTTAAGGTGAACAAATGATTTCTTTGATGTGAAGACTACTTGGTATGTATATGCCCTTTTATGAGATTATTATAGTGAATCTAATATTGATGAATCATTATGAAATGAGCGAATATAGTTTCATTTACAAAGTATACTAATTAGTTTGTTAAACTAAGTTTTGGGATTAAATGTGTAAATATGTGAAAGTGTATTCCTCTTGCAAACTTTGGGTTAATTGTAAATAATGAAAGTGTAAAAGACTAAGTATGAATAAAATGACTGAGTATGGGTCTTTGTGTAAAAAGTCATAATTAAAGTGTGTAACACTAAGATTGAAATGAAAAGTGTCAAATGTGTAAATGTTTACTAAAATGTGTTTTTAGTATTAAAATTCAAAAATAAAGTGTGTAGACTTTAATATGTGAAAAGTATGATTTTATATATTAAAGGTATTAATGTGCAAAAATGTGATTTTCGACAAAGTTAGAAGCTAAAAATGTGTCATAGTGACTAAAATGCCTACGAATTAAGTTTTAAGCTTAAAAAAAGCTTTGTTTTTTTGTAAATCACACTTGAATAAGTAGTGAAGTTACGTATTTTGATATAAATTGGGTAAATTGGCAATTTACTTGAAGTGTAATATTTTTAGGAAACAACGAATGTTAAAGTGTGTTTTGACACATATGTAGAAAGAACGAAATGAGTCCTTAAATATAAATGATTTTCGGTGTAAAATCAACATGTGTGAAAAAAGAGACTTTGATGAAATATAGTGATATTTTCTAAATGAATAATGGAAAAATGGACAGTTAAGTCCAAGGCTTTGACTTTGACTCGAAAAAGGCAAATTAATGTGGACAATATGAAAATATCGAACACATTGTCAAGATAATAATATTGTATGATGCCGAGTTAAATAATTGAGCAGGGATATGCTATCGCTAGTGGTGAAAGACCCCAGACCAACTACAGTTTACTTGGCGCTCGGTGCTGGGAGGTAAATTTTCGTAAAACCGTGGGTGTGCGTGTATTGTGACGGATGTGTGTGTCGGTGAAATCCTAAAGAAAATGCAAAGTTATGAATTGAATATTCATGAAATAGGCATAAATGAATGCTATTGATTCATTGAATTATTAATGGAAGAATAACGCATTAAAAGTTTAATGTCCATGTGATAACATGGGATGGTTAAACAACATGACTTAATGATGTTTAAGCTAGCTAATGAGGTTTTAATCATAATAAGAACAATCGTGTGTTATATGAGACTTTTAAAGGAAAATGAGTACTTTTCTAAACACAGTGTGTGTGTGCGTTTAATGTAAGTCCTATAATATGGTTAAGTAACTCTGGCATGACTTAATAAACGTTGAGTAATATATGTTTTAAAGTAAATAAATATTTTTGCTAATTATTGCTAATTTTTTAACCATGTGCGTTAATGGGAAGGAATGCTAGTTTTTGAGCATAATGATGCAAAATGATATTTTTTGTAAAGATAAGGAGAATAAACGAAGTTAAATGACATTTTTGGAATAAAAAGGTTTAATACACTGGGATATGTATTTTTAAAGATATATATGTAGATACATACGTACTTTCATATGCATGTAGTCTAGCGTGTGAGTATTCTTTTTTGCCATTCGTTTCTATACTGCATTTGTATAGTTCCCACTGAGCATTCAACTCACACCCTCCTTTTGTTATACCAGGTTTCTTGTAGTTTCATATTTTGAGCGCATTATACAGGTAAGTATTTACTTGCATTTACGTTAGTATCTCTGTTTACTTGGCCTTGGATAACTTCTCTTGGGTCATATCACATAATGAATGTAAATTGAACTTGCGTGCTAACACTATTCTAAAAAACCCGTCTAGGCTCCGCCTAGGCACGCCTAGGCTTCAGGCTTGGGACAAACACCATGCCTTACACTTTTTACGCCTTATTCTTGGTAAAACCCTTACGGCGCGATTTTTTCTAAAAACAATAATGCTTTAGTGAAACGATATCACCTTTTAAAGAATTTTTTTAAAACGAGACCATTATCTCATCCAAATTAATCAAATACTATTTTAATTTGCATATATTCAAACATATTTTCATTATATGTAAAATTTTAGTATTTTAATAGCCTTGTTATGGTTAAAAACTATTAAAATATATTAAGAAGGCCTAAACGCCTTTTCACGCCTTTTTACGCCCCAGGCCCGCCTAGGCTTCTAAGGCTTAAGGCTTGGCCTCCACGCCTCGATCACGCCCCGCATTTTTTAGAACCTTGAGTGCTAGTAAGTGTAACGTTAAATTATAATAAAAATGGATTAGGAATATTATTTAGGGTGTTTCATTGCACTTCACAATTAACACGCGAATCGTATCGGGTTAGTCCTTTATTAGTCCTTAAATCAGGGTCGGGCGTTTTCACTTGGTATCAGAGCTTTAGGTTCATATTCCTTTCGGGTGTGACGTGATGAGGATGATAATGGATCTTTCGGTATCACTGTTGGTTGGAGCCAGTCAGGCTTTCCTGGTGATGATTCTGATTTGTACTTGATGGTAAAGTCAAGGTCTTGATCACGTTGTACCATTCTCTTTGACTTGGTGATTGGCTAATTTAGTAGCCATTCTTATTCCTCTGTATTTGTTCTGGTAGTTTTATCTAGCAAGTATCGGCTTTTGGTATAGGCCGTTAGGTGGTTGAACCTTAGGCTTGTGTGAGATGTATCATGTAGAACTTTGATGATTAGAAAGTCTTAATGATTTTGGGTTCATCTTAGCTAGTATGCTTGTGGTTTTATCTACGAGATTAGGTGACTAAGTAGCGTGGCTTGTGAATAAATAATTCTATGGAAATTAGAATGTCGAATTGACTTGATTACGATTTGGGTTGGATAATCATATTGATTCAAGGTAATTTAAGAAAGAATCTATATATAGTCTTTGGAATTTAGTGTTAGAAATTGGCCTAAAGTTTTATAGGTAGTAATCAATGCCTCATATCCTACCAAAAGTTTTATAGTGGTAATAGCTTGTGATCTAGCAAATGAGTGTGATGGCTATGTAGTGAGACAAGTTAATTGTCATAACTGAGTGTTCAATAAGGTTAAGTTATATGTCGTGATGAGTTTGATGTTGGGTTATAGTTATGGATAGACATGTGAATCCATATTGATAATGCCTTTAGAGATATGTGTTATGGATAAGCTAATTTATTATTAGTACAAGTGATAAACACTCCTTAGTACTGGTGAACATTAGATTTTGCTTCGTGCATTACGATAACAAGGACGTATCTCTTTAAACTTTGGGGATTTGTTATGATGTCAAGGACATTCAGTTAAAATTGGTGTAACATGTAGTAATTAGGTTAATGTTTGGCCCTAAAAAAAAAGTAACAGCCATGATCGGTTGTTATACTTGGTAGGATTTTGTCGTGATCATTCCTACTCTAGAATGTGCATGATCATTAGAGAAGATTGGATTGGTGTCCTTTTCATAAAGCGTTGGGAAATTTGTTATGTGGATGCATAGGTTATTAATGTTTGTAGTCCGATTTAGTCGTGTCGTTTTGTGTCAATATTTAGGAGTTATCAGCATGTCTTGTTGATAAGCTTGTGTCAAGGTATGATCCTTGTTTATAATATTGAAAATAGGTTGATACGTATTATGTTTTACACTTGGGAGACTTGGGACAAGATGATGTTCATCATGGCTTTAGAGATATCGCTCGAAATGGAGTGTTAGGCTTGATTATAGCACCTACGTGTGCAACTCGTATGACTTAGTATGACTCTAGTGAGAAGAATCATTAGGTATTAGGCATGGATAATGCTTAAAAATTCGAGGTGTCATTGTAACTAGTTCGATAGTTATGATTTGGGATCACATGAGATGTTTCTAAGAATTATAGCGATGGTCCGTAAGGTAAAATTATGTGAGTGTTGTGTTTCACTAGATGAGAAAGATCTTGAGGTTTAAAGGTTAGAAATCACATGTGAACATTGTGGAGACTTGAGTATGTAAGTCAATGAATAACATTAAGAAATGATAAATATAACTTCGATTTAATATGAAGGATAACAAGTAGACTCAGTCTTTAGGAAGGAAGCCTAGCATTCTATCTTCCACTACACCAAATATCGAAAATGGTCATGAAAAAGGGGTCATGACTAAGAGCCGTGACTAGCTACATGTAAAATGAGCGTGACCAATTCCAAGACTTAGTGTGGTCATGGATCGACTTGTAGGTGGTCACGTCCTTTGACCATGACTCTCAGGGTCACGGTTGTCAGTTGTGACCCAACCGTGACCATTATGGCACCAAGTTTTCGATCAAATGTGGTCATGGATGGGGTCACGACTCATAGCCATGACCAGGGACACAAATACACACCAAAATAGTCACGATTTAGGATTGTGACGAGTGAGTCACGGCTTTAGACCATGACCATGGTCTTGTTTCCACGCTGAAGTGTTAAAAATAAAGGGTTCACGTCGGATGGTCAAGGCTTAGGGCGGTGACTAGTGTATATAAACTTAAAAATCGCAGATTAGATTTTAATTTCCCTCGAAAATTTCCAAACCCTTTTTCCCTCAATCTCTGAAGATTTTGGCTCTCATTCTCTCAATCTCAAGCTCTCTCATTCTCTCAATCTCAAAGGTAATCCAAACCCTTGTTATTTCATTATGTGTATTGTGTGTATTTCCAAACTCTAGTTATTTATTTCATTGTGTGTGTGTATTTCTATGTGTGTATATATATGTGTGTGTGTGTGTGTGTGTGTGTATACATGTGTGTATTTATGTGTGTGTGTGTGTAATCTCTAACCCTTATTAATTACTTCATCGTATGTGTGTATTTCCAAACCCTTGTTATTTATTTCATTATGTGTGTATTTTTGTGTGTGTGTGTATACATGTGTGTATTTTTTTTGTATGTATACGTATGTGTATTATGTACATAGGTGTGTATAAATTATAATTCTGTGTATTGTGCATGTATTCTAGAAAAAATACATATATATGATTAATGTTGGTTTATGTTTCGAACTAGGGAAACTTTTAATTTAATGGATATTGTTGGTTTAATTTTCAAACTAGGGGAAATTTTAATTAAATGGATATTGTTGGTTTAAGTTTAGGGCTGAAACATAAAAAAAATACCCCTCCATTAAAAAAATACCAGACCATTAAAAAAAACATAAGGGTTAATTTAGGGATTGATGGCTTAAATGACAAAAGTAGGTATTCAAAACATAATAAATTAACGGTTTTATGATTCATTAGAGCCATTATTTATAGGAATCATATCCACTCCCTCGTACACAATAACTAGTTAATGATTCTTTAGAGCCATTATTTATAGGAATCATATTCACGCCCTCGTTCATTATTCTCAGGAAAAATGAGTCACGGTGATAATCGATGGCAGAAAGAGTATGAATGGTTGCAATTGGCCCTCACTCATACCTCTTTCATTAATGATCCTCATAAAGTGGGTACTCCATTTTATTGGTATGAGAATAGGAAGATCGAACAATTTAACTGCCTTGTAAATCGTGGAGTTCATTTCCTTCAAGAGTACTTATTCGATCGTATTCTATTTTTCCTGCCACAATGTTGGGATGAAGTTGTATAATATATATATATATCGTGTGCATAATCCCGATAGAGCACTGACCTTTCTTAGACTATTAGTGAAGGCCGGAAAAAATTCACCCATTATGGATAGAATTACGTACAAAGAGCATTGACAAAGACTGTGATGTCTCACGACGTATGCATGTTAAACTCGATCTTGCTAATAGGCTGAAGATGATGAGATTTTGAGTTCATTTCGCTGACATCTATGCATACATTATAGATATGCTTCCTACTAATTGGACACATGCAAAAATACGTAGGTTTTTAAAAACAAGTCCATAATGGATAGATATCAGACACATTGAACTTTTGTTAAAGTCTTACCATGAACAAGTACATTACAATATATGGTCAAAATTTTTTTTTTGTTATTTATATTTTCATATTGAACTTTGAAATTTTGCATCCATTATTATAGATACACATTTAACTTTTATTATTTTTGTAGAAAATGTCAGTAGTAATGGAAGAAATGCTCCAACCAACAACAACCAATAACCAAACGGAGAATTCTCATCACCAATTGGTGAGCAATACTCAACTCTACCAGCTGTCAATCCCCTACTCGGAGTTTTAGTAGGCAAGGTACTCCCACTAATCCAACAGACATGCCCAATGCTCTTGAAACTGCCGGGTCAATTGAGAAGAAGCCCACTGGGTTCTCACTTTTGGGAAATAACCCCACGGGGGATAAGAATCACGTTCAACAATTTAAAGCCTAGTGTTTTTACTTGGAAAAAATAAATGTGGGAGTGGGAGGAGATGAAAATTGGAGCCTCGTAGATAAAGCTATTAAAGATGACATCTACGAGCAACTCAGTAAACAGTTTTCATTTTCCCCTAACATAAAAAATAAGATGCTATCTTGGGTTGCTGAACAACTCTAAACATATCGGAGAAAACTTAGGCATAAGCATTTCCCTAAGGGAGCATCAAGCTCCGACATTTTGGCGCTCAAAGAAAAAGTCCCTTCGAATGTTGAGATGCCAGTCTCTCAATGGAATGATTTTCTGGAGAATGAGGCGAAGGACTCCAAAATGCTGCAAAGGGAGAAAAACAATCATAATGGGGCCAAAAAACTGATGTCCATCGGCTCGGCTCGAAATCTTATGAATATTTGAAGAACGAGTGGACGACCGTTACAAAAGGTAGACCGGATGAAGGAAAGATACCGAATAGGGCCAACTTGTACGTCCATGCTAGATGGAACAAAGATAATAAATTCCCTCCTCACTTAGCTAAGACCCTAGAATCAATAGATTCTATCAATATTCAGTTAGATTCAAGACTGATCAATGATATTGACAATGATGCCATCGCATAAACCTTTGGGAAGGACCACAGAGGGAGGATAAGAGGTTTGGGGTCGCATAGGTCAAAAACAAAATTCAAACACATCGCACCTCTTGTGGACGAGATTTCTTTTGGTAATAAGCATTTTGCGTCCAACGATGATCGTTAATATAGAACTGAAAGGGATATAATGGGGCTTCAAAATGAATTGGGAGGTGTGAATGATAAACTTTCAGATATTTTGTCCCTTTTAACCGGTCGTATGCCCTTGCAGCCCCTAATGCATCCCGGTTTCCCTCCACAGATGCCAGTGATTCCTCAAAATTTTACTCGTTCTCCATTCCACCCACACATTCCGGTTCCTCCTTCAATATTCACTTTCTCAGTGCCTCAGCATGGCACAGGTCTTGGATCATCGTCAACAACCCATGGTGACTATGTCGAGAAATACTATGTACACGACCTGAGCGGTGAATTTGTTGTTGGGATCTTCACGTTCATGTCCACTGTCGTAAGAACTTTAGTACATAATCGACCTTTGTAGAAAGGTGAGTGTCAGATCGTGGTTGATACATTATATAAGGGTTCTGAAACTGTTCTAGCGCACGTCAACAATGGAGAAGGGAATTTTTTGAAAAATTATATAGACTCTGTTACCACTTGGCTAGTTTATCGGTTAATGAAGTGTAGTAATATTTTTCTCATGTTTTAATAATATCAATAGACATATTTATTTTGTTTGAGTTTTAGTGGGCTTGTAGTATTGTTAATTAGCGTGTTCTTGCATTTAAGTTATTGCATAGTTTGATTGATTAGTGCGTTGTTGACTATATTAGTGTTTCGCTTTGATACTATAGTAGTGCTTTACTATGCAACATGATATTAATTTTATCATGTTAACACAGGACTGCAATTTAAAGATTATTAAATGGATTCTCCACAATATAAAGAGTGGATGAGGGGGGGGGGGGGGGGACTGACCGAATAACTAATAGTTATGTTAAAGGCATTCAAGACTTTATTAGATATGCTTTTAAGAACCTTAAAAGTGATAATATTCTGTGTCCGTGCACCCATTGTATAAATCGAAAATAAAAATATTTAGAAGATGTTGAGTTACATTTAATAATGTGGGCAATTTGTCAAGATTATAATAAGTGGACATACCATGTTAAAAAACATGTACCTTATGTTCTCGAAGAATTACCGGTAACCGACCACGTAACAGAACACCAACGAGTGGAAGTGGTAAATGATTTACCAACACATCGTCCATTAACCGACCTAATTGACGATGCTTACGGAGTCCACCATGACCAAAACCACCAACCTATGCAGACATATAATGTGCACAATGAACAATTTGATACTGAACTACCGGGGGATCGAGAATATATACGGTTGAAAGTCCATGCGACTAGAACTTTGTATAAAGATTATGATGAATATCATTCGGTATTATATGCGATGATTGGTTTGCATAACTTTAAGAGTCAATTTGGCCTATCTCGGAACAGCGTAACAAGAATTCTTAAGTGGGTTAAAGAAATTCTCCCAAAAGATAACACGTTACCAAACAATTATCCTACCATGAAGAAGAGCTTAAAGGGTTTGGGATTGAAATAAAAATCTATTCATGCATGCAATTTTGATTGCATATTGTAACGCAACGAACACAGAGAGAAGGGTGAATGTGCAGTATACGGTGAGCCTAGATATGTTGTTTCTGAGAAGGTAAATGACAAAACTATAAAGTATCGAAAGAGCTCACAAGTCCCATAAAAGGTTTTGAAGTATTTAACTTGGGCCACAATTAAAATGATTTTTAGTGCACCGCAGATAGTGGAGGCCATGACATGGCACGCTCAATGCGAGGTGGGTGGGAATATGATGCGTCATCCGGTTCATTCACTCGTCTGGAAAATTTCAAATGCACGACACCATGAATTTGCAAAAGAACCTTGTAACGTTCGTCTTGTAATCTCAACTGATAGGTTTAACCCTTTTGGTAAGTTAACTACTAGTCAAAGTTATTGGTCAGTTCTAATGGATACTTTAAGTCTCCCTTCAACACTATGCATGGGAATGGAGTTCACATTATTATCTTTATTGATACCCGGGACGAAGGCTCTAGGTGAAGATATTGATATATTCTTATCCCCATTAATCGAAAAGCTTAAAGAGTTGTGGGAGAAAGGAGTGACAAGATTCGACTATCACAAGGGTGAAGAGTTCAAACTTAAAGCACTGGTGATGTGGGCGATCCATGACCTTCCTGCTTATGGGATCTTGTCCAGTCGTAATTTTCATGGTTAGTATGGATGTCCCATATGTTTGGAGGAAACTGAAGCCATTTGTCTACAACATAGTGTAACAACCCGCGTAATTTTGGGCTATTTTAATTAATTTCTGGAAAATGGAGGAAAATAAAGTTTTTGATAAAATTATTTTTATTGCTCAAATATGTTGGTTATTATTTTTAAAGGCGATAATTTCAAACGATTTCGAAAACGGAGTTAAAACGGATTTTAAAATGATTTTTAAATGTTTTTAACTCTTGGAATTCTAAGTCGGCGAACATTCAGTAATTTTCAAGAGTTGTTTTGGCTTCCAACTCTTCATTTCTTTGCCTTATTTAAAGGAGCCTTTTGGATTCCAACTCTTCATTTCTTTGCATTATAAAATGAAGTCGTGGGCAACCCTTTTAACCTACTTTTGGCAGCAAATATATTTTATATTCCTCTTCTTTTTATATACACATGGGCCCTTGAGATTTGTGAGTTCCAACCTTAGATTAGAGGTGTTCTTGGGGCTATTTTGTTGGAGGTTCTTGGAGGAGCTTTTGTAGATCTTTTGTGTTGATCTTGAGGATGTGATCGTTTGTTTCTCATCATGGTTTGAGGTATGGGGTTTTACAAAATATGCTCCTTAAATCTCGCGAGTGTCATTCTCTTTGAATTCTTGTTAATTGAACTCATATTTTAATTGGTAAATTCATTGAAATATGGTAAATAATTATTGAAATTATTTTGATTCATGTGGTATTATTATATTGTTATTGAGGACATTGTCATGAGATTTTAATATGTCACGGTTGTTGTGAACCCGCCAAAATACCGATTCCCGGGCTATGGATTGATAAAGCATATGCGAATGGGGTGAGGCCTGGTTACCCATTGATGTGTTGTTGAGAAATTATATTGATAAATGCTTTGATATTTGAATTTTGATTTGAATATTCGTACTCGTGTTGTTACGCTTCATTCACCGCTAATATATATTTGTTGAGCATCTTTCCTGTCGTATTGTGTACTTCCCCATATTTTCTTTTAGTGGCAGGTTAGCGCGGATTTTGGGGCGCTATGGAGATTGATTTTAGCGAGGATTGTTTGGGAAAGATTTGTATTATTTTGATGTATATAGATCTTTGGAGATTTCTATTTTATTTTCAAGTTAGTTGTTGTATTTATTCGAGAGATTTGTTGTAATTGAAGAGATTGAGATTAGTGGATTTATATTATTGTGGGTTTATTTAGATGCTCTATACCTTGTTACTTGTGAATTTAGTTATTTTATCGAAGTGGCGCTCCGTTTTCTCTCCCCGGGCCGGCGAGGTGTTACACCATAATATAAATTCACATTAGCCCTTGAGGTATGGAGTTTTACACAATATGCTCCTCCATTTGTAACACCTCGCCCGCTCGGGGAGAGAAAACAGAGCGCCACTTCGATAAAATAACTAAATTCATAAGTAACAAGGTATAGAGCATCTAAATAAACCCACAATAATATAAATCCACTAATCTCAATCTCTTCAATTACAACAAATCTCTCGAATAAATACAACAACTAACTCAAAAATAAAATAGAAATCTCCAAAGAGCTATATACATGAAAATAATACAAATCTTTCCCAAACAATCCTCGCTAAAATCAATCTCCATAGCGCCCCAAAATCCGCGCTAACCTGCCACTAAAAGAAAATATGGGGAAGTACACAATACGACAGGAAAGATGCTCAACAAATATATATTAGCGGTGAATGAAGCGTAACAACACGAGTACGAATATTCAAATCAAAATGCAAATCTCAAAGCATTTATCAATATAATTTCTCAACAACACATCAATGGGTAACCAGGCCTCACCCCATTCGCATATGCTTTATCAATCCATAGCCCGGGAATCGGTATTTTGGCGGGTTCACAACATCCGTGCCATATTAAAATCTCATGACAACGTGCTCAATAGCAATATAATAATACCACATGAATCAAAATAATTTCAATAATTATTTACCAGATTTCAATGAATTTACCAATTAAAATATGAGTTCAATTAACAAGAATTCAAAGAGAATGACACTCGCGAGATTTAAGGAGCATATTGTGTAAAACCCCATACCTCAAACCATGATGAGAAACAAACGATCACATCCTCAAGATCAACACAAAAGATCTACAAAAGCTCCTCCAAGAACCTCCAACAAAATAGCCCTAAGAACACCTCTGATCTAAGGTTGGAACTCACAAATCTCAAGGGCCAATGTGTATATAAAAAGAAGAGGAATATAAAATATATTTGCTGCCAAAATTTGTGCCAAAAGTAGGTTAAAAGGGTTGCCCACGACTTCCTTTTATAATGCAAAGAAATGAAGAGTTGGAATCCAAAAGACTCCTTTAAATAAGGCAAAGAAATGAAGAGTTGGAAGCCAAAACAACTCTTGAAAAGATCTACAAAACTCCATACCTCAAACCATGATGAGAAACAAACGATCACATCCTCAAGATCAACACAAAAGATCTACAAAAGCTCCTCCAAGAACCTCCATCAAAATAGCCCCAACCTTAGATTATAGGTGTTATTGGGGCTATTTTGTTGGAGGTTCTTGGAGGAGCTTTTGTAGATCTTTTGTGTTGATCTTGAGGATGTGATCGTTTGTTTCTCATCATGGTTTGAGGTATGGAGTTTTACACAATATGCTCCTTAAATCTCGCGAGTGTCATTCTCTTTGAATTCTTGTTAATTGAACTCATATTTTAATTGATAAATTCATTGAAATCTGGAAAATAATTGTTGAAATTATTTTGATTCATGTGGTATCATTATATTGTTATTGAGCACGTTGTCATGAGATTTTAATATGGCACAGATGTTGTGAACCCGCCAAAATACCTATTCTCGGGCTATGTCTTGATAAAGCATATGCGAATGGGGTGAGGCCTGGTTACCCATTGATGTGTTGTTGAGAAATTATATTGATAAATGCTTTGATATTTGAATTTTGATTTGAATATTCGTACTCGTGTTGTTACGCTTCATTCACCGCTAATATATATTTGTTGAGCATCTTTCCTGTCGTATTGTGTACTTCCCCATATTTTCTTTTAGTGGCAGGTTAGCGCGGATTTTGGGGCGCTATGGAGATTGATTTTAGCGAGGATTGTTTGGGAAAGATTTGTATTATTTTCATGTATATAGAGCTTTGGTTATTTCTATTTTATTTTCGAGTTAGTTGTTGTATTTATTCGAGAGATTTGTTGTAAATGAAGAGATTGAGATTAGTGGATTTATATTATTGTGGGTTTATTTAGATGCTCTATACCTTGTTACTTGTGAATTTAGTTATTTTATCGAAGTGGCGCTCCGTTCGCTCTCCCCGGGCGGGCGGGGTGTTACACATAGTAGTGAGATGAGTTTCACGGGTCATCGTAGATTTCTGCCAACCAGTCACCCTTTCAAGAATGACAAGTCTAACTTTTATCCTATTGGTCACGAGCATCGGATGCAACCTTCTCGGCTTTCTGGTTAGCAGATCGAAGAGAAGGCCTTTGCTGTGGCTGCGGGGAATATGTACGTAGGCAAACACCCTAAGTTTGTAAACCTGAAGCATAAAGCAAGGGGAGATTCTAACGAGTCTACTAAAGCAAAACCATGGTCCAGGCGATTAATATTTTTTGATTTGCCGTAGTGGAAAGGTCATCGTGTAAGGCATGTAATTTATATGATGCACTTAGAGAAGAATATTGTAGAACATCTGATACGAACATTTTTAGGTGAATCTCATTCCAAAGATGGAGAGCGGGCCCATTGAGATCTACAGGATATGAAGCTAAAGAAGAAACTTTGGTTAAAAAATGATCCTACAATAGGAAGAATTTCTACCCGTCCGACTGCTTTCACTTTGACTACTAGTATGAAAAAGATCCTCTTAGACACATTATTCAACTTGAAGACTCCAACTGGTTATTCTGATAATTTACATAGGGTCATTAACTACTAAGCAAATGACTTAAAATAATGCAATTTTGATGATTGGCATATAATCATCCAATTAATTCCTCTGTTATTTTGACATTGCTTCTCTGAACACAAAGATAGCTGTCAAGAAATTATGAAAATCAATTTGTGTTTTACCCCAATTTGTACAAAAGTGGTAAACAAAAGGCACATTAGAGATGCAAAATCAACTTTAGTCGAGGCAGTTTGTGTATTAGAGAAATATTTTCCTACGTTATTCTTCAGTATCAGCATCCACTTGCTTGTGCATTTATGCGATGAAGCTTTATTATGTGGTCCCATTAGGTATCGTTGGATGTATCCTTTTGAGCGCTTGATGAAAACTTTCAAAGGTTACGTAAAGAATACATGGTATATTGGAGGGTCAATTGCTGAAGAATATGTAACTATGGAATCATCGTTATACGCTAGGGAATATATGCCAAAATAAGAGGTGAGGAGATTCAATCCTCGTATAGGAGGAGTGGTCAAGGAACCTAACGAGTTTGAGTAAGAAGTACCGTTTGAAAACCCTAAAGAGGTGAAACTCACAAATATATAATAGGAGCAAGTAGCTCATTATGTCTTCGAATCGCAAGATGAAGTCGAAGAATGGAAAGAGTGAGTATCTATTGAATTCTTCTTCTTTAATTATATGTTATTTATATTTTATGATCTAAACTCTATAATTTACCTGTAAGAAGTAAGAGAATGAACTTGCTCAAAATCAAAGGAGAAATTGCTCGACAACTGATTTTAGGGTATGTGTATCAAAAGAGATGAACTTCACACTTATGTGTGCGGTTATTTATTCGTGTGTGATAAAAACATGCCTTAATACAAATTCATTAATAAATGCACCTTCCAAAAAGAGGAGATGACTCTTATAGGCTTCCATGCCTAGAAAAAGTCCTTAATTATTGTGCGAAATAGTTTAAGAAATTCCGCACCACAGTTTTAATTTTATTTTATATCCATATGAGGAAAAACTTTTGACACAAAATAGTGGAATATCAATTTCTGCCCTGACCACCTTTATCGCTAGCAAAAGTAATAAAAAACCAAAGAATATGGTGCTAACCTATTATGGGATAGTCCAACAAATCCTAGAACTTGATTAATTAGATTTCACATAAACCATATTCTATTATGATTAGGTAAAGGTTTATGATACTACGAATGCTTGCAAAGTTGATCTTGGCTCCAAACTTATTATGGTATATTTATTAAAGCTGGAGAGTAAAGGTCGCATAGTCGATGAACCTTTTATTTCTGCCTTTCAGAATGTAAGGAATGTATTCTACTCGAAGTGCATAAATGATGGCAATTGGTCTATTGTTGTGCATGCACCAAAGGGTATGACTACTGAAGTGGATGCATTGAAGGCTCCAAAAGAGTTCCAATCATCTCTTGATGACAATCCTAATTTGAAGGATCTTTTAGTTGATTTAGAGGAAGATTGAGTGTCAAAATATTATGTTAACTTTGTCAATCTTATTTGTATCCGATTTTGATATTGAATTTGTATTAGTGCTTTACTTTGATGTATGAATCTTTAGTTACTTTTACGAATGTTTAATATTATTCATGTAAGTTAACTTTAGATAATATGTTATGTGCAGTCGAATATCTAGTTAGTTTGACAAGACACTCGGTTTGAGAATAGAGTCATTTGAGTTTGTGATTGGATTAAATTGACCCAACTCAATTTCCACATGTTCTTATACATATACATTTATTTCATTCAATGTTCATAAAATGAAGTTAAATTAGTTTGATTTTATGAAGATTGTATTAAAGAAACTAATCAACAAATGTACATGTAAAAGATTACGTTGGGGGCTCCAGGATCAATTTGGTGCAATCACACATTCAGAAGACTTTATTTAATGGCCTTGTTGGATCGCAAGAATTGGGTACTCTTTATTTTAAATGAAGTAATTATATAATTGATATGAATTATCTTTTAAACATGTTAGATGTGTGGGATAATTATTAGTTTTGTTTGTTTTGGCTATTGGATAATTATTGGTTGTTGGCTTATTGTTGGATAGTATGTTAGAAGGAGTGCGGGATAATTATTAATTTAGTTTGGTTTGGATGTTGGATAATTATTGGTTGTGGGCTTGTTGTTGGATAGTATGTTAGAAGGAGTACGGGATAATTATTGACTTCGTTTGGTTTGGCTATTGGATAATTATTGGTTGTTAGATTATTGTTGGATAGTATGTTAGAAGTAGTACGTGATAATTATTGGTTGTTGGCTTGTTGTTGGATAGTATGTTAGAAGGATTACAGGATAATGCTTTGAGTTTTCTCCCTCTAACGACATGTTTTTAAACCTAATTCTATATATTTTTAAATGATCTTCCTATTCTAAAATCGGGGGTCCCTTGGCCACACGGTCAGTTCTTGCTAGTTACGTTGGTCTCGTGCGAGGTGTTCAAACTTCTTTAGGGGTTGTAGGGTAGGCGTTAAGGTGTTTCCCCTATAACGACACATTTTGAAGCATAAGTCTTGATTTTCTCAAATTATTGTCATATTCTAAAACCGTGGGTCCCATGAACACACGATCGGTTCTTGCGAGTTACATTGGTCCCGTGCATGGTGATCGCTCCCTTAAAGGGGCCTCTTGGGGGCTCTAAGGGGTTTCACCCTCTAATGGCACATTTTCATGCATAAGTGTGGATTTTCTCAAATTATCATCATTTTCTGGAACCAGGGATCCCGTGACCATGCGATCGGTTCTTGCGAGTTAAATTGATCCCATAAGAGGTGTTTGCACCTTTCATGGGGCCGTTTGGGAGGTGATTTTGTTTTTTTTCTCTGAAAAGGCATGTTTGGTAAGAAAATCTGAACAATCATGGCACGGGAACACTAGAACCGTGCTCCGAATGGTCTTTGGAGTTTAGTCGTGATAGTCTTTGGACCAGAAAAGCCACGTAGTTTCCCACGAGTGAATCCCTGGCTTTTTACAACTATAGAAAGTGTTCGCATTATTGATTTTAGATGGTGTAGTTCTATTTTGTTGAGTAAAGTGAGCGGTAATGTTTGTAAGGGACTAATTTCAAGGTGCATGGAACTCAACATTACAAGGTGGCCTAATAGGAAGATTAAGAGCTTGATAACCCTCATTTGAGCTTGACAAGGTTGTACGATCAATGAGGGTTTTCAATCTCTTAATCTTCTTATGAGGCCACCTTGTAATGTTGAGTTACCTGCACCCCCCCAAACGGTCTCGTGGTCACGGGACCCCTGGTTCCAAAAAATGATGATAATTTGAGAATATCCACACTTAGGCTTAAAAACGTACCCTCAGGGGGGGGGGGAGAAACCCCTTAGATCCCCCAAACGGACCCGTTAGTGGCGATAACACCTCACACGATACCAACATAGCCTGTACGAACCGACCGTGTGGTCACGGGACCCCCAGTTTGAGAGAACGACCCAAAATAGAGAATATTCACACTTAGGCTTGAAAAGTGTCATCGAGGGGCAAAACCTCTTAGATCCCCCAAATAGCCCCGTGAATGATGCCAACACATTGCATGGGACCAACGTAGCCCATATGAACCGATCGTATGGTCACGAAACCCCCGGTTTGAGAGCATGGCCCAAAATAGAGAATATTCACACTTAGACTTAAAAACATACCGTCGGGGGGTAAAACCTCTTAGTGCCCCCAAACGACCCCGCGAGCAGTGCCAATACCTAGCACGGGATAAATGTAGCCCGTACAAATCGATCGCATGGTCACGAGACCCTCGATTTGAGAGCACAACCCATATTTCAGAATGCCTACACGGGTCCCATGACCGCATGGTCAAGGGACCCCTCGATTTGATAGCACGGGACCCCCGATTTGAGAGCAAAGGACCCCCTCGAGGTCACCCAAGGAGCACTTGCAGCAACTGACCGATTAGCATCCTGATTATAGGATTTTTTTATTATTAAAACTGGCCACGATCTAAAGCCGTGATAATATTTTATGCATAGTAAGTATAGTCACGGCCCAAAGCTGTGACAATATTATGTTTATTGCAAGCGTGGTCATGGTAGAAAGTCATGAAAATATCATATATAGTAAGGTTTGTCACGACCTTAAGCCGTGATAAATATGGACCGTACAGATAACTGGTCACAACTTTAAACCATGACGAGATGGTATTTAATCGCCCAGTGGTCACGAGATTGGGCCATGACCAGGCTTACAAATAGGGTCAGGGCTCTGGGTCGTGACCACATCTATGACTATGGAAAAATAGTGACCAGGCTGATGGATCAGGGATTTGGGCCGTGACCACCGAAATTGGTCATGACCGATTTAGTCACGGACCAAGTCCACAACCCACACTTCCTTGTCAGGGATAAAGTCTGTGACCATTAGATTAGTTTTAGTGTAGTGTTCCCAAGTGTATCGGATCCCAGGTCATTGTCTTTGAAAATGGGTAGTCATGATTAGTGATTCAATCCAGGGCGCGCTCCATGGCTAAGACTTTAACACAAGTGTTGGTCGGTGAAATTTTAGACTTCAAGTGTATATTGTGGTTCTTACTTCGTGTGTCATGGTTTGTTGCCTGAATTCAATTATTTAATTCTGGCATGGCAGTCGCCTGATCCATTACATCTTATTGTGTCTTCTTTGATCCCGGTGATGGGATGTTGTTGTGTTAGTTATGGTTTTGTATTCAGGTGTAGCATTTTATAAGCTTAGTAGTGATGCGAGATAGGTCGGGTTGAGGTTGATGCATCACAGTACATGAGTACTCTTTTCTACGAAAGAAACCTTATTTTACACTAGTTGTTGTATACGCATGGTCTCGCAGTTTTTTGCATGTAGTTTCCATGTGCACTTAATAACTTTGTGTTAACACACTAACTAGTTAACCGTTATAGCTAGTTACGATGTATATCATGGATTTGAGGTTACGAATCTAAGAAATGAAAATTATATCTTGATGGAACATTAAATTCTAGTGTTGCACTCCATATGGAATTTAGAGATTGAGAATGTAGCCTCTTATACGTATTTGGGTTGTCATACCTCGGATGACTCTAGTTTAATGCGTAGTTTAGTAGGAGGTATCGGTCGAATGGACAATTTGCATTAAATGTCTGTCTCGAAGTCATTGATGCAATTAGTTATTGATGTTGAGGATGTATGTTCCTAGGATAGGCAAGATCCAAATCGTTTGATGACATGTAGGGTTGTAAATTGCGATGCTTGGAATAATTCATGACAATGAGTTCTTTGGGTGTTAGAATGATATTGGGTGATTATCAATTATTTTGATGTATTATTTAGATGGTCATGATAGGCATTCTTGAGAGTTAGAAATAATATGTCAGGATCCTCCGTGGTTGTATCAAATTAATGGTATGAATTCTTTGGGTTACAATATAGTGTTAAAGACATCTACGATAGGAATTAAATTGTTAGATTTGTGAGCTTGATGATCATAAATTTCGAGGGCAAAATTTCATGAGGAGGGAAGAATTAAATACCCCTCCCTAGAAATTAGATATTTAACATTTTTTGAGGTGTTTTGTCCAAAGAAAAATTCGAGGAATAAAGAATCCATGTTTAACACGTAAAGTAATGCGTAAGGTGTCGTATTACGTAAATGGTTTAAATGAGAAAAATCCTATTATTCATGTGTCACATGAATGCGTATTTAATTTCCAATAGTATTAGCTAGGATGTCCTTTAAGTCTAAGGGAAAAATGTCAAGGAACGAATGTAACACGGACAATGTTAATACAACGCAACATTTAAATGGTACAAAATCAAAGTATCACAATATGGATTAGACAAGAAAGTTTTGCGTTGCATGGCTCTCATGAGTTTTATTTTGAGTTTATATTCTTATTTTAAGTACTAAGTGTAATTTTCACGTGATTCCAATAAGCAACGAGCGCTACGTGAGCCTAAGTACAAATTTTCTGACGGTTCACAACACCAAGAAAGTCCAATTTTGCGCGAATTGTTTAGGACAATTGGTAAGTCAAAAAATATTCCGACCATATATTTAGTCTCATAAAAATATAAGGAATATTACTATGAGAAGAAAAATCGAAAAAAATATGTTTTGCATAGAGGTTCTGATTATTGCGCGCCTTGTATAGGATAGTTCAGAAGTCCAAACGACTATTATAAACATGATTTTTTAGCCAACAAATGTAATGAATATGAATCTCAAGTTAAAAGTTTCAAAAAGTTAAAAAAATAAATTTTTAGAGAGAGAAAGGCACTAGCATTTTGTGGGTATTTTTGGACATTTTTCACATGGGGTTTTGGGGTCACATGTTGGTGCATTGTGTTGCCACTTTCCTACCTTGGTTTGCAGGTATTGGTAAGTGTTTTATACATTTTTTAACACACCAACACTTGTTATTTGGGTCATAAGTTGAAGACTTCCCAAAATAGTTTATAAGAGAGAAACGCGAGGGCATAGGACCCCTCATTCAATTCTCATCAGATTTATCATCACTCTATCTCCCCTTAAACTCCCTTAGACCATTAGACATCCCACAAATTTTCATCTACCCTTGAGCAACCCCAAGCCACCATGAAACCACCATTTTATAGCATAGAAGCACCGTATTTCACCATGTGTAACCATAGGAAGGATGTTGGGTTGTTAGAGATATTATTCTTGTAGGTTGGTTGAGGTTTATGAAGCTTGAAGATTGATTTTTAGTGAATAAGAAGGAGTAGTTCATGGATATTGGAGTTTCATTTAGGAGCTTAAAGAGTGGGCTACTCTGACTCCTTTTAGGGACACCTTTGGAGGTGGGGGAGTCACCCACCTTCTCTACCATTATTTGAGGACACTTTGAGGTGGAAAATACTTATCTCTTACTAAGCTAAGTTATTGATGATATTAGTATGAGTACTTTGCATCTTGTTGATATTAGGTGTGTATAAATAACCATCCATGATTAAAGATTGAATACTACATGATTTTAAGATATAGTTTATAATAAAATGGGATTTTCTATCTTAGTAAACCTATGTTTAGCTTTATTTTTTTTTACATATTTAGAGCTTAAAATATGTTAACTAAGGTTTTAAATGTAATAATATACTTATTAGTATCGTTCTTACTATTTTCTATGAAAATGGGCACTTAAAATGAAGGATTGAATGGGTTTTAAAAATGAATAATTTTCAGCCCACTATTCACAAACATTTTAGGAAATAACATATTTTAAACTCATGTTTTAAGGTGAATAAATGATTTTTTTAATTTGAAGAACACTTGTTATGTATATTCCTTTTATGAGATTGTTATAGTGATGTTAATGTTGATGAATCATTATGAAATGAGAAAATATAGTTTCATTTACAAAGTGTACTATTTAGTTTGTTAAACTAAATTTGGGGGTTAAATTTGTAAATATGTGAAAGTGTAGTCTTCTTGCAAACTTTGGATGAAAATGTAAATAATAAAAGTGTAGAAGACTAAGACTGAATGAAATGACTAAGTATTGGTCTTTATGCAAAAATTCATAATTAAAGTGTGTAACACTAAGTTTGAAATGCAAAGTGTCAAATGTGTAAATGTTGACTAAAATGGGTTTTTAGTGTTAAAACTCATAAATAAAGTGCGTAGACTTTAATATGTAAAAAGTACGATTTTATATATTAAAGGGATTAATGTGCAAAAATGTGATTTTTGGCAAACTTAGAAGTTAAAAATGTGTGATAGTGATCAAAATGTCTATGTGTTAAGTTTGAAGCTTAAAAAGGGTATTTTTTTTTTTGTAAATAACACTTGCATAAGGAGTGAAGTTACGTGTTTTGATGTAAATTGGGTAAATTGGCAATTTAATTAAAGTGTAACATTATTAGGAAACCACAAATGTTTAAGAGTGTTTTGACATATATGTAAAAAGAGCGAAATGAGTCCTCAAACGGAAATGATTTTCGGTGTAAAATCAACATGTGTGAAAAAAGGAATTTAATGGAATATAGTGATTTTTCCTAAATAAATAAAGGAAAAATAAACGGTTAAGTCCAAGGCTTTGGCTTCGGCCTGAAAAAGGAAAATTAATGTGGACAATTTGAAAACATCGAACACATTGGCAAGATAATGAAATTGGATGATGTCAGGTTAAATAATTAAGCAGGACTATGCTTTCTCTAGTGGTGAAAGACCCCAAACCAACTGCAGTTTACTTGGCGTTCAATGCCAGGTGGTGAAATTTTTGTGAAACCATAGGTGTGCATTTATTATGATGGGTGTGTGTGTTTCGGCGAAATCCTAAAGAAAATTCTATGTTACGAATTGAATATTCATGAAATAGGTATAAATTAATGTTATTGATTCATCGAATTATTAATGAAAGAATAACGCATTAAAAGTTTAATGTTCATGTGGTAACATGGGATGCTTAAACAAGATGACTTAATGATTTTTAATCTACCTAATGAGGTTAGAATCATAATTAGGTCAAGCGTGTGTTATATGAGGCTTTTAAAGGAAAATGACAATTTTTCTAAATATGGTGTGTGCGTGCGTTGAATGGAAGTCCTATAATATGGTTGAGTAACTCTGGCGTAAGTTAATAAACGTAGAGTAATAAACGTTTGAAATTAAATAAAATATTTTTCCCAACAATTGCTAATTGTTTAACCGTGTGCGTTAATGGGAAGGAATGCTAATTTTTTAGCATAAAGATGCAAAATGATTTTTTTATAAAGATAAGGAGAATTAATGTGTTAAATGACGTTTTTTGAATGAAAAGGTTTAATACATTATGATATGTATTTTCAAAGGTATATATGTAGATACATACGTACGTTCATATACATGTACTATAGCCTGTGAGTATTCTTTTCTATCGTTCGTTTATATACTGCATTTGTATAGTTCCCATTGAGCATTCGGCTCAATCCCTCCTTTTATTACGGTAGGTTGCTTGCAATTTTGTATTTTGAGCGTGTTATAAAGGCAAGTATTTAATTGCATTTACACTAGTAGCTCTGTTTACTTGGCCATGGGGCACTTCCCTTGAGTCATATCATGTAGTAATTTTAAATTGAACTCGCATGCTAATAATTATAACGTTAAATAATAATAAAACTGGATTAGGAATATTATTTAGGGTGTTTTATTGCACTTCATAATTAAAACGTGAACCGGGCCAAGTTAGTCCTTTATCAACCCTTAAATTTAGGTTGGGGTGTTACAGGTAGTCATCGTCAAGGTTTATCCCAATACTGCCATGAGTACTACAACCTCCCCCATAAGTTTTATTATTATCAGAATCATCATTGTCTTCCACCCCATGAACTCTATAAGTATCGTCTATTAGATCATCTAACATATTATGATCTATGGGATCCGCTGGTCCTTCCAGTACATCCCTACTTGAAAGTTTAAGTAGAGGTTGTTCGAGGACAAAAGGATAATCTATTTCCCCATGAAAAAACCACACTTGATAATCATCTAGCATACCCCCATCTAAGTATATGTAATTCAATTATTTTACAATCAAACACTATATCATTTCTACAACGTGTGTAAGGACATGAGAACTCCTCAGCATTAAGACACCTCTTTGCAAATTTTACAAACTCGTTAGCACATCTACAGTATACATCTCCTAGTCTATTCGTCTCGCACATCAACTCTTTGTGTAGAGTATACTCCATAAAAGATTATAGGAATCATTATCTATTATGTGTGAAGAATTAGGGTGAAAATATTTCAATATCCCACGAGAATAAATTAACTTATAGAAACAACCGGTACTGTCATGTGACTCATGGTGTTTCTTAAATTAGTTTATCCCCATGGGGTTGTTAAATAACTAGTTAACTCAGACATAAGATCCATCTAATTTTCAAATTGTCATGCTTAAATAAAAATGTTGAAACATTAAACAGAGTATACATACCAAATTGGGGTTTATTATACTGTATAACCTAATCGAATCAAAATTTGAAAATATTTATACATAGAAAATTCATTTTAAATGAAAATTTATAACCTAATCAAATCCAATTTTTAAAACCTACGTTGAAACCCTAAGTCAGGTATACATAATAATAAAATGTTCATTATGTCCTCGACCATTTTCACCAAAAATCCTAAGCTCCTTCACATTTGTAAATAAACTCATAATTTATTTTTTTAATCCCAAACAAATATTAAACTCAAATATTCATATTGAAATGAAGATTGGTTTGAATATTCAAACCTACATTTTGCACAAATTATTTTTAACAATATGAAAGCCATACATATAAATATAACTATTTTACAACAAACAAAGACAGATATTAAATACCAAACAAATATTAAAGTCAAATATTCACATTGCAATAAAAATTGGTTTGAATGTTCATACATGTGAATACAACTATTTTACAATAAATAAACACATATATTTAAGAACAATATATATATCACATACCTTTAGGTGAAAGAAGATGGTAGATTTTTTACCTATAAGAGAGGGGGAGTCGAGTTGATGAGAGAGAGAGGGGGAGAGTGCAATGTTTTAATGGGAAAATGGATTTTAATTGATGTAGTCCTGATATTTTTTGTCATGATCCTTGACTGTGACATGGTCCGTGTTAAAAAAATGCCTCACCGTTGTCATAGTCAAGGATCATGACAAGCCTTGTCTCTGTATTGTCACGGTCCTTGATTGTGAAAACGAGCGCGTGTTTTTTATCATGATTTTTTCCCGTGATAACATCTGGACAAATCAAGTGATGATTATTAGGTTTTCATGTAGTGTATCCCAAGGGAAGAAGATGACAGGAAATCAAAGCAAGGCTAATGAGGAAATAAAGGAAAATTTAAAAGTTTGAAATGGTAGGGAAATAATACATACCGTATTTTTGATGAGTCTTCTCATGAGAGTGTGTATCTCTCCCTAAATATATGTATGAAGGCCTTCCTCTCTATTGTCCGAAATCTATTTCCTCTCACGAAGCCAATACTTTCCTCCTTTAGTGCCCTAAAATATTCCAAGTGATATCCGAAGACCTTAAAATTCCGTAACTAGGCATGATAAAAAGAAATGAAAATATGAGTAATAAAATAAAGAGAAATACAAACAAAAAGAAAAGACAAAAGGAAATGAGAAAGGCATACCTCCCAAATCAATATGTAACCGATGGGACTCTTATTCACTCATCTAGAAAAGGCACTCATGATAGTGAAGACCAACTCCACAGAACAACAACACCAGTTGTACTGAAGAATGTAACTGAAATATCAGAGAAGGAAGAGCATACCCTAATGAACTGCCTCACTATGTGAGGAGTAGATTGTGTGACCAATCAAGAAGAGCATAGCGATTCGGGTGAAATGGATGATTTGAGTCTCATCCGTCCCTAACCGCCTCCAATAAGCCCTCATGTGGGATTCTAAAGAACTATGAGCCGATGATGTGCCAAAGCAAATGGAGGAATGAAGCCTATTTTCGCCTAAACATCCTCGAACCAGAACCGAATGTGGAGTTGGATCGTCATTGCAAAATGATCGAATGACACACTGGTCAAGAAATGTAGGTTTAATGGAGTGAGTTCCATCTTACCAATTAGAAGGTGAAAGGTGAAAGTCATATCCTGCCACCTTTCTGCCAACATTAGAATCACAACTATACCCAAAACTACCACCAAGGATTCTAAGAAAATAACGAAGCCTAGACATCATACCACCTCCCAAAACGGTGTTTGGAATGAACTCATGGGACCATAAATCCACTTACCCGATTATTCGCACATGCCCAATGCTTGGCCAATTGGTCCATTCCCCTGAATTTACTCCAATACCAGAATTCCTTATCTCCTAAAAAATAAAAAAAATCCTTGTCCCTCCCCTCAATAAATTTCAAAAAGAAAAAAATCCTTAACAATTTCCAAATAAAATCAAAATTCATTCTCCTCCTCAATTAATTCTAATATTAAATAAAAAATCATTCTCCTTATCAATTAATTCCAAAATTAGATGAAAAAATAATTATCCTCCTTAATAAATTTCCAAAATTAAATAAAAAAAATCCTTATTTGCAAATCGATTCTCCTCCATAAACTTTCAAAATAAATTATATATTCTTCATCTTCAAACTAAACCTCCCCCCTCCTTAAACCTAGCAACTTCAGTTCAACATAGTGCTTCATAAGAGAACCCCGTCTCATGCGTACGATTTAATTCCCACGGTGTTTCATAAAAATACCTCATAAAGTGTGGATAATTTCAATAAACATGGTGTTTCATAAAAACACCTTGTTTGATGTTGAAAATTTCAATCAAAATGGTGTTTTTTAAAAACATCTCGTCCCATATGGGTGATTTCAATTAGCGCGGTGTTTTAGAAGGACACTGCGTATCATGTGGATGACTTCAATTACCATGGTATTTCGTAAAAATACCTCCTCTCATGTGAAGGTCTCCAATCAACGCAGTGTTTCATAAAAACATTATGTCTCACGCGAACATTAATGATACCTAAAGCATCATGAAGACAGTCAAGTAAGCACTACAATGCCTTCATGATAATCTCAAGAGAACGTTCATTGAAACGAATTCCTTAAAAGGATTGTAATCTAGAATTTCCCAACCAAAAATAACAATTTCCCAAGCATTCGCTGAATGGGTGTCTTTCTTTATAACATCGTTTTCCCAAAACTAAACTTCGTTTATGAGGAGATATATAAACACCCCACTCTTCTCCGTAAATATGACATAATTTGTCATAGCCTTCCCAAGTTCCCAATCAAGCCCAAACCTCAAGGAAATCCAAAAATGCCTCATTAAAAGGCACAAAAATCTTAAAAAATTGAAAGATATACAATTCAAAGAACTCAAAACCGGACTAAAATAAGCCCAAATTCAAGGGAATCATGCGCTTGTCCCTCTCCTTGTGCGTAGTGCACTTGACTAATCAGTATTATTTGAGGACCAATCAGTCCTATGCCCATACATTTTTCCTATAAAAAGGAGCCCTCATCTACCATTTTAGCAAGCAATAACTTCTCTCTTAAATTCTATCTTTTGTCCATAAGTGTTTTCTCTCCAAAAAAGCCCTAAACTCTCTCCTTTTACCTTCAAAATCCCTTACGATCTTAGATCTTGAGTTATAACCCAAAGTCCTAACTTATTAATTCTCATTCAAACCCAAAAGAGACCAAAAGACCCATTTTATACATTTCTTCTCTCCTTTTTTTTAATGGTACCTTAGTTTAAAAAAACCTTAGATCCACTCCAAAAAAGATTGGTTTCAAGATAGAACGTTGCTGAAATGAAAAGGAGCATGTGTAACATTGTAGGTGGGCATCTCCTCACTATTTTATTTTAATGTCTTGATTTAAATGGGTGGTGTTCTGTTAAAACACCACCCTAAATCCCTCTTCTTTTTATCTCGTTCATCTTTTAGGCATGACTTTTCTCTAAAAGTCATGTCTTAAGTACATCGACTTTGATTCTTCCTATGTTCGATATGTACACGTATTAGAAAAGACCGATCTTTAAAGGTTCATATCGAACATATAAAGAACCAAATCAAGACTTTGATTCTTCCTATGTTCGTTATGTACATTCTGAAGATTTAATGTAAGTGTCCAGTGCTTGATTGACAATCCTCAACATTTAATAGTTAAAAAAGTCACCCTCATGAGCAGTATAGTGTAGTGATTATTATTGTGTATGCTAAAGTTCTAAAGAAAAAAGATTGGAGTTATGGGATCAAATGTCATACATTGCTTGGTTATTGGAGAATTCAATGTTGTTTCAGCGCAATATGAAAAACTTGAGGGAAATGATATCGATCATGTAGCTGTTGAAAACTTTATCCAAGCTAAAGAGGATTATGTCCTGACTGACTTGGGTTATAATGGTACTATAATTACATGGTGAAATAATAGAAAAGGGGAGGATATCATCATGGCCAGACTGGACAGATACCTTGCAAGCCAGAATTTCATTAATTTGTTTCCTCTGTCTAAAGTGCAACATCTGAACAGATCCACTTCAGATCATGCTCCTCTTCTTCTTAATGTATAATCTCAATCTTCCATCCTGCCTAAGCCATTCAAATTTCAACACATGTGGTATAATCATCACTAATTCCAAGAGTTAGTTAAGAATTATTGGAATGAAAACATTGATGCTATGGGAATGATTCGATATGGCTTGAAGATCAAAAGACTTAAAGAGGTTCTCAAAACATGGAACAAGGATATCTTCAAGGATGTTTTTAAAAAAATCAAAGATTTAGAGGATGAAACCATCCAGTTAGAGCTCAATTTCAAAATGGACTATAGTGAAACTAAAAGAGAAGCCCTGAAAAAATATAGAGCTGAGTTAACGAGGGCTTGTGCAAATGAAAAGGTCTATTGGAGACATACATCTTCTGCTAAATGGCTTAAAGATGGTGATTCCAATACCAAGTTCTTTCATAATAGTGTCAGGGCCAAAACTCATAAACTCTTGATTCAGTCAATCAATGATGAAGAGGGCAATATTTTAGAAGACTTTGAAGAAATCCAGGCTCATATTGTTCAATTCTATGAAAACCAGCTCAAGGTAGACATGTTCATTCTTTTTTCTTATGTAAGTGATACCATACCTACCATCATAATTTTTGAATTAAATGAAAATTTGGAAGAGTTTACCAATGAAGAGGATATTCTAGCAGCTATCAATGACCTAAATGAAGACTCTGATCCTGATGGATTTGGGGGCTACTTCTACAAGGTCTGCTGGAATTTGATTAAAACTAACTTAGTTCCTGCTATTAACTCCATTTTTGCAGGTAATGAACCGCCTCGTAGATGGAATAGCACATCTGTGGTGCTCATTCCCAAGGTCAAATCCCTAAAAACTTGTGGTGATCTAAGGCCCATTAGTCTTTGCAATTTCTCATTCAAAATCATTACAAAAATATTATCCACAAGGCTTTCTAAAGTTCTCCAAATGCTTATATCTCAAAATCAGAGTGGATTCCTAAAGGGAAGGGCTATTCAAGGCAATGTGTTTCTTGCCAAAGAGATGGTGCATAATCTTGGGAAAAGAATTCATGGTGGAAATGTTATTTTTAAGTTGGATATTGAGAAGGTTTATGCTAGGATCCACTAGAGTTTTTTAATTCAAGTTCTTCGTGCTTTTGGTTTCGGTGAAAGATGGATTGATTATATTTGGAGGAGCATTTCCAACAACTGGTTTTATTTAGTCATCAATGGTGGTCAGTGTGGCTACTTTAACTCTTCCAGATGCCTTAGACAAGGGGATATATTGTCCCCAAGTCTATTCATTATTGCAGTTGAGTATCTGAGTAGAGGTTTAATGACATCTGGAGTAGTCAATCCTTATTATCTTCCCAGTGGCAGTCCGTTGATATCTTATCTTGCTTTTGTAGATGATCTTATAGTTTTTGGTTGTCAACTATGTATTCACATTTCCTTCGGGTGGAGACGAACTGGGTTAATTTGACCTTGTCCCATCTTCAATACCCATTTTCAATACACGTACTGAATAATATTGAATTAAATTTTCATAATTTTTATATTTCATTTGCTATATCAAAATCTTTACTAAATTCTGGGCATATCGAAATTAAATATACAAACAGCAACTAGGTACCAACTTGTAACTATAACTAAGGCCTTACCATAAGGAGTTAAATTCTAATATTCGGATATGATATGAATATATGAGTCTAGTGTCATATCCAAATATAATTTCTTAATTCCAGTATGCACACAAAAATATATGCAAGTTTGAATACAAGGTATTTCAATAACAAGCAATACGGGCTACATACACTACTTATCTCACATATGAACAAATACTTATTCTCACAAAGGATGATTGAATTTTAATAAACAATTCATGATTTATATACTTTGAAATAAGTTTAATCCATGATTAAAAAAATATTAACACGTAATTATACCTTGGAAACACCTTAGGGATTTTTTTGGAATTTTTCCTAGCTTTTCTTGTAATTCTTTCTTCCTTAAACTTTTACTTTCTCTTTCCTCAAGCAAAAACTCTCCAAAACTGAACCTAGGGTTAAATTTGTTGAATAAAAAGGTTAGATATAGAGGTTTAAGTCGGAAAATGCATCCCTCCATTGTAACCAATCTAATTAAAACATGTGGTTTACTAAAAGACAAATTACCACTTAAAGGTAATTGAGATATTTTCCCTTTCTTCGTAAATTCGGTATAACTCCTTACTCGGACCTTTGTTTTACACACTATTTATTGTTTTACAAACTTAACTTGTATACATACAACTATCTATTTTTCACCTCAAGTCAATTTTTATATTATAAGGTGGTCAAAACTAGTCTCCAACATAGACATTTCTACTGAAAACCACAAAATCTTGTATTTGTAAATAATTCGACATTTCATGATTTATGAAAGTAGGATTAGACTAAACATAACCACTTAATATTAGATATACTAATAACACATTATTCATATCACGTAAGGTAAGCATGATTTAAATATAATTTATCATAATTATATTCGGGTTGTCACACATGGTTTGAAATGTAGTGTTGTATTAACCTTTGATGTGAGCGAATAGTGATACGAGGTTAGTGTCAGGCCTAAACAAAGTCGTTCGGTCAAAATGACTATCAAGTTTGCAAAAATCAAGGTGGTAATCCTGAGGGTAGAGTATATTCTTGATGACGACCTGGATGATGATCATGTCACGATTTACAATTGGGTGAGTGTATCTCACTAGTGAGGGTTGCCCGGTTGGGGCAACGAAAAGCTTTAGGAATCAGAAAAGTTAGTATGAGGACTTGATTATGCATGATCATTGAGAAATGGAGATTCGAGGATTGTTAGGTGACGTTGATAGTTTGTCGGAGGGTGGGTATTCGATCATGTTACATGATGAGCCTTTTGGTGATAAACTCGTATATGAGAGTATGATGTTATCTTAGAATTCAAGGACTTTGATGATTTAGTCTTGGAGGATTCCTATGACTTAGAGTAAAAATTATTAAACCCTAGAAGCATAATGATTGAGGGATCGATAATTTGGGGGTTGAAATTTCCTAAGGAGGCAAGAATGTAATACCCCACCATTAGATTTTATTTATTTCAACACATAAGTTGTAATAATATGAACACACTAAGATTTTGTTCATTATGATTGAGTTAATAGCAGCAATTGACTATTTGGGAACCTAATTGTAATCCTTGGAAGTTTTTGGGATAAAATTGGAAATTTGGTAATAATGAGGACTAGTCATTCGAAAGAGAAACCATGGTCGTTCAAAGTTGGGTATAGAAAGAAGTTGGAATGAGGTCCCACTGAATAGCAGGTGCAGGTCATTCGAACGATATGCCTTTCTCGATACAATAATAGGCGACTCGACTTTTTAAATCAGGTTGCACTTATGCGCTGTCTCATTTTGGACCATTGAATGGATGAGACGTCGAGATCTGGTTAGCCCAGAATTGGAAAATGGTGGATTTTAAGGTTTGGGGATGTTTTTATAAAGTTTTTTTTGTTTATTTTGGTGTGGAAAAGATAGATAGAGAGGAGGGTGGTCTTCCCCACCATTTGTAGATTTGTGCACCCCTGTCCACCGTAAGACACCATTCCACCACCATATATCCACCTTGTTCAACCATATCCAACTAGTCTTCAACCATATCCAAACCCTAGTTACACATTTCCACCATTGTTGGACATATCTAGGAATTTTGGAGGTGTTTTTGGGGGGGTTTGGAGAAGATGAAAATGGAAGATTCATGGAGCTTGAAGGAGGGGTTTGATGGAGCTTTCATGGAAGAAAGCTTGGTGAATCTAGGCAAACTCTCTATGGCCAGTTTAGGAGGTCGAAGGCTTCCATCTTCATTGATATTTACTTCCTATCAATGCGTAGCTCCATTTGAGGTGGGAAACTCAACCCTTAGTATTAAGACCCTTTCGCATATGTGGTCTTGTTGACTAACTTATAAGAGTAAGATGCATATGAATAAATGAGTTTCTAGGAGATTTGGTGCAAAAATATTATTTTGGTTGAAATAAATGATGAGTAAATATCAGAAAGTTTTTTTGAAATAAAGATTGGGATTTTTATGAAAATGGTGTAATTCTAAAAATTTGATGATAAACATTATATGAAATAAAATGTTTTGAAAAGTGATGATGATCTTGCTAATAATGTTTGGTGAAATAAGGTTTCAAAGTTTCTTGCAAAAAATAAATAATTTGTGAAAGTTGGGCATTTAATAAGTTTAAAGAGATAAAAATGTCTTTCATGTCTTGAAATTCCTTTCTGTAAAGTATTATGAATTTGTAGAATGAAATGTATGTTAAACCCACTTAATAGGATTTTTGGAATTTAAATCCATATTGTCACGCGTGTAAACTTGTAGTATTTTGATGATGGGCATATAAATAAGTTTAAATATGGTTTTGTTGGGTTTAAACATGATGTAAGAAATGTAGTCGTTCACTGTAATTAGATTTCTTAGATAAAGAAAGTAAAGAAATGTCTAACTTGGAAAAGGGGTTAGTAAAAGTGTTGAATAAGTTTTAATGGTTCAAAAATTGGAAATTTCGTGTGTGCAACTTAATGATGTTTTGAGAAATAACCCTTGTGAAAATAGAGGAAAGGTCATGTTTGGAAACAAAAGGGGTAAAATGGTAATTTTACGTAAAGTGGAACATTTTTATGAAATAAAAATGTTTGAAAGGGGGTTGCACAAAATATTCCTAAATGAACATGATTTAAAATAAAAATCAAGGCTAAAGTGCAAAGGACATGAAATGATGATTTTTAAGTTTAACATAAGTTGGGGTGAAATCCTCGATTTTGGCTTCGACCTAGTAAAAGGGACAAGTAAGATAATGTGGACATTTTCAAAATGTAAAAATGTATTAAAAAGAAAACTCGAATGACATCGGTATAATTAATGAGGCCACGGAGACCTGGGGTGAAAGACCCAAAATCACTAACCAGAACATGTCGTGGTGTTGTCGACCGTATGGAGCCCATTAAAATACGCGGTTTATTGAAAGATTTCGAGAAAAGACAAACGAATAAGGACCATGTCAAGAAATGAGTTGTGTAGTGTAAATATGTTAACAAATTTTAACTTGAATGAATTAATATATATTCCAGTAAAGGTTAAAGTGGCCAAGAAATGTCTAAATTAATTAATATCCATAAAGTAAAGGAACAATGAAGTATAGTGCTTAAATGAGTGAGTTAAGTAACCTAAGAAGGTTTAACCATAATTAACACAAGGGTGTGTTGTGAAAGGTTTTCAAAAGTTAAATTAGTATTTTTAATAGGGTGTTCCCATGTGTTGAGAAGTGTGATTTTCAATGAAAATACTAATGTGAACTGGTTTAAAGAAAAATGGTGATTTCAGTAACGAAATAGTTTCTTGTTATATAAAGTGTAGTTATTCAAGTATTTAAACACGTGTGTTAAGAAAATGGATATATTTCAAGTCAATAAAGGGGAAGTTCTTTGTGAGATTAAGGTAATTTAATTAGAATAAATCACATTTTGGAAATGAAAATGGTTTCATGCATTTAGTATATATAGATATATATAAGGTGGTTAGATGTGCACGTAGGTATAACGTGTTAAAGTCTTCTTTATGCCATTAGATTCTATATTGTATTTGTATATTTTCCACCGAGCATTCCGCTCACACCCTCATCTTTGTTATAGTAGGTTAGGTGTGAGTTCGTATTTTGAGAGCATTACACAGGTAGATACTCTCTTTATTTTATGTTAGTAGCGCTTTATGCTTGTAATCCAAGATGCTTTCCACAAGTCCCTCACGTATTTTGATATTAAATTAGAATTTAATGCTAAACAATTGAAACATTAATTAAAATAAAAATATTATAAACATGATATAGGTTGCTTCATTGTACTTCACACCTAATGCTCGGGTCGGACCGAGTTGACTATGGGTAACTAATAAATTCAAGCCAAGTACTTACACGGTCCCGCTTTACGTCTTCATTTTTTCAATATAGCACCTTGCCTAATCTCATTTGCTTATCGCTTATTCTTTAACTAATGTTACTTTTGTTCGCTAATTCTATGAGAACATGATTATTTCCTCCGTTAAGACATGAATTTTCATTCCTTTTGTTTGTGTTATTATGATCATCCTTATTGAGGATATGTTGGCTTCCAATATGAGTTTGCCTCAACATGATGATCCTAATTATGTTATACATTTTTAGTTTTTTTATGCACTTGAGTATATCGCTACATTCCTTGATGGATGGGAGATACAATGGGTAGGAAATTTGTTGTTACAATATTCATTGAGTTAGAAGTTTTATATACTTCACTTTGTTGATGATTATAATATCATGTCTCCGAGACGTTATGAGTATTTACCATATGTGATTGATTTCATGGTTCATACCCTTGATAGAGAGTATTCCATTGATTACCCTCCCCTACTCTTTGAGGTCATGCGATGTGCCTGTTTTGAGGCTAATCAGGATGCTTTATCATATGAACAAATGATCACTTGATAAATTTACTCTTTAGGTCTTCCTACGCTTTACACCGATCAATCTGCTTCCATCATAGTGCTAATCATGAGCCTCTTCACAACTCGTTCTACTAGGTATATATCATGATAACCTTATATGAAGTTTCTCTATCTAGTGTAATATAACATTTCTAAAGGGGAGAGAACTAGTACAATCACCAACTCTAGATCCAGTCTCTGCTCCATGTGCTCATCATCCATATTAGTAGTTCTGCGATACTTAGTTTTCCCTTATGCGAGATGCATTTGACTGGATGGATATTCGATTAAATTATTTATCTTATTACATTAACTATCGATTCACTCAGGTTGATCATAGTACATCTCATCTGCTGACTAATGTTACTACTATTGAGCACTATCTGATGGGCATTAGAGCATCTACAAGTTCTCCTATGCTTTATTCATCTCCTATTGATGATGGGGGTGATGATGGACATGATGATGATGATACTATTGAGAAGTAAACCAATAAGGAATAGAGATTGCCAAATTTATTTTATTTTATAAGTTGATCGATATATGAAGTATTTTTCTTTATGGTTGATGTTTGATACATTTTGGTTTGATGTATGAGTTTCTGTTTAACCATTATTGCTTATCCTAAATTTTTATTATTGGTATATCTTTATTTCTCTTGTGATCTCTTGTAGTCAGATATGATTATATCATTTATCCTACATCATATGTTATTATCACGAATATATCTTACTTACTATGAGATTATTTTCCTATGCATCACCTGGTATCATATTCACATGTCTGAATGATGTTATAGATTCATTGGTTTTCTATATTAGGCATACTTATGATGTTTTCCATTGAGTACCTTCAGTATAGGATTATTTATATGACACGTTATCTATCTTTTGATTCGTTAGTTTTCTTATACATTATAATTTTGCTTACCTTTACCATGTTATACTCGTTAATTATGTCATTATCTTCTATTTAACTTTTTCGTGTAAAAAAGGGTGAAAAACGTCTTAGATAGGGGGTGTTACCCCTTTTCTCCAATTATGAGGGAAATTTACACATTTTCTTATCTTTTAGATATTTAGATGTTTTGGGGAGAAAACATCCATTAGAGGGAGATGATTCATAAAGGGGGATCATATACATGTTTTAATTAATGACAATAGATGGATTTATCATATTGCATATGAATACGCAATTTTTACCATCTTTACATCTCATGGTGATTAATTAGAGCACTCCTAAAGAAAGACGAGATACTCTTCTTCGTGCATGTCTTACCTGCATGATCTTTTGTCTTTGACTCATATATTTTAGGTAATACAATCTTCTCACAGCTCAATCCTAAGTTTCAGTCTCAACTTTTGCATTGTCTTTGATCTTATGGATTTCTAGTGCGTTATAACATACGAATTTCATTATATGTTTAAAGTTTATGGGCTTTCCATGGATTAGATGAAGGGGGAGATTGAAAATATAAACATTTGTATATATACCGTGTCAAAGAATTTGAGTAACACAAAATCGAGTTGCATAAGTTTGATGCACAATGAGACTCTAGCTTAGAAAGAGTCTTGTTCATTAAAACTTATAGTCACTAAATTGAATATCATTTGGCTCCTCTAAATCAAAGCTTCAACACGCTACATTTAAATATTTCAAGACAATTCAAGAAATTATATCCTCCATGGTACTTTTGTTTGAACCTTCCAAGGAAATCACACATGTTCATGTCATATATTATTTAAAAATAGTTTTAAATTGTTCAAGTGATAATTCCATTTGAGTATTATCATATATATGTGAACCTTTACTTTTTCCTATGAGTGTGTGTACAGTTGCATGTAAAATAGGCAAAAACATTATTTGCCTATTTTCGTCTGTGAGAGGGTAGTGTGACTGGGGTCTGATAAGAAACTGAAATAAGGGAAGCATGACCCACTCCAATGGACTCTGCCTCTAAGGTCTTCAAATTCTCAAGAGCATCTTTTAATAAAACCTTAATTTTTAGAACCTCTTCCTGCAAGAAGATAAACTTCATAAACAATAATAGTAACTTGGAAAGAATAATATCCTGAGAATAATGGATGTAAAGTGGGAGTGAAGAAACATGAACTTAGGGGTTAAAGAGAGAGTAAGGAGAAAATACTAGGTCTGGTGTGATTTTGGCATAATAAAAACTTAACTTGAGTTTATGATCTCTGATTGGACCTCACCAATGGCCCTATAAGGGATGGTTTGGGCCTTTTATGCGCCAAAAAAGAGAGAGAGAAACTTAGGTGGACATGTCTGCAATGTACCTTTTCTCCCTACTTGGTATGCAGGCCTCTGTCCCCTCTAACAGATGCACCAGGAGTAAACCAAAGTCAAAAAAAAAAATATTTCTCCTAATGGAGACAAAATATCTAATTTGGACAACATCTTTTCCAATGGTAACTTTTTGTACAGACTTTGTACTCTTGAGAGTGGCCTAGAGGCCCACCCTCTTTAAAATCATTTTGTAAAAAGTGTTTTCTTGTGAGCAGACTCTTGGCTAATATCTTCAATTATGACGAAGTATGAGATATGTAAGGACTCTAGTGACTCCTAGGGTCTCTTTACTAATATTCTCTCCATCTTAAAGTTCTAAGTGGTTGAGCTTGCTTAAGAAACCTTGTCTTTTAGCCACCAAGCCAAAATTCCAATGATATCCCAACTGGGATGTTTGAGCCTTACTAGCTCCACCAAGCTACCTGTACAAAAAGTAAATATTATTACTTTGTTGTTTCCGAGCAACAAGCCTTGGGGATTAAAACACTCAAGGTGGACCCCTCGCCCTACTTCATTTTTTGGTATGTCATTTGGGGCATATGGGCCATTATAGGTGAATTGTCTCGCCCTACCTCTATTTTGTTTATTTACAGGATGTTAACTTGGGCAGAAAGGGTTGCTCGTAGTGACTCCCCTCACCCTGGACTTTCTTTATGGCATAATTCGTGGGATAAGGGGTTGCTCGTGGTGATACCTGCTCATCGTTTCCTATTTTCTATGGCTTAAGTCTTAGGAAAATGGGTTTCTCATGGTGAGACTTCCTCGTTGTTGCCTCTAATTTGTGTCTTAAGTCTTGGGATATGGGGTTTCTCATGGTGAGCCCTCCTCATCCCTACCTCTTTTTTGTAGCTTTAATCATGGAACAAGGGGTTACTCATGGTGAGTCCCTTTGTCCAAGTGTCACATTTGGTACTGGGGCTCAATTAAGACAAACCTCCTCGCTCTAAAATTTTCTTTGTAATTTGAGCAGAGGTAACACCTCCATGTGTGCATGATTGCTTTGTTATTTTCTTATCATAATAGATAACCACCCATCTACATTAGTCCCCTCTTATTAAAATATTTGTGTTGGGGAAACCAAAGGTTTTTGTGCGTAATGGTTCAATTCATCTTGAAATATAAACAGTTTCACTCAATCTCATCATGGCACTGTTGGCATTAAATGATTTTATCACATCAACCCACATTGAGGGTATCGAGGTGAAACGTGTTGAGGAGAGAACATGCAACCCATCATTTGGGAAATGATTTGCTCCACTTTTGATTAACAGGGGCATGTGGTTCTCTTATAGTATAAAATGAACCTTTGAAATTCAATTCCCTTTTAACCTTGGCATTTAGTTTGAACCGATCGTTTTATATATAGTGAGAAATTATTGCTTTAGAGCTTCCATGACTTCCGCCTCATACTTCGTCGTCGTCATCTTCCTCTCTTTACATACAAATGGCTTCTTCCTCTAGTTTAAATTCTAGTTATGCTGTTACCACCACCACTAGTGAGGTGATAGTGGGCACGATGCCCATTTCCATCACTGTTTCCACCCTTTTGGCCACGGTATCCACCACCATGACTACAACCATTTTGGATCCCACCACCTCTGCTATTATAGGTTCGTCTTCCGAGGTTGCTGACAGAGAGGGTCGTTGTCCACTATCACCTATTCCAAGTCTCAAAGGGAATACTTAGACAATCATTCAAATAGAGATTTTGGGCTATACCTCCTTGCTCCATACTTTGGCCTTAAAGGCACCTTCATGCCCTCCATCGCCAACTTTGAGAAGGAGTTTGTGGCTAAGATCAACGAGCAACCCCAAGTGGGTTTGAGCGAGTACACTGACCTTCCTATTCTTTTACCTGATAGTGTCATTAGGGTTTGACTAAATAAGGGTGATTTTACCCATTCTAATATTTAAGTTAAAGTTTGTGGAGGTTCCTTTGGCAAGTGGTCCCTCTGGGTATATCATGTCTTGGATACCCCCTTGTACAAAGCTATTATTAAGGGGCTTGGCGTTACCAACACCATCAACATTTTAAATACTTTCTCTATTGTCAAGCATGGTAATACTTTCACTTTATTTTCTTCTCGTTGGAGTAGGGACTAACATATTTTTGTTACTGACTGGGGCGAGTTTACCATAACCATGAAGGATATTTGCGAGCTTCTCGCCCTGCCTTAAACTGGGGAGCATGTTTTGTTCTGATGGTTATGAGGATAGGATTGAGGAAGGGATGGTAGGAGACCTTCACTCAGCCTTAGGTGAGTGCTCGAAATATATTACAAGTAGTCAAAGTGGGACCACCAAACATACCTTTGCCACTTTAAGGATTTCGAGTAGCTACCCAATAGGGGGAGCTCGAGCAGGGCCCTAAAAAGCCATGAATGCCCAAAGATTGATTCCGCTTAACACTTGGAAATTTTTTTGTCACCTTCCTTAGTAGGTTTTTATTTTCCTGAAGACTAATGACTCCCCTCGTGAGTTTCTTTTCTAAATTTTTGTGAGACTTGCTCGAGGGAGGACGCCCCCCCCCCCCCTCGCAGCTCTAACATTGTTATCTATGTACCCTTGATTAGATTGTGGTCATGTTAATGTTGAGATATTTTGTGGACGACATGATGCTTTAAATTTCACTAACATTTTCATCCTTATGTCATAATGATGTTGCTCATGTTACAAGGTGGCACAAGAAAATCCCCAAGGCCCCTCTATGCCCTTTTATAAACAATATTAATGAATTCTTCTCCTGGCCTTATTGTAACCAATTTGGTTGTATTTTCACTTAGGAATCCTTCTCATCCACTGGAGGTACTTTCTATTGCCCTATATATGGTGAGTTTGTTTCTACTTTCCCTCATATTGAGGTGGCAGTTATGCTCTTACCTTGCATTCTGCCCCAATTGATTAACTTGGGATAGGATGTGGAGTTCTACCACTCTGATAGAGTGAGGCTTTAGTTTGGCTATAACCAAGGTCACCTTCTTATCCTTCAAACACCCCCCTGAGCTATATCTTGAGTCCTTTGCCAATTTCACTTTCAAGGGGATATTCCATAGGGTTAGCCATTTGGGAGGTTTATATGTGCCTCCTTGAGACTACCTTCCATCTTTCACTCGTTCTTGGTTTACTCTATGGAAGATCAAGGTGGGCCTTATCAAAATCTGTTCGAATGTTGTCCCTCACGAGACCACCTCTACCAATCTCCCCAAAAATGATAAATACTTGGGTAAGAGGACCGAAAGGATGTTATGGCACCACAAGACCATCTTTAAGACCCCTCTCGAGCAAGTCACCCTATTGGTGAGGCCACTACTCGATAAATCTATTAACTAAAAATAACCTGAGCCTCAACCTTCCATGCAATTTGGAAAGGGCAAGGAAAAATCTCTTGTTGCTTCTAAAAGGAAGCATCCTGATGCATATGTGTCCAATTTCATATCCGCTACTGCTACTTCACCTACTGCTGCTTCCCCTCCGTTACCCATAGGGACTGGGAAGAGCAAGAAGAAGAAGAAGGATAGTGCTTAGGTCGTTGTTCCTCCTCCTATACCAGACCAAGGGTCTGATACTGATGATCTTGGAGTAGAGGAGACATACCGGACTATACGCGAGAAAGGATATAAAGACTTGGATTTATATTCTGAGGAGACTCCTGCTGGGTATTATAAATGACACATCTTTACTTAGTGAAACTGTCTTTCACGAGGTTTCACTTGTTGGTTCCCCTTTCCATTCATTTGAAGAGGAACTAGTTGATTGAAGAAGCATTTCTTCCTATTATGTTGACAGTTCTTCTTCAATTGACATGAGTATGATTAACCCTCATAGTGAAGATGGTCTCGATGCGTCTACTTTATTGCGAGTTTCGAGAGAGTCCTCTAGAGAGGACATCATGATAGATTATCCTTCTGCCAGTAGTCCTACCACTAGACATCTTTCATATGGGCAAAGTGCATGCACAACTAGTGTAAGTCTTTTCCTTTAATTTCCTTTTTGTGATTTTCTTCACCTAGTAAAGTTTTATGGCTTCTTCATAATTCATTTATTTCTTTCGTTCTGGTATTTACAAGTTTTGGGTAATCCTTCGCCTCCACCTCTTGCCTGAGCACCCTTTCCTAGCGAGAGGAATTCCATGCCGATCTCTTCATTAAGTTTGGCAATAGAGGTTTGCTGCTTCCTCCCTATTCAACTATTATTTTCTTCCTTTTCCTTTTCTTGTAATATTTCACTGACGTAGCTCATTCATTTTTCCCTTTGCAGCTATCTTATATGTTCCCTACGACCACGAGGACATCTTCCATGTCATCCCATTTTTTCTATGTAATTATCAACTCCTTTGTGTTCTTTTTTAATTGTCTTATTTTTGGACATATTTTGATTCCTTTCTCTTTGTGTGTTTGTAGAGGACCATTCTTCCCAGCCGTGCTTCCCCACCTCCTGCCTTTGCTGCAGTTAATGGTTCTTCTACCAGGCTTCTAGAGGTATGTGGATTTATTACTTCTTACATCGTTTTGTTTTTACTATTATTTTCTATGTATAATTGATCCTCATGTCATTTGTGTTGTCTTTGTCTTCCATCCTTACAGGGCTTGTCCCCATGTATCCCTTCCTCTTCTAATGGAACAATATTGCTCACTGGAGTTACTATCCCGGTCCTATCACCCTTCAAGAGGATTACAATCCCCCAAATTTATATACCTATGGATATTAGGCTTCATATCCATCCTCTTCCTTCTCAGTCGATCTTCACCATCGCTTCTAGTGAGCCTATTTCATAGGCTATTTCTTCTTCCCAGGTACTGCACATTCTTGTTAGGATTGATTTTTTCTTTAATGTGCTTGTTTCTAAAAATTTTGTGACGATTAGGCCACTACTACTTCTCCATCTACACCACTAGTCTTTTTCCTCCTTCTTCCCTAGAGGGTATTCAGGTACACATGTTTTTGAATCTTTTGTTTCTTGATTCACTTTTACTTTATCACTGGGGTTTCATTCTCATGTCTTTCCACTTCCTGTTCATGTTTCAACCAACTAATGTTACTACATCATTGGTTGCTTCGCTAGCTTCTTCTCTAATAGCCCCTGCGACTATAGAGGCCCCTTCTACCACTGGATCTGATGGTGGCATTATCATTACACCTTTCTCGGTACTTTGTTGCCTCTCCATATCTTTTCTTCATTATATGAGTAACTTGTCAACACTTACATCCTTTCCCCATTCGCAGCTTGGTGCTAGTGAGACTTCTTCATTTGTGGCGCCTATAGTGAGTATTGTAGAGGCATCACCCATAGGACCTCCATTGTCTTCTGCAGTGATGACCACACAGGTATAATGAATTTATGACATAAGAGTATCTATTTCTACACTTTTATTTACTTATACATTTTTTAATCTTTCTTGCCTTTGGGCTAGTGTAACTGAAGTCCCCTTATCTACAGGGTATGTTCTGAGTTCTGTAGGAATGACTTTTCAGGTACTTCTTCCCGCACACCTGTTTGTTATACTTTTCATTCTCTCCTTTTATCTGTGCATAAGAACTTTAAAGTTTTTCTAACATATTTATAAATGTGGTACCTCTATCTGTAGGATCGGTATCTCGGTTCTCAAGTTAGCACGGTACCGGCTCCTGCACCTATGGAGCCCTTGGCCAGCATCCCGCGGGAGACTTCTATGGTATATGCGACACACTATTTTTTTATTGACTTGCATTTTTTGTGCAAGGATCTCTTATCATTTTGCATGCTAGTGTTGCATATGTTCAAGCCACTACAAGATCCCTAACTCGTGTCTCAGATGAGACTTCACTAGTGTACTTAAACCTTTTGGACTTGCCTTTTTCTGTGCAAGTACTTGCTGTCACTTACCCATTTTCCTATTTTCATGTTAGTGTTGCAGCTGTTTTGATAGATGTGGAACATCTTTGGGAGGTCGCTACGAGAGAGGTATTATATTGTCATACCCTTCTCTCCTTTCTCTTTTCCCTTTTCTTCTTGCTTTTACTGTGGAAGTAGGCTCACTCTCACACCCCTATTTCCTTATTTTTAGGGCGGTGAGGTGGTCATCCCTAGTTCCGCGGGACATACTGTGAGTGTTGTACTATGCACTCCCCAGGTATTAGACTATCGTACCTAGGTTACTATTAACTGTTTGTTTAAAAAATTTCTTTTTTAGCACAAAATATTGATACCCACTTTACCTATCCTCTGTCAGGATGGTATTCAAGGTCATGTGGTGTCCACTCGATTTCCCAGCAGCATACTTACCCGCGTGAACCTTGAGGTAGACCTTGTCGTCCTTGTTCTAATTTGAGTAGCGATACTCAGCCATCTATCCTTATTTCTTCGTAACTTATCATTTTTCATTTATCTTTTTTGTAGGATCCAGTCAGTGAGCCAGCAGAGGCAGCTGACAAAGTAGAGCAGAGTTTTGAGGCTGCTAGCTCAGATTGTGATGCAGGATCCGATGATGTCACCGTCATGTTGCAATTTAGGCTTTGTTTTGCTTTTTATTTTGTCTAGTGGATAACTTATGTTTCTATGTAGGCTTTGTTTTGTATTTTGCTTCTCCTCTATACGTAAAGGATTGAGCATTTATTAATGAAAGACCCCTTTTTTCTTCCATTAGTGCTTTTTCTTTATTATTTGCCTTTATCTGTACTTTGGCATTTCTTTACTCTGACCTTCTCTAATTCTCTCTGAGCACTTGATCATTTTGAACTTCCCTGTATACCATGGGGTACTTGCATAAATCTGGGTAAGTTATACTCTTTTATGCAGACTTGTGTGACTGCAGGGTAATTTGTTGTGCAGACTCATTTTTAGGGAATAACTGGGAGAGGGGGTTAGCCTTTCTCCTTCCCAAAAATTTTGAATATAAAATCACAAATGTAAACAAGGAAAATGAATATTTTTTTATAGAAAAATTTCCCCTGATCTGTGGGTTCCTTGTTCTAAATTTTTCTTAGGAATCTTTTTAGTCTTAGAAAAATAATAATTTTTTTAGACAGGGGGTAGACCCCCTTCTCCACAATTTCTAAGAAATGGTCAAGTAAAGTTTTCTTGAGAACAGAGGTTAGAACTTGTTCTCTAAGCTAGAAATCTGTTATGAAACAATTATTTTTTTATGAAAAATAAACAATACCATTTTGGTATTATTTATTGTTGGTACATATAGTATACTCTTAGTTTAGCTGTTAGCACATTTATTTTGCATATTTATCTATAAGAGTATTTTATTAATTAAATACTTAATTAATTAAATAAGTTTTTTGGCTTTTCCATTGCCGGTGCCCAAGTCCGGATGTGAAATGAGGTGGGTTAACTGTAAAACTTATGTCAAATCTTGTGATGGATTATCTAATTAAAAGAAGAAAAAAAAAATGTACATAAAATCAGATTTGGTACGTGAAATTGTAAAGAACTTATGGATACCTTAAAATGGAGGAAAATCAATATAGCATGCCTGTAAGAAACTAAATGGAAGGTGGCAAAGTCTAGAGAGATAAAAGAAGGATATAAATTATTATAGTCGGGAAGGATAGATAATCGTAGAAATGGGGTGGGTATTATTGTTGATCACTGTATTAGAGATAAAGTTATGAATGTTAAGTGACGGGGAGATAGACGAATGGGTATTAAGATAGTCTTAGATAGAACGATATTGAATACAATAAGTGCTTACGCGCCCCAAGGATCTTTATATTGAAATGCAAATAAATCATTTTGGGAATTATTGGATGAAGTATTACAACAAATTCCGATGCAATAAAACATTTTCTTGGGAGGTGACCTCAATGAACATGTTGGAGTAGAACGGAATGGTTATCCAAGGATACACAGAAGCTATGGTTTGGGTACGAGAAACGAAGAACGAAAAACTATCTTAGAATTTGCTAAGGCATATGATCTAGTGTTAACAAACACATTTTAAAAAAAAAGGGAGGAACATTTAATACATTTAAAAGCGAAGAAAATAAAACTCAAATAGACTATTGCTTACTTAGAAGAAGAGACTTGTATGGGAAGGAATTATTATGAGAGACCTTAAGGAATTAAACTTGAATGATAATAATGCATATAATATATTAGAATGGAAAAGTATAATCCATGTGGTAGACCCCATATGATAGGATGAAAGCAAGGATGGTGATGATGACTACTAGAAGGACAACCTCCTGCTAGTGTAGTGGCAAACAATTTATCTGTTATGTTTATAAGTACTTTTCTCAATATACTTTTCCCTTGGGATGGATGTACCCCCAACTTTAGTGAGTAAAGTTACTTTTGTCATGGACCCTCTTCTACGCGAATAGAGAATATTACTATCCTTACTCTTTTTTTCTAAAACAAATTATTCTGTTGCACCCACCTCATATAGTAGGTAAATAAAAAGTGTGAGAGTCCTCGTGTAATGATAAAAAATAGTTGTTAATCATTTCGTTCAAATTTTATACTGTTTACAAGACTTTGTTACACCAACTTTACAAAAAAAAAAAAAATTCTTGTATTAGTGCAGGACACTAAAACTTTTTAGAAGAAATGAAACTTAACAAAAGAAAGTAGGCATAACAGTTTTTTAGCCACCTACAATTGATATATTGAGGACAGTTACTCTCAGACTCTGATATCTGATAGTACCCTGACTTGACCACCCCTCTCACCACGAAGGGCCATTTTTAGTTGGGTTTGAACTTTGACACTGACATGCTACAGAGATGGTGTGTGGATGCGCGTACGGACAAGTCCCTTACATGAAACTTCCCGGGCTTAACCAAGTTCTCTTAAGCCGTTGAGAACTTCTTATTATAGACATTGAAGTTCTCCTTGGACTTATCTCTTTGCTTGTCTAGTGACTCCAGTTACACATGTCGAATATCTGGTGTGAGGCCGTTACTTAGAGCAACCCTAGCTGAGGGCACTACTAATTCCACTAATAAGGCAACTTTGGTCCCATATACTAGTAAGAACGCGGTAAACCCTGTTGTTTTTCTTTTTAAAATATAGTAGGCCCATATTACCATGGGTATCTTCTCATCCCATTCCCCTGACATGTCCTCAAGCATATTATTCAATATATTAATCAAAGCCTTATTTGTGGCCTCTGTTTGGCCATTTCTCTTTGGGTAGGATATAGTTGAGCTGTTGTGCACGATCTTGTATTTGTCAGTGAGGAGTGACATCTCCTTGCATATAAATTTCTTCCCATTATTTGTAAGGATCACTTTGGGTATACCAAACGTGCATATGATATATTCTATTATAATCTGGGTTAGCACTTGGGCAGTTACTCTCCTTAGCGGGATTGATTCTACCCACTTGATGTACAATTATATAACAATGGTAATGAAGGCCTTTTTAGGAGAGGCTAGGCTAATCTTTTCCACCAGATCAAATGCCTACGTGTGGAAGGGGTAGACAATTGTTAAGATTTATAGACTGACTGAAGGGGCATGGACCATATTGCCATATACTTGACATGCTCTATATTTCTTAACATAACCAATGGAGTTAGCTTCCATGGTTGGCCAGTAGTACCTCAACGTCATCAATTGATCATATAATTTAGCACCCCCATGTGTAAGTGCTCATGATCTTCCTTCAGTACTCTCTCTACATCCCCTTTAGCTATGCACATTAATGCCCTCTCATTTTAACCTTTTTGGTAGAGTTCCCCCTCCACTAGATAGAAATATGTCACTCTCTTTTTGAGATAAATCTCATATGCTCGCTCGATTGGCAACTCACTATCTTTCGAATACATAGTAAGGTTGCCTCCAATTCTCAAACGCTTTTATTGAGTTAGCTTCAGCTTGTTGGTCAAATTAGGTGACAACCCTACTGTAGACGAGGAGCCTCCATTCGCATGGTGTGCCAGTAGTATCCCCCCCCCACCCCGCTACAGCCGGCGATAAAGAAGGATATATGCATCCCCATAATGCTTCTCATACATTGCTGCCAGACTCTGTTTAGCTTCTTCTTCTCCTACACACCTTGATAAGAACCCCTCGGGGCTCTTATAATAAAGCGTTCCTTGCAGCAGGTGGTAGTTGTCCACTTATCTTTCCTTTTCTGATTTCTAATTGCTGCACCACCGGGTACCTCCTGTCTTTCGATTTGTCATTTGCAAAAAGAGACGTCACCATGTTAAGTACCGTCCTCCGCCATACCGTTATGGTTTCTTACGGTTCATCCATGTCCAATTTTTGAGATATCATAGCTATCATGCCTGGGTGCCTATTCATCGTTTGTTCATGTCTCTCAATGGTTATGTTCAAGAACTGGATCAGCAACCTCTCAATGATGGATTTATATGGTGGTAGGTTAGCGTGCTTGAGGGAGAACTCTCCACTAACTTGTTTTACTACCATATTAGAGTCTCCTAGTATAAATAGTACTCTGATACCTTTTCTTAGCACCCCCAATAATCTGAGAATGATGGTTTCTCACTCAACCTTATTATTTGAACAATTAAAGTCTAGCTTGACAAAAATAACGATCTTGTCTTTAACATTAGAGAGGATAATACCTGCACCCTCTGTTTATTGTGAAGAAGAACCATAAGATTCCATCCTCCACTCCTCCACCGCCTTTCCTAAGCATGCTTAAAAAAATTTCTCTAGGAAGCTCTTCATTGGGAGGATCAAAATTTTGACTATGGAAGCGGGGTAACAAATCTGCCACTGTCCGGATCTTGATAACTTTTGGAACCACGCACTTCAAATCATATTTTGACAAGATCAAAAACCATCTTGCTTATCTCCATACTAGGACCATCCATGCTAAGAGATAATTGAGGGGGTCACATTTGGTGACAATGTGAATCGTAAAGGCCAAAAATTAGTATCTCAACTTTTGGGCTACGAAGACCAAGGTAAGACAATGCCTCTCAACATTTTTATATCTAGATTATGTGATTGATATCACCCTTGAAAAATTATACACCAGCCTCGCCACCCCTTCCTTCTCTTGAGAGAGAAATGCTCTTATAGACCTCTCCGATGAGGTGAGTTAGAGCACCAACGGTGCTCCGAATTTTGACGGTATAATATTTCTTTGATTTTCTCAAAGGTATTATTTTGATCTCATCCCCAGATCCACTTAGATTTTTCCTCCATCAAGGGGGAAAATGGGTAGGTTACCGCCACTGGTGTTGGTATAAATTTTCTTATGTAAGACACCTTTCCTAAGAAGATCTTGAGCTGCCACTGACTCTTTGGCGGTGACATCATCACAATGGCCTTCCTTATTTCCTCATCGGGATGTACCCCCACCGATTTACCATGAATCCCAATAATTTTCTTACAGTGACCCCAAAGGCACACTTCTAGGGATTCATTCTCATCTTGTACCTATAATATCTTTCAAATACATGCCTGAGATCTTGGATATGGTTTCTTTCTTTATTTGACTTCACCACCTGGTCAATCACATTGAACTCCAATATATCATGAAATAATTCATGGAAGATGGCCATCATAATTCACTCATAGGTGGACCCTACATTTTTCAACCAAAATGGCATGACTGTGTAGTGAAAATTTCCTAATGACTTACGAAAGCCAGTATTCTTCGCATCTGTTGGTTCCTTCTTGATGTGATTATAGCCAATATACCCGTCCATGAGTCTATACATCTCATGACCCATGATAACGTCTACTAGAGCAAAGGAAACTCATCTTTAGGGCATGACTGGTTAATGTCGCAAAAGTCAATGAAAATTTAGATTTTGATTTTATCTTTCTTTGCCACTGTTATGATGCTAGGAAACCATATGGGGTGTTTAATGGGTTTAATGAACCCAGATGAAAATAATTTCTCCACTTCAACTTTTATCTGAAGGTCTAGATCATCTTTGCATGCTCGAGTGGCCTGTCTAACTGGGAAAGCATTAGGAAGAACATTTAATATATGGGAGCTCACCTCTGGGTCTATCTCAGGCATTTCTGTGTATTTCCAAGCAAACACATTAATAAATTCCTTGAGAAGGCTGATGACTTCATCCCTTTACTTTGGGTTCAACCATTTAGATATTAGAGTGGGTCTACTCTCACTCCCATCTATTCCCAAGTTAATCTCTTCCAACTCTTAAAAATGCTCTCTAGGACTATTTTTCATGTATGCAGGTGCCTTTTTAGGTTCCTTTACATTCTCTATTATACGCGAATCATCTACCACAAAACACTGTTGTGCTGAGTCGCCGCTCTAATCCACAATCGCCACCCGCTCACACTGTTATAAGCTATATATAACCTTTATGTCCGGATGGACGACCTTCTTGCATGATCGATAAGTCTTGGCTACCTCCTCTACCTTTTTCTTTTCCTTTGCCAATTAGGGGATCAATTTTTGTCTCAAACAATCACGAACAAACATCCTTGGTTAGGCGCATCCTGAAACCACCTGTAACCCATGTAGTTTCTCACTAATCTATTTCTCTCTTCGTCAAGGTCAGTATAAAATATTGCATCTACTAGATGGGCCTCCTCAAAATAAAATAATTTTTGCATTGCTTGGATTATGATCCGAATGCATCGAACATTGGCTTTGGAACATTAATGATATGCGGATGGAACTACGCCATGAGTGTGCATCCAAACTCTCCCTATGAGTAGCTGGTAGCTTGTGTTGGCATTGATGACATGAAATTTAATGTGTAAAATGAAGTATCCCAACTTTATGACCACATTCACGTACCCAAGCGATTGCATGCCAGCGCTCTCAAAACCTGAAATCACCAGGCTACGCGCTCTATCTTGTCTTTAGAGATCCCCATCTCATATAGTGTGCTGATTGTTATGACGTTGACGGACACTCCTGCATCCATCAAATCCATGGGGAAATAAATCCCATTGATCATCTATGTCACTTATAGTGGGCGATTGTGAAAATATGGCACTTGTCTATCTACTTCGGAAAAGACCACCTCATAAGTGTATAGTTTAATCAGTCACCCAATGAGTCCCTACTAGTTTAGCAAAGTATCCCTTCGCTGTTGCACTAATTCCAAAATCTTTCTCATAATGACCACCCGGGTGTTATACTTCACACCTATATAGTTAAAGAACCATTTGAACTTGGGACTCCTTTCTATGGCTTCGCACTCAGAGTCTAGATCTACCTCATAAGTTTAAGCATTGCAAACATATTATGCGTCAAATGTTCATCCTTCGTCTAGAGCATTGATAAAATCAACCTTGTCTCCTGGGGAGTTCACTTACACAACCCCTCACATTCAGTCTCTTCTTGATCCGGATTGAAAAACCATTCCTCACGCATCCTTTCGTTCTCAGCTTTTTACCCCTATTAAGTGATAGCCTTTCCAGCTTCGCGCGCATCTTCTCGCTCTCTTCCCATTCCTTCAGATCTCGATCTTCTACTTCATCATATGCTACCACCATATTGGCAGTGGGATAGTAATGTACTGAAAGTGAGTTCTCATTATCATATATGGGATGTATCTATAAAGTACCACTAGCCACCTTCTCACCAATGATCTATTGTAGGTAGAACCAATTTTTAGTGGCGTGATGCACTCTCTGATACAACTCGCAATATTTGGCATTATGTTTGTGTGATGCTATTGGTACTTCCCCATTTAAGTGACGGGGACCTGTCACGCCCTCTCGTAATAATGTATGGTAATAGTCCATTGCATCTTCCACACTATATGGCAGCGGTGATGGGACATCGTCTCCTAACTTCCTCTTGCTAGTTAAGTTGTTGCCTTTGGACCTTGGGACTCCCTTCTTCTCTTTTGAACCTCCATCTACGAGTTAAAAGCTTGCCTCTTAGAGTCTTAAAACCTTCCTGAGGTCTGTAGTAGGTTCTCCAACTAGTATTCTCCAACTTGAGGGTATAGGATTGATGATAATAGCTATTTTACTAGAAGCCTGAGTGAATTCTCTAAAAGTCCGATCTATAGGTTCATTGACCAAATTAATTTTTTATTCTTCCAAAAGTCCCTCGACACATATTTGCAGCATCCTTGCCTTAAGTAAATCTTCATGGACATCTAGTGAACTATCGCAAAAATATTTGATGTATTGCATTATCTCTTCATCGGGATCCTACACTTCCCAAGCCAGGTGTCTCAATGTGAACTCATCTTTCGCCACGAAAATTTCAAAAGGAACTGCCTGTGCATTTCTACCCATGTTGGGATGTTGTTAGGAGCCATGTGAGTGTACCACATGTATGCCTTCCCCGTGAGGGTCTTGAAGAACTCCTTTAATTTTTAGTTTTGCCATTCCCATGCACTCCTAGTACCCCCATAAACCTTTTCACATGCTCTCTTGGGTTTTCTCTTTTTCCATTGAATTTTATGAATACCCTCTGGGTATGGTTTCTCATTAACACTTTATGAGTAGGGATTCTGTAATTCCTCAAACAAATGAAAAGTTTCCCTTTGAGAAGAAAGTAGCTTCTTCACTTCTACTATGGTAAAAACCATGGAGGGAGACTCCTCCAAAATCACATTCTTTTTTGTTGGTGAACTCAATAGTGTTGCCTTTTTCTCCAACACCAATTTTCATGGTGGAGCCACCTCTACTATTTCTGCTGCTGCTGTTGCAGAAGTTGCCCCTCCACTGAGGATTGCTTCTGATCTGACACAACATTAGCTCAAACTTGCCATGTTAATGTTTTTTTGTTTAAAAAACTTAAAAAACATGTTCATTAAATTTATACCTATCAATGGACCAATTTCTGTTGTCCAGTTTGTCGTCCATGAGGAGAAGTTACTCTAGCTCCAGTCACTACAACCTCTTCTTGGTTGGTCTGGTCGTTTTTAACTTCATTCCCAATCGGATTGTCTTAAAAATCAACTAATTAGAAACATTACAAACTTCTTTGTTATGGTAATGAGGATACCCCCGGTGGATTCACCAAATGTAGGAGGATAGTGTGACGGGGGCCTGATTAGAAACTGGAATGGGTGAGTCATGACCCAGTCTAATGGACTCTTCCTCCATGGTCTTCAATGTCTCAAGATCAACTCATGGTAAAACCTTCCTCTTTTGGTAAAAATGTAGTCAAAACTAGAACCTCTTCGTTCAAGAAGATAGATTTCACAATTAATAATAATAACTTGGAGAGAAGAATGTTTTGAGAATGATGGTTGTAAATGTGGGAGTGAAAAAAAAGGAACTTAATACTTAGATTGAGGGCAGGGAGAGAATAATAGGTCTGGTGTGATTTTGATAGAGTAATGGCTTAACTTAAGGTTTCTGATGCCTGATTTGACTTCACCAATGGTCCTATTTATAGGTGTATACTAGGGCTGCTTTGCGCCTTTTGGGCACTAAAAAGAGAGGAAAACTTGGGGGGACAAGGTCTGTAATGTACCTTTTGTCCTTACTTGGTCTTCAACCGTCTGTCCCCTCTAGCAGACGACACTTATTGAAAACCAAAGGTAAAAAAATATATTTCCTAATGGTGACAAAATATCTGATTTGGTAAATATCTTTTCATATGGTAACTTGTTGTACAAACTTTGTAATCTTAGCGATGGCCTTGAGGTCAACGCCACTACACCAAAATGGGAGATTTGTGAGTGTTGTTAGCACTCATAAATGACCTTTATAACTTCTATTTACCGTCAAAATTTAGGGGGTGACAAAAGAAAATTTGTAACTCCTAACAATAGTCACAAATTTTTATAACCCCTTTGGGGTTATGACTGGTGACCCCAATTTGTAACTGTTATTTGTAACAGTTATTTGAGAAAATGTGACTGAGTATGGGATCTGGAAAATACCTTATTCTATCAGTATCATTTACATTGCTGTTGCTGCTATCATCCTCAATTTGCTTTGCCCGCTTACTAGACGTTGACTGAAATTAATAAGATGAAAGATGATTAAAATAACACATTACTTTTTTTATTTGTCAAGTCTAACACAAAATATTACTAAAATCATTATCAAAGAGAATATGGCCAAATTCTCCATCAGTGAAGCATTATTCAATTAATCAGCCTCATAATCAACGTAATGGAGGCCATATATATGAAGATATGAACAAATAGTTAAGGAACTAAACATTATAGCATATATCAGTATGGGGTCATGTACATGAATGTAAACATGATATCAGTGACCACATAATTGGTCTCCTATTAATCACCAATTTATCTCCTGAATCGATCTCCTCTTATTCCTAAGGAACATTCTCCTGAATCAATCTAAATTTTTTTTTGTACAGGGGTGATCTGATCAGAAAAAATAGCACATGTATATTATTGTATACACTATTCCATCAAAGATCTTATTCGATTGCAACATTGTCAAATAAATTTGTCTTGGTAGTTAGTCCATATGTATTCATTTCTTTATCATAATTTTTCCTTGCTAAGTTGTATTCTTTTACATTTACGCTTAATTATTTTTATTTCTCTTGTCATTTGTAAGGAGGCTTGAGGGAGCAATTTCAAGTAACACTACTAGAAATTTCTATATATATAGTTTTAGTAGATACCTCAACTTCAAGCACATTTGATGAAGAATGAGAATACAAAAAAGGTTGACAAAGTTGCCTTAACCTAGTCTCCCCTTCATAGTGAACAAAAGCCTCTAAAGTAAATAAAGGTGGTGAAGTGTCCCTGTACAGCAAAGAACATTATATTTCCCCTTGAATAAAGATATAATACAAAACACAAAAGAAAATAGAAAGAAAGACTAGACTAGAAATGAAGAAATCCACAATGTTGGCTCTTACACAAGTTTCGTTCCCAACATGCGAATAATATATCAGTTATCAAGTTATCAAGTCTACTATCCCAATCATATATTAGTTATCAGTGATTAATCAATTTAATATATCAGTTATCAAGCACGTCTATTGTCCCATGTCTATCAGTTATTAGGTATTAGTTATCAAGGTATTAGTTGATAAATTCAAGTTATTAGTTATATATTAGGTATCAGGTATCAATCAATTCAATATATCAGTTATCAAGCAAGCAGTGATCAATTCAATATATCAGTTATCAAGCAAGAAGTGACCAATTCAATATATCAGTTATCAAGCAAGCAGTTATCAGTACTCAATGCAAAATGTCAATTCAATTCAGTGCTCAGTCAGTTATCAAGCAGTGATCAATCAATTCCACTTTCGATATCTAAGATTCTAAAGATAATTCTAAACTAAAGCGGTAAAGAAAAACAAAATTTCACTTCTACTATATGATGTAGACTCCTTATCCACAATGTTCAAGTCAATCAAATAAACCACAAACATCACCCAAAACTCATTTTTCATTTGAACCTTATCACTCAATCTCATTCAATTTTCTAACCTTGTGAACCTCCAAGTTATTGCAGGGCACTCACGAAGCGTCTATGCAACTCGGGGGACCAGCATCGTCTTTGTTTCCTCAAAATCTGCTAATTAGGTGTCTGCGATCCAGTTTGTAAATTGGATTAACCATCATTGCTCTACTACTACTAGCCTTAGAAGAAGTTAAAAAATTACACCCCAATTCTTCCATACAACTTTCAATTCCAGGAGTAACAAGGGAAAGTCCACCAACTGCTAATTCCTTCTTATCCACCATAGGAAATGAAGAATAACCCTTAAATGGCACAAATTCCCTTGGGTGATTTTCATCCTCAGCTCCCTACACCACCAAAACAAATATATTACAAATACACAACTAAATAATGAAATTATCAACCCAATCTAATGAATTATATTATACCTTTTGTTTTGGATGATCAACACTATTCCAAAGATGAACAGGGCTCTTCCAATTCATCTTATCTTTACTATATCCTTTTCCTTCTTAACCTCATCTTTTTCAGCCACATCATAACTCTTCTTTAATGGTATAAACTCTTCAAATACAGGTTCAACATTTAATTTCCTACACTCCATCGACTTATTCTTCAAAGCAACAATGGCTATAATAAAACCCATAAAAAATAAATAAACATTAAACAACATAATTAGTATCTGGTCTCAAAAGTTTTTGTTCATTCTGGGATGAAGGATACTGCTTATGGTTTTGCATCTGTGAATCCTCTGTGATAGGATTAAGAACGAGAAGTGAATAGTCAAATAAAAAAAATTCATACAAGTTATTAACATCAAGTACCATCAACCAAGAATTTATACAAGAATACCCAATTTCAATCCCCGACCTTAACTAGGTTGGGCAAGCTTTGATGTCCCGAATGACAAATATAATAGTGAATTAATACAATAATACCCAATTTCACAAGAATTTGTAAAATATAATGCATAAATAGAAAGAGAAACAATATATATGAGGCAACACTACAACAAAACACTGCCACCATCCCAAAAAGTGATGGTTCAATCATATTCCTGATTCTTTCACTATCATCATAATTCATGATATTTGACCAAGACTATACAATTGAAATTAAAACTAAATTTGTGTACGTGTGTAATGAAAGCATAAAACACAATATTATATATTAATGGATGGCTCTTGAAACAAATCCTTAGAATAATTTTACCTTCTAAAACATAACAAGAATGTGAGTGCAGATATGCCTAGAGGATGGTTTTGTACTGGGGATAAATCAAATCTAATAATTGTAGCCTATTAATGGTTAGTTAACCATAATACTGTAATATTCTTAATGTAGTTACAACAATAACATAAGCTTAAATGGTTTCCCAAACATACTTATGAGCCCATAATTGGAAAATTCTCTTTTAACCAGTTAAAAGAGAGACGATGAGGGGAGCCTTAGAGATAAATGAGAGATATCAAAAGTGGTGAAACCAGCGTCATCATATTGAAGCAAGTACGAGGCCATATAGAGAAAACACTTTGAAGAGAGCCTCTTTCAGTGTTGCGTTAGTAGGATACAAAATGTATTTAACATTCGAATCATAATTAGCGATGGAAATTATAGAAATAGAAGACATAATTGGAATTAAAAGTGGGAATTACAGCGATCGACCATGTCGAAGGTGAAGAGACCAACGTTTGCGAATCAGAGCATAGCCTCGACAGCATGGACTCGATCAATTTTTCCCCAAACATGCATATCGGAGCATGTCGAAGGTGTCGTTGCTGACAGTTTCCTACCATGAGATGAGCCAAACCTGGAAATTGTATTAACTAGCTATGGATTCATAAATCTATTATTATGACAAAGTAATTGGGTTTGTTTCACATATCAACTTAATACAGACGAAGTTAATTGAATATTAGCACATGAGTTTTGATGAGTTCTGGGAATGGGATTACTCTATATACTATTTCACACAACTAGTAGGGTTCTGAGAAAATGATGTGCAATTTTTGGAGGGATCACAACCGCAACAACTACAACAACCTCAACCTTCACCCCTAAATCAAAGTTTATAATATATGTAGGGTTACGAAGACTATCATCATAGAAGAGAATTTGATTAAAATTGATTGATAAAGTAGTTTAGAATATATGGGAACTACACAGATGTTAAAATCACAGTTACTGCAACACGCAAGTACAATTTAAAAAATATATAAATAACAGCAAAATGGTATACGAAAACCCTAATATTCTAGAGTCGATTCAAAGGCCAAAAATGCTGTAATTTATAAAGAACAAATGCATGATAATGTGCACTTATGATTACAAGTTAGGCACTAGAGGAAGAAGAGAGAGAGGACCTCCCATTGTTGGCGATGAAGCTCCTCGATCTCTTTGCGGACCTCTTGCTCTGTCTGCTCCACTATGGTGCTTCCCATTATTTTCTCTCTACCAAAACCCTAATATTCCAGTGTTAGTGCAAGCTAAAATTTTATGAGAAGGGAGTGGGAGATTGAAGAGGGGAGGAGGAGGGAGCGGGAGATTAAAGAGAAGTAGCAGAGAGAAGAGGGAAATTAAACCTCTGTCAAAATTTTGGTGACCCCTAACAGCACTCATAAATTAACTCTTACACATTTGTGACCGCTATGAGCAGTCACAAATTTATGACCACTCATAGCGGTCACAAATTAAGTTATAAGCCAAAATTTATGACGGCCACGAGCAGTCACAAATTTATGACCGTTAATAGCGGTCACAAATTTAAGATTTGTGACTCCTCATAGTAGTTATAATTTTATCACTGCTCATAAGAGTCATACCTTAAGTCTAGTGATAAATTTGTGACTCCTTGTGGAAGTTATAAACTCATGACTCCTTATAGCAGTTACAAATTAATTATGTGGGTAAGATTTGTGACTGTCATTAGCAGTGACAATCCAATTGACTCCAATTTTTCATTACCCAAATATTTTATGACCCCTAATGGCAGTTAGAAATAATGTTGTGACTCCAAATGGCAGTGATCATGTTTGTCACCCCCATTAGCAGTTACAAGAAGGCAGTCACAAAATTAGTATTTTGGTGTAGTGTGCTCTCTAAAATTATTTTGTAAAAACTATTTTCTTGTGAGCAGCCTCTTAGATATTCACATCAGTTATGACTAAGTATGAACTGCTTAAGGACTTGAGTGAGTCCTAGGGTCTCTTTACTAGTATTCTCTCTATCGTAAAGTACTAAGTGGTTGATCTTGCTCAACAAACCTTGCCTCCCAACCACCAAGATAAAACTCCCAGGAGATGCGAACTAGCTTGTTTAATCACTTCTTTCTCAACTAGGCTACGTGTAAAAGAATATAAATATTATTTCTTTCTTGTTTCTGAGTAATAGGCCTTAGGTGTGAGGCCACATAAGGTGAACCCCCTCGCCCTATATCATTTTAGTGGTATTCAATTTGGGCTAGAGGGGACACTCTAGGTGGACCTCCTTGCCCTACCTCTATTTTTGCTATTTCTCTGATGTTAACTTGGGTAGAGGGGCTGATAATGGTGAATACCCTCTCCCTAGCCTTTCTCTGTGAGCTCAATATTATTTGGAGGTGCTGCTCATGGTTAGCCCCCTCGTTCTTGCCTATTTTTTGTAGCTTAAGTCTTGGGATAAGGGGTTGCTCGTCGTGAGCCCTCCTCGTCCTTGCCTCTTTTCTGTGGCTTAAGTCTTGGGATAAGGGGTTGCTCGTGGTCAGACCTCCTCATCCTAGCGTCATTTCTATTGCTTAAGTCTTAGGATAATGGGTTGCTCGTGGTGATCCCTTCTCATCCTTACCTCTATTTTTTGTAGCTTTAATCTTGGGATGAGGGGTTGTTCATGGTGAGTCCCCTTTTCCAAGTATCACATTTGTTCATGGGCCTCAATCAAGGCAGATCCCCTCGCTCTAAACTTTTCTTGGTAATTTTAGCAGAGGTAGCCCCTCCATGTGGGCTTGCTCGCCTTGGTTTTTTTTATATAATAATAGATGAACACCCTTTACATCGTGCGCACGGGTACAAATTACCTCCCTACACACGACTATGCGTATTATGGGCAAAAATATTTTTCTACATAAAAGAGTGTGCATGGTTACAGATTGCATGTGTGAGCAAGATGGTCACTTTTACATGTGCTGCTCGAAACTTTGCACACTGGGCTTATTTCCTACCATGCGCACGACATGAACCATTTTTTCAAAAGTTTTATGAATAATAGTGGTTTTGTCTACCATTTTAGATATTCGTTTACTTAATACTTCTCACATCTAGAGATAGTATTTCTGAGAAAAATGATCACATCTAAGAACTTCAATAATAAAATTTAGTTGATCTTACAAAATTGAGAGAAAAACTTGAATTTAACCTAATATCATGATTTGTCAGATTTATGAGTGTTTTAAAATTGAACAATATATGTTTTATATTGTGAATCTTTTAATGAATTCACCTAATTAACTTTGATTAGAACCAAATTTGTTATACTTGATTAGATCGCTTTACATTTTCACCTTGATGAATGATAATAAGGCGGATCTAAAATTTTGTTGAGCTAATTCGAAAAATTGTTGATAATTCCCACTAAAACCTATTCCCCCTCTAGATTCACTCGAGTAGAATATATTTTATAGAACACATCAACCTCATATTTCCTCACTAAATATCTCCTAAAAGATATGGTTATGGCCTCCAGAATTGACCGATTCTTCATTAAAAGGTTGTAACTAGTATAGACCAATAGATCCTTTATGTATAGGGCCACCCTGTCAACCCCAAACATTATGACAATGAGCAAGTACTATTATAAAAATGGGCAAAACGAGTTTCTCCATTTTAAAAACCAATTAGCGAAATTAGAACCTAAACTAACACGAAATCTAATCAACATATTTTTTTTATATCAATATATCTATATATCATAATCTTTGACTAACATTTCTCTTTCTCTCTCTCTCTCTCCATCTCTCTCTCTCACCGTTCTCTTCAAGATGACTATTGCTGCAATCATGAATAAACCATAGTTTTTTTAAAAAAGGAAATGCATATCTCATTAATTAAATAATAACAAATACAAAACACATGACACAATAGGTCAAACAGAGATACAACATAAAATCCTTAAAATGGAAGCAAAACTAAAGCAGCATACCATAAAAAGTAAAGACTTTTTAACACCAAAAAGTGCTAGTATAAAAAATCTGATACAACGGACTCTCCACTATGAATTGGAAATATACACCATATATTTGGAAGAAAACAACCAATAGGTATCAAAACCTCTAGAAAATCAGGGATCAATCTAGATAAGTTTCATTGAAGCTCGTCCCAATGATTAGAGGAATACTAAATGAGATAGAGAACTCAACGACTCTTAGATTTGGAAAAAGAATTGGATCCTGACCCAAACTGAATGAAGGAACACCATTAATGATGTAATCACCATTAACTCAGAAGAGAGGAAGACATATATTATAAATCTTCCAGTATGAGTAAAAAGCACACAAAGGCAGAAAATCTCTCACGCATCACCCTACAAAAAAGGAGGTACAAAACTCTAATTAAAGAGGGATAGAGACCTCTCACTAAGAAGAGAACATTTTAAATATACCAACACTAAATTATTATATAGAAAATGGAGCAAAGTAATGGTCCTCCCCCTCTTCCTCATAGAGGATGAAGAGAGGGAGAGGGCAACTAGGTTTTTTAAAGATAAGGAGGAGAAAGGGGGTTCAAGTGAAAAGTTGTTATGAAGAAACCATAGTTCATTATATCAAAATATAGTTTAGTCTTCTTATTTTTTTAGTTGTGATCTCCATTACTACTGTGTAGTTTCTTCCATTTTTTGTTTATTTCTTAAATTTAATACAAATTATTTTTTTGATAAATCAGTTTGTTGTTTAGACACAATCTTCTGTTAGTTTCTTGATTTTTATTTTGTTTTTTAGCTTTTTTATGTAAGATGATTATGAGGGAATTTTTTTAAACAATCATCATATTTCATTGGTTGTATCAAATTGACTGTCTTCACTAGTTTAGCAGTTTTTCCAAACAATGCAGTATTAGTTGAATTCAGGGTTTTTTGTCTTTTGTTGTTGTTTTTAAGGAGTTTTTTTATTCATTTTAAGATTCCAAAATATTTATTGCATTAAGAAAATAGGTTGACTCAACCTGACCCATTTTGTAGGTCAAATTTAGCCCCACCATATATTCCCCAACCATGTCCACTATACCCACCCAAATGAAATCTCTAGTCAAAACCACCATATGCAATATTAATTATGTAGATGGCACACAGATTACATGTATTCTTCCCATTTACAAACTGGTTTTCAAATTCCTTGTTGATCTCATACTCTTTCATGACATTGAGGAGGATCATAAATTACAAAGGATCATATACCAAAAAGTCCCTCAAATATTTTTTAATACACAATTAGTCCAAATCTTTTACTATATTCCAAAAACTCCATCAAACACCCATTTAACAAATATTTTATTTTTTATTTTTAAAGGTCCGCACCGGTGCTCTTTTTTTACTGTTTTTATATGGTGAGGGATTTTTAGGAACAAAGCAAAAGGTTTGGACTAAATGGGTATTAAAAAATATTTGAGGGGCTTTTTGATATAAGGTCCAATTACAAAATGGTTTCAATTATTACGCACACATATATGATTGGCACCAAACCCACTATCACTGTTATATTTGATTTCTTTAAAATCATTAAAACTTTTTCCTTATCTACAATAGTATCCTCTATTTTATAGTAGTTTACAATGCATAATTGTCATTTTCTACGACATTGCCATTGTTGTAAATAAATCCTCGAAATTTATGAAAACTCCAAGTGATAAAAATTCAACTATTATCAAATGCATTATGTCCCACATATAGAATAACGTGTCATATTGTTTTATAAGAAATAAATATCCATCTCGAATTTTCAAAATGTATTCATTTTTTTATTAATCGCTACACTCATGATCACAAGTGAAACAAATCTATATTATACCTCTACTACACTAGTATTAGAGGTTTAAATGTTGCTTAAATGTCATTTAATGCTAAAGAACTCCCAACACCCAATATATTAACACATAACACTTCCCTACGCCCTTTAATCAGCAAAAGATGAAGTGCCTCTTTACCATTTACTCGGTTATACAAACTGCCATATATTTTCCATTGCCTGTTATATGAACTCCAAAAGACATACATTAATCGATTGGGCTAACCATCTGTTATATTTAATCCTAAGCTATATATGAAAGGACAAAAAAATATATAGATGAAAGATCTCTAAAAATTTCAAAACCTCTTTTTTCTGGATTAAGAAGGTATTTTTATCCATTATCCCTATTTTGTTGGCATTCTTTAATTATTAAATATAAAATATATGTTTTCTACCTTGACCTCTAAATCTTATTTTATTTTATTTTTATTTGCTATGATTTGGGGTTCATTCAAATATCGGAGTCAATTGTTATTAAAAGTTAATGATTTGATTTATTTCATTAATAACATTGATCATCTAATAAAAATAGTGGCAGTTACTTCCTTTTCAGACGACCAATTTGTGAGAAGGTATCACTATTGGATTTATGAAAGAGTTTGTTGATTCATCTTTAAATTGAATGAATCGTATTGTGGCGACTCTCAACTTGATTATTAGACCAGTCGAATGATTTGGAGTCTTTGATGGCCCATTCAATGGTTTTTGTTTTAATCGTATTTAACACTACCTTGAAATTGTAGTTGAGATAAAACTAATCAACATATAACCTTAGTTTGGTCAAAGGGAGAATTAGGGATCAATTCTGAAACCATGAGGGAGACATTATTTTATTTGTGTAGGTTTATTATATGAATAAAGATTTTGATCCTTTTGCACGACCTATGTAAAAATTTCCTGTTTTGGGATCAACTGCTTAAAACATAAACGGGGGATTGACAGGACCCCCTAATTGTTTCAACTGATCCTCAAGTGAGGGTATAAAAAGAATAATTATTCTATCGTTCAATAAATGTTTTGTGTGTGTGTGTGTGTTGGGGTGGGGGGGGAGAAGGGGTGTGGGGGGAGGGAGAATATGAAACCAATTGGATGATTTTTTTAAAATAAATTTAAACTAACGGTCCTCCATACGAGATGCCTTCTATAAAAAAATCTTTTGGATTTAAACATTTCAAAGTACCCCTAAAAAATCATCTCAAAATAATTTGTTTTGATATTTTTTAAAAATGGGTTAATATTTTACAGTTAAGCATTTGGTACTTCATGTAGAAATTGGACTTCCTTACACTCGTAAACAACCATTTCTTTGGACTGGTAATGGACATATTGATTTGTTTTGTTTAATTCTACACTTATAAATATTTTATGTTTTTCTCTAAAACAGTCTCTAAACTGGCAGACGTATTAGACTACGAATGTGAAATTGATTTTTATTATCTTGAATCCCATACATTCAAGGTATTATCAATGGTAAAGTGTGTTTTAAGTGACTACATCTTAAATAATTTTGTTTAAGAAGTTTGAAGTGTATTTCATTTTTCAATTTCATTGATAATTTCTATAAATTTTTATAAAACGTGTTTAAATTTTAAAACAAAATGTCATTATGTTGCAGGAGCAGAGGAATAGAGATCAAGGATTGAGTGACCGCAATGATGCTTGGAATTTTGAAGACATTTTCAATTTTATAAATGAAGTTTTATTAATTCGTTGGGTTTTCATTAATAAAATATATATATGGGATACACTATTTTGCGGGTACTATTTGGTATATCAATAGTTTGTTAATACACATGTCAGTTATATATAAAGAAATAATATAATTTTGAGAATATATGTATATAATATATTTTATGCCGTAATATTCGTAACATATATTTTCTCTCGCACATCGCGCGTGATACATGCTAGTGATTTCCTATTTGTCATGTCCCTAGTAAGATCAAAATACAATTGAGAAGGCTTCCTTCTCTAAAATCTCTTCTGACTAAAATTTATTACTTGTAACCACGCTCTCCCGATTATGGTGCAGCAATCCCGAGGCCACATAGTTCATTAAAAAACTTATGTTCCATGAGAACACAACGCGCATAAATCTATATTAGCATCATGCTTAATATAGTGAATGGGTGTTGTGAGTACATAAAATATCTTAATAAAGAAATTCACAAAAACAACCATAAAGGCAGAAGGTAAAGTTCACACACAACAATACTACACATGGTTCAGAAATTTGCCTACGTCCATGGAGAGCTTACTATTTTTATTAAGTGTCTCTCTAGATCTGAAGTTACAATCCCTTTGCCCGGGGTACTTGATTTGGCTATATCCATAAGTGTTTCAATGAATCAAAAATACTTCCAGTAAAATCTGATTCATGATTTGGGTTGGGCAGCATGTTAATCCATCTAGGTTGGTTAGCTACTTTTTCTAATTTTATTAAATGTGCTTCCATAATTTCCCCAAAATCATTGGGCTAATAGTTTGGGCCAATAGATTTTAAACAGGTCCAAGACCTAAGGCCTAAAATAGTGTCCAAAACTGGTGTGGAACACTTGTAATTTATGTGAGAGATGAAAGGGTACGCTTTTCCTCAGGAGAACCCAAAGCGTTGGGATCTTCTTAAGGAAGCACGAATCATTATTTGAGATTTTTAAAACGGGTTCATGTGCAAACTCAAGCGTCAGTTCACTGATTCTGGTTGTCCTTGTGCATACTTAGTTTTTAAGCTTCCCCTCTTGTTCACTTCTTTAAAATCAAAGTTCTTCTCCAGAGCTTTGTTGATTCTTGTAAGTCTAGCTCTTCCTTTTTCTACGCTTTTCTTCAAAACTTAATGTGTTGCAATAGTTAGGGTATTTCTTCCTTGTTCATTCAATCACGACAATGCTAGATAACCAATCAGTAGATGAATTTAGGTACTAGTATAATATCTTTGACTGGGTGATCATCGATTGTGCCCCTCTTTCTTAGAATGTTTTGTGATATTGAAGGAGGCACTGGATTCACATCATCGTAATAACTTAGGGTGGGTTAAAATTTTCCCCAAACAAGTTATTTCTTAGGTTCTTTAAATATTTTAGCATCATTGCCACCCAGTGTGCCCCCAATATTTGGAAGATATGAATGGGGTCCATAGAATAAATACTCTTTATGGAACAAAATCTTGCCATGATATGCTATTGCTACATGTGGTCATGAACCAAGGAAGGTCTTTTATACTTAAAAACCAAAAAGGTTGAGTGCGTTTTGGTGGAAAATATTTCGTATTCCCATAAGGATTATTGGGAACATGGTTTCATTGCCAGGAACTGACAACGTCCTCCAGTTATTGAAGGGTAAAGGAAAGGAGGACCTGTATTTTTTTTATTATAGAGAGGTTGAGATAGTTTTCTTCTTCTTTTTTATTCTTGCATGTGAATTTCTTTCTTTTTTATCTCTATCCCCTTAGCTAACGTTCTTCCTCCCTTGTTCTTACAGCTAGTGCCAAAAATCAGGAACCTGATATAAGCGAGGTTGATGAGATTGTGAAAGCTTAAAGCATTAAATAAAGGTTAGCAGATGGTGAGAATCTGATGTCGACGACCTTCTTATTAGAATATAAGAACACGAGCACTACTTTAATTGACCTTTGGTTGATAAAGTTCCAACCTTAAAAGTTCTCGAGGTCAGTCCCTCTGACCCTATTGTGATAGGAGAGTAAGAAGACTTTGAGGATGAGGGAGAAAGTTCTAAAGAGGAGGAAAAAGAGAGGGAAGAAGAAGATGAGGATGAAGGAGAAGAGAATAAAGAGGAGGTGGAGTAAGAAGAAGACATGTCCCACTTAATAAAGATAAGGAAATTAAGGCTCCATGATAATGATGATAATAATGATGATCAGTTGCCCTAGTTGATTGACTGAAGTCTTTGAAGACATCTTGTAGTGAATCCCCCAGGACTAGTGGTTCTAGTCCGTCTGACAGGTGGAAAGAGAAGGAAAGAGAGAATAAGAGAGAAGAAGAGGAGAATGAGAGCGAGCAAGCGAGAGAGAGAGAGAGAGAAGATGATAATAAGAGAGAAGAAGAGAGGAGGGAGGATAAAAGAAAATTGGCACTGAAAGATTCTAAATTTCCCTCTTCTAGTGCAGCTACAAAGGGGGATATCATGGATGATGCCCCTTACCTCACCCTCGACCTATTGAAGAGGGTGGTGCTCGCTGCTTATTGTGAGCGTTCTTCGAGGTTGGGATCATCCCGGCTCGCCATCAAAACTTCTCAGGGAATGGCCCTGGTAAGTCCTCATATTTGAACTATTTCACTTTTCTCTATTTTATCTTTCTTTGTGCTTACTCTGTGACTTTGTTTCTCTTCGTGCAATTATTATTTGATTTTACAACTCTTCTGGCCAACCATGCTGATAAGTCCAAAAAGTAGCTAAAACTAAAAGATGTTTTAAAGGATGAGAGTAAGGCCTTTACTGAAGCTCTCAAGGCAAGGGAGCAGGAGAAGTAGGAGATATCCAAGGCTTTTGATGAGTTTGATGCATCGCAGAAGAGGGTGGTCATTGAAAAATACAAGTTCATTGAGGAGAATAAGAGATTATCATACAAGGTTACCAAGTTGGAGGGTGATCTTTATCGGGAGAAGGACGCCAGCTACCGTGAAGGCTTTAACAAGGACTATGATAATATAAAGGGTAAGCTCTCCTATGGTTGCAAGATTGACTTAAAAAAGGGTTAGGACCAAGCCCTAAAGGCAATTGAAATCTCTATTTAATTTGAGCTCTTTAGTCTTCACTTCCCCGATCCAGATCTATATGAGGAAGAGGAAAAAAGTGATAATCATCCTTCTGCTCATGTAGGAACCATTTCTTCTGAGGTCAGTGCTAGTGATGATGTTGGTAGGGAGTAGCCCTTTATTGACAAGGGCAAGGCGAATGTGGAGGCCGATCGGGTTAAAGACAAAGGCTTGTAGACTAGGAATTTTTATTTTCTTCTTTGTATTGCTTTTGCCTTTTGTAGTTTAGGGTTATTTTTGAAAATTATTTTTACTGTCCATTGCCCCCCGCTTTTTTAATTAATGTAAAATGGAATCTTTTCTGTATATGCATTCTCTTGATCTGTATGTGCTAATTTTTTTCTTGTGATCTGGTGGTTGTTGTTGTAGCTTGTTGACTTAGATTGGTACCTTCCTGCTAACTCCCACTTGAGGTAGATTCTTAGGCCAAACATCAGCTTGAATGATCACAAAGCGTTTATGAATATTCATAAATCGTTGAGGGATAAAAATCAATAAAACTAGGATCCGTCTGAGTTGGTTTCTAAACTTAAAGATAATATTCAAGAGATAAAGGATATATGTACCTCAGTTCAAGAAGAAGTCAATTCCTTGAGGGCCAAACTCCTAGAGAATGACACTCTGAGAAGGGAGGTCATTGGGCTGAAGTTTAATGATGCTGGGCTCAAGGAGCACATCAAGAAGTTGAGGAATGAATTTAAAATAGGACCTCGAGAAGCCTGGTCGGAGGGCTACAATGCAGGTTGGGGAATGCCCCAATGAAACTTAAAGAGGCTAAAAATGCATCTATTTACCGTGGATGGCTAAGTTCCCTTAGGGAATCGAATATGCCTAAGGAGTACAAGTTGGGGTATCAATACGAGGCTGAATGCCCTACCTACCGCAATATTCCTTTCTCGAGGGATGATACTTGGATCCCAGCTGATGCCATTCCTCCCTATCTCTTAGAGCATTACCTAGATAGTGACGAGAAGGAGCTCCCTCCAAAACCAGATGATATTCAAAGACTGGTTGTTGCTGAGTATCTTGTTCTCCACCCCGAGGCATCTTAAATCTTGTATATTTTTTGTTCCTATTATAAATATACATTCTAATTATATTTAATGAAAAAGTTTTGTTTATCAATTCTCAATGTTTTCAGCTCATTCTAACTAAACATATGTTTTTTATTTTTGTAATTGATAAGCAAACCGTATTGATCGAATACTTCGGGTCCTTTTTTGTTTGGATTTTATCATTTTGAACTTCTTAGATGACTATATGGTATTGAAACACGTTGATTTTTGTTTGAACATTCTCCCAGTCCAACATGCCTTAGCAGTGTAATTCCATGTACTGTATGTAATGACATAAATTTCCAATTGAGTCCATTGTTGTTTTGGCTCAATTCTAGACAAAAACGTTTGTGTCATAGGATAGATTTGTTGATCATCCTTCAAGCCTATGACATACTAAAGTTGAAAACGTAGCGGCCAAGATATTAAAGCTTCATCAAATGTCGTGTTTAATGTGCCTTGTTTCTACATCACCAACATAGTTCCAATTGCACCCAAGGTAAAAATGCACTACATATATATATATATATAAGAGCTTGGAACAATTTGTATTAGGTGAATTTTTATTTTAAAACTGTTTTAAGAAAAATTTAAAATAAACTATATAAAGTTTCTAGGCTAGCAATCGATTTTTATACTTTCTGGAAGTTCGTTCGAATTGTCAATCGAACGAGTTTTTCATTCGAATTGTCATTCGAATGAGTTTTCGTTTAAACGAGAATGCCGTTCAAACGAGATTTGCCAACGAGTTCCCTATTTCTCCACTGGTATATCGTTCGAATTTTCATTGGAACGAGAATGTTGTTCGAACGAGAATTTCAACGAGATTTCTAACGAGTTCAATTTCTATACATTGGAACTTCATAGAAGGTTCATTCAAAAGAGACTTCGTTCGAACAAAAAATATCGTTCGAACGAGATTTGGCGGGAACAGTTAATTGGCAGTTTTAAGCCATTTTTCCCACTTTTTCCACTTTCTTTCCCCACTAACTTTTTACAGAATTTATGTAGTGCGGGAACAAACTTTTTGAAGTTAACTTTTTCACACAATACTATCTCCTAGAGAGAGTTTGAGAGAAAAATTCCAAAAGGAAAAAGTTCATTGTTTGAGTGTTTATTTTTTCAAGAAAAATACTTTAAACGCCTTTGTTTCACCCATATTATTTATTCCAAGTTTATATATATATATATATATATATCATTTCTTGGAGTGTTTGGCATCGAGTTTCACTCTACCGTTTGAAAAGTTCTTTTGGGTTTCCTTCTACATCCCATAAAGAAGAAGTTTGAGTTTTTGGTTGAGGCCTTCTCACATGGTGAAAGGCACTATGTATGGTTCATGGTTGCTTCTTAGTTCCTCATTGGTGGATTCCCGATTCCGGTGGAGTTCGGTATTTTCAACTAAGCGGAGGTAGTTACAAGAAGACGCGTCGGGCCTTGAAGGAGTCAAGTTGAGTGTTGTAAGTAATCTTGCTTGTAATTGTAAATTCCATACTTAGTGGACTTAAGGCTAGGGCCTTCCGAGGTTTTTCCCCGTTGTGGGTTTTTCCTCGTACATTGCGGTGTAGTGATTTGTTGTTTATTTTACCTTTCGCATAATTCACATTAGATGCATGCTTAGGTAATTCAAGATAAAATTTGGTTTATATCACTACTTGTTTAATATGGTGGAAAATTAATTTGGGTAATGTTTAAATTAATTTAGTTCAAGTAATTAATTTTATTGGTTAAAATTTTGTTTAGCCTAATATTCTAAAATAAATAAATTAATTAGTTAGGCAAATTCCGCATTTAAAGGAAATTATTTTTATAAATTTAAAATTGGGGGCCTCGCATTCCAACAAGTGGTATCAGAGCCAAAATGATAAATTACTTCGTTAAAGATCCTTTAAATATTTTTTGGCTAAAATGGAATTTTCCCCATTTTTAAAACTTCCTATTTTCAATGGACTTAACTACGCGTATTGGAAGGCGTGGATGAAATCAACACTAAAATCTATCGACGAGAGAGTTTGGTTCTCTGTCGTTAACGGGTGGTCCCCACCTACACATTTAGTAGATAATGAACGTGTTCCCAAACCCGCCGATAGATGGAGTGAGAATGAATTTAAACTTTCAAATTTTAATTCCCGAGGTTTAAATGCCTTATTTAGCGCTGTCACACGGGATGAATTCTGACACATTATGACATGTGAAACCACTAAAGAAGCTTGGGACATTTTACAACTCACTCCAGAAGGTACAAGTGTCGTAAAATCTTTGAAACTCCAAAACCTCACCACTCAATTTGAAACCATCAAAATGAACGAAAAAGAAATTTTTGATGAATTTTATGCTAGATTTTCCGATATTATTAATTCCTCTTTTAATTTGGGAGAGAAAATACCCGACAACCGAGTTGTAAAGAAAATTTTAAGGTCCCTACCCGATAGATTTATTCCAAAAGTGATCGTTTTGAATTCTTTACCAACTTTAGCCTCTACGAAATTAGAAGAGCTTGTATGTGATTTACAAACCTATGAACTAGACATGTTTCCCTCTAAAATTGAAAAGAAAATAGAAAAGGGCATTACTTTAAAAGCCCGAAAAGAGGAAAATCAAGTAGTAGAGAGCGACAGTGATAATGACTCGGAAGATATGGCCTTGTTTGCTAAGAAATTTCAAAAAATTCTTAAATTTAACAAAGATAAATTTAAAAATGATTTTAAGAAATTTGAAACTTCTAAGCATGACAAAGTTGAAAAGATCCCTAAAACTCCTAAAGAAAATTTATATAGGGACGAGTCAAATAGGTGTTTTGGTTGTGAAGGGTATGGCCATAGGGCTTTTGAGTACCCCACTAAACTAAGGAGAGAGAGTAAGTAACCTATATCATATAATGCGACCCTTAGTGATAGTTATAAGGAAGAGGGACCCGATTCCCCCACTAAGCCCAACTTTGTGGATTTTATGGCTAGTCATGTGAGCACTAATAATGAATCTTCTCATGAAGATATACAAACACATGACACTTCCGAGGTCAAAGTTTTTTATTCCCTTATTTTTTATGGTAGTGAGAGTGAAGAAGAAAGAGAGAGTGGAAATGAAGAAGAGGTAAATGTGAGTGAACTTAAAAATGCTTTTCAAGAATTATATGAAGAATATATGAAATTAAAAAGAGCAAATTTGAAGTTAGAAGCGTGTTTAAGAGAGCGTGTCAAGGTCGTTGATGAGAGTGCGTTTGTGAAAGGCCTTAGGACATGAGAGAGATCTCTTCGAGAGAATCTAGAATATATAGAAAGAGAGAGAGATAGCCTTAGGGGTTTATTGAAATTATTGAAAAAGGAGTTTCTCAAGTTTGAAGAGAAAAATGTTTTATTAGTGTCTAAAATTTTAGTATTAGAAAATAAATGAAAAGACTCTAGCAAAGTCAAATTTGATTTGGAGTGCCGTTCAGAGAAATTAGATAAAATATTAGGAATGATCCAAATTAAAAATGACACTTGTGGTTTAGGCTTCGATACATGTAATGAATCAAATAATAAAGCCAAAACCAATGTTTTAGGAGAATACACTAGGGGAGTTTTTAGAGATCACTCCTTAGGTAAATCTTTTCGCCGTGATTTTAAGTGTTCACATTGTGGTCGAAAAGGTCATCTTAGGAAAAAAAAATTTGATCTTAAAAGAGGTCCTAGAAAATCCCTACGTAAGGCAACCGAAGTAGTCAAGATTCCTACACCCCAAGTTAGTCACTCGTCATTAGTTTGGGTTAGGAGATCCGACATGGTAGCTTTACAAAATAGGATTTTTGATTCTCATTTACTATCACATGCTTCCTCCCTTGCCAAATCTAAAGGTTGAATGTGTTAGTGTTTGCATACTTTAGCGTTTGTAGTTCATGATATATTATCTTGCTAAATGTATGCTTGTTTAGTCATTTTCTAGTCTATGCTTCATGTTTAATTGATATTTATTTATCTTTTGTATTATATTTTCTCATTTTAAGTTGCATTAAAAGAAAAATACAAAAAGATTTTTGTTTATCATTTGTGTTTTATTTGTTTAGTAACATAGACTTTATGGAAAATACAAATGATTTTTGTTTCTCATTTGAGTACATAATTTTATTTTTGTTAAAAATTTCAAAAACACAAAAAGAATTTTGTTGTGTATTTTTGTTTGACACACTCTATGTGGCATATAATTGTGTTTGAATCCCTCGTTTATGCTCCCATGTGGCTAGAACTTTTGGTTAAGATTGTCAATCCTTAAAATGTTCTTTACCATACTTACATGGATTAGTTGGATTTTGTGTTTCTTAAATGTATTATATTTTTATATATCTCTATTCACACATGCACGAGCTCTTTTGAAATCTTATCGTCACATGTTATATTTCAGCTTTGTGAGATGTTCTCCTACCAATCTTGTCATCTATATATATGTGACCTAGGAGGAATAGTGCATGTCAAAATCTGTTGCATGTGAGATTTGTGGGGTATAAAAATGATATATATAAATGTTCATGGGGAAGGTCTCCGAAAGGATTTATTATCCTTTGTGAATAGTAAGCCACCGTTTGAAATGGACCTAAAAGAAGTATGTGGTTCAAAGGCCAAAAAAAAGAAAACATGGCATTAAAAAGAAAAATAATTTCCAAGGACTATTTTATTTGAAATATTTATTCAAATATATATGCATATTGAGGGAGATTGGATGGTATATCAATGGTTTGCACAATGTCCGTTTATCCTAGTTGAACGTTAAATGTCGTGACTCTATTGGTTTGTAGAATCATCAAAATTCTAGGCTTGTATGCATTGTGTATGTTTGTTCATTGAGTTCGATATATATTGTTTAAATGTGATAAATTTTGAAATAAATTGAGAACTCCGTGAACATGTTTTAAGTATTTGAGTCTAAATTTAATTGTTATTAGTTCACACCCCTACACTTTCATTTCCATATGAAACATTTTTTCCATACGAGTGTGAAAATCTTATTTTATTTTGTGTCATATGTGGTGTTTATACCTATATATGTGCGTGTGCGTTAGTCATATTCATTATTTCTACATATATATGGTAATTTTATCTTTGCCTTGCTTTCTAGTCCATGTATGCTTCTACTTCATTATGGGTATCTCTCTTGGTGCATTCTTGTTGATATCATATGCTTAATACTTTATGTATCATGTTGGTATCATTTTGTTGCATCTAAGTTAGTATCCTTTATTCTTCATATGGATTAGTTATGCTTTTGTTGCCCATATGCTTTCATGTTCTTATCACTCTAAGCTTCATCGTGTTTAAATTAGTTTATATCCTTTGTCTATTCCTAAACAAAAAGGGGGAGAATGATAGGGGGAGAAATCGTATCTAATCCTATTATAATCGTAACTTAGTTTGGGAGATTTAACTTGGGGGAGTCGCGACCTTCTTAGGAAGATCACATTTGATAAAGGGGAGAATTAATTTAGGGGGAGTACTTATTTTAATTCCATTTAATATGTTGATATTCTCTATGCGTTTGATAGTTTGCTTTAGTGTGCAGGAATTCTTCTAAATGGCAACTTTCATCATCAGCAAAGATATTGATCCTTGGGTTTTTGAGTCAAGCTATGTAATTTTTTATTTTGGGTGGGATATGTTTTATGTCTAGTAGAGCTTGACGGCCCTTTAGGATTTTTATTTATTTTTTTCTCTTGGAATAGCCAAAGGGGGAGATTTGTAAGGACACAAATTTTCAATTTAGTCCATTGTTGTTTTGGCTCAATTCCGGACAAAAACTTTCTCAATCCTATGACATGCTAAAGTTGAAGACGTAGCGGCCAAGATATTATAGCTTCATCAAATGCCGTGTTTAATGTGCCTTGTTTCTACGTTACCAACACAGTTGCAATTACCCCCAAGGTATGAATGCACTACATATATGTATAGGAGCTTGGAAAAATTTGTATTGGGTGAATTTATATTTTAAAACTATTGTTGATTTTTCAGAAAAATCAAATTAAAACTTTAAAATAAACTATATAAAGTTTCTGGGCTAAAAATCGATTTTTATACTTTCTGGATGTTCGTTCGAATTGTCTTTCGAACGAGTTTTTCGTTTGAATGTCGTTCAAACGAGGTTTGTCAACAAGTTCCCTATTTGCCCACTGGTATATCGTTCGAATTGTCGTTCAAACGAGAATGCTGTTCGAATGAGAATTCCAACAATATTTCTAACGAGTTCAATTTCTATACACTGGGACTTCGTTAGAAGGGTCGTTCGAACGAGACTTCGTTCGAACAAAAAATCTCGTTCGAACGAGATTTGGTGGGAACAGTTAATTGGCAGATTTAAGCAGTTTTTTCCACTTTTTCCACTTTCTTTCCCCACTAACTTTTTACAGAATTTATGTAGTGCGGGAACAAACTTTTTGAAGTTAAACTTTTTCACACAATACTATCTCCTAGAGAGAGTTTGAGAGAAAAATTCCAAAAGGAAAAAGTTCATTGTTTGAGTGTTTATTTTTTTAAGAAAAATCCTTTAAACACCTTTGTTTCACCCATATTATTTATTCCAAGTTTATTATATATATATCATTGCTTGGAGTGTTTGTCACCGAGTTTCACTCTACCATTTGAAGAGTTCATTTGGGTTTCCTTCTACATCCCATAAAGAAGAAGTTCGAGTTTTTGGATGAGGCATTCTCACATGGTGAAAGGAACTATGTGTGGTTGACGGTTGCTTCCTCGTTCCTTATTGGTGGATTCTAAGGTTCCGGTGGAGTCCGAGATTATCAACTAAGCGGAGGTAGTTACAAGAAGACGCGTCGGGGATTGAAGGAGTCGAGTCGAGTGTTGTAAGTCATTTTGCTTGTAATTGTAAATTCCATACTTAGTGGACTCAAGGCTAGGGCCGTCCGAGGCTTTTTCCCGTTGTGGATTTTTCCTCATACATTGCGGGGTAGTCATTTATTATTTATTTTACATTTTGCATAATTCACATTAGATGCATGCTTAGGTAATTTAAGATAAAATTTGGTTTATATCACTACTTGTTCAATATGGTGCAAAATTAATTCGGGTAATGTTTAAATTAATTTAATTCAAGTCATTAATTTTATTGGATAAAATTTGGTTTAGCCTAATGTACTAAAATGAATTAATTAATTCATTAGGCAAATTCCGCATTTAAAGGAAATTATTTTTATAAATTTAAAATTGGGGGCCACGCATTCCAGCACTTTACCTTTTAGGTCATGTCGTGACACTCCCTTAGGCCTAAGTAGGACGATAGCGAGAATGTACCTAGAATTGGGCCATCCACCGGAGTAAGATTTTGCAACCAACCAAGTTAGCGACCAATCAAAGTTGGCTTTATTGCCTAAGGATACCCTAAAGGGATTTTGTTATTATCGAGGCAACTCGCGAGGTCTCTTATATTTATAACAAGGACCTAAGTGATGTAGTAATTTACATGTGCCTATTGGCTTGTTATAACTACTACGAACCCTGTTCGATATGTGAAATTTCCTAATTATAAACAAGTTGAATAACTTGTTGTAATACCGAGCGTTTAGCCATGCATCAAGGAGTTATCATTGGAAAAGGTGAAAATTGATGAAATTTAACTAAGAAAGTTAAGCATCCAATGCAAAATACAAAAATGGAGGGGTCAATCGGCCTTTATTCATTAAATGTTGTCTAATGAGAAACATAAGTTTGAATTTATAAATTTCTTAAACTAAACGTGATAATAAAAGATGAAGAAGATCTAAAAGTAAAACTTCTTGAGATTGGCTACGTCTCATGCTTTTTGTAAATCCCTTCCCTCTAGCATTTCCAAGTGATATTTTCCTTAAAGGTTATCTGTGATTACTTTGAAAGGTCCTTCCCAGTTTAGTCCCAGTTTACCATCTATTAGTTTTACAGCACTACTATGACTTTCCTCAGGACATGCTCTCTATCAGAAACTTCCTCGAATTGACCATCTAGTTGTATTGTTTGGTCAGTTTCTATTTTTAGGAGGCTAACTTGATCAGGGCCATCACTTTTTGTTCATCTGCTAGGTCAAGTTCAGTGCGTAATGCGTCATCGTTAAGGACTTGGTCGACCAAGGTGGTTCTCATAGTAGGGAGACATGCTTTAAGAAGGATGATAAATTTCATTCATTGGGAAAACACAAAGGGTGTTTCCCTGGTTGGTCTCCTAGGAGTGGTAGATAAGCCCATAGAACATGAGGTAAATCATCAACCCATACACTTTGTCTCTTTCTAATCATTTTTTTAGTCCATTGAGCATAGTTTTGTTGGAAGCCTCTACTTGTTCATTGCTTTGGGGATATGCTATAGAACTGGAGTTTTGTTTGATACCATGTTCATCACAAAAGACTTGAAATAAACTAATTTCCAATTATATATCGTTGTCAGTGATGATAGTCCTTAGTTCCCCAAAGCGTGTTACAATATTCCTCTAGATGAACCTGGTCATGTATGAGTCTTGAATGTTTGCTAGTGGTTCTGCTTTTACCCATTTGGTGAAGTAATTTGTGCCAATCGAGAAATACTTACGGTTCCAAGATGTGGTAGGTCATGGTCCCACTATATCTACCCCCATTGAGCGAAGGACCATGGTCTTATTAGGTATTTCAAGTCGCTAGTCGGATGGTGGACATTAGGATAGTGTTTTCGACACTTTTCACACTTATGAAAGTAAGCACTGACGTCCTTATACATATGAGGCCACCAGTATCCCTCCTTAATTACTTGAAAGGCCAATGATCTCCCCCTGCATGACTCCCACAAATGCCATCATGAAGCTCACTAAGTACTTGATCGGAGTCTTGTGGGAGGATGAACTGGAGGTAGGGGCCTATGAATAACTTCTTGTAAAGTTTCCCTCCAGCGGTGAGGTAAAAATGAGCAGCCTTGACCCTAACCTGATGGGCTGACCTTTTATCATCTGTTAGTATATCATTTTGTAAATAATTGATAATGGGATTCATCTAACTAGGGGCCTTATCTGTGAGGAGGACTTGCTCAGCTACGATTGTCTTATCGATACTTGGCTGTGCGAGGAACTCTATCTAGATAGTTCTCCTGTGGTCGAAGTTAATTGCCAAAATTAGGGCTGTTAAGGCATCGATATGACTTTGTTGCCCTCAGATGAACTGTTCAATGTCTACTTTCCCAAATCCTACCATAAGTCTTCTTACTACAATGAGGTAGGTTGTCATCTTGTCATATTTATCGTTGAAATACCTATTTACTTGCTTGGAGAATAGTTTGGAGTCACCGAATACGTGAAGGCACTTTGCCCTGAGCAGTTGGGCTTTACGAAGGCCAACAATAGTGCTTCATACTCGACTTCGTTGTTGGAGGCTTCAAATCCTAATATGATTCCCTACTCGATCATAGTGTCTTCTGGAGTGATGAGAACGATACCTATTCCTACCACCTTAGAGTTTGAGGCCCCATCAATGTATAGGGTCCGGTCTTTAGACTGTGTTTCCTTATTTTTGACTGCTCCATTTTTTATTTATCGATTGGCTGATCTCCTATTAATTCGATAATAAGGTCTGCTAAAAATTATCCCTTAATCGTCGATGTTGGTTGGAAGTGGATATCGAATCTCCCAAGCTTTATCGACCACTTAGAGAGACGTACGAAGAGATCGACTTTCCTGAGAACGTATTTGAGTGGGTAGGAGGTAATTACAGTTATTGAATGAGCCTCAAAGTAATGATTCAATTTACTAAGGGCAAGTACCATTGTTCAACATCCAGAAGTGTTTATTGGCGTAGTAAACCAATTCCAGACCTCCTTTCTTTTTGCACACTAGGTTGGAGCTTAAAGCATGGTCTGGTACTTCCAGATAAAGGTATAGTGGGTCTCCATCATTTGGAATTACCAGTAGGTGTGGGTTGTTAAGGTAAGATTTGACTTCTTCCAATGCTCTCGAATAGTCATCGTTACATATGAGGCTTTTATCCTTCTTTAAGAGTTGAAAGAATGGTCGGCAATGCTCCAAGGACTTAGAGATGAAGCGATTTAGTGTTGTAAGCATGATAGTGAGCTTTTGAACATCTCTCAACATCTGAGGAGGCTGGACTCTAGTGGTATCATTGATGTGATCTGGATTGGCCTTAATTTACCTTTTAGTGACAATATTATTTTAAAACTTTCCTGACTGGACACCAAATGAACACTTACTTGCATTAAGCTTCATCCTATACTTCCTGAGAATCTTAAAGGTTCTGGATAAGTCTGTGACATGGTCTCCCTTGTTCTTTCTTTTGACTAGCACATCATCAATGTAGACTTCCATCGTGTCTCCCATACGTTTATTGAATATCTCGGTGACCAATCTTTAATAAGTTGCCACTGCTTTCTTCAACCCGAATGGCATAACCCTGTAATAGTACCACCTAACGGGGGTAATAAAGGAAGTTTTGTCCTGGTCGAGTCTGAACAAAAGAATCTAATAGTATCCAGAGTAGGCATTGAGGAACCTCATCCTTTCTTGGGTCGCTGTAGCGTTTACCAATTGGTCTATTTTTGGGAGAGGGAAGTTTTCTTTGGGGCATTCCCTATTGTGGTCCGTGAAATCGATACAAACCCTCTAGCTGGCATTGCTCTTTCACACCACCACTGGGTTGGACAACTATTTGGGAAACTAAACATCCTTAATGGATATTTCTACTAGTAACTTTCCTACTTAGTATCCCCTTGCCTTGGCCTTCTCGGGGGCTATTCGGTGAAACATTTGAGTGATTTTTTTATGGTTGGATCGACGTGCAGGCAATGGCAAGCTATACTAGGATTAATCCCTAGTAAATCATATGGTTCCTAAGAGAAAATGTACATATTTCTCTTAAGAAATGCAATTAACTTTTTCTTATATTGATCGGGGAGTGTGGATATGACCATAAATTTCCTTTTTGGCGAGTTGTTGTCATCTCTAACTTTTTCCAGGTTTTTAATGACCTTATCGACAGGGTGGACCCTAGTCTCCACAAGTCCTAGTAAATCGTACCGTAGTTGCTATTTGAAGGGTACAGTCCCCTCTAGGGGTTCCTCCTAAATGTTATTTATTTCCTTATTCTTTTATTTCTTGGGTAGAATGGATGTAATAAAGCACTTCCTGGTTCTATCCTGGTCACCAAGAGTTTTAACTAAGCCCTAGTCGCTAACGCACTTCATCTTTTGGTGGTAGGTGGATGGTACAACCTTCATCGGGTGGAGCCATACCTTGCCTAAAATGGCATGATGTATGGACTCAATGTCCACCACTAGAAATTCAATTAGCTTTGAGATGTTCCCTTCCTTAACTTGCAAGTTGATGTTCCCAAATGGCATTATGATCCTTCCTACAAAGCTGACCAACGAAAATGTGGCATCTATGAGGTTGGCGATGTTCAGCTTCAGTTTGTGTAATAGCTCCATATACATTACTTCTAACGAACACACCTGGTTTACAGTATCTTATCGACGTCCCAATTGCCTATCCTGAGTGTCATCACTAATTCATCATGATGTGGGGTTCTCATCCCGACCAAATCTTCCTCAATGAAAACGTAGTGTTTTGTGTAGTCAACGTCCTCTGGTCACCAACGCTTACCAACCTAGATTTTAGTGGGATCAATTTTAAAGGCCTCTATAATGACAATCTCCTTCTTAAGCTCCATGCGAACGGTATTCCCATTGATCTGCTTAAGGTCTGATACCCTATGTATCATATCAAACTCATGTCCTATATCATCGTCAAGGATATTATCCGACTTCTGATCGCTATTAGGCATGACCTTATCCATTTTTTTCTCGATGTATTCATTGAGGTTCCGTACTTGTGCCAATTCCTCCAAGTGTGACTTCAGAGGCTTATAATTTTTGGTTTTTTGACTGCCCTCCTTATGGAATGCGCATTTCAGTGCATTATTCCTCTTGGTTGGGTCACCACCCATCTTCTTAGGATATTTTATTAATGGATCATCTTTTATTTTACTCAGAATCTTATAAATGAGTTCCTTAAAGACCGTGTTAACTTCCTAGAATGCCTTGTAGGGGTCACATTTGTTCCCATTCTTAGGGTTATTCTTTCCCCCGTTCTTATTTCCCTTCTTTTGGGTATCACTCTTCTCTGTTCCCTTGTTCTCCTTTGCTCGACTATTGTCCCTTGCATTAGATTGAACCACATCCTCCACCTTGGCGTATTTCTCAATACATGCCATGAAGTCACTAGTGGTTTTGATTTCCTTCTTAGTGAGGGACTGGTACATCAAAGAGGTTGTTAATAGACCAATTTTGAAGGATGCGATGGAAACTTGCTCTGAGAAATCCTCGATCTCGTTGAAAACTTCCCAATACCTTTTAGCATAATCCCGGAGGTTCTCCTGTGGCTTCTTCTTCATTATAAGTAGTCCATCCGTCTGCTTAGGGTGGGAGCTGCTGGTTATGAAGCGAGCAGTGAACTACTAGAGCTGTAAAGTTTCTGATCGACATATGGGGAAGCCTCTCAAACCACTTTTGTGCTACATCATGTAGGCTATAATGGGAAAAGTTGGCACATTAGTTCATCATTGTGGCTCCACAAGGTCTTCTCTTATCGATATTTCCGAACGTGGTCAATGGGATCAATATTTCCATCGTATACTTCTTGGGGGGATCCATTTCTTCAATTGCCCTTGAAAAAAGGGATTTCATCTGAGTGTTGAGATCCTTCCTGGCTAGATCTCTAGTGGATCTAGCTCCTCGGTGGGCTGGATGTTGGTCCATTTCCCTATGAACCAGAGTTCTGATCTCGTGGTGTTGTAGATCGTTGCTCCTATGGAGTCTCTCTGGCTAGCCACGCTCTGATCGATCGTGATCCAACCTATCTCGTTCAGTTCTTTCCTGGTCACTCCCGAAGCTCGTATCTCGACTGTGAGTATTACTCACTGAGGACTAGGGGTCCTATCTCAGCGCTTCCTAATTTCGCTTCGAAGATCTCTCTCCAGTCTTTCAAGTCGCCTCTGAAGGCGAGAATTCTCTTCCTCCTTGAGGTCTGTGTCCTCCTCTTACTCTTAAAGACTAGTTGCTTAAGCATCGATTAACATGGATATTTGAGTGGATCTCGGTGTCCCTTGTCTTTCTTCAGAAGGTTACCTACCCTAGAAAAACCTAGGGTTTGGATGTTGGCGAATCTTCGACCTGAACCTAGGAGGAACTGGGTCTTCCTGGACATCACTACCTTGGGGAATGATGCTAGTATGGTGAGACATCATGGACTTTCTGTTGATGAGTGTTTTTGCAGGAATATAAATCATTTCCTGTAGACGGCACCAATTGTGAGTACATAAAATATCACAATAAATAAATCCACCAAAACAACCACAAAGGCAGAAGGTAAAGTTCACACACAATAACAACATACGTTTTTTGGAAATTTGCCTACGTCCACCGAGAGGTTATTATTTTTATTAAATGTCACTCCATATCACAAGTTACAATCCCTTTATTCTGGGTCAGGCTGGATAATTTATAAGTGTACGATCACATAGTTTGAGTTGTACAACGAAGTCAAAATAACACGTGCATAAGCCAAAGATTACCAGAATATCTCCTATGACATTATTGTTAATTGATTTGGCTATATTCGTAAGTGTTTTAATGTATCAAAAATACTTCGAGTATAATCTAATTCATGATTTGGTTCAGGCAACATGTTAATCCATCTTGGATGGTCGGCTACTTTCGCGAATTGTATTACATGGGCTCCCACAGGTGTGAACGTCGAGTATAATTTATTGTTACAAATGTCCAACTAGACAATATCATTACCATTGAGCTAGTCACTACCCTATTTAAATTCATATGAGAATAAATATATGATACAACTTTTATTAACACATTTTTTATGACACCGTAACGTTTTTTTTTAATAGATTGGTCTATTAAATATGATTAATTATGAGTAACTCAAACATCAACCAATATATTACAAATGTCTCATATGATCAACAAAAGTGAATCGATAAAGTGTGTCCCCCCCCAGAACACCTCTTCATATAAATCAACCATAAGGTGTCCAAAAAATGCTCAAAAAATTGTCGGATTTATTAAGGAATATATTGTAAAACCCTTCTTAAAAATACTATAAACTAATCATCAACTCATTAACATGATTAAATCTAAACTTATAATTTTTTCTTAATAAAAATATATTAATCTTCATGTATACACATATTATAATCATACTTTAACGGAACAAGAACGCATACCTTTCTCCATTTCTACAAATTAGTTTGATGCATACATTTTTCTTTTAATTCATTTTTTTATATTGCTCCAACTTATGATTATTCTTTGACTGGAAAATTATAAAATTGGAATTTCAAAAAAATCAACTCTTGACCTATACTTTGTGTGGTATTTGAATGTAGATTATAAATGGAATATATTCTACTACATATAAGGTGAGAAATGACATGAACTTTTATCTACTGCGCAACTAATGTCATATTCAATTAGATCTATAGTGTAAGTTGTCATAATAGTTCCATAATGTCTTTTTTAAAAAAGACTATTTGTGTCACAATAATCCATTCATATGCATGTGTACAATAAAGACAAAAATATAGAATTCAGAGGTACTATATTGATATCATAATGAAGTATCGAATAACTAAGCAATTAGAATCCTTAACTAAAACTCCCCAAGGTCCATATCCTCGACATATTTCATATATGGTTTTAGAAATAGCCATTTTGGAAGAGTCTCATTTTGCTAATATCATACTAATGTGTTTGATTGAGATCCGTTGTTTTTAAACTTCTTATTTGATAGATAGGTATTCTATCTCAATATTATTTGCTAATTTAGTATACCTCTCATTCTGTGAATAGAAGATTATTGTGACACTATAATAAAAATGTTTTAGAGGCTTAAATATCAAATTTATAACTATCAGTCCTAAAATAAAATTTTGCAGCCATAATCCATGATTTGTAGGTTTAAATCAAGCGATGGACCTTTCCTCCACGATAGATCAAGCAATAACAGTCTACTTAGAACTTTGGCCTAAAGCAATAATGGTCTGCTTAGCTATGAAATCCATTGTTCATTAATTTGATATTTTCCTAGCATACTAATGTCAAAACAAATATTTGGCCTTCTAGAAACTTATAACACAATAAATTCCCTACAAGAGAAGCATAAGTCATAACTTTCATATCTTTCATTTCAATTCACGTTTACATTGTCTTAACTTGAAATTTTCCCCTTTCTAAATTGGAATATTAATGTATTACAGTTTTCCATCCCAAATATTTCTCAAACTCTCTTAATGTAAGCCTTATGATACAATCCCAACAATCCACGTGATATATATTGAAATATCTATATCTCAATAACGAGGGATGCTGCACTCGTATATTTCATTTCATATCTTTTCAAAGATTATCCTTATTTGGTATAGTAAGCAAAATTACTGATGGATATAATCAAGTTATCAACCTATAATATCTTTATGTATTCACACCAATCAATGGTGTTTTTATTAAACTTATAGGAGGTAATTAAATATGAAACTTAAGGCGTTATTGCTAATCAGCCTATTTAAGTCCAAACATCGATTTTTTTAAGAGAAAAAACATGCTTTTCTTTCCTTGTTTTATAAAGCCTTGTGGTTGTGCCATGTAAAATTTCTTTTCTAAACTCCCATTCAAGAAAGTTATTTTCACATCAATTTGGTGAAACTCCATGTCATAACGAACCATTAATGTTAAGATATCCTAAGATAATACTTCTATGAGACAAGAGAGAAGGTCTCATCATTATCAATACCTTATCATTGGTTAAAACCTTCGAAAATAAATCTAGTTTTATGGAATTCAATATTGCCTTTTGAATCACTGTTGGTCGTAAATATTTAATTACTCTGACTCGTTGATGTCCTTTTAACAATTCGACTAACTCACAGGCACTATTAAAATTCATAAGTTTTATTTCCTCATCCATGACATCAATTCATTTAGCATAATTATTAATATTAATAGATTGTTCATCTATAATCGGAGCATCAATATCTCTATGTTTGATTTAATTTCTTGTAGATACACCACATAACCATCCAGATTATTCGATCTCCTATTCATATTATACATTCTTAATGCTACTTCTGTTGTCACCTCTACAATAGTTTCATTGGTTATAGTCTCGTTATGTGGGTGTTTGGGTTGTTGATCATTCGCATGTTATTCATTATTTTTTATTGGTTGAACAACATTCTCAACAATAATATAAGGAATAACAACATATTATGATCTCGAGGGAAGGGAACTATAGCTTAATATCTTGAGTGATCACATTCCACCTTTATCATTCATATTAACTTAAACATTGTTAATGAATTTAACAATTTCGGTTTTAAAAATTCTCATTGTATGATTTGGACTGTAGTATGAAACATAAATTATTTCAAGTCAAAGTATTTGTATGATAACAACACAATTGATATGTGATCACACTTTACTATTTTCTCTCTAATGTAATTGAGATAACAACAAGTACTCAATACATGATGACATATGTTACAAGTATCATATCATCTATGAAACCATTGCCCTGGCATTACATTCAAGATTAAAAGTAGTCAACCAACCCTAGTAGGTTCAACTCACAAGCATCATAAGTACAAACCATAATGACCAAATCAATTTCATTAAAAAAAATCAGGAAAAGTTCAAGATCAACCCATCCATAAAAGAAAGTTCCTAATTATCTCATAGATAGAAATGTCGCATGTTCCATGCAATCCAGAAGAATGTTTGAAGACCAAATGTCCTTTTTAGAACCTTGATGATATTTATGAACAATTGTTCAAATGTACGAGAACTTGTTTGATTATGTATATGCTCGACTTCACCTTACCTAAACTTACCCAAAATATGGGACCAAAACTTAAGCATAAAAATGAACTAATGACCTAATGCATAGTCGACTATACACCAATGTATAGTTGACTATACGTAGTCGATTTTATGTACAAATTAAGGCCAAGTGGGAATACCTCATAAAACCCATTTGCCCACTTAAAACCCGAAATCCCATAATGACTAGTTTTTAAATTTGAATTCCAAGTGACTCAAAATTTACCACAAAACCCTCGAATGACTGGTTAAAGAAAACAAGACTATAAAAGGATACCTTGGGTTCCTTCATCAATCACACAAGATATTACAAAAACATCTCATTACTAAAAGTGCCATCATCGAGCATGTGCCATTCCATCCTTGAGTTTCTAGAGAGAAAAATCAAGAAAATCTATTTGAGAGTTTTAGTCTAAAAAAATTCTATAAAGTTAAAGTTTCATGAAAACCCACTTTAACCAAAATCTTCTAATTATATCCACTCTTTAGCAAAGTTTTAAACCCACCACCTTATGCTAAAATAAGCAAACCAATACACAATTTAGTTTTCAAAGAGATAAACTAACAAAAACCCTTTTGGATGTTTTAGAATTAAAAAGTCCATTTAAGTAAAGATCCAACCAAAATCCATTTTAACAAAAGTTTCTAACCCAAACCATTATTTGGAAAATTTATAAACCCAATACCCACTTGTGCTAAATATCCAAGCCAAAACTCATTCCATCATTACACTAGTGATTACTTGTTTATTTAATTTTTTAGAGAGATAAAGTGAACCCATTACAACATTATTTTAGTAAAGTAACTTTGTTTTCATTTTGGTTACAAATATTATTATTGTTACAAACGGTGAAATTCATTCTATCTTTATGGCCAATAGTGTTGTTGTCGTGGGAAATCAAGGAATTTAAAGACCTTAGGCTCTTGTGTGGGTACCGCTTGGGAAAGGACGAGTTTAGCCTCTTGTTGGTTATGGTATAAAATGTGTGATAAATCCTTATCTTGTTTTGGTTCTGCCTTAGTTTACCATAGATAGTGATGTTTCTCAAGCATCGTCTGAAGCGTGTACATAGGCGATGACCAGACCACATTAAAATCTTGATTTTCAAAGTTTCTCTAACTCACTCTCTTAACTACTTATGCTTGTTGTTGATTAATTTTTTGTACTTGATTAAATATATCATTTAGGAATAAATCAACAAAAGAAGTTAAGAAAGTTTTATGATTGCCATTAAAATTCATATACCCAATTCACCTCCCCCCCCCCCCCCCCCCCTCTTGGGTATATTTTCGGGCCAACAGGTAGAATTTATATCCTTTTGATTTTTCTGGATAAACAATAAAATGACAAGTCAATGTTTTAAAACCTAATGTATTTCTTGTAGATTATAAATTATTGATTCCGATCTGCATCCCCAAACCCGTAATTTTGTTAAGCGGGTCCCCATCTTTTTTCACAGATTAAACGGGGTATTTGGAACTGGCTTACTAAGAACCCAGTTTAAGATGTGTACATCAAACTTCAGAGCCTTCATCCATAAGAATACATGAAAATTAGCTTTGCCTAACATTTTCTTAACTATGTCCAACAGTGTATCATTTCACCTTTCAGCTACACCGTTCCTCTAGGGTGATCCTAGCATGGTACATTGTGCACAAATACTTAAAAATTTAAAGAGTTTAGCAAAAGGGTCAAGATATTACCTTGAATCATCATATTTTCCATAGAATTCACCACCTTTATCTAGATAAATGATTTTTATATTTTTGTTCAATTATCCTTCGACCTCAGTAATATAAATTTTAATAGCACTCACATTCTTAGATTTATCATGCAATAAAGTGAAAATTATCAATAAAGGTAATGAAATATATTTCTCCACAAATAGATGGAACATCCAAAGGTTCATGCAAGTTTGTATGTATAACTTTAAGAAGTTTTGTGCTCCTTTTTTCTCTTTTCTTTGTGTGTTTGGTCTATTTGTCTTTGTTATAGTCCACACACACCATAATCATCCCATTATTTTTCTAGATATGTTCCCTAATATTTTATGACACAAGTAAGCATATTTTTCTTCTAATGGAACACAACTAGTTCCAACATTAGGATGCATGGATGTAAGGGCTTCAGAAAATTTCTTTTTTAGATTTGTTTAATGTACACCATCTATCAAAACCCTAAACTTAATAAGATAACTTTTGTTAAAATAAACTAATGCTATTATTTCTGAATTCAAAAAATAAACCAGTGATATTAAGTTTTGATAAAGAAACAAATTTTCTAGACTCAATTCGAACAAAAAGAATTTATTTTAAATCTAAACTAATACTTGAATCTATGACTAATCTATAAATTCCAAAGGCTTCGAGTTTAGCTTTCACTCGGTTAAAGAAATGTCTCATTTAGTTTTTTTAGGGTTGAAAGGAACAACTGCATCAAATTGGAAACATGAGAAGTACAACCAAATTCAACCCAAATTAGTATTATAAGGAACATAAATTACATTTTATTTGAAACATACAAAATCGAAAGTATTACTATTGATGTCTAAAAATGGAGTGTTGCAATTTTATAATCAGAAATAAACAATAAGATAAACCTTAATAAAAAACACAAGAGACAAAGATTTTTTAAGATCCATTTGGTCAATGAGACCAGAGATGAGACTTTCAGTGAGTTCATTAGGGTTGCCAGTAATATAGCTATGATAATCAAGCCTAGGTCCTAAAATTGGAAGACATAGGTGACTCTGGCTTCTGGGAGGTTCCAAGTCACAATGTGTTAAGCAATTAATTAAATAGGCAGAGGTTCAAAGAAAAAGTAGGGAGTCCCCAAATCCAAAGGAAACAACTCATCTAACAATAGGAACTTTGGAGAGGATGCCCATATAGAATTTCCTTCCAGCGTAATGGAAGCAATGGACTATTATCGTACATTGGTACGAGAGGGAGTAGCAAGTCCCCCCCATTTAAATGGGGAAATCCCTGAAATAGAAGACAAAGCTCATCCCAAGTATTGTGAGTTACATCAAAGTGTGCAACACGCCACCAAAGAGGTGGACGATGGTACTTTGCAAATTCATCCCGTAGATGTTAATAAGAACCCACTTACATGGAATCATTATGGCACTTCCAATATGGTGGTAGCATAAGATGAAGCATTAACTCGAGACCTTATAGAATGGGAAGGTAGTGAGAGGATATGTGAATATCTAGAAGGGCTGGAACTGAACAGAAAATAGGTAACGGACAAGGAGAGGAGGCGCGATGAGTGATTCTTTAATCCTGATAAAAAAGAGCTTGGATGTGACGTGGTTGAACAAGTAAACCCCTAAAAGTCAAAGTAGATGTCATCTTGCTCTGGATGAAGGTGGTACATCTGAGGAAGAGTATATCTATAATTCTCAAACTTATGTCCATAGAAAGAAGTCTCGGGTTTAAATAGTTCTTTTACTAGATGGGAGTAAAGTATGAAACCAGGGTAGTCATAGCAAGGAAGGTTTTAGAAGCAGTGCAGGATTGCGATGACCCCTTCTTAAACTGGCAGGGATTCATTGGGTTGTTGATTAAAATATACACTTCTAAAGTGCTCTTCTCTTAGGGAGATGGACAAGTGCCATATTTCCACAACTGCCAAATCTACGTGATAGCTATGATCAATGGAATTTATTTCCCCAGGGCATTGATGGATGGAGGAGTGTCCATAAACATCATGCCAATCAACACATTGTATGATATAAGGACCTCTCAAAAAAGATAGTGCTTATTTCGTTGGTAATTTCGGGATTTGATAGCGCAGGCATGTAGTCGCTTGGACACATGAACGTGGGTATAAAGCTAGGGAACTTCACTTCCCACATTAAGTTTCATGTCATCAATGCCAACGTAAGCTACCATTTGCTCATAGGGCAAGTGTGGATGCACTCATGACATATTGCCTTCCACATACCATCAAAGCTACTATTCGAGGTACTAAGATTATAGTCAAAGCAACTCAGAAGACATTTTCTATTGAGGAAACCCACTTGGTGGATGTAGAATTTTATACAGAGTTTGATGAAGAGAGAAGGAACTAGGTAAGAAAATTATATGGAATGAAAGTGGTGGCAGGAGGTACCCAACCAAAAATATCTATGCATGACTGTTTGGGGGAAAAGTGATTCCCCATATGGACAAAGGAAAAAAATCAGGTAGAGGAGGTAGCTAAGACCCCTGGAAAATGAAATAAGGTGGTCCTACTAGATGGGATAGTCATATACCACTTATAGCGGTTTGTACGGATGACGTTCTGGGATGAGAGATTAGACCCGGCACCATAGTGTTTTGTGGTGGATGAATCCCACATTATCGAACACATTGAGGATCCTGAAGAATCCCCCGAGTGTATGCAAGATGGAACAAATGAACAGTTGCAAGAGTTGGAGGAAATTAATCTGTGAGTAGAAGGGGGTGAGAGTAGACTCATTCTAATATCCAAAAGTTTAAACTCAAAAAAAAGGAGGAGCTCATCAACCTGCTCAAGGAATTTATTAATGTATTTTCTTTGAAATACATAGAGATATAGGGGATAGACCTAGTGGTGAGTTCTCATAAACTTAATGTTCATCCTAATTCTGTCCGTGTTAGAAAAGCAACCCATAAATACAAAGCTGAGCTAGACCTTAAGATAAAAGAAAAAGTAGAGAAATTATTAGCAGCACGGTTCATCAAACCCATTCTGCACCTTATTTGGCTCTCTAGCATTTTGCCAGTGGCGAGGAAGGATAAAAGTCAAATACTAATTTGAATGGATTTTAGTGACTTAAATCGAGGATATCCTAAAGATGAGTTTATCTTGTCGAGTATAGAAACCATGGTAGATGCTACAACAAGTCATGAAATGTATAGTTTGATGGACGGGTACATTGGCTATAATCAGATCAAGATGGATCCGACGGAAACAGAGAAGACTGCCTTCCGCATTCCATTGGGAAACTTTCATTACATAGTCATGCCATTTGGGTTAAAAAATGATGGGGACACCTACCAGAGGACCATAATGTCTATCTTCCATAATTTAGTTCATGATATATTGGAATTTTAAGTGGATGTCTTAGTGGTGAAATCAAAGAAAGAAAATAAGCATATCTAAGACCTAAGGAGAGTGTTTGAAAGGTGTCGCAGGTACAAGATGCGAATGAACCCTTTGAAGTGTGCCTTTGGGGTCCCTATAGGGAAATTTTTGGGATTTGTAGTAAATTGGCAGGTGGTGCAAGTTGATGAAGAAAAGAAGAAATCCATTGTGATGAAGACATACCCAAAGATTCTGCGGCAACTGAAGAGATTCTTATGAAAGGTGTCCTACCTAAGAAGATTCATGCCCGCGCTGGCAGAGGTGGCCCACTCGTTTACCCCATGTTGAAGGAAATATCTAAGTGGATTTGGGAATAGGAGAAGAAGAAGGACTTTGAGAAGATCAAGGAAATTTTAGCCTCTCTGTCTACGATGATATTGCTAGAAGCCAGGGAACCACTGCTACTCTACCTCACTTCAACGAAAAAATGTATAGGAGCAATGCATCCTCAAAAGAAGGATGGGGTAGGGAATACAGTGTACTAATTGTCTAGGGTGATTTCAGGCACATAATTAAGATATACCAATGTTAAGAGGCACGACCTCGCCCTGGTCTTCATGTCCCAAAAGGTGAGACACTACTTGCGGGCCTTTACAGTTCACATTGTCTCTTGACGAGAATGGTCTTGGTAGGGCAAGAAGCAAGGTGGTTCTTAATTCTATCGGAATATAATTTCAAGTGCGTGGCGCCAAAATACATCAAAGTTCAAGAAATACCAAATCTGTTGGCCCATTTACCAAGTCAAAATTTTTAGCCTCCTAGTGAAGAGCTGCCTGGGGAAATTTTCCATGCATGGTTAGTAGAAGAAATAAAGGAGTGGGAGATGGAGTTTGATGGCTCTAGTGCATAGGGAACAGGGGTGTAGGTATTATACTTTCAAATAGTAAGTAGAAGGTCACTCTCTCCTTTAAGATATATTTCAAGTGCTCGAACAATGAGGTTGTGTACGAGGCCCTCGTTATGGGCTTGTTAGAGGTGCTATGAAGAGGCATCAAATGCTGCGCATACGGGGGGACTCTAACTTAGGGGTAAAACAAGTTAATAGGGAGTTTTCCCTCAAGAATGAAAACTTGGCACTGTATAGATTCATCATCCAGAAGCTATTAGGCTAAATTTTGAAAGTGACCATTAAGAGACACGCATGAACAATGAACAAGCACCCCGTCGCACTAGCTACAATAGCCCATAAATTAGACATGGATGAGTTGGAAACAACCATTATGGTATGATTAAGAACATTTAATTCCACAATAAGGTCTCATTTTCCAAGTGATTAGCCAAAAGGCTGGAGGTATCTTGTTGTTAAGCATATAGAAAAAAGAGAAAGAACAATAAGGATGTTATAACCGGCATCCAAACATCTGTAGTAGGTAACATTTTATTATAAGAGCCCCGGGGGGCTCTTTTCAAGGTGTGCAGGAAAAGAGGAATCTAAAGAGATGTTGGAAGAAATGCATTAGAAGCATTGTGAGGATATTGATATCCCGTTTTATCGTTGGTTGCAGTGCGGGGGGTGGGGATACTACTGGCCGACCATGAGCACAGAGATTGCTCATCTGCACCAGGGTTGTCGAAAGTGCCAAACTCAATTTGACCAGCTAGCAGAAGCTAACTTTGTAGAGGCCTTTAAGGAGTGGAGGAAACCATACATAACCTATTTGAAAGATGGTGAGTTACTAGCGGAGATAGCATATGAGATTTATCTTCAAACGAGACTGGACCTATTTTATCTAGTAAAAGGGGAGCTCTGCAGGAAATACTACAATGATAAGGAATATAAATGTATAGCTAAAGGGGATATAAAGAGGGTGCTAAAAGAATCTCATGATCCCTCCCACATTGGAGGTGCCAAACTATATGATCAACTAATGACGCTGAGGTACTACTGGCCAACCATGGAGGCTGACTCCATCGGTTATGTGAAGAAGTGCAGATCTTTCCAAGTAGATGGAAACCTGGTGCATAACCCTTCAGTTGGTCTGCAAATCTTATTAGCTCCTTATTCCTTCCACAGATGGGCATTGATTTGGTGGGATAGATCAACCTAGCCTTTCAGGGAAAAGCTTTCATTATTATGGATACAGATGTGTATACCAAATGGGTAGAATCCATTCCTCTAAGAAGAGTGACTGCCCAAGTGGTAACCCTATCTTATCAATGAGTATATCATGTGCAGGTTTGGTATACACAAGGTGATTCGAACAAACAATTGGAAACAATTTGTATGTAAGGAGATGGAATTCCTCACTAACAAGTATAAAATTATGCACAATAGCTCAACTATCTCCTACCCAAAGGGAATTGTCCAAGCAAAGGACAAACACAAAAATTTTATCAATATATTAAAGAATATTTTTGAGGGACGGGGGCATGGTCTGAGAAGTTAGCCATGGTGTTATGGGATTACCACACTTCAAAGAGAAAGCCGACTAGGTTTACCCCATTCTCACTTATGTATGGGACCAAAGATGTCCTAATGATGGAGTTGGAGGTACCCTCAGCTACAGTTGCTCTAACAAACGAACTCGTCCACGATCAATAATAAATACAACTGGAGGCACTGGAAGAGCACAAAGATAAGACAAAGGAGAACTTTAAAGTCTACACCCAGTAGTTGTCCAGAGCTTATCAGAACCTAGTCAAGCCTATAGAGTTTCAAGTTGGAGACATAGTCCTTCGTGCATCCACTCATTACCTCCGCAACATCTCAGTGTCAAAGTTCAAATGCAACTGGGAAGGCCCTTTATAGTGGGGGGTAGGCAAGTCAGGATACTACCAGGTCTCTAAGTCGAAGAGTGATTGTCTTCAATCCATCAGTCTGCTCTAGAACCACTTCGTCAACATATCGGCCAACCATCTTAAGAAGATGAACCATCAGAAAGAAGAAAAGTCATTCGCATGGGAATTATCAAGAGACATTCCACACGTGACCTAGAAGATTAATAGTCTCATTAATTATGTGCGGGTGTAAATGCCTAGATATATAAAGACATTTTGCCCTTTGGTTTCTAGATCATTATAAATATCTTATTTGGCTTAGCTCAAGGGATAATTCTATCACACACATCCAAGCCAGTCCAAAATTCCACGTAACTACCTTCAATCGTAATACCATAACAGTGGACGTAGGCTTTCCCTAAGAGGAACCACTTTAAAAATCTTTATTGCTCTTTAGTGTTTTTATATACATTACTCAACTAATAATTCATGAATAAGAAATTGGTGATTATTAGATAAGATAAAGTCTATACCGATTTTGGTCATCAACAGATTGGTGTCGTCTGTGGAAATCGAATGGCGGTCATCTTTCTCTAGACATCATATTCACTCATTTCCCTAGAGAGTTTTTACGGGATGACGAACGTTCCTGAGAGAAGCCTTGCAGCTGTAGGTAATTATCCTCTTAGTGTTGTGGATCTTCAAGAAATTTTACTCAATCTTGCCAAAGGGTAAGAAGCCATTTAAGAGTCAGTCTGGTAGTTAGCTCGAACGTTGCAAGATAAATACACAACTTCACCATCCTGAAGTGACATACCACCTCCACCCACCAGAAATGAGAGAAGTAGCTACTCCAGGTATTCTCATGACAGATCTTACCGCTCGTTGGAAACATTATCAATCCAATCTACTGACTACTATGATGGTTGATCTTTTACTTCTGAGCGTCCGAGTGTCTTAGAATGTTTAATCAAGGCGTCTTCTCTTGAAAAATGAAATTGAATCTCTCATCCGTCGAGGAAAATTAACAATGTTTATTGATCAGACTAAAGGTCGGGACTCCAAAAGATGATTAGAATCTCCCTGTAGAAATAAAGATGACAGGAAGAGAGGTAAAAATAATGATTTTGAAGATGATCCTGACATGCCGAAAAAACCCATGGAGCTTAAACTTGATGTTGGCATGATGTCTTTTGTATTATTTCATTGCAGGAGGGAATGTTGGAGGTGGAGATGAAATAGTTGAGAGAAAGTCTTTTTTAAATGAGGCCAAAGCTTTCTCTTACATTAGGCAAGTTAATTTTACAGAAGAAGTAGATGGTTGATCCAGAAAGGTGAATAAAGATAAACTGCCCATCGATTTCTCCAAATATTACTTGTTAGGAGTTACGTACCCTCATGACAACCCCCTAGTCGTTACCTGTTGGGCACATCACGCTAGGCTAGCAAGAATTCTCATAGATAGTGGTACATCAGATGATGTCATGTTCGACAACTGCTTTCATATCCTGGGCTGAGAGATAGTGAGATGAAACCTTACCATCAGCCTTTAATCGGCTTTTTAAAGAAAAGGTGTATCCTTTGGGGACTGTCAAGAATTTTTTATTGGCACTTGGCTAGTAAGAAGAACAAAAAATCTTCGCTTCTTTAACCTGGATAAAAAATATTCCCTCAACTTATAATATGATCCTCGAAAGAGTCAGACTAAAGAAGTTTGAAGCAGTAGCATCCATAATTCATCAGTGTATGAAATTCCCCACTCACCATGGGGTCGGCGTGGTAAAGGGTAATCAGAGAGAAGCCAAAGAGTGCTACTATACTTTTGTCGACCAAAAATAAGTTCAGAAGAGCACCACCACCTACCAAATTGATACTTTAGACTCACAAGAAGAAGCTGATATAGTCAAAGGGAAAGTTCTGGAAGCTATGAAAACCATTGTACTAGATAATGAAAAGCCAGAAAGAACCACCCAGATTAGCTCAAACCTAACACCTTCTCTCAAAAAGGAATCAATTGCATTCCTTATATAAAAGAAGAATGTGTTTCCTTGGAGCCATGAGGATATGCCAGGAATTGACCCAAGTTTCATATGCCATGAGCTCAACATCAACAAAGATGCTAAGCCGATCAAGCAAAAATGCAGGGTATTCAGTCCCAAGAAAAATGTGGCTATTCAAGAAGAAGTAGACAAATAGATTAAAGCCCAATTCATTAAATATTTAAAGTATCCCAATTGGTTGGCTAATGTAGTAATGGTAAAAAAGAAGAATGATAAATGGCAAATGTATGTGGATTTTATCGACCTTAATAAATCATACCGAAAAGATCATTTTCCTTTTCCAATGATTGATCAGTTGGTAGAAGCAACAACATGCCATGAGTTATCGAGCTTTATGGATGCCCACTCTGGTTATAACCAGACTAAAATAAAACCTAAGAATAAATAAAGAACATCTTCCATTACCAGCCGAGGTACCTACTTCAATAAAGTTATGATTTTTGGGCTTAAAAACTCTAGAGAAATGTACCAAAGGCTGGTGAATAAGGTTCTTCAAGAAAAAATTAGAAAGAACATGGAAAGATATGTGGATGACATGCTTACCAAGATAGGGGTGGCTGCTAACCACATCAAAGACCTGAGTCAGACATTTGATCAGCTAAAAAACATCAAATGAAGCTAAATCCGACCAAGTGTGTGTTCAGCGTATAAGAAGGAATGTTCCTTGGCTTTATTATGAATCAAAGAGGCATTGAAGCTAACTCAGATAAAATAAAAGTAGTAATTAAAATTCAATCTCCGACTTATTAGAAAGATGAGCAAAAAGTAACTGGACGAGTGGTCGCCCTCAACTGATTTATGTCCAGAGCAACTAATAAGTCCTTACCATTCTTCAAAGTACTCAGGGAAACCTTCGAATGGAATAAAGAATGCAAAAATGATTTTCAAGAGTTGAAGAGGTACTTGGGGATCTCTACCACTGATCTCCCGACCAGTATTGGGGGAAAGGTTGTACCTATATTTGGTTGTTTCAGAATCCATTATTAGCTCGAAATTAGTTAGGTTAGAAGATAGAGTTCAAAATTTAATGTATTACACGAGAAAAGCATTCAGAGGAGCCTAAGTTATGGAAAATCTATCCCTTTTTCTTAAAGATTCAAGGAGGATGAAATACTATTTTTATGCACACACCATTGTGTTTTACCCAGATTTACCCCTATGCTAGGAACTTCAAAACCCAGAAAAGTTAGGGAGATTGATGTCGGTGGTAGTTGAGCTAAGCGAATACAAAATCCTTTATGAGCCATGTACAGCGCTGAAAGGACAGGCTGTAGCTCAATTTATTACAGAATTCACGTATTTAGAGGCAGTCATCCATCCAAGTTTGTATGTCACGCACATTTACTTAGAAAAGCAAACCAAAAAGATACTTGATACGTCATCTGACCAATAGATGGCTCAAGGTACAATGAACAGAGCAAGAAAATATTCCAACAAGCGGTACTATCTAAGGAAATTTTTAATAATGACATTCCAGTTTTGAAGTTGTACGAAGATGGATCCTCGTGTGCTACGGGAAGTGGAGCAGGCCAACTTTTTAATACTCCAGACAAAATTAATGTGGAGTATACACTTTGTTTTCAGTTCTAAGCCTGCAATAATGAATTCGAGTACGAAGCATTGATTATAGGTTTGGAGTTAGCCTTATCGTTAGGATTCGAGAAGGTTATAGCACATAGTGACTCCCAACTCATTGTTAACTAAGTGCTTCAAATATAAGGAGTCATAAGGGATCTCATGATCAAGTATTTGTCCACAACCATGGATGTCATATCCATGTTTTCTACAGTCAGATGCACTTGATCGGCTGGCCTCAGCAATTAGGAACCATCCTTGTGGAAATTCTTGCACACAAAAGTGTAGATGTGGAATCTATGGTTAGTCTTATTGCGATGAATTTATGGCCTTAATAGATGGATCCTATCAGAGATTACATTGACAAAGATATATTACCTACTGATCTAAAAGAATCCAGGAAGTTAAGGTTCAAGGCATCTAGTTATATGTTAGAGCAAGGAGTCCTATATAAAAGAGGATACACTATTTCATTTCTTCACTATATTCAACCATCCGAGGTACCAGACTTGATCAGAAAAGTGCATGAAGATTCTTATGGGGCTCATTGAGCTGGACAATTATTAATACGCACGATAGTTATAAAGGAATACTATTGGACGACTATGAGAGCAGATTGCATTTCCTTTGCAAACAAGTGTAATAAATGTCAGAAGTTTGCCATGATTCATAGAAGACAGGGGGCTACCTTAACTCCCATTACTTCCCCTTGGACTTTTTCTATTTGGGGAATTTATTTGGTCGGCCCATTGTCTAGGACCAAAGGAATGTTTAAATATCTGGTGGTCACTACACCAAGACTGCCAACTTGTCATGGTAAAAAATCTTAACAAATTTGGGGGTGACAAAGAAATTTGTCACGAACTTGTCACGGTCAAAGATCGTGACAAGTTCGTTAGATTTGTCACGGATTTATCATGATCTTTGACCATGACAAGCCTATGACAAAAGATTAAAATTGTTATGGTCTTTGACTGTGACAAGTCCGTGACAAATGAAAAATTATCACTGACTTTGATCGTGACATGTCCATGACAAGTTTTCTTTGTCACGGAATTCTGACGATCAAAGTCCCTGACAAATATGGGCATATTTAGATAAATTGTTGGGTAGTATGGCCATTATCACTGCCTAGTAGTATATTTGTACATGCTATAGAAAACTTACCTATTTAAACAACATATATATCAAGAAACATTCAATATTCAATAACCAACACAAATACATACAAATATCCATAACCAAAACCAAAGCAACATGTAAATATCCATAACAAAAACCAAACCAACATTTGAATATCAATAACCCAATCAAAAAAATAATATCTAATATCCAAATAAAATAAATACAAATAATGTCATAGAGTAGGGTCTATAATAGATTGGAGGAGGAAGGAAGGCTACATTACATATGAATTGACACACCCATCAATTCAACAAATACCACATTGTTCGTTCAATAAAAAAGGTGAGTTCTCCTTTCTATCCAAAACATGCGTGATGAGCACCTTTGCCTCAATATCTTGCAGGGGACGTCCATGAACCACCATACTCGGGTGGGTGCCCAGGTCCCTCAACCCCCTTGATATCAACACCAAACTAAATATCTCGATTAAAAACACGCTTGGCCAACCAATTGTTGACATAGTTCGTTCGATGGGGGTCAATATGGGAGATGGATCATATCAGGGCGCCGATTCTGTGTGTATCGGCGATGTAGCAGTGACATCCTCGTCTACCTCCTTCTCCTTCACCTTCCCCTTCCCCTTCTCCTTGCCTTTGTCCATTCCCTCATCGAAGGTGGATCCCCACCGAAGCTTCATAAAGGCGTACATATCTAGGACTGTGACTTCCAACCCTGATAAATTATCATCATGGGTGTCCACCTTATGAGCCAATAATTTGATCTTCATTCTGATGATCCTCTACTTCCCCACCCGAGGGCTCACGCCCTAGTCCTCCCATTTCGATTCGTCCGGAACACTTTCCTGAGTGCGTACGTAGCCAAATATGCGTTATCAGCGTCAGACTGTGACTCTTGCACTTCCTGAAGCTTCTCCTGAAATGACAAAAATCACACGATTATTTAATTAAGTTAATAAAAAAATTATAACGTAATTAAAAAATAAAAAATTATAACTTACAGTCATGGTTGCGACTCTCAGGGATACCTCCTTATCATTTCCCTTGTTAATCTGAATTGCCACATAGGCATCGAGCCTATGTGGCCTACCCCCGAAGCCACTCCTCGTCTCCCATAATAAAATAATGCAGAATTAGTAAGTAATGTAAAGTAATGCTATATTAGAATAACATAAAACTAAAATTAGAGAAAAATAAAAACTTATCATCTTGTGCTCCACCTCGGCGTAAGACGTTTGCCCGAAGTAGTGCACATCCACATTTTTTGCCCATTTTTCCCTCCTTGATTGACGAGATGCCAATTCCTGCTCATTAATATCATTGTCGACAAACTGCTGCCACTGTGCTAATGAGATCTGCTCCTTAGAGGGGACGATGTCACGCACTCTCAGAATGGACTCCCGGGTCTTCTCAAAGTACCGTGCTCGCATGTTTTTCTTCCACGTCTAATAATGATCCCTCAACTGTTCCAACATAAGGTCACAGACATGTGGGTCCCGGCCTAATTTATCTTGTCAAACAAATATACACCAAAAAAGAAAGTATGTGTTAGTTGTATTTAAATATAAATATAAATACAGTACATGTAGTGCCTCCCAGTTGCCCATCTTGAGCTTATTTGGCACAGCCCTCTAATCAGTGGACCATGGGTCGATGATCACCTTCAGGAACTCTAGTGATCTAGCCAATAATGTCATCTTTTTCTCGACGATGGACCCTAATTTGTCCTATTTTGGGGTCCTAGTGGCCGAGGACCCTCGTCGCCTTCGCTATCGCAGTGGGATGAAGACATTTTTTTGTAAAAATTGTTATTATTAGTAAAAACATCTACATAGACATGAACTTTGAATTAATGCTCAAATCCGATAATAACAAAGCACTAGAAGAACACAAGTTAACAACATTATAAATCTAAATATTATTTCAATATTGGATCATGTCATGGACTTTGAATCAATGCTTAAATTGATTCAAATCTAAATTAACATATTCACTAACCATAAAATCATTTGATTCAAATTCGATAATAATGTATGTCCCCAAAATATAACTATCAACAAAACACTTTTTGCTTGAGCGGAATTAAGTTAAGGATGAATGCAACCCAGCTATCTCTTCTTATGAAAAAATCTTTTTCAATTTTATCAAACCAAGTTGTGAACAAATTTACTATACCAATTTTATCTAGTTTAAGTACTAAACATGCATCTAGGTGATAGGCAAGTAAAATAAAGTAAAGAGTACTCACAACATCGGATGTACGAGGAAAAACCCAAAACGGAAAAAAACCTCGAACGACCCAAGCCAGACTATCACTATGAACAATTGTCTTACAAAGACAGATTAACCTTACTCAACGACTCGATTCTCATGGGTCTTGATGCTCCTTCTGATCTTCTACCATTCTTCAATAGTGCCCACAAAGAAATTCCATCTTCCACGATGCTCATCCACAACACTCAACTCCACGAATGTCTTGGTGTCCACCGATACGGCTTGATATGTCTACGATGTTGAACATGATGTCTATTACTTCTCTACCACAAAACCAGTAATCACAAGTTGTCCAAAGATGAACAAACCAAACTTGGTGCAACAAGGATCACATAAACATTTGATAATGAAATCTCGGATCTTTGCAAACTCTAAGGAAGTGCTTAAGCCATTGAAACCTTAAAAAAAACATGTGCAAACAGGTTTTTGGATCGTAAATTGTTTTTCCAGAATTCACACACTTCGAGGAAACTAGACACCTCTATTTATAAAAAAATTGAGTCAGTGCCAGAATCTCATTCGAGCGAGATACCACATCGTTCGAACGATAGTGGATCTCGTTCGAACGACATCAAATGTCGTTTGAACGACGTCATTAGACAGAGATCTTAATTTAAACAGAGTTTTGATTAAAACCAACTCTTATTCGATTCTCATTCGTCCTTATCTGACGTAAACGAAATGTAAACAATTAAACCTCTTTTTAAAAACATTTTCTTTAAAGAAAATAACATCCTTATATTTAAAAAAATAATTTCAAGTTTCATTAACATTATGCCTTCATACCTGTGCGATCTCGGAATGCAATTAAACCTTGAAGATGAGAAATTTCACCAATTAAACTTTGCCATGATTGAATCTTTGTAGCTTTGCCGCAACGTCTTCAACAGATCTTCAATACGTCATAGACTCGAGGGATCATACAATAAAAAACTATTTATGACTCAAACTTATTTTGTTCCGAGAATAAGTCAAAACTACATTAAGGCTCAATTGGAAATTTGGTCCTTACAGATAACAAAGCTCTATAAGAATATAATTCATCCACACTACTATTTAGACTCTTTAGCGCATGTTGGATGATTGACCACGACTCGTTGTTGATATACTCCGAGTAAAATACTTGCTTGACCTATTGAAAAGCACAAATAAACGGCTCATCACTCATGTGTTCATTGCTCTTCAACCTAGACAAGTCATCCATGATCAAATTGGCGCCAGGATCAACTTTACAAGCATTTTTATCCTCAACTCTTACCCAATCTTAGTAAAACACAACCTCTTTGAAGCTTACATATTCCAATTCAAATATATTTCGAATTACACCATAGTAAGTCATTTCAGCTTTAACGAGGTTTTTATCTTTCGTGCTCACTCGAAAATAAGTAAGAACCTTGTATGAAATGTCCGAGTTTCATACATTTTTATTTTCCTCGTACACCCTTGCACCGAATACATAACCGTTTAATTGATACTTTTTATACTCTTGTGCCATGAACAAGGGTCTAGTGGCTAGACGAGCAAGCCTTGATGTCGCATCACCCTTCTTTACGAGCTGAGATTATAGATAAATTAATTAGGTTAGTTGTAAAGCTTTCTTATAATGTGACATTTAATAACAATTATTTTCATTATAATTACCTCATGTGACAACATCAACCTAAATCCGTTGTCTGATCGTGCCATTATTTTTCGTCTTTTATTATTCTCACACGCTTCATATTTTTTACATAGATCGTGATGAATATATTACAAAATTGATCATTCATAAGAATTAAAATAATGTAAAAGTTAAAATAATCTAAACTTACTTTTTCCATTCTTCGACATCTTCATGTGTGTCAAATAGATAACGAGCTACTTTTTCATGTTGTAAATTCGTTAATTTCACTCGTTTGCCCATCACATGACCACCCTCATTAACGAACTCATTACTATCATCCACACTTCTCGGGTCAAGCATATATTCCCGAGTGTAGATTGATGAATCTACAGTGATGTATTTCTCGGCAATTGATCCTTCAACGTATCATGCATTCTTGACGTAATCTTTGAAAACTTTCATCAATATTTCAAATGGCTACTACAAATAATCACCTATTATGGGTAAGAAGCATATATTCGTGGATTAGTATAAACGAAAATGTGAACATTTAGTTCCTATTAAATAATTTACTACAAGATTGACATTTCATCTTTCGGTGTTATATTATCATAACAATATAAGTCTTATTTCCTCTATCTCCTCTAAAGGGTGAGTGGTCATGTCCTATTCAAGACCACATATTTTGGTAATATTCTCAACAGCTCATGCACATTGTTCCAATTTGAGGAAAATTCGATAGCATATCCCCATAGTTCTCCAAGTACACGACATAGATTCGTAACTGTAAGTATTATTTCAATTTATCAATTGAAATAACACTTAACGTCGTATCGTCTAGTATGTACCCAGAGAATATTAAGATACGACAACAAAACTTCTCCAAAAAGTATAAATTTTAAGCCACTAAGAATATTATTATACAGAAACTATGTAGTTCCAAACTGTCCAAACGAGACAATTCGAGAGACCTCATTATAGGGGTAATGACTCTCAAACGGGTCTAAGGGCTATTGAATGCATACGCATAAGATCTATAAGGCCAGTATCTATGTGTAGTATATGTAATTTAAATTATCTATAAATGTTACAAAACCGTTATGTCATGCATTCAAATGAGAATACATATATGCATGCACCCACCGAAGCAAGTGTTATATAAGAAGTTAACTTAATGTAAATTTACACTTGCAAGCCTAGATTATAGTAACAAGAACCGCTATAAATAGCCAAGGGCTATATATTGCGGTTCCCCTTATTACCTTTTAACCTCATTAATTTTTATATAGCACTTTCTTTGTGGTCTACATGCATGCATGTATTCTCATGTGAATACATGAGAACCCTAAAATTTATAGTATGTTTCATTTAATTATGTATTATTTATATTCGATTTTTACATACTTATGTTTTATTTCGCATCACAAACCTAAATGTTAGAGAATGTTCAGGGCCAACCAACGTAATGGACATCTAAGTGTTCAAATTGACCAGTCAACAAAAATTCAATAATTCAAAACAATAATGAAAATAATAATGCCTTTTATTAGAAATTCCTAGGGGCAATCAACTCAATGGTCATCTAAATGCTCAAATCCATCAATCAACAACAATTCAAGAATCCCAAACAATTCTACAATCTCTCTCTCTCTCCCTTGATACAAAGGGAGAGAGAGAGAGAGTCAGGCTCTCCAACATATCTCCTAACAACATACCTATGAAAATACCCATTTTTTAAAATATAAAAAAATAATTTTGAGATGATATTTTTTATATGGCTTCATGACATTTCATTGTACCCCTGTAAAAAAATCAACTAAAAATAATGTATTTTGTTATTTTGAAAATATATATAAAAAAATCGACAGTTTTTAGCCTTTAAAAATGTCACATTTTTTACCTATTTTTTAAAAATAACAAAACATATTATTTTGAGCTGAATATTTTTACAGGGGCACACTGAAATATTATGAGCCCATATAGAAAATATCAACTCAAAATTATTTTTTTTACTATTTTTAAAAAATAGGTATGTTGGAGAGCCTCTCTTTCTCTCTCTCTCTCACACACACACACACACACACACACATATATATATATATATATATATATATATAGAGGGGCTCTCACATACGGACCAAATTATATACATACTTACGCACGGACTCAAAAACCCAACAAACAACACTCAAACTTGTTTCAACAGCACTCTCTCTCCTCTCTCCTCTGTCAAACCCCAACAAACACCACTCTCTCTTCTCTGTCAAACCCAAACTACACGCATATTCACCTCAACCATTCTTTACCAAAACTTTACCAAAGAACGTTTAGGGACTCAAAATTGAAGATCAACATTCAATGGCTTCTTCCAGTTCAGGTAAAAATCTTCTAGTTTTTTTACCCTTTTTTGGTTGGCTTTGCTTTGATTCATGTTTTATCAAAAGGAATGGCAATAGACCTGTTAGTTCTTTTTTTTAGTTGGCTTTGCTTTGCTTTGATTCACGCATATTCACGTATAGGGACCTGTTAGTTCTTTTTTTTGGCTTTTACCTATTATCATCTAAAGGAATGGCAGTAGACCTTAATGCCAAAAAACCTTAATGGCTTTTACATGTTATCATCTAAAGGTCTTTTTTTTTTTTGGCTTTTACCTGTTATCATCTAAAAATCTTCTTGTTGTTTTTATATGTTAAAACAGGTCCGAAAAAATTTTAGATGATAAATTTATACGTGAGGGATATTGATGTTTAAACAGGTCCGAAAAACTTGGATACCTTATGAAAAAATTATGTGAAAAAAGTATGAAAAATTTATGTGAAATTTATGTTTAAACAGTTCCGAAAAAATTTATGTTTAGTTCTATATGATAAGCAGGTCCAAAAAAATAAGTTCATTTTTTAAGCAGGTCCGAAAAATTTTAGACTTTTTAAGCAGGTCCGAAATTAACATTAAAAGATTTAGTCGATTTTAACAGGTCCGAAAAAATTATTATTAGTTGATTTCTTTAAGCAGGTCCGAAATTATTATAGTTTTTAAGCAGGTCCGAAATTGTTATAGTTTTTAAGCAGGTCCAAAAAAATTATTATTAATTGATTAATTTTATCTTTAACTTTGTAAAATATTTATTTGTTTATTTATTTATATATATTTTTTCATTTCAGAAATTAAATCTAGCGTTGGGTTAGAGAAAACGCCATTCTCGTGCTATTGCGGGCACGAAACACCGATCAAGTTGAGTACCACTGCGAAAAATCCAGGAAGGCGTTTCGTTGCATGTCCAAATTACAAAGCGCGGTCATGTGGCTATTTCAAATGGATTGACCCGGAAACAACAATTTCTGAACGATTCCTAAATCTTCAGAACCAAGTTGATATACTATCAGAACTGAATAATATCGAGAAGGAAAAAAATGAAAAATTTAAAATGTTGATTGCAATTGAAAGAGAGCGGAATGTGCATCTACTTGAATTGCTAATTGAGCAGGAGGCGAAAAATGAGAAGTTGAGAGGGATATTGAAGAAACTATTTTATTTTATTGTCATTGTTGGTGTCGTAGGTTTCGCAACCTTTTTATTGCCGTAGTTATCTGTACTTTTTATTATTGTATTTGTTGCTACTTTTTTATTATCGTTGAAGAATGAATTATAATGTTTTAATGGTAATGGCTATTTCTTAGTGTTCAATTATTTATTATTTGCAGGATGAATTATAACATTTATTATCCTTGAAGAATGAATTATAACATTCAAAATAATTTAAGTGGTGTTAACAGATTATTAAAGGGCAATTCATTCAAAAGGTTGAAAAGCTAATGCATTCAAAAGGTTGAAAAGCTAATGCATACAAAATGTAAACAGTTAACATTCAAAAGGTAATGCATTCAAAAGGTTCACAGGTAGCATTCAAAAGTTAATGCATTCAAAAGGTTCACAGTTACCATTCAAAAGGTAATGCATAAAAAAAACATTCGGCTTACAAAATGTTAATAGTTAATCTACAAAAGGTTCAAACGATTACAAAAGGTTAATAATTAACTGCTAAACAGTTAACATTAAAATGATTCAAATTCCAATATCATCTTTGGAGGCTTCATCCATGGATTCATCGGTCGAATATTCATCGTTTTCTGAAGTCACGAATGCATTTCCGTCCAGATTTGTTTGAATGCTGCATATAAGACCGAAACACAATGTAATAAGTACAATATAAAACATTTATTATTTAAACGAAGAAATTAAAGGAAAAAAAATGTACTGCATACCCATTTGCAACGGGACAATTCCTCTTATCGTGTGATTGGCCAATTAAACCACAACCGTTACAACGACGAGATTTGTTTTGTTTTGCCTTTCGAAGTGCCTTTTCCTTTCCTCCTTTAAATCTTTTGCCACAACCCTTTGCTCGTACTTGGTTTGGCTCATTGAAACTATCCTCCATCCGCGCATTTGGCCCAACTCCCAATCGATTTGTTCTACGGTCACTACCACCACATCCCACAACGCCAATTATTTGATTAATTTTATTATTTGCAACATCTATAGCATCCGTATATGCTCTCATTGTGTCTTCGTTTGTGAGCGCCTTATCAACCAAATTCAACGCAAGTTGAATCAACCGAGCCCGATTTGAGAAATATGATTTCTCATCATTTATTATTACCCCACCCTCGACAACATCCCCAACTTTTGCCGTTTTTGTCCATCGCTTTAAAATATAAGAGGCCGGTAATTCTTCAAAGTCATGAAACTTTTGTAAGTACGATAAAATATGTCTACAAGGGATACCGGAGCTTTCAAACTTCTGACAAGTACATGTAGCGAAGTTGGACACCTTGTCATATGTAATTGTTCGAAATTTGTACGACTCCATTTTTTTCCGAGTAACCTTGTAAACACTTTTATTGCACTCGTCATCTTTTTGTTCAAATTTATAATTCGAAAAGTCTCGCATCTCATTTTGAAATTTCTCAAACGCTTCCCGTGTATATAAGTCAACCATTTGCAACAACACTTCATTTTCCAAAAATAATTTCGGTTTCTCCGTTAGATCTTTGTGGTCCAAAATTTTTTCTTCATGACGTTGCCGAAGAAGTCCCCTACCAAAGTGAATTATAAAATCTACTAATGAATTTTTTTTGGACACATACCCTTTGAAGAATGAATGAGCACTCTCCGCTCGTTGGCTACTCGACATGCCGGCGGAGAAAACATGATTCACATAACATGGAATCCAAGTCGAACGGATGTCAAACATATTGCGTAGCCATTTATTGTCAGTCAAGCCACTCCTCTCAATGAGATCAATCCATACCGTATCAAACTCTTCCTTCAATTCCGTATTCCAAATGCATTCCGAAAACTCACTATAGTAAGCATTATATGTCATGGAGTCTATCTTTTCAGAAAAATTTGTCAATATATGCCAACTACAATATCTATGAAACGTAGTAGGAAGGGCGAGTGATATTGCCTTTGTCATTGCCGGATCTTGATCAGTGATAATCATTTTCGGGGGGCCGCCAGGCATAGCATCTAGAAAATGGTTGAATAGCCATATGAATGAATCGACTGTCTCATCACCCAAGAATGCAGAACCAAATACAATAGTCTGACCGTGATTATTAACACCCAACAATGGTGCAAATATCAAACCATACCGATTAGTGTTGTACGTTGTATCAAATATTACAACATCACCATAAAAGTTGTATGAACGTCTTGAAGAAGCATCAGACCAAAAACAATGTGTTATTTTGTTATCTTCATCGGACTTCATTTCAAACGTGAAAGAAGGATTTTTACTTTTCTCGTGCTTTAAATATTCAAAAAAAAACACTTCCGTCATGCCCCTTCATCTCTCTTCGCAAGTCCCTCTCGTAATTATACAAATCCTTTTGCGTACATCCAATGTTCTCAAAACATCCCGCCTGCAACCCAAGAAAATTAAATTGTTGATGTGTTGGGATGTTAATGGCACTAAGTTGTTGGGCTAAACACTTTTGAGATTCTGAAAGTCTACGGTGAGATCGCAAAAGATGTGTTTTTCCTGGAGTAGACAACGGGTGATTATGGGCCGCAATAAATTGACTGACTATGAATGACCCAGTTATCCCTTTCACTACAGCAAGTCTAGCACGACAACCTTCTCTAACTACACCTCGCTTTCTTTTAGCACTTGGGTCTGCAATCACCGTACCCTTTCCTTCTTTAAAACATACGTACTCCTTCCGAATAATCTCATCAGTTCCACGTTTTTTCTTCTCGCTCCACTTTCTAACACTAAACCCCGCGACTTTGGAATAAACATTATAAAAACCGTGGACTTCTTCTAGTGATTGAAATTCCTGGCGAAGTTTGGGAGTGATGTCCTCGGGGACTTGAGGGTAATATTCTAAGGAAGATGCCGTCAAATTTAAATCAACATGGACGTCCTCACCTTCATCCACAATGGCTATTTCTAAATTATGTCGACTTTCTAAATCCAAATTAATATTCTCACCTATACTACCCACACCATCATAATCATTCTCCATTTAACTGCAAAAAAATCAACCACTAGCATTTTTAACAAATAAATTTTTTAAATAGATAAATTTTTAACAAATAAATTTTTTATGTATCCCTTTTTTAAATAAATTTTTAACAAATAAATTTTTTATGTAACCCTTTTTTAAACAAATTTTTAACAAATAAATTTTTTCAGACCTGCTCAAAAAATACTTTTTTTCAGACCTGCTCATAAAATATTTTTTTTCAGACCTGCTCATAAAATATTTTTTCCCACTTATGCAGTTATGGAAATTATGGAACGAAGCATGAGGTTAAAAAAAAATATTTTATCTAGTTTTTTTATAAAAACAAAGCAGGTAAAGTTATTGTTTAAAGGTGTAGCACGGACTCAAAAACCACCAAACTACACGCATATTCTGCTCAAAAAAAAAATTTCAGACCTGCTCAAAAAAAAAATTTCTGATAAAAAATTTTCAGACCTGCTCAAAATATATTTCAGACCTGCTCAAAAAAATTTCAGACTATGTAACCCATTATTTCAGACCTGCTAAAAAAATAAATTTCAGACCTGCTCATAAATTTTTTTTTTCCACTGTTGCAGTTATAGAAATAATGGAACGAATGTCTGATAAAAAAATAACTTGGGATCGATTCCCATAAAATTTATTCACATATGACTTTACACCAAAAACCTAAAACAACAAAGCATGATGTTAAAAAAAAAACAAAGCAGGTAATGTCGGTCATCAAGATAAAAAAGGGAAACATAACTTAAAAAATATAATATTTTTTTTATCTTCAAGAGTTAAACAAAGCAGGTAAAAATTTATGGTGGATTAAAAATAAGGGATTCATACCTTAACAACAATGGTGGTCTCTAAAAGGTGTGTAATATTAAAGGTGGGGAAGTTTCAGCTAGTATCATTTGTTTATACAAGGTTTGTTTTGTCAAGGTTTTAGTGCTTTGGCTTATGTGCCATATGGAGATAGAGGTGAATATGCGTGTAGTTTGGGTTTGACAGAGGAGAGAGAGTGCTGTTGAAACAAGTTTGAGTGTTGTTTGTTGGGTTTTTGAGTCCGTGCGTAAGTATGTATATAATTTGGTCCGTATGTGAGAGCCCCTCTATATATATATATATATATATATATATATATGTGGGGGGGGGGGGTCCCTTATTTATCTTTTAGGACCATAAGAGTAGCCGGACAAATCCCATCTAAGAATAAGAGACGTTCGGCCCAAATTATGGATGCCCTAAGTAGTAACGGTTAGAACTAAGAGTTTGACCCATTTTATCCCCAAAAATCTCGGAGGAGATATTCAAGGGATAGTGGGCTACCAGGGTAGTTACCAGCGCCCCTCTCTCCCTCTTATGAAATATATATTGTACTCGTGTCCCGGGGAAAAAGGCATGCAGAAAAACCTCTCTTAAGAGTTACTTAATATAACAGTATACCTCTCGTGGATGTAGGCAACTTATCGAACCACGTATAACTTTTCCTTGTGTGATTGTGATCTTTGCTGCTCTTTTATTTATAGTGATTGTCTTTCATTATTGTTTGTGTTGAGATATTTGTCACCACAAGTGGCGCCGTTTGTTGGAAATGGTTGTTTTTCCTTCTAGAAAACCTTCACCAGTAGGAACCTATAATGTCCGATCATAGAAATAATGCCCCTCAAGCAGGGGAGATCCAAGAGTAGCCTAACCCTCCTAGGGTTAGGTCTGAAGTACGTTATTCAAACCTGAGGTTCCGTCGAGAGAGGCAGCTCTCCGAAGAGAGCCAGGGGACAGTTAGATCGACACAGATTTCTAGGCTGATAGATGCCTACGAGGCCAAGATTTGGGAACAAGAGGAGGCTACTATCAAATAGGAAGCTAAAAATGCTCACCTCAAAAGGCGACGAGTAAGGATGGAAAGGGACCTCCATCCTAACACAAGGCAACGCTATAATCGAACTCGTGGCCCTCATGCGATAAAACCTCGCAGCCGAGGAAGGAAACCACGGCGTGGGTCGCAGAGGTCTGAGAGACACATATCAAATGATGACCTGTAGGAGCCCTGGCCGAAGGAATGCTGATATACGAAACTTAATCCAGAGAGAAATGGACCAGCACCCAGCTCATCAGGGTTCCAGATCAACAAGAGAGCGGGCCAGGCAATCTTTCAGAACTCAGATTAAATCCCCTTTTTTAAGGGCGATTAAGTAACAAGAAGTCCTGAAGAAGTTCGCAGTTCCAGAATTCAAGATTTATAATGGCAAGACTGGTCCCATTGATCATGTCAGACAGTATAGGCGGGCCATTACCCTGTGGAACCATAACGATGCACTCACGTGCTAAATTTTCCCATCGAGCCTACACGATGTCACCCAAAAATGGTTCGAGAAGCTCCCTCAAAGATCCATCAAGAAGTTAATTACCCAAGTCCAGTTGTTCATAGCTCTCTTCATTACGAGAAGCTCTCATTTGAAGAGTATGGACGCTTTGCTAACAATGAAGAAAAAACCTCAGGAGAACCTTAGAGACTACGTGAAGAGATACTGGGAGATGTTCAACGAAGTCGAGGATTGCTCAGAGAAGGTCGCTGTAACACCCCTATTTTTGTGCATTTAATATTTAATTAATTCGAGAATTCAAAATTTCTTGTGTGTCGTATTTTTAATTGAATTAATTATGGAAATTTATATTTAAATATTAATCGCGGAGTGAATGGTTAATATTTAGGGAAATTTATTTACTAAGTGAATAGTAATAATGTATTTACGTCATTTTGGGTATTAATGACGAGGTATGCACATATCTCAGTCAGGAGTCGGTATAGGCTAATTTGGGTGTGAAATAAGGATTTTTATAAATTAATTCGGATGCCAATTCTGAGTGTACGGTTGAGTTCGTATGGGTCGAGATAGTCAGAAAAGTGTACCCGAGGGTAGTAAACGGGTCACGGGACGTTTTTAGGCATAGTCGGGCCCACACGGAGGCATTTGGGTCACTTGGGCTTGGCCCATTAGGCAAAAAACGGGATTAAGCCTAATTAAATAATTATAAGAAAAAGGAGAACGGCTGAATTAAGTTTAGAAAATACGTAGTGGGTTAGGAAACCCTAAGAGCAGTTAAAGGCAAGTTTGGGGGACAAAGGAGAGCCAAAATTAAAGGAGTGCATCTTCAACCTTGGGCAGTCACAACTCTAAAATCAGACACTAAGAATCATAAGGCAAGTGGTTAACTTTCTATAGCATTTAAATTGTATTTCAATTCATATTCAAGTGATGTGTGAAATCAAAGAAATCCGTTTTGGGATTTAAAGGGTATAAACATGGGGTTTTTGTAAACCAATATTCTGACTACTGAATTGTGTAGAAATTCATGCATAATCTGAGAATAATATAAATATATCTGGTAGGATGTAATTTGGATGAACTAGAAACGAATTTGAGGCTGATATTTGATGTTTAAATGGGTTAAGGGTTAAAAATGGATTTTTCCCCAAATTATGAAAACAGTAGAGAACGGACAATTTAACGATGTTTGTGGACAGTATAAGGGTCTCTTATGAGGTTTTTGATATGTGTTATTGATGAGAAGTCTTGGGTTTACTGGAAGAAGGAGTTAGGGTTTTCAGAATTTTGTCTATGGCTGAAACAGGCAACTTGGAGAAGACGATGACCTGCTCGATCGATCGATCGAGGGTTTGGGGTCGATCGATCGATGGTCACCAATTTTTGGCAGTTCAACCAGTTTGCTTATATAAGGGAAATTAACTTTCAACTCTTTTCCTATGCTTTAGGTAATGAGAAACCAACATGGGGGTATAATCAAACTAATTGGGAGGAAAGTTAATAGGGATTTGGAGGGAACTTGTGTGTAACACACTAGGGTTAAATTTTGGGAATAATATTTCAAAATAATTAAATAAGGATTGAGTGGGAAAATATGGAGATATTGGTTGAGCGATACCAAGACGTTAAATTTAATTTCAGCTAAGGCTAAATAATAGGGAGTCGGAGATTTAGACTCGGGTATAGTTTTATTTCGGGCCACGAGAGTAAGTCCGAATATATTGGTTGGAATAACACCAAGAGTAATTTAATTAATTAATGTGCAAATTAATTAATAGTTAGAGTCGGACCATAAACTCATAATAATCTGAATAGGCTTGTGTTACGGACTTAGTACAAGGTATAGCCGGAATAATTAATATTATTTATTTATTTATATATATATATATATATATATATATATATATATATATATGGTGTGTGCATTAATATCAGTGGTTAGATATTATTATTATATACTCTAGTGCTATAGGGGGAGGTTGTGCGTAGTGGATGAATCCCCTAGCTTGAGGAGTAGGGCGAGTATATTCCCAGGTCATAGCGTCTGTTATATGGGTGAGGAGCATCTCGCTTTCAGGGAAGGAATATGACTGCCTCCATTTATATGTTTTCACCAAGTTAGTGAGCGATTCTGACTTGGGTAACTAGGTTATGTGAACATACCTAGTGGGATAGCCCTTTAGAGAATTCACATCCGGTGAGTTATTACTCGGGAGGATGTTATTTACTAATAATTATTTCAACATGTTTGTGAATATTGTAATATGGATATAAGTATATAGTAAGGTAAACCATTATATACGGGTAAAATTAATACAGGCTGTGAATTGTATTACATATAATGGGCGTGAAAATTATATGAGTATAAAAGAGAAATTATTAATTAAGTTAATGTCGAAGATAACTTAGAAATCATAATTGTGGCACACTCGGTTAGAGTAGGGTGGTTGCAAGGGGTTATATAATTTATCTAGTCATGAGATAAATTCCTAGGTAAATTTAATTAAGGCATTAGTAATGCACTTTAGAGGAGGGGTGAGGATGTCCTCAAGGGAGTGCGACACTAACTAAAATATGGAGAGCATGCATATTTACTTATAACTGCAAGTTAATCATTTGCTAAATATTTTTCAAATGTTTTGGGTACTAACCCTTTCTATAACAACTTTTTAAAAACCTTTTAGGTGTCCAGTCACAGGGACGCCAGGCTTGGCTCAATTTCCGGGATTCGTTATTGCAACATATGTGGATGTTGCGGGAGTTTGATAGACGCCTCATTCTTTCATTCCTAGTATAGAGACTTCTTACCAGTTAGTTCGAGCATGTCGCTCACAGTTCATTTAGTTTTTGTCAGACCTGTTGAGATTGATTACTTGTCTTTACTTTTGTTGGCTTTTGAGCCGATGGTTTATTTGGTCAATTAATTAATTGTGAATGGTTGTTTCAGTTAATTGTGATTATTATGTTGTTTTCTTTCCGCATGAATTTTTTTCATTTAAGTTAATGAAAGATAAAACTTAGCACCAGTCTAATTTTCTCACTTAGGTGGTTAGTAATTAAAAAGGCGACAGTGATGCTAAGAATGAACCAACTGAGAAACCCGCTTTAACTTAATTTAGGATTGATCACCCGGGATTAATTATGTGGGGTGTCACAGATGGTATCAGAGCATCAGGTTCTAATGTCCTTAGGATCTATGCGTCTTACTGCATTTCAGCGTAGCGTTCGCTTGTTATAGAGCCCTATTATTAGGACTGTTGATTCATTTTCTCTTGTGAGATATTATATCTTTCTTCTAGTGGTTTTTTTAAAAATTTGTACTTATACAATTCAATCTATTTTCAGATGCCACCGAAGAGGCAAAGAGCAGAGATGGCTAAGGCAAGATATGAGCTCAAGGAGGCTCATCAGAAACCACAGGTACCGCCACCATCACCCCCAACTGAGTTGGTATCCACTACTCAGGTGGCAGTGATAGTGGCCCAGGCAGTCGAGATAGCGATGCGAGCTATGGCAACTCATTTTCCACAGCCCCAGGCACCGCCTCCAGTGGCACCAGCAGTTCAGGCTCTAGTGGGGCCACCGTCTTGGCAGCGAGTTAGGGAGACCTTTCAGAAGGGTCACCCACCTGAGTTTTGAGGTAGCACCGATGTGGTAGAGTCTTGTGACTGGAAGAAGAACATTCAGCGCCATCTGCGCAGGCTGGAGTGTACCGATGTGCATAAACATATGCTTGCTACCTTTCATCTGTCAGGGGAAACCTTACAGTGGTGGGAGTTAGGTACCACCATTGAGGAGCGAGATTTGATGATGATTGCCGAATTCTAGGTGCGGTTCGACCGCAAATACTTTCCACCAGCGGTAGAGGCTGAGATGAGGAAGAAGTTCAGTGATTTAGTACAGGGTGACCGGTCAGTGTTAGACTATGAGGAAGAGTTCACCCGTTTGGCAAACTTTGTGCCAAATGAGGTGAGCGATGAGGAACGGAAGAAGTCGAGGTTCATGGATGGCCTTGCCTGGAGGATCAGGCAGCATTTGATTGGGAATTCGGCATTGGTGACTTATACAGATATCGTTAATGTTGCCTTTGTACATTGTCAGGATCATGACTTCCATACAAAAGGGAGAAAGAAAGTAGGGGAGTCGAGCCAGCAGGGCAATGCAGTTACTAGTGGTGACACGAGTGGTACTCAGCAGCAGACTAGCAGTAAGTAGGGGAATCAAGCTAAGAAATTTATGCCTAGTGGGTTTCGACCGGGAGGACAGGGATTCAGGCAGGGGTAGCCGGGCCCAAATCAGCAGCTGCAGGTTCCTCGGGGCAGTCAGGGCCAAGGGAACAATGGGGGAGGCCAGCAGGGCTAGCCACATCAAGGCCAACAAGGCAAACGATAAGGGTACGGTCAGAAACACTATTTTGTATGTGTATAGCCATGAAACTTCAAGAGGGAGTGTCCGCAGAGGGGAAGAGGTCATCAGCAGGGGGCCCAACAGGGGCAAATGCCGCCAGCAGTTTAAGGGTATGTTTCTCATTCATGGTCATGAGGGAAGTACACTTTTTGACACGGGAGCATCACATTCATTCATTAAATCTAATTTTTCTAAATGGGTCGGGTTATTAGAGATCACGAGTATTCTTCGGATGTGTGTAAAGTTGCCAGTAGGCAACAGGGCGTTAATTCACACGATTTTTTGGGGGCTGGACATTTTTATTGGGAGGCTTAATTTAGCAGCGGACCTCTTGGTGTTAGATATGGAGGGGTATGATGTCATCTTGGGTATGGATTGGGTACGTGGGACCTTTCCCTATTATTAAGAGGGTGGGACCGGTAGCATATAGACTGGGATTGCCAGAGCATGTTCAGCGGATACACGATGTGTTCCATGTGGCATCGCTGAAGAAATATCGAAGGAGCGAGAGGGCCTTCTGGCACATTCCACTCGAGGAAATTGAGTTACATCCAGACATCTTATATGAGGAGAGACAGGTGGCTATTCTGGACCATAGTCAGTGGAAGTTACGATCCAAGGTTGTTCCACTAGTTAGAGTACATTGGGGTCATCACAACGTTGACGAGTCTACCTGGAAGTGGGAGGAGGATATGCGAGAACAATATCCATTGATTTTCACCACAGGTACGACCTAATTTCGAGGACGAAATTCCTTTCTAAGGGGGGAAGTATGTAACACCCCGTATTTTTGTGCATTTAATATTTAATTAATTCGGGAATTCAAAATTTCTTATGTGCCGTAATTTTAATTGAATTAATTATGGCGATTTATATTTAAATATTAATCGGGGAGTGAATGGTTAATATTTAGGTCAATTTATTTACTAAGTGAATAGTAATAATGTATTTACGTCATTTTGGATATTAATGACGAGGTATGCACTTATCTCAATCAGGAGTCGGTATAGACTAATTTGGGTGTGAAATAAGGATTTTTATAAATTAATTCGAATGCCAATTCTGAGTGTATGGTTGAGTCTGGATGGGTCGAGATAGTCGGAAAAGTGTACCCGTGAGTAGTAAACGGGTCACGGGACATTTTTAGGCATAGCCGGGCCCACACGGGGGCATTTGGGTCACTTGGGCTTGGCCCATTAGGAAAAAAATGGGATTAAGCCTAATTAAATAATTATAAGAAAAAATAGAATGACTAAATTAAGTTTAGAAAATACGTAGTGGGTTAGGAAACCCTAAGAGCAGTTAAAGGCAAGTTTGGGGGACAAAGGAGAGCCAAAATCAAATGAGTTCATCTTCAACCTTGGGCAGTCACAACTCCAAAATCAAACACTAAGAATCATAAGGCAAGTGGTTAACTTGCTGTAGCATTTAAATTGTATTTCAATTCATATTCATGTGATGTGTGAAATCAAAGAAATCCGTTTTGGAATTTAAAGGGTATAAACATGGGGTTTTTGTAAACCAATATTCTGACTTCTGAATTGTGTAGAAATTCATGCGTAATCTGAGAATAGTATAAATATATCTATTAGGATGTAATTCGGATGAACTAGAAACAAATTTAAGGCTGAGATTTGATGTTTAAATGGGTTAATGGTTAAAAATGGATTTTTCTCCAAATTATGAAAACAGTAGAGAACGGACAATTTAACGATGTTTGTGGACGGTATAAGGGTCTCTTATGAGGTTTTTGATATGTGTTATTGATGAGAAGGCTTGTGTTTACTGGTTGAAGGAGTTAGGGTTTTCAGAATTTCATCCGTGGCTGAAACAGGAAACTCGAAGAAGACGATGACCTGCTCAATCGATCGATCGAGGGTTGGGGGTCGATCGATCGATGGTCAGCAATTTCTGGCAGTTCGATCAGTTTGCTTATATAATGGGATTTCCTTCTTGTTTGGATTCTTCAACTGCATGAGCTCAGCACCAAAATTATGTTTGGTGAGCTCTTGCTTGAGTTTATGCACAGTAAACTTAGTATAATCCTCCGAATTCGATTGTTGGCTGCGGGTATCTTCATCTCCCTTAAATACCGAACCATCTTCTGGCACTAAGAACTTGAGAAGGCTATTAGTACTCCTGGACCTCTTATTCCCTCTCAATGTCCTGTCAATGTCCATTTCATGTACAGATTCCACCCCCATTTTGTAGTCCTCAACCCTAACACGTTTCTCATGGGAAGCAGTTTTGAGCTTACTATCAAGTGCAGTTTCGTTTAAGCGAACTGTGGTTAACTGCTGCTGGAGTAAATCGAGTTTCCCTTGGGTTGCTTACAGCTGAACAGAGAGTGCTTCTGCCCTGTTGGTTGCTTCTGTGTGAGCTGCACGCTCGGTCTCTAAAAGATATTCGAGGAGTTGAACCATGTTCGCCCTCTGTTCGTTGTTTGATTCCAACAGGGACTCAATTTCTTTCTCCCTCTCTTCAACTCTTGCTTCTAGCATTGCTACTTTTGAGCGGGCGTTCATCTCGGCATCACGGTACCTCTCTAGTTCATCAGTTAGGTCAGTTTTTTGGCGGTCCAAGTTTTCAAGATGTCGCTCAGCTCTCTCGATTTGGGTCAATCGTTCCATTGCTATTCGGTTAATCTCATTTTTCTCTTTTTGGGCAATGACTGCTTTTGTCCGTGCTTGATCGGCCATTTAAGTTTCTCTTTTAGCTTCTTTTTCAGTAATTTTACACCTCTACTGGACTTCCTCAAACCTGTTGAATTCGGATCGGTACTTTTGCTCAAGATGCAGCTTTTCCTGTTCGAGAATCCTAGCTTATCTCTCAAATGATTGCGTAGTAGCATTTACACTTTCCAACCTCTCACCCAAGTCTTTAATTTCGTGCTTTAGAGTTGATATTTCTTGGTCGTAGTTCTTTATCATTGATTCGGCAGCCTGAGGGAAATCATATAAGTAAATGGCATCAGTTCTTATCTACTTAATATGCATTATTTTATGTTTCCTTTTTCAAAAGTGCAAAGTGTACAAGGCGAAAGCATCCCGAAGCTCACCTTCAACTCCAAACTCAAAGTTGACAAACGCTGCTCGGCATGTTCAATTTTTGCTGACTTCTCTTTGATTTCCCGTTCCTGGAGAATCATGGATAAAAAAGAAAAATAAACTAACAAAACCAGTTCATATTCTCAAGCACTACCATGATAACTTAAAGCGCAGAGAGAAAGAGAGGGGGAGAAAGAGATTTTCACCTTATCAGCCAAAGTAGCAGAAAATGCAGCTCTTAGAGCATCTTCCCTCTATTGTGTCTGCTTACTTGAGCGTTCTTGCACAGTTGCTGCCTTCTCGAGAGCATTTTTGGCTTCTCTGACAGCAATGTCATATTTTCGTTTCCACTCATCAGCCTCCTCTTGAGCAGACCGAGTTTGTTCCCGGGAAACAGCCAACCTTGCTTCAGCAGCACTACTCCTGGACTTGAGCATTGCTATTTTTGAACTGGCCTGATCATCCTCCGCTTTCTTCTTTGATAAAACATTTTCGTATTTTCTTTTCCATTCCATAGATTCCTGCTTGGCAGAATCCAGTGATCTTGTTAAGCTGGAACATCTCTCTTCCAGTGAGCTACATTTACTCTGGAGATTTGTTATGCGGCTCATATAGTCATCCGCAAGCTTCTTCTTATCATTGATGGCATCCTCATAGCGTTTCAAGTATTCAGATTTATATTTCTCGCTAGCTTCCAGCTGCCTATTGAGCAATCCCATCTTATCTTCAATTGACCTGCATTTCAACATGAGGGAACCCTTCTCTGATCCAATTTGATCTATTCGCTTTTTGATGAGATCAAGAACCGAGCCTTCCAACCTGCGAAATTTATGATCTTTAGACAAATGGCGAATCACAAACCTAGATTAACTGAGGAAGGAGGAATAAGTGAATACAAACCTTTGTTGTAAGAACATGCTAAGTTTCTTCCACTTTTCTGGACCATGAGTTGATGCTTCATACTTGGATAGAAGACCATCAAGAACCTGTATCACACAATTTGCAATTGTATCATATTCCAATGACGACGACGATGACGATGATAATTTAAGTAGTACTAATAATATTAATAATAATAACGACAACAACAACAATAATAATAATAATAATAATAATAATAATAATAATAATAATAATAATAATAATAACAGGTAATACAAAATTAAATGTAACAAGCAAACTATCGTAAGTTATTACAAGCCAAACCCAAAAAATACGCCATTTTTCAAATTGGGTCATGACTCGTGACCATCAATTAATGAACCCCGTCATATGCTACTCCAAAAGGTAAAAGATATTTTTAGCGATGAACGGGGTAATGGTTGCGAGTTTTCACCACTAACGTGGACACAACTTCTATCACACGAGATATTTACATCGTTCGGCTTATGAGTTAGCCTACATCCATGGATAAAGGGGTTGGAGTGATTTTAATAAATTATTGGATCACAACAGATTTTGACAAGAGAGTTTCTGTACATAAGCACTCACATGTCCCATACAAATCATTAGCTCATATTTATAACTCTTAGTTGGTACAAGAGCAGTCGGATGAGTAAAACATATGTCCATCTTCCATAGACTGAATCATACTGAACTGGTGGAGGTGGTCATTGCTATATACCCCCAGTCAATAATGGACTGAATCAGACTGAATCATACTGAACTGAATCATACTGAACTCTTAATTATATTTTATCAAAAATTCACCACACCCCATCATACAACATTTATATTTCAATATGGCCACATCCCATTAGGTTTTGCTGATATTGAGTATAAACATAGACTCGCCCTTTTTTTTTCTTATATAATAACTCCTACTCAGTTATCATATACACTAGGTATCAATACTTCTCCACCCTTCATTCTCAATTACATTTTCAATTATCATAAATAATTCTTACCTTTCATCCGATAAGAAATTCCGTGCCATAATACACAACACATACAACTAAAAGGATTCCTTAATATTTTTAAACTTCCAACACTTTAACACCTCATCTCAATTTTACTATTCATATAAGCTATTCAAAACATCACAAGAGTAATATCCACTATATTCACTCATATTATTAAAGATGTACATCTCAGCTCTCATTACTCTTTACTCTACTTGTAATAATTCATTATGAATTCATATTCTGATCATTTGTGATATATCGATTAGTTATTGAATTGCATATCTTTTCACATGTTAAATAAAAACATATACAACTACCAACCTTCTCATTTAACCTTTACTGTGTGAATCTTCATTTTTTATTCACACTCCAATAATTTAAGTCTCATTATAATCATTTAAGAATAATTATTCCTACTTCTCAACCTTTAATGGAATATGTATTCCCGTACATCACTCTCCCATAAAGATGAGGAATGCACCCATTCGTAATGATATACGTAAAACGACTTAAGTCCACATATACCAGCATAGGAAGAGATCACATCCAATACCTCACAATTTTTATACCACACAGTGTCTTTAAAAAATTTCCTTCAATGACACATTTGTTCATACAACATATAAAACCATGAAGTTCTTTATATTAAAATACCAATATTCACTATGATCCCCGAATAAACCTTTACATCTTATTACCTTTCCTGCAAGATCCTTGCATTTCATATCATGTACAACAATATATGTGTATAACCGACAGATGTTAGTCAACAAAACTAATTTAAAATATAATAACAAACCCTTTGTGTCTACACCTCAGTAATTTAACATACTTAAATGTATCCCTTGAAAATGAATACTTATGACTCAAAACAATTTCTACATCCACTGTCAATCTAGACCCTCACACCCTGTCCAAAACCTAGTAACCATGCTCAGATACCAAGTTGTCATGCCCCGACTTAATTAACTTAAAATCATGCTTTTATTTAGAGATAAATTCCCTAAAACAATACTTTACTTTAAGTATCTCTCAAGGATAACACCATATTTTTTTCTTTCCATTTACTTTTTCAAAAGCATGTTTGGATCAAAACATAACTACCTTAACATGAAATTTACAAGTACTAAACAACTTTACATAAAAAATTATTTAGTTTAATATTACCCCAAAAGCTTGTTGATATTCAACCTATATTAGATATCCGTCACTCCCCCGTTTTAAGATCCTAACTTAGCAGTGAACTCTAAATAATAGGCATACATGAAACATAACATTATAGGAGTGTAATAAACACAAGCTTAGTGAATGACCCTATACCACACATATAACCAATTTAAATAACCATTTTTATTTTCTAATGTTATAACCCAAGAGGGACTGTGTAACTCTCTCACTCCTAGACCCGCCAGTCCAATAAACTCCAATTAATGGGGAACACCAAATCCCATATGGGGAACACCAAATCACATAATTAGGACCGAGTAACACAAACCTTTAAGTTGGATTAACGGGGCCCCTGCATCCCGTAGGACCCACCACAGTCCTTAACATTAGATAGAGGTCCCACCTCAGTCCATAACATTAGATAACATCATTTAACATTTTTAATCATACGCATATGTTTCAGAACACCACATCACTCCATAAGAATCACCACACATGTATTTAACTATACAATTCCATATGAAAATATAAGCATCTATATTTCATAGGATAGTTCACTCACCTTAAATTTGGTACTAAGATTAATACCAAAACTACTTCCTTAGTATGGCAGTATTATCCGCTTCCCCACCTAACAGTCCAACATCATTATTACTTAAATACACCAAATCACATTAAACTAAGTAACACATACTAAAAATTAATTAAATATGATTCTTCACATTTCTATAACACCTTATTCATTAGGGTTCTAACATAATTTACGGAATTAAACTACGAATTCTCTAGACAAAGTTATGCCCATTTTATTACAACCTTTTCCAAATCATTGCTGGAGAAAAACAAAAAAAAAACTTCAACTTCAGCATAACTCCCCAAGCTAAACCATAAGGTATTTTATTATACCCTTTAGGTATATCATACTCATATATGTTCTCTAACATTTCCAATTGGAATTTCTTAATTTCAACAAGTATTCAATGATTTATGCCACTTTTAACACATCTAGGTCTGAGTTGACCATCAAAGCATAACTTAACATTTTTCAAGCATATATAACCTCCTCCTCGGTTATAAATCATTGAAACATATATTAAACATATTGAATAATATAAAATTAAAGTTGCATAATTTTTAGAGTTCACCTGCTAAGTCAAGCAAAACGTCGAACACCTGGTGTGCAAACTTACACTTTTAGGGCATATTTTATACTCGAACTTCAAATTGTCACCCGAGATTCATTTATTGGTATTTTTACATAATTTTCAGATATATTATACATATACGAGTCTATTTTAATCTCCAACTAGAATAATTTTATTTCAAGAAGTATTCCATTAGTTATGCCATTTTTAGCACAAGTAGGTCGGAACAGAACATTAAAGCATAACTTACCCTTTTTAAGCATATATCACCTCTTCCTCGGGTATCAATCGTGGAAACATATACTAAATATATTTTAGTATATATAAAAATGATATATATGAATTTACTACATCAAAAAAAACTTCACGAGAAGGAAATTCAAAACGGGGACTTTAAAGTTAGCATTTACGACCCTAGCACAAGTCCGCACGTATGATCTTAAGCCATCCTTAGTTTAACTCAATTTGGAAAAATGGGAATCATTTAAATCTTCATCAAAATCAGAAACAAAAATATACCAAGTTTATAACTCATCCATGGGACCAACTTTAATAAAGAAGTCATTACCTTACGAGAATTCCTCGATTTATGGTAATTTTTGGAAGGATTTCTTCCTTAACTTTCTTTTTCTCTCCCCATAAGCATGTTTATTCCCAAGCTTGTAAAATGAAATGAAAAAGATGATAAGGCCTTATCTTATAACTATAAAACTTGTCCATGTGACCAATATAAGGTGGGGGCACGTGATTGGTAGGGCAAGAGGTCCAATAAGACAATTCCACTAATGATAGATTTGTCCCGCCTTTGTAAAATCACCATAACTCACTAATACGAACACTGATTTACTCCCTCTTTGAGTCTGCGCGTAGATAACTTACATATCTACAACTTTTATATTTTGTGTTTTCCCAAAATAATAAAATTAGTATGCCTGATTTGGGCTCGAACAGAAGAGTAATAATTTACTCAAAAATTCATAACTTTCACATTTGGCGACCAAACATCGTCAATTTCGGACCAACACCTTGGTTATATTTTATAATCATAATGATGTATGAAAAACATATTCTCATGATGCATTTAACTTCATACCTAATCATATGATCTAAATAAGTTATCCCCGATCATAATCTCGATTAACATCTAATACAAACAACACATATATCACATGAGTATGCATCCCCCAAATAAGATAATTAACTTGTTTAACACCCCTAACCAAACTTATAAATCATAACTTATACTTAATTATTTAATTAACATTCCTAATCACGTTTTAGGGCCTTACAACAATAGCGGCAAATGCCTTGTCCCAACATTTATTGATAGCCTCCTCCTTGTCTTTCTTGCTATTGGCCTTCAAATCCAAAAAATTTTCTTATCAGCAACTAATTCAGTAGTCAAGTTGGTGGCCTTCTCCTCGACAGACTTTTCCCTTCTCTCATCTCCCCTCAACTTCTTCTCCGCAACCTTCACTTTGTCATTGACAGCCTTTATTTTATGGTGTAGTGGCCCTATCTACAACAACTTTCATTTTTTTCTTGCTAAGCCTTTTTTCTATTTATCCCAGGCCTCTCCATACTCCTTAAAGGTCTTCTTCGAGCCTTCAAAGTCTTCTTCTACATCAGCAGAGGATGACTTCAATTGGTCATGAAAGAGTTGGCGCTTGCGTTCAATTAAGAAATAATATAATAAATACCATTTTTAACCCAAATTAACCCTAAGCATGCAACTAAGTGTGAATGAAACAATATGAGATCATGCACAAGATATTCAACACACAAAGTTTAAGGAAAAATCCCCCACAGGGGCAAAACCATTTGTATATCACTATAATTTGTAAGAGAAATGGCTTACAATCGGATTACACTGAAATACAAGTTTTTGACTAAGAATTACCCTCAGGTATCGGATTCTGTAGTCGCGGCTGGAATATCCCTTTCCAGTAGGGTTGGCGGCTAGAACTATCCCTGTCCAGTAGGGGAGCAATGAAGAGGAAGAAGCGGTCCACTTGACAAAGGTTGAACAACAGCAATGGTGTTCTTGGGTTACCAAATTTGATTCACATAGATATGGAAGATGTGTGAATCTAAAAAATTAGAATCATAGGACTCAATAGGTGAAGACTTTAGAGTTGATATGCTCTGAAAATCGTGGGAAAGTCTTGGAAAAACCACTTCCCGTAGTGGGATTAAATAGGAAAACTTAAGCCCTAAAATTCGGAACATGATCTGAACACGATCTGTTTGAAATTATCCTCATAGGATCGGTCCGGTCTCTTTAGGCGGATCGGTTCGGTGACATCGGATCGGTTCCTTTTTAAAGGCGGATCGATCCGGTTGGCTTCGGATCGGTTCGGCTTTTTAGCTTCATCGGTTCGCTATGGATCCGGGGTACACTGGCCTCTCCTCAGCAGGCGGATCGGTCCGGTCTCTTTAGGCGGATCGGTCCGTATGAACCAGATCGGTTCTTTTATCTGGGCCGGATCGGTCCGGTCTGTTCCCTGATTCCTTTTCTACCTTTGATATTCGGATTCCGTTGATGAGCGTATGATTCTTGAATTTTCTCAACGGTGTAACGGCGTACGACATATAAAATGCTAATGGACAAAAATGTCCTTACAGGTCACCCTTTGTCAAAAGTTGGTCATAGTCGACCAAGAACTGCAAAATGGAATATAGACAACATTAGTATGAAAATTGTTCAACAAAAAATATTGAAATAAATAAAGGACCAAAATACTTACAAGTGCTGCTAGATTATGGTTATCCCTTTCTACCAAACGGGATCTAAACAGCGAGGTAGAAATCGAACTATCTACTAAAAAGACTCTAGCCTCAATCAACCCTTTATCCAACCTAAGGCTCACTACCATAGAGGCAAACTCAGCACCACCAAGGTCGATAGGGGATTTTTTGGCAAGTTCCTGTTGACTGGGATGACCTCTCTTTAAGCTCTTAATCTGAGGTTAAATAGTTCTTATTTCATCCACAATAAGGACCAAAGGCTTCTTGTCAGTATTTATATTCTTCTTAATAAGAGGGGGAGAACTAGTCAACAAGTTGGGGATTCTTATCTTCACCATTTTCGCAGAAGGTGAAGTTAGGATGGGTATGATATCAAGGGATTCGAAGGAATATGGTGTTCCTTCTTGTGAAAACTCTTTCTATAATCCAGTTAACTGAATAACAAAGAAAGTGGAAATCAGTTCCTCATCCAAATTTATGGGGGACTGAGGCGGAATAACTGTTGGTTGAGCAATAAATGAAGTGATGGAGCTCTTGTATTCTATAATAACGTAGGCTGCTCAGGAATGTTCTTCTCCCAGTCTCTGGTGAATGGCCCACAATTATTTAAGATCGTCAATATTAACTTCCCCTTCCTTCGAACAATTCTTGTTACTTTCCTCTGGACAAGAACATAGCAAAGCAGTTAGCCGGCATATCATCAAACAACTATTACACAAGGAAAGAAGTTGAAAATAAAAATATTGTATGACTTATGCCATGCCCTTACCCGGGGCACCTGGTTCTAATATATCTTATCCCTCAGGAAGAGGTCATATTTCCGGCTCTTCACTAATACACCATAGTCCCAGTAATCCTTGTTCGAATCTGGCAAATTGACCATTAGTGCCCTATTGGCCTGCCTAGTTTTCAAATAATAGGTATTGTCACTAGTGGTTCCCCATTTGTGACCAAACATCAACTCAAGGATGCCAATATGAGTCCTAAGTATTTCATTCAATCTATTTACACCATTCACCATTCTCCATGTATTGAGGGCTACCTTTGTTGGGACTAAATCAAAATATTGACAAAATTTAAGAAAAAATGGATTTTGGGGGAAAGTGATGTCACATTTAGCAATGAATAAGGTGGGGATCCAATGAGCCTCAGCCAATGATAAAATGTCAACAAGACCACTTGTTATTTCCAGACTCAACCAAACAAGGATTTTTCTTCTCTCCCTAAACTCCTCTAAGGTACTTTCATCTATAATATACACCATTTTTAAAAGGAAGAAAATCAAAAGGAGGAGGAAGAAGGGAAGAGAGATTGTAGATTTTGAGAAGAAACGACAAAGAGCAAGCAGTAGAAGCAGAGAAAAAAAACCTTGTGAAGAAAAAAGAAACCCTCCGTACAGAGTTTGGTGATAAAGAGAAAAGTGGGAAAACCTTTGTCCTTTTATAGTTTCACCTTGGAAGTTAAAATGTAATAATTAACTGAACCAACAATCAAATCCTAGACGGTTGCATGGCTCCTAAGGACGTAAAAAGACCAACATGCCTTTTGACACTTCATTATTTTTCAAATTATTCACAAAAATGCCACTGCTTAATAAACTAATGAAAAATTTACAAGTCTTGGAAGTCGGTTGCCGACCACCATCATGCTTGAGAGCCGAGTAACTTTTTAGAACTAATACTCCATCCTTTTAACAAAATATTAAGCATGGAGCATTAAGGGCTATTGTTGTGAGATAAATTATTCATGCCACGCGGACCTATGATGTTGGAATACCTGTCCTCATAAGTGTACACCTCAGCTCTTTATTTATACTTTGTTGGCTCCAGAACAACTTGGTTGGCGTACCGTCCGACCAGCTTAAGAAGATAAATCATCAGGAAGAAAAAATTCATTCATATGGGAATTATCAAGAGACATTCCACACGTGCCCTAGAATATCAATAGTCTCATTCATTATGTACGGATATAAATGCCTGGATATAAAGGCATTTCACACGTGCCCTAGAAGATCAATAGTCTCATTCATCATTCATATGGGTATGTGTATATTTATTCTTATAAATATCTTATTTTCCTTAGCTAAAGGGACAAGTCTTGCACAGGCACGAAAATTATCTAAAATTTTATGTAACTATCTTCAATTGTAATACCATAACAGTGGACGTAGTCTTTCCTTAAGCTGAACCGATTTTAAAATCTCTGTTTCTCTTTGGTATTTTCATATACATTACTCAAATAATTATCTATGATTACCAAGTTGGTGGTTCTTACCTAAGATAAAGTTTCTACCAACTTGGGACATCTTCAATACATATAGATAGGCTTTAGTACATAATAAGTATACATACCTATTTTTTTTAAATAGTAAAAAAATTATGCTTCAGATTAAATTTTTGTATGACTTTTAAATACTTCAGGGGACCCATATAAAAAAATCATCCCAAAATAACCTTTTTTGCTATTATAATAAAATCGGTCAAACTTTCGCAGCTTTTACAACACTTTAAAAGATGTGAAAGTTTGATTTATTTATTTTTAAATAGCAAAAAAGTTATTTTGAGCTAATTATTTTTATATGAGTCCATGGAAATGTTTTAATAGCACACAAAAAAACTCAACTCAAAAATATATTTTTAATATCTAAAAAAATAATAATTTGCATCAACGGTATGTATACTTGGTATGTATGAGAGTCTCCTCCCCCCATATATATATATATATATATATGTGTGTGTGTGTGTGTGTGTGTGTGTGTGAGTACAAAAATTATCACATGAAATGATCAAAAAAGATGAAAGTAATCTATCACGCACACAAAAATAGATATATGTGGTTGGGCAACTTGCCTACGTACACATAAAGGTTACTAAGTTTTTATTAATGTCTCCCAATGCTCGAGGTTACATCCCATTTCCTCGGTTTAGGGTTTACAATTTATAGATGTGTAAATTAAGAGATTGAGTTGTCAAGTAAATTAATTAGATCGTGGATAACTCGTGGTGTCCATGAATATCTCCTTCAAGATTGTTAGTAACCCATTTGAGTATATCCTTATGCATTTAAATGCATATTAAATGCAAGAGTCTTTAATGAATAATTGATTTGGGTCGAGAAATCCACTCTCCATGTTGAGCTGGTCGGCTATTCTCTAGGGCTAACGTAAATGATTCTTCACAATTGCCCCTAAAATTTTTGGGCTGAATATTTGGGCAAATAGATTTTAATTAAGTTCAAAGCCCATGGCCTAAAACTTATTCTGTAAGCCGGAGTGGCGGACTTGAAATTTTGTGAATTTAAGAGGGCACACTCGTTCGAGGTCAAACACTATGGGAAATTTGTAGTTTTGTTAAAGTAGCATAGATACGTTGGTCCGAGCAATCATTTGAAGAGCTAAAATTCTCCTTGGTTCCTGTGCTCCATTATTAACTCGAGGTTCAAAAAGGGATACATCACCTTCGACCACAATCTTTGAAACATTTCTTCGTCTACGAAACTTCAAGTGTCTACTTCCTCTGTTTTTCATATTCAGAGCTCCCATTGATTCCTTTAAGTTCCTCTCACCTTCTCTTTGTTTTAACTTCTTCGATTATTCATCGTTTTTCACTAGAGCTTTTTTTCCTTTTTATCATCCATGGCACTACTAGATAAAAAGTCGATAGTAAAATTTAGTAAGTCTTACAATATTCCTGATTGGGTGGAAATCGACTATGCCCCCATCCCTAGAGATGTCCGTGACATTAATGCCAAGAGTTGGATTCACACCCTCCTGATTACCCGTGGGGTTTGACATTTCCTCAAAACCTCTTTTTCTAATTTTCTTCAAATACTTTGATGTCGTCCCTGCTCAGTGTGGCCAAAATGTCTGGAAGATTATAAATGGGCATTATAGAATAAATGTGTTGTATATGACCAATTTAAGACTTGTTGAGCTCGGCTACTATTATGTATGGTCGCGCATCTATGAAGATATTTGTACTTGAAGATGAGAAGAGAAGATAGGCTTTTATTTGTAAATCTCCCTGATTTTCATAAGGATTATTGGGGTCATGGTTTCATTGAACAAATTGGTGACATCCCCCCTATCTAAGGGTTAGAGGTATCGAGGCCCCTGGATCTTTGACCTGGGGGAAGAACATAGAGGTCATTTTCTCTTTTCTTCAATTTTCTTTCTATTATTTTTCTTTTCTTTTGTTCACTTGCTCACTACTTCTGTTCCCTATCCTTTGGCTTATACTTTCTTTCTATGTTTTGCATCCCACGATAAAAATGAAGAACCTGACTTAAGTGAGGTGAACGTTGATAATATCCTTAAAGCTTGGAGACCTCAATAGAGACTTCCATATGGAGAGCATCCTCGTTATGCATCTTATTTTCTAGAGTAAAAGAACACCACCAGTAGTTTCGTTGCTTGACCAGTTGATAAAGTCCCTGACTTGAAAATTCTTAAAGTAGGGCCCTCTGAACCTATTGTGTTAGAGGAAGAGAAAGAAAGAAGAAGAGGAATGAGAGGATGAAGAAGAAGAAGAAGAAGAAGAAGAAGAAGAAGAAGAAGAAGAAGAAGAAGAAGAAGAAGAAGAAGAAGAAGAAGAAGAAGAAGAAGAAGAAGAAGAAGAAGAGGAGGAGCAAGATGTGGCACCCCTGTAAAAATGAGATTAATAAATATTAATGATGAAGATCAAGTTGTGTTGTTTATTCGAATAAAATCTTTGAAGAGAACATACGGGTATTCCCCAAAGGCTAATGGATTAAGATCGAGAGCCAATGGTAAGGATAAAGGAAAGGAGAAGAAGAAGAAGATGAAGAAGAAGAAGAAGAAGAAGAAGAAGAAGAAGAAGAAGAAGAAGAAGAAGAAGAAGAAGAAGAAGAAGAAGAGAAGAGGAAAGAGATAGAGAGAAGAAGGTAGAGGCCAAGAAGAGGTTGGCCTTGAAGGCCCTATGAATTTCTTTACCACTACTATTGAGGGGTCGAGTGTGGCTTACACCCCCATTCTTTCCCCTGACCTGCTAAGGGGGTCGTGCTCACGACTGACCATGAGAGATCTTTGTGGCTGGGGTCAGCCCAGATGGCACCCAAGTCTACTCAAGGACTTTCTCTGGTTAGCTTCTTCCATTTTATCTTGTCCTTTTCCTCTGCATTTTTCTTTTCTGTACTAATCTTATTTTTTCTTTTTATGTAGTTTTTGGATGACTTTATTACCTTCTTAGATGGGCACACTAACCAGTCAAAGAATAACTAGGAGCTGAAAGATGCCCTGAAGAATTTTGAAAAAGACTTAACTAATGCCTACGCTTCTTTGGATTAGTAAAAGGATAGCTTAGAAAATGCCTATGCCAATTTCCAAGTAGCCAAGGACTTGGTGGTCACTGAGAAGGAGAAGATCACCAAAGAGAACCTGAGCCTGATCGGGAAGGTTCAAAAGTTAGAGGAGGAGCTCCTAACCGAGAAGGGAAGCAATTATACAGAAGGCTGGAATGCGAGCTACGTAGATGCTGAACTCTAGATTGAATACGTCAAAAAGGTATACTTCAAGAAAGGATGGGATCAAGCTTTGGGAGTAGCAGGAGTCCCCTTTAATTATGACCTCTTCCAGATTTACTCTCTTGGACCCAACCCACTTTCATAAGAAGATCCAAACGTTGGTTAGCCTACCAACCATATTGAGAATGAGTCTACTGAGGTCGGGATGACTGTCGACCAAAAAAGGAGGGTTACCGAAAAAGGGAAGGCAACAAGTATCTCTGGGCAGGTGAAGGAATAGGGTCTTTTAGTTGTAGGACTTTTTCTTTTTTCTTCTTCTATGACTTTTAATATTCTTTTTCTACCAGTTGTACTAGCCTTTATCCTCCCTTTATAAATTAATGAGAAAGGGCTTTGATTTTATTAATGCATTTTGCCCTTTTAATTATCCTGAAATTTAATTGCACTCTTATCTCTAATGATGTTTGTATCCCGATGAGGACTACATTCCCCCATAACTCAAAGTTAGGGAAGATTTTGGGACCAAACATCAGTAGCTAAGCTCGCAATACATTGATAAAAATCTGCAAGTCCCTGAGGGCGAGGACTGATCAGTACAAGGGCTAATCCAAGATGATTGCCAAGATAAAGGATGATTTCCACGTCATAGAGGACATAGTTTCATCGGTGAAAGAGTAGATGAATGGTTTGAGGGACAAGATCCTAGAGAGAAAGGAATTTATCAAGTGGGTGAAGTGATTCGATCCAATAACGATGCTCTGAAGGAGGTCACCGAGATAAAAAAAAAATGATGTACAAAGTGGATACATTATTACAGTCGGACTGTAAAGAGCCGTTACGAGGTTGAGACACTTGTTCAGAGTAGGCCCTCAAGAAGCATAGGTGGCTAGTTATAATGAGGGCTAGTCTGATGCACCAGTCAAGCTAAAGGAGGCTAAGGATGTTGCGTTCAAGCATGGGTGGTTGAATGCCCTCAAAGAAGTTAAGATTCATAAAGAATCAGACATAGCTTTGAAGTAGTGTTTATAACCGTGACATAACCGCGACCCCAATTGTCACGGTCATTGACCGTGACACGTCCGTGAAAACTTTTGTCGCAGACTTGTCACGGTCAATGACCGTGACAATTCTGGGCAGAATTTTAAAAAAATCTGCTGGGCAGTATGGCAGCGCCACTGCCCAGCAGTATATTTGTACCTGTTATAGCAATGTTGTACCTGTTCCAAACATCATATATCCAACACAAACTAAAGATAATGCAAATATATATTCATGACGATATAATCCAAATATTCAAAGTAAAAACAATATACATGACGATATAATCCAAATTTAATTAACATGGACAAACTTAAAAATAATGTTACTACACTTGGATAAAACTGAGGAGGTGAGTAGGCCACACGACATACGAATTGACGCACCCACTAATATACGTCGTGCCGCATTGTTCGCGCAACCACAATAGGGAGTTCTCCTTCCCGGGTATGACATGCGTGACGAGCACCCTGGACTCCATCTCTTGAAGCACACGTCCATGGACTATTCCACCCTCGACGATATTCGGGTCCCTCAACCCCAGCCCTATCCGCTGGCCATCAAATACGTCCAATATGAACACGCTCGGCCAACCAATTGTCGACAATGGATTGTTGGAGGGCGTCAAATAGGGAAGTGGATCGTCGAAGTACGAACGTGTCGGTGATGAAGCAGCGAGGTCCACATCCTCGTCATCCTGCGCCTCGTCCTCCCGCACCTCCTCCTCCACCGCCTTCTCCTTACCTTTCCCTTTCCCTTTACGGTCTCCACCCAACGTACGCTTCATGAATGCGTACATATCTTGGACCGTCGCCTCCAAACGGGACAGCTTCGCGTCGTGTGAATCCACCGTTCGAGACAACCCGGTGTCGCTCGTCTCCAATCCGATGATCCTATATTTGGCCACCCACGAGCTCACTCCCCTTGTCCTCCCTTTGCGATCAGAGCCAAGAACTTGGCTGAGTGCGTCTGTGGACAAAGATGCCTTGTCGGCATCAGGCTGCGACGCATGCACTTCCTTAAGCTTTGCCTGAAACGACAAAAAGCACATGATTAGTAAAATAAGTAAACTAAAAAATTATAACGTAATTAACAATAATTAAACTGTCGGATTACTTACAATCGTGGCCGCGACGCTCGGGGACACCTCCTTGTCCTTCCCCTTCTTCGTCCGAAGAGCCACATAAGTATCGAGCCTATGTGGCTTACCCCCTGGCCCACTCCCTACCCCCTGAAATAAAATAGAGTAAAGTAAAATTAGTATCGACCCCGTAAAGTAAAATAATATCCAATAATATATTTTTGTAGTTATAGATAAATTAAATCTTACCTGCATCCTATGCTCCACCTTAGCGTAAGAGGTCCGTCTGGAGTAGTGCACGTCCGTCTTTTTAGCCCGATTTTCCCTCCCCGATTGGTGAGATGCCAATTGTCGATCCTCGCTCTCATTGTCAATGAACTTTTGCCATTGTGCCAATGAGATCGGCTCCTTGGGCGGGACGGATCCGCGCCATTGTAAAATGGACTCTCGTGTTTTTCCAAAGTACCGTGTCTGCATATTTTCTTCCACGTCTTGTGTTTCTCCCTCAACTGCTCCAAGACGGAATCACGTAGCTTTGGATCCAAGTTGAATTGTTCCTGTCAAACAAATACAATGTTAGTTGCGAATAAATATAAATATAAATATAAATTGAAATATTCATATAAATATTACCTGTAGTACCGCCCAAACACCTAACTTGAGCTCATACGGCACCTCCTTCCAAGTCATAAACCCCGGGCCGATGACCATCTTTAGCAGCTCGAGGGATCTCGCTAAAAGCTCCGACTTGTTTTCGACGGTAATCCCAAATTTTCCATATTTGGGGAGCCTAGCGGCGGAGGAGCCCTCGTCGCCTCCGCTACCACCGAACCCAGACGACATCATCATAAACAGCATCATCATCTTCGCCTTAACATCTGAAGGAGACATTTTTGCTGTAAAAAAAATGTTATTAGTACAGATAAAAAAAAATGTTAATAGTACACATTTCGTTTTACCTAATTGAATTAATTGAATTAATAGTACAGATAAAAAAATGTTCCATCTATATTATAACGTATGTGTAAGTTCCTTCAATACCATTTCGTTTCAATTTTGTAATATTATGTTTTTTCCAAATATTTAAAGAGTTATTAAATGGGTGCCCCACCCCCACCCCCACCCACCGCCACACACACACGCACACCTACGCACCTACGCACACACACACACACACACACACCCCACCCCCACCCCCACCCCTACCCACCCCACCCCTACATATATGTTAGTTGATGCCATTATATTTTTACCCTAATTAGATTCTAAGGTTATCTCAATTTATATTTTAAGTTCGTATCCATTTGTGATGTTCAAGTAGTTTGAAATGTTGGAATTATATACTATTACTTTGACCGTTAGTTTGTGCACCAACTATTTTGTTTACCCGACCGATGAACTATTTTATAATCCTATAGAATTAAGTTTTAGAATCAAGGAATTGATCAGATATTCTTTCGAGTGATTTATAAATAATTAAATTTGAGTGCAATCATGATTATTTAGTGGAATGAATCGTGATTAAATAAATAAAGGATATAAATTAGAAGGTTATAAATTGGGATTTCCTAGTATTTACTTTGAATCCAGTTTATTTATTTATCTTTGGTCCCTAGTATAGTCATTGCCCAAGTAGTAGGAGCGAAACTCTATAAAACCCTAGTTTAGCTAAAGCCCGTGAATTATCCCTCCCCCACCACACACCACCACACACACACACACACACACACACACCCCACCCCACCCCATCCCCTGCCCCCCTCCACCACTCCCTCCCCCACCACACACCACCACACACACACACACACCCCACCCAACCCCACCCCACCCCACCCCCTGCCCCCCTCCACCACACACCACCACACACACACACACACCCCACCCCACCCCCTACAAGTCTAAGGATGTTCTTGATTAAACATGGGAAATCTCATATGGAGTTGTTTTGGTTTTCCCAGGCCTTCTTTTTATGCTGAACAACCACAAACATTCATTAGGGTTAAAAATTTGTAATGGGAATTGATTTTGGGTCAGTTACAAGCATTATAGAGTAGGTCAAACCCAAAATCCCATGAATCCTCCCATTTTTACCAAAATAAAAAGCAGTGCCAAATCTAACAGGTGCCGGATATATTTGGGCCTTTTTTGAATTGATTCAAACCAAGGAAGTAAGAAAGATGGGACAAAGTGAAATGATTCGAATTTGAATCGAATCGACTTGCGCCTTTAAGTCATTAAATTTGACTCTCTTAAGTTACCCCTCCCCATCATTTTTACAACGTTTCTCCCATACTCTCCCCAAAATCTCGGGACTTCCTTAAGTTCTAGCATTACAAAACCTTATTTCTCCCCCCAAAGAATTTCAAATATCCATCTAATAACTTATAGGTATGAATCATCCTTTTGTTTTTTCATTAGTGATTTATGGTGTTTATGTGTTCTTGCTAGGGTGTATAATTGTTTGCGTGTTTATTGATTCAACTTGCATATTAGTGTTAAAAATGCTTAATTCATGCTTTTATTTCCTTCAAATACAACACCACACACACCCCACCCCACTCCACCCCCTGCCCCCCTCCACCACCCCCTCCCCCACCACACACCACCACACACACACACACACCCCACCCCACTCCACCCCCTGCCCCCCTCCACCACCCCTACCCCAAAACACACCACCACACACACACACACACACACACACCCCACCCCACCCCACCCCCTGCCCCCCTCCACCACCCCCTCCCCCCTCCACCACCCCCTCCCCCAAAACACACCACCACCACACACACACACACACCGCACCCCACCCCACCCCACCCCCTGCCCCCTCCACCACCCCCTCTCCCACCACACACACACACACACCCCACCCCACCCCCTGCCCCCCTCCACCACCCCCTCCCCCCCTCCACCACCCTCTCCCCCAAAACACACCACCACACACACACACACACACCGCACCCCACCCCATCCCACCCCCTGCCCCCTCCACCACCCCCTCCCCCACCCTGCCCCACCCCGCCCCATCCCCCACACACGCACACACATATATATATACACATAAACACATAAATATACACACAAATATATATATAAATGGAAGAGAGAGAGAGAGAGAGAAATTGGACCTGAAAGTAGAGAGAGAGAGAGCAGCGTCGATCGAGAGAGAGAGAGAGGGAGGGAACGGTGGGAGGGAAAAAAGAAGGGGGAAAGGGTTTTTGCTGGAAAAGTTGTCACGGTCGTGTCAAGGTCATTGACCGTGACAAGAATTGTCACGGTCAATGACCGTGACAATTAGTTGTCACGGTCGTGTCAAGGTCAATGACCGTGACATAAAACGTGTGTTTTTTTGTCACGGTCAATGACCTTGACAAGGCTGGCCGTATGAAAGGTGACAATTTGCCCATTTTGGTGTAGTGTACTTGCATTACGTTTCATTCAGTATTTCCTAAGGATATTAAAGGTTATGGCTATGTCCATGAGGTGGTCGTCTTTGTTCTTACTCTTGACTAATATGTCATCGATGTAGACCTCCATTGTGTCTCCCATCCGCTACTTGAACATTTTCGTGACCAACCTCTAATAAGTTGTGCTTGCATTATTTAGGCCAAACGACATGACCTTGTAATAGTACAACCTAATTGTGATTATGAAGAATGTTTTATCTTGGTCTGGACCGAACAACAAAATTTGATGGTACCCTGAATAAGTGTCCAAAAAACTCATCCTTTCATGTACTGCCATAATTTCAACTAGTTGATCGATCTTACGCAGTGGGAAACTGTCTTTATGGCTGGACCTGAAGAGGTCTGTGAAGTCAATACAGACCCTTTAATTTTTGGTGCTCTTTCATACTACCACTGGGTTGGATAGCCATTTTGGGAACTGAAATTCCTTTATAGATCCTGCATTCGAAAGCTTTCGTACTTCGTTCTCCACTACTTTAGCCTTATCGGGGGTTATTCGGTGCACCTTATAAGTGATCGACTTGAAGGTCGGGTTAACATGTAGATGATGGCAGGCTACGTTGAGATTAATCCCAGGCAAATCGTATGTCACCCAGGTAAAAACATCCAAATTTCTTCTTAAGAAGGCAATCAACTCTTTCTTTTCGTGATCAGTGAGTGCAACTTCGATTAGAAACTTTCTCTCTAGCACGTGGTCATCAACTCTAACTTCCACCAGGCTTTCAATAACCCTGTCATCAGGGTCTACCCTATTCTCCTCCACCCCTGGTCAGTCGTACCTAGTTGCTATTTAGAGGGTATAACCCCCTCATGGGCTTTTTCTGGAGCATTTTTTAGTTCCTTTTTCTTTTCCTTCATCGGGCTGATAGCTGGGATAAAGCACTTTCTTACAGTAGTCTGGTCGCCACGAATCTCGACCACACCCCGATCGATAATACACTTAAACCTCTGGTGGTAGGTAAATGGTACGGACCTCATGGTATTCAACTAGCATCTGCCTAAAATGGCATGACATGGAGACTCTATGCCTACCACTAAGAACCGACCAACGAAACTCTAGCCTCCATGAGGTCGGCTAGATTAAGCTTTAATTTGTGGAACAACTCTAGGCACATGAACTCTGAAGAGCTTCCCTAATCCACCAGCAGCTTGTCGACATCCCAATTTACAATTCTGAAGGTTATCACGAGTGGATCGTGATGTGGAGTCCTCCCTCTGATCAAATATTCTTTAGTAAAGATGATGTGTTTGGTGTATTCAACATCCTCTAGTCATCGACACTTTTTAATTTGACTTTTTACAGGGTCAATCTAGATTGCCTCGACGACAGTAGTGAGCTTCTTTAGCTCCATCCGAACAACGTTCTTTTGGACATGCTTTAGGTCAGACGCTTAATAGATCACTGTGAACTCCTGTCCCATTTCGTTATCAAGGAAATTATTTTATTTCTGGTTACCATTGGCTACGAACTTGTCAATTTTCTTTTCTAAGTATTCATTGAGATGCCCAGCTTGGGCTAACTCTTCCAAGCGTGACTTCAGAGCCTTGTAATTCTTAATTTTGTAGCATCCCTCCTTGTGGAATGCGTATCTCGACCCATTATTCCTTTTTATTGGGTCACCACTCATCTTCTTGGGACACTTGATGAATATTTGATCCTTGATCTTACTTAAGATCTTGTAGATTGGTTCTTTGATGAATGTGTTAGCATCTTAGAACGCCTTTGAAGGATCATCCATATTCTAATTCTTATAGCAGTTCTTGACCTCGTTCTTGTTCCCTTTCTTTGGAGTGTCATTTGTATCTCCTCCTTTATTTACCTTTGCTCGATCATTGTCCCTAAATTATAGTGAACCACATCCTCAACCTTAGTGTATTTATCAATAAGAGCCATAAGATCATCGATGGTTCTGGCTTCTTTCTTTGTCAGGGACTGGTGCAGCGGAGATGCGGTCGGTAGACCAATCCTGAAGGATGCAATGACAACAGGCTCCGAGAAGTCCTCCACTTTATTGTAAGCCTCCCAGTACCTCTTGGAATAACCACGAAAGCTCTCCTGTGGCCTTTTCTTTATCGTGAGCAGTGAATCCATCCTCTTGGGTGGGAGCTGCTGGTTATGAAGTGAGAAGTAAAGGCATATTCTAAGGCCTTGAAGCTCTTGGTTGACCTATGGGGTAGCTTCTCGAACCACTTTTGTGCTACATCACGTAGTCTGGAAGGGAAAATTCGACACATCAAGGCATCTTTATGTCTATACGGAAGCATTGTCTGCTTATACTACCGAATGTGGTCTATGGAATATGTCTTCCTGTCATAAATCTTGAACCTACAAATAGAAAACTCTTTAGGGGTTCCTCTTCTTCAACCGCCCTTGAGAAAGTGGATTTCATCTGAGTGTTGAGAGCTCCCCTTGCTATCTCCCTAGCAAGCCTTGCTCCTCGATGGGTTGGATCTTGGTAAATCTCTATACGGTCCAAAATTATGATGTTCACATACCGAGATCATTAATTCTGTTGTGCCTCTATAATCGGCCACGTTTTGATAGATCACGCTCTGACCTGCCATATTGGGATTTGTCTTGATCGCCCCTGGAGCTCCTCCCATGGATACAAGTATTTCTTTCCTTAGGAATAAGAGTCCTATCACGACGCTTCTTGGTATCTCTATGGATATCTCTCTCCATCCGTTCAAGTCGCCTTTATAGGGGAGTATTTTCTTCCACTTGGAAGCGTGTGGCTTCCTCTTATTCTTGAAGCCTATCTTCGTAAGCGTTGACCAACCTGGAGATCTGTGTAGATCTATGTGGTTACTAACTTTCTTTAGAAGGCTACCTTTCTTGGAAAAACTTGTGATTTGGTAATTGGTGAATCTCTGACCTGGCCCTAGGTGGGATTGTGTCATCCTGCACATTGTCAACCCAAGGCATGTTGCTACTGTGGTGAGATATTAAGGATTTTCTATTGATTAACGCTTTCGTAGGAGAAAGAATTATTTCCCACAGACGATGTCAATTGTGAGTACAAGAATTATCACAATAAATGATCAAGAAAGTTACACCAAGATGAAAGTAATTAATCACACACGCAACAACAGATATATGTGGTTTGACAACTTTCCTACGTCCGTGGAGATATTACTCTATTTTTATTAGTGTCTCTCAATGCTCAAGGTTACATCCCAATGCCCCGAGCCAGGGTTTACAATTTATAGATGTCTAAAATAAGAGATTGAGTTGTACAATTAACTCAATTAGATCATGCATAACTCGTGGTGTCTTGGAATATCTCCTTCGAGATTGTTGGTAACGAATTTGAGTATATCCTTATGTATTTACGTGCAAGTTAAATGCACGAGTCTATAACGAATAATTGATTTAGGTCGAGCAGTCCACTCTCGATGCTGGACTACTCGGCTATTCTCTTGAGCTAAAATAAATGAGTCCCAAATATATATATATATATATATATATATATATATATATATATATATATATATATATATATATATATATATAATAATAATAATAATAATAATAATAATAATAATAATAATAATAATAATAATAAGGAGTGGAATTATGCCACTATTCCATAAGTTGATAAGCTATGTAGAGGTGAGGATTTGGCCACATCACTCACAAATGAACGGTTGAGATCATTTCCCCCCATTACACTCATTTGCCAAACCCTAGCCGTCCTATCTCCACTCTCTCATTTCGTCTTTCCTAACAAACCTACACGACTTCTCATTCTCTCCCTCTGCCATGCCTCCCCCTAAACCCTACCCCCTCTCCTCTCACTTTCTCCCCCTCGCAAAATAGCATCCCCCTCCTCTCTACACCGTCACCTCCATCTCCTCTCCGCCCCACACCCACCATATATGGTGTGATTTTGCAATTTTCTTATGTAGATCTGCTTTCTTAGGGTTTTATGTTTATAGATTTGGGGGTTTTATTATTTTCGTATTTATTTTTGCAGATCTTCTTTCTTAGAGTTTTCATGTGGTTGATGGTTTGTTAATGCTTATAAGTTTATGGTTTATGCTTTGTTTTTGAACTATGAATTTTATTTTTACCCATCGTATTGCAGATCTACATAAGAAATTTGTAGGGTTTTGACATTTGAAGGCTTAAAGGTTTTGGCTTCTGATCAGACTTAATCCCCAACACCACTGAGGTAATACCCTATGTTTTGACACTAGGGTTTAGTGAATCGATATTTACTTATTGTTTGGAAAGCAAGCTTTTGTATCGATCTTGGTAATTTCACACTATTGTTTGTGTTTCAGATTGACAAACTTTGGAATTAGATCTTGGAGCTTGACGTCAAATTAGGTATACTCTGTCAGTTTTACTACATATCATCTCATAATACTAGCTTTAAATTTTATGTGGTGTGATATGAGGTTGAGGTACTTCTTCTACATTGCTGCCACGTCTTAGTGTTGGATGGGTCCACTACTTCTACATTGCTACCACATCAATTTCATTTCTTTTTTATTTATAGATTTAGTTCAGTTACACAATTGTTTTGTTTCAGGATTGTTACTTTCAATTATGTTATGTTATGTTTCAGGGTTTCTTTCACATTAATTGAGCATAACGCAGTGCAATAATTGATATAGAATTTTATGTTACCTTTGTTCAATACTTTAATACCTAATAAAATATAATTGTATAGGCATCAAGGTATTAGGTGTTAAAATGTTGCCCAATTATAAACTTTTGTGCGGTGACCCAATTATTTATTATACCTTTTTGTAGGTATTATTTGTCTGAATTTTATTATGTAAAAATAGAGGAATGGATGTAGTAATCAATAATTTGGTTTATTTGTACTTAAATGTGTAATTTTTTGTGCCTAGGTTTGTGACAAACCAAATGCACAATCGACATTTCATTATCCATTGATAATTTTTTAACCAAGTTGCCAAGGAAGCCCCCGCTTCTGTAATCATCTATACAACTGGATTCAAAGAAACTTTTATACAACAACTGATAGGTAAACTTATTTATTGGTTGGTATTTTTTGACTTTAGACTTGGACACTGCCGTTTCTTTTTCACACACACCCTCTGTATTATTCTACTGTTTTCATATATTGTAGTGTGATGATTCTACCTTTACTTTTATCTCATTGCTCTTAGTTATTTTATTTGGATCATGCATCTATGACATATATTTTTCTGTTTTTATCCCTGAAGTCACAGTTATCTATTTTCTCTGCTATTATCTCATTTCGTATGAGAATCGGTTATTATCTCATTTAGTTTGATAATTAGTGTAGTCTAATTGGATCCAAATGATTGATTGCAGTGGGTTTGTTTTTGGAGTAAAAGTATAGGTATTTTATTACTATATTATTGTTTTGATTTCAACTGAAGGTAAGATTTATTCAGGTATCTCATTTGTACCTCTTTGTTTTTTCAGGACCACAATAAACAATCAAGAACCACTATATGATATTTCGTACAAGTTTCAAACTCGAGGTGATATTTTGAGACTGCACTGCCCCCGTTGGCATTTTGTTGTTGTTTGAGACTTGGTTTTATTGTTGTTTGAGACTAAAATGCTCCCGTTTTTGGGCTTCCTATTTAAATAGGTTCGATCCTCAATGCTTATACAAGTTCTATCAGGGATTTAATATCCAAAGGGATCTCTTGACCAGTTGGAAAAATTGTTAGCCCACTTTTGGTCGGAAATCGCATACAAATGAAATTGGAACGTAACTATATAGATATTCAGGTCGAAGCTAAGAAACATAACAAATTCTTATTAAAACTAAAGTTAGTTAAGAAATCGAAGTCCACATTTTTGTTAAAACTGAAGTTAGTTAAAACTGAAGTTACTTAATAAACTCTACATACGCACTAAAAGTGAGAATTTTTGGCATTTTTGTTTGATGCAGAGAAATATTGATAGTCTTAGGCAATAGTGAGAAAGTGACGCTCAGAGGCGCATGTTCTATATTTCCATTGTAGAAATGAGAGATGAAAATTGAAAAATGAAAAATAATACATATACTAATAAACTTTATATTTCCTAGGCTACAACGATTCTACTCGACTTTAAAGATGGAGAGTGGAAAGAGGCTTTTATCCAGATGGATGAGGAGCCAACCAATGAAAAAGGATTATGGAACTTTTTTGGAGATTAATAGGGTAACATTTCAATAACGTATGATTAATGGAGAATAACATCTTTCTCATATAAGTTCTAGAGGTACACAAAATCTGGTATCCTGTTGGTTCACAAAATCTAACACGAGATGGTTTACTGTGTATGGACTTTAGACTTTAGACTTATGAAAAAATGTGGTGTCCTGTTAGGACACAAAATCTGTTGTCCTATTAGTACACAAATGCAGCACATCTCATTATTGAAGTAGTACAGTGCCTAAATGAGCTAAAGCAGCATGCAAAAGCAACATACCTCATTTTAAAAATTGTTTCTTCAGGTTGGTTATGTTGATTAGTTAAGGTGTAAATACAAATGTGGACATTTATTGGGTAAATTCTTCGTGATTGCATTTTAGTTCGTAAGCATTTTTACACTGAATTTTAAATGCCAACAAGATGCTTGACAAGATGAACTTATATATATTTGTATTACTATTTATGTTTTACACATCACAGGAGCAGATTATATTCCACAGATAATATAGTAAAGTGCGAGGCTACTCCCATTATCTATCAATTTTGCTAATGCACTTCCTGCATAAGTCAGTATCATTGTTGACTGACACTTTCTACATATGCAAGAATTAGCATGCCTACATGGGTACAAGATCATTGAATCATATTTTCTACAGTTAAGTTCAAATTTAATGAGAATGAGAGAAAATTAGAATTTGAATTCTCAAGCCATTTCACACATCGTATTTGCTATGCATTTCATATGTATATTTCAATGACATTTCAATAAGTAGGTAAGTTTTGACATCTGTTTTTGTGTGCAATCCACACAATTAACATAAATTTATTTCTAAAAACTTTTTACTACATATATATATGATACTTGATCGATAAGGAAGTTGATTTTTTTTTTTTGCAAATACGTTGCATACTTATTATATCTGATCAACAATGAAGAAATTAAAAGACAAGACTGTCATAAAAGTCGTCCCAACATGACAAACTGTGTTCATTTCAGGTCATTAGTGTCATTTGTGATATTTTTCTATTATGGTGGATTTAAAGTTAATGAGGACTGTTAAACAATTCAGCTAAGGCGTGATCTGTGTGATCCTTACGATGCAAGAACAATCAGGTTATTTCATTCCCTATTTTTTTACACTCCTTTAATAGTTTGTAGCTTGAACTCCTGACCATATTATTTAATTTAGCCTTCTTGGTTACATTTTAATATTTATGCAGAGCTCAAATCATAGAATAGGCGAAGTTTTTTAGTTAGTGGTGTATGTTACCAAATCTTCACATTATCGTGGGTATCTTCACATTTTTAGTTAGTGGTGTATGCTACCAAGTATTATATTTTGAAAATTTTGTGCTTAATATTATATTCATAGACAAATACCTTATTTAAGACTACAACAAATAGTATTTGTATAACCATTATCTTTGTTTAATAATTTATGGATGGAATCATTTGTAATAATCATCACTTTCATCTTGTGTGTAGGCGCATGTGCGTGAACAGATCATCCTTTTAGCTGTGTTTTAGGAAGAAATTTGGCTAATGTGCTAGAATTTGAAGCTGGGAAGTGCCTTTACAAGGCCTTGATGAGGTGATGTGCTGCAGATCCGAAGGTAGACAAATGGCTCCTCAAGTTACAGGAGAAATTTATAATGATTTGTAAAGGGGGATGATTTGTGCTGGGTGATGATATATAATGATCCGAAGGAACTTGATTCTGAATCTGCTGTGAAGTCTAGGGGGAAGTATAGACGAGGGGAAGACTTAATTGGTCTAAGGTGGAGACATCATCTTTTTCATGTTCAATGTCTCTGGTTGTGGGAAGAAAAAGACATCTGTAAGAGCAAATAGGAGGTTGAGATTTCAAAGTCTATGAGGTACAAACACTTAAATTGATCGAGTGTAGTCCCATAGTTACTTATTTTATATGCTCATTGCGTACCAAACACTTAAAAAGTTTTTTCATTTCATTCCTTCTTTTCTTATAACAAAACTTCTAAAGTTGAAATTTCATGTTGAAATAATTTTGTTATTGTTGATTTGGTGAGCATATATGACTATAGTTTTCTCACATATAATTTGTTCTTCGTAAGGAGTGTATATATGAACAAACATCGTTATAGTTGCACATGGGTACATTTTTTAGGCATGTAGAAAGATGCCATCTACTTTTTACAGACAACTCATTTCATGTTTTTGAATCTTATTGGAAGTATTTAGAAAGATACCTGTTACTTTGTACATCGTTACTTTGTATATATAACTCATTTACTTGCTATAGGTGGTGTGAATATCCATCCGATAAGTTTGGACCATGAATCTTTTACTAGCACCATGTACATTGTGGTGAAACACAAAGTGCATACTACAATGATATATCAGATTCACAACTAAATCAGGATAAGTATACAACCGTGCCATCATCTTATATTTTAACAATTGGAAACATATCAAACTTTTACAATTGGAAGCAACGTTCAGTTTTTTTTGTAATATCAGTATTTCTCTCAAGTATACCTTGCCCCATAATTATTCATTTATTTAATTTTGTTTATATTTTCCTATAAGAAGTTGTAGGCTCAAAGATGGAAAAGAATGCTACTTTAAGAGGTGATTAATGGAGGCCATATATCGATTGAAACAAATATTCTTAAGAATTCATTGCTACATGAAGTGATGATTCGGGGCCCAAACAACAACGTGGAAACTTAATTCTCCATTGTTATGATTCAAAATTTCACTAATCATGCCTTCTTTTAGTTATGGCTATATCGTCTTCCATTTTTCGTTGAATACTTTCCATTTATTAAAGAATACTTGTAATTTTGGAACATTTTCCAAATGTATTGGTGTTATATTCATTTATTAATATTGTTACGAACTATAAGTTTTGTTGCTTGCTTATTTTTTAATTTCTTAAACAGGATAAATAGTCCAATAAGCAAGGTAAATTTTGTCAAATTTTCTAAATTGTTTACACTTTTGTGTTGTGAAATAAACTTCTGACTTAAATTATACATGATATAATATTTAGGAAAATTTTCTGGCACTGCGCTAGACCTCAAGTTGGTTATGTGACTTGCATTTTGTTGTCAGTGGGGAGACAATGGCGTTGATGGGTTTAAGTAAGTGAACTTTGATATTTTGGCATCTATTAGTTATTTATCTACATGTGACTGCATTTGTAGTTTAAAATTTGAAGTTTTAAAATTGAAAATTGAGCATAATTTTTTTTACATGTGCAAGTTTTAGTACTGTGAATTATATGGTATACTTTTTATGCAGGAAACTAAGTGAAGTTATCGGTGTTAAAGGCATGAGAATTCCTTAGCGATGTACACACACAGAGGTCATGAGAAGTACTTTCGGTGCTATATCTTACATGGTGAACTTATTCATGTTTTAACAGTTTTAGTACTATGTTCTATGTGCTACTATTATCATTAATAAAATGTTTACGCTACGAAGTCTAATTTTACTTGAAATATGGGAGACTTGCATACCGATTATTGGAAGATGAGCACTGGAATACCAAGTTACTTTATTATGTAGAATTCAAAACTATCTTTCTTGCTTATAAGGCTCATCAAATTGGATATTGAAATATTATAAAGCTCCTATAGTTTTAGTGTTAATAGGATTCAAACATTGGCTTCTATAAAATTTTTGTAGTTTTTTGTTTTGCTAAATCAGGTATTTGCAAAATCAAATATTATGTTTACACATCATTGCTTTTTGTGTAAGGATTCTCTTGGCTGCTAGACTATCCCATAGTCCCAAACGTTATTTGGGCAAACTAACATCATCGCGAAAGAACAAGGTATGTTATTCTACTTAAATCATGTTCTTAATACCAAAATTAAAAGTATTGTGTTTTAATTTAGTTATTTAATTAAAGAACGAGAAATAATCCTCATCTCTTGCTCTTCATTCAGGCTCAGTCTCTTTGTTCACTTGGTTTTGCAATATCATCAGGAATTAGCTTAAGTAAGTTGTATTCCTTTCCATTGAAATCATCTTAATACATAGAGAAGATGAATCAATGATTAAGATCCTAAAGTTTATTCTAAAATTCATCTCAGCTGTAAAAATGAACTCTCCAAGCAATCGAGGAAAACCTCTGCTACAGGTATTCCCCTTTTTATGTTCCCCTTTTCTATCTTATTTATGTTTTTTCATTTTATTTGCGTGCTTTGATTTTTGAGGTTATATACAAGATTGTACTTCCTTTTTTTTTATCAAAGGTTGGGCAACAGCCTATGTCGGCCCACACCTAGCTCCGCACTTCCTTTTAAATTACAATATATGTAGCTACGTCACAGATTGTATATAAAAATTATTTGAGAAAATGAAACAAAATTACACGAGTGAAGTATCAAAAACACCTTTTCTGATGTAAAAGTGATAGAAGGTTGCAGTGCATTAAGATATAAAAATCAGGTTGAAGTGCAACAAGGTTGCAAATGGAGTTAATATGTTGATTTGGGTACAAACAAAGATACTTTATGAATCTTATAAGCTAATACATACAAATACACAATTTCTATGTAACTGACTACACAAAAAATGTTTTAATGTTACTGGTAAGAAGTGTTTATCTCATATGAAATTATTTGTAAGATATATCTCATGAAGTAGGCTTAAAAGGCATCTTTGGATATGCTAATTCTAAGGTACTCTCTCCCTAACACGCACACGCACTTTTTTGCGAATGACGTTACCTTCTTTAGTATGACACAGAGCTTTTTTAGCGAGAAACATTACTGCTCAGTAGCCATTTGAGGCAGCTGAGCAGGTTATTATTTGAGGAAGGCCATTTACGGAAGTTGAGCAGGCCATTTTAGCAAATGAGTAGCTGAGGCAAGTCATTTGAGGTACGATTACCATGGAGGAAATATTGTTTAAAACTTCAAGTGTTGCTATGGAATGAAGTGTTGCTATTTTTCTTTTGATTTGGTTTGAATTTTGTATCATAACACTTTGATAATTGTCCGTTGTACAATCACACCCAGTCGTTGGATTTACGTTCAAATCGGGTGATATTTTCATAAGATTATTGTTACTAATATATAAATTTGTGTTTAGGATTTTCATATTGCTTCGGTGCCCTCCCGAGAGCCATACGATTCAGAGGAGAAACCACATAAATCACTTAATGAGAAACAGCAGGAGTATCAGGATTTAATGGCGATTGTTGAAAGTCGAAAGAACCAACATTTTTTACTGGATAATTCAAACCATAGGCCATGCTATTGAGGTACTAATTATGAATTTACGTGCTATGATATTCTAATCAGATTGGGCTCTCTATAGCTGTGAAATAACTTGGCTAGATATTGTTCTGCTAATTTCAAATATTCAATAAAAAGTAAATGGTTAAAGTTGGGACAGATTACACTGTTTCTAATACTAACTAGGTTTCAAGGTATTTTTATATAAGACTTAATCTTAACCTTTTATGTTGAAATTAAGGGTTTCTATGATCACCCTACTACATAGAGTTTCTATGTAACTCTAAATGAGACGAATTTGTTTTAAACTGTGTTAGTTACATCACATGTTTGTATTCTGTTTCACAAGTACACATTGTGATCATTTAGCAGTGTATAGCTCCAAGAATGCGAGGACAATCAAGGTGCTCAAGTTATGGGTACAATCCATCTCCTTCAAATTTATACTTTTGGTGTTAGATTTTCTTGATTTAAAAGATGATTTTCATGGTTTTTTAATATTTGGATAGGATAATTGAGCATTAATAAGATTTGGATAGGGGAATGTGTAGCCACTGTGCTTAGGACTATTTTGAACAATTTTCTTTATTTAGATCTCTATTGATGAAGTAGTTGAACTATATGACTTTTCCAAATCAGTTTTCAATTATGTGAGGGGCTATTAATATAGTTTCTCTTTTGCAGGTGGACTGAAGATATAATAATCATTACTGCGAACAGGTGGAAATGGTGAACTCTTTTGACGTAGTTATGGGGTTTGGAGCTGCAATCCAATACACATCTCGCAGCTTCGTCATGGCTTTTTGAGCATTTTCTACACCCGTATGGTCTATTATTGTTGTTGTTATTATTATTGTGGTATTTTGTATTGTCTAAACAGGGTGGATAGTCATATAAACAAAAGAAACTTTGTCCAATTTTTTGTAACAGTTAGTGATATTAAAGGTTGAACGATTCAATGAAATGATTGCGAAATTAGTTATGTCGATCAAGATTTAATTATTTGTTTATGTATTATAGTCAATTGTTGGTATAACATTTTGTCAATATTTGATTTTCCCTTATAGATAATGAAATAGTATTTTATTTTTATTGATGAATAAGGTATATTTGAATATTGCTATTGAAGTATTTTTTTTATTTCTTAAAAAGTGGTGGATAGTCCTATAAATAATATGAATTATTTCCAAATTTGATGAATTTAGACTATTTGAAAGAATGTTGTTGCACTATTTGTTATTTGTTAAGCAGGATGGAAAGTTCTATAAATGAAGGAGATTATGACCAATTTTTTTTTTTTAAATTACACTTCGTTTTGTTGGGGAGTGATATTTTTGCAGTTTTTCAATTATATACGTTGAAATTTTTTTATCGTATTACGATTACCCACTTTGGAAATTTTCACCGTGCCTTCAGGCACGGGCATTCCGCTAGTATATATAAAAAGGAGTAGAATTTGGACACTATTCAATAAGATCATAAGCTAATTAGGGGCTAGGATTAAACCAGCAATGCAAGAATCCAATGGTTGAAATTAAAATACCCCTTTTACCATTTTTGCCCCTTAAATATTTGGTTTCCCCCTCTTTTAACACACTCCACTTTACTTCCCCCTTTGTTCAAAATTCAAAAATAAGGGTAGAATGGTATTGTTCTTATTTTGGTCTTACTTTTCAATCACTCTCTCTCCTCTCAGACATAACCCCCCGAACCACAATTACCCCCGCTCTCTCTTTTCGACTTCTAAGATGGCTTCTCTTAGGTGATTTTTTGTCATCTTTATTTTTCTCTCTAGATTCAGTTTTGGATTTATACAGTTTTACGAATTAATATACGGGTTTGAACCTAATTTATGTTGTTTTGGGGTATCTGATTTTTCTTCTAAATGCTCACCAAGATTCTATTATGTAATGGTTTTGGCAGTATCATTTGATTTAGTTACTTCTATTAATTTTGCTTCTTATATAGTTTTGGGGTTTAAAAAATTTATTTGATTTGGATTTGTGCAATTTTATAAATTAAAATATGGGTTTGAAGCTAATTTATGATGTTCTACTACTATTTTGCAGATTCAACACCAAGATTTTGTTTTGGGGATATCTGATTTTGTGTGGGTAGGAGAAAATGGCCTACTATGTGTTTGTCTGAATGCCCCAATGACCTCTATATTATTGTTGTGTATTTATTGGTATAATAATAAAATATTCAAGTTTATGTATTCATTAAATGTACGTCTTATACATTTTTGATGTAGTTCCACATGAGTTTTCACATATTATGAGTTTACACATGTGTTTGTTCACCATATGTTTGAAAAAATGCCTAAAACAGCGTTTTCACTCATCACACCATTTGACTAATTTTCTTAAGGACCGTCTTACTTTGTACTTATAGGTCATGGTGAGAGCTTTATTTGGTAACCTTCTTCAAGTGAGTATATTGTGTTATTATCTCTTTTGATGTATGATATGGAGTTATTTTGATTGTACCATAACGATCTTCATGCGTGAATAGTTGGGAGCAAAGAAAGAGTGGCATATGATAATGTGAAAGGGCAAGGCATCTAGAAGGGCGGGCAGATTGGATGAGCGAAAGGTGTCATGCCATAGAGTACAGAATATCGAGTCTCAAGTAAGAAGATGCACCTCCAATAAAATTAGTTTGTGATAAGTTCATATTTTTTTTCTTTATTCTACTTCGTTGGTATAATGTACGAACATATTACATTGCCATTGCATGTTTGAAGAAATGTACTTACGTTATAATACCTTTTAATGGTTGTATGGTACATTTCCCATATCTTTGTTATGTTAATTGCTCTCTCTTATCTACTGACTTTAAGTTGAACATCAAGTAGATGGTCTCAAATACCACCTATTGAATTTTCATTGACTTTATCTATTCAATTTTCATGTTTTTTAATACTTTATAACGTATCTTTTTTAGATTTATATAGATTAATTGGGGAGTTGTGACTGGTATGATAATTACTGATTTCTCATTGGTAAGGAAATCAACCTCATATTTCAAAGTAGATGGTCTCGAATACCAGATGTACATGTATAGATTTAGAAATTACACTTGAGGAGTGTTGCTGTAATCACTCGCAAGCACAACCGGTACATTACTCCATTTTTCCAAGGGCATTTAAAAATTCCCAAAGTTCTCCTTCTCTTATGTATGATCAGAGGCTTTCCACTTAATTAGACAAAAATCTCATCTCACTTTTGATGTTTAGAGAATGAAAAATCTGTTAAGGACTTTTTTTTATTGGTAGGTTTTTTAATTTACTGCATCCCCTTTACTTACTGGCATCCTAACCGCTTGAGAAATGCAAAGGTGGACATTTTAGTACGTTTTTCAACCTCTAGTGGTATACAAGTCACTAATTTTGTGTTTTTTTTAATTGCAGCTACTCCCTATTTCTAGGACTGAAGCAAGAACTGGTATAATCCAACTAATCTCATACACGGTTGTAACTGTGTAACTGAAGTAAGGAAAGAAGCAAGGGTTGGTACATCCGAATATATCTCATATATAATAACTGTTTAAATGAGGTCTTCAAGCAGTAACTGATGTGCCAACATCAATACTGCATGCCAGACCATGTTAAACGTGGAGAAATTGACTTTAAAGTCAATAGTTCATTTTTTTCATTACGGGATTTGGTTTGGATAAGCTTTTTTCTTCAATTTTTTTGTCTATTCTGATTGTGTCCTTAGATATTTATAAGGACATAATTATATTGTTGCATAGACTTGAAGACTATGGTCATAAACGATTCTTTATTCATTTGGTTGTTTTGTCCATTTCTTTAGGTGATAAATTACTTATTAGTTAGTATCCGTTACATTTAGTTGTTTTCCTATGCAATCAATTGACTTTTTAGGCAGGAGTTTCTATATTGCACGCCCCTTTATATGTAGGAGTTTCTATTGTGTATTTTTTTTAATTCTCTTTGAATCCTCATTTCCATCAACAGTTGGCAGTGTGTACTCAGTTTCTTACATTTTATTGTCACACCTAAGGGGGTGTTTTCCATTTCAAACTAATTCGTCTGTACAACTTGGCTTTAATTGGCGTGAATCATTATTATGAAAGGTAAACTCGAAATATCATTTACATTTCATTGACTACTGTGTGCAACTTTTGTTCTTTTGTTTAAGTCTTATTATGGAATCTCTGAGATACAATAAAAAAATACTATAGATTATCCGATTGATGTTTATATTTTAATGATTAGATATTATGAAGCTCTCGGTATTTTTTGCCCATGTGATTCTTAATGGAATTTTCTTTACAGCTGTTCCTAAAATTCTATATTGGTTCAATTTTGATTCGAGTTGTGAGGATTTCTAATACAATAGAGGTAAGATTCTTTACAAGTGTGTCAACATGTATGTTTGTTTAGAGTCTCTACTATTTTACATATCATTCTTAGTTCTTCGGTTTCAATATCTATGTTGAATTACATTCCTAAGCATATTTTTTTTTGTTTTAAAAAGAATCGATAATACACTTTGTGATCTTTATATTTTCTTAATTTCCCAAGACTTTTATATGTGACACATTAGTTTTGAGGTTTACGATCACTTGAATTTTTTTTTAACATTGGTCTGCGCTATATTGTGTTCGTCTTAAACAGATTATTAAAGAAGATTGTGATTTTAGTTGGAATTATTTTAGTTTTAGTTGGGTATACAATTTGTATTATGGTTATTACATATGTTTAGGTGAACTACTCGACCTTTCAAACCAGATATGTAACATTTTATTTGAGGTTAAGTTACTATATATTTATTGGCAATGTAGAGTTCGACAAGTTGTTATTATCTCCAATATAAGCCTTAATGATAACTACATAACTAATGGTAAGTGTGTGATCATTGTGTCGTTCATATTTGCTAAGAAAGTATTTTTTTACTTGGCGTATCGTAGGTTCAACATATTTTTTCTGCACTATGTGCATCGTCACTAACACATTGGTCACAATGTCAACATCTTGCTTTTATATGTTGAAATAAGAAATACACCAGCATAAGTAGCTTTTTCTTTTTATTTTTTATTATGATACCAAGTATGATTGATTCTTAAGTGTTGTGGTCGAGTGATATGTCATAGTTCGTACTTTTTGCCTTTGATTTTTACCTTGCGTTTTCTTAAAATTCAAGGTACTACACGTATACATAATTGTCTTCTTTCTAGTCATATCCACATATCTCCTTAACAATAAACATGTTGTAGTCATGTATTTACATCAAACTCAAGTGCACTTATAACAAGAAATGTCATGACGTGCTTTTGTTCTTGGCTGAAGATGCTGCAGTCACTCACTTAACCTCAAAGCAAAATATCAATCATGGCGTACACAGCCATGAAGCCAGCCAAGATAAGTTTCGGGAAAGTGTGTGCTAATTTGAGGTTACCATTATTGATTTTTAAATCTGCCTAACTGTTTCCTTTATTTCTATCTTCATTAGTTGGCTGGAGACTCATTTGTTTTTACTACTCTGTTCAGTCGATTTGGAATTTACATTTTAAGCCTTGGTGCTGTGACTCTTCATGTTTAACCACAGGCATGGTTGAGTGTACCTTCCTTGGGCATATGTGTAAGCTAAATACTTCATTAGGTTTGTGGTTGCATTTGTAATTCTATATCAGATCTGAAAGCTATGAATGGGGGTTTCTTTCTTTTAAGACATTGTTCTCCCCCTATTCCAATCCATTGTGCTTTTTTGAATCGTATATATGTCTACAGTATTGCATTACTGCAACTATTTTTTTGAAGGATGGAAGCCCTGATTCTTGGATATGTTCATTTGTGTATTTGGGGTTGCTGACTTGATTTTTTTATCAGGTGTTTGACATCTCTGCTTTACAAATATTTTCTCCAAACTAATTGGGCTATTTGCTCTATGGTCGTAGACAGTTGTGGGAGGTAATGTTCTATTTTTATGTGATTTAGTCATAACTTTTTTATGCGAGTGTTTGAAGTTTAAGACGTGATCAATTCTTGAACAAAAAACTTTTAATTCATTTTGCAGTTGCTGACATGTTGTACTTAAACTCTGGATCCTTTTTTGTTTGAGTTAGGCCAATGGCAGGTTCCATTGAAGTGGATTCGAGATATTTTTCTCTGTATTTATAGTGGATTCCAAGTAAAAGATTTGAAAATAAAATCCAAAAGATGTACATTCGAAGGTAGGTAGTCATGAAATCCCTAATCAAGGATCTGAGAAATCTTATTGTCCTTGGAGAGGTAAATCCACATTCTCTTTGGTCTTTGCTTGGTTTGTGTTTATGTGACCTTCTGAAATCCCAAATTAGTAAATTCACATTCTATTTTAACTTGGTGAAGAATATTAATCTAATTTGATTTACCTTATAAATAAGCGAAATAATACCATGCACCTTCTATATAAATAAGAGAAATAATACCATCCACTTTATGTGGCACGCATTAGAATAATATTGTTATGTTAGTGAGGGACATGTACTACATCTGTGTCGTATTCTTATTGGTGTTGAACGCGAACACATACTATTATTAGTGTATGATACCATTTCTATATAAACCAAGGGTCTAATATCAGATTTAACGACACAAACATATATAAGACTAAAAAAATAAAAAGAAAACCTTTTGAAATATTTACAGCTATTTCTATATCAACAACGTTATGTGAAACATCATTAAATTGTATTCAATTGACTAATTTACAGTTGTAAAGAACATTATTATATACCAACCTTTGTGGAAGTGTTTATTCAAACTACTACAGATGCAATTAATAGGAACTGAGAGAAAAGAGAGGAAAGAGAGTAATGTTGAATAAAGTTTTTGTAATGTTTTTAGGTATTTTTGCGGTTTGCGTTTCTACTTTTTTATTTTTTTTCATCAATGTTGAATGTTAATGTATGAACTTACACGTTCACAGTTGAAACAACCACCTATTTGAAGACAACACACACAACATAGGAGGATTTGTTCAGAAGTTTTCATTATTTATTTTTGATAAATTTAACTATCTATGTATCCAGTCACCGAAGCTTTGATATAATATATAAAGTCGAGTTTAAAGGATGTGACTAATCGATTGTATGATTAGTTAGAATGATATCTCGAAACATAAGCCATGTATATGAACACATCCTAAATAAAAGGCGACAACTCTACATGAGATATTTTTTATAAACGAAATATGGACGCGATCATATTTAAATCGAAACAAAAAATCTTAGAGAATACAACAGCAATCATTCCAAGATATTTGCCTCATTCCCTTCACCACATTTCCTTTGTACTAAAATCAGAGGTACATAACAAGTATGATTTGTTTTCGCTGTTCACATTCATTGCATTCCATTGATATAACTATTACTGCATTTCAAACAATTGTCAAGTGTATATCATTTGGTAATTACTACATTCACTACATTTAACTAGCACTACAAGTATAACTACATTTGGAAATTTCCATAATAGTGTTCCATCGATTTAATTATCACCGAGTCACATTCATTATGTGCTAATTGTATATCATTTGGTAAGACATTTATATTCACGATACACTATACAATATAAAATTTTAATTAGCCCATCAACTAGAACTCAAATAATTATACGATCATAATTATTCAATTTTCTTCCTTTTTTTATTCTGCTAAATCGTTGTTATACTTTAATGGATGATTTTTTTGTGAAATTTATGGCTTTATCAGGTACTGATTGCGTCTGGTTTACAAAGTGACTCCATTTTGCCTAATGGCCCGACAGTTGAGGACCCACTGACTATTAATATACCTAACGGGAAATTAACTAGAGATCCTTCATAAAATTAACAATTTTCTAGCCTTATGCAAGGGACGAACATTACGATTCCAGTTTCTGTTAAAAAACAACCGTTACCTACAGCGACATCTGCTGAAAGATTGAATGCAATTGCATCTCGAAATGGCAGTCTACCTGCACGCAGGAAAAGAAAACCATGGTCTGCAACTGAGGATATGGAACGGATTGCGGCTGTGAAAAAATGAGGTGAATGGAACTGGGCAAATATTTTGAAAGGAGATTTCAAGAGTGATAGAATGGCCTTACAGCTATCTCAGGTAATTTTCTTAATCCCCGATATTCTTCACTTTCTGATCTACTTATGTCTTTGCTCTCATTTCACTATTCCTTTTATTTATCATTCATGCATAATTGACTCGATGGGTTGTTTTATATGCACAGTGCATTATTTTATCTGCGTTGGGTGAGTGAGGAAGATGCGAATATGTTTCTATTTATTGAGTTTCGTCATATTAAACATTTTTTTCCAACTCAATATTATATATAGTTGACAATGTTATATAGTTTCCAGCTTAATTTAGCAAACTTTGCACAACACGAACAAGAATCAACATGACCACTTGACAAGTCTAATCGTATACACAACATTTTTGTAATGTCTTGACAAGAGTATTTTTGTACATATTTCGTGTACAACATGAAGATTTTTATAATCCCATCTTTTTCTTTTGTATGATATCATCTTCTATTCTGCTTCATTTTTTTGCCGTATTTTTGTAGTGTATTTGATGTAATTTTGTGGTGGTGGGTTGGTTGCTTAGGATTTAGGTGGTTGTAGTTGTTTGAGTCCCATATATGCTTATGCTTTCAAATTATTTATTTTTCATATATGATATCTTAATCCGATTAATAATATTTTGTTATTACATTATAACATGAGATAATAATTTATCAGTTTTCGTTAAAATATAGTGAATATACTTTAGTTTAGTACAAACCTAAAAATAGTTAATGAATGTTCATTTAGTTTGAAAATCTTAATTAGTTTTTCCTTTATCTAACTATATTTTTTTCTCTTCATATGTAGGTGCTCAATATTGTAAGAAAGGACCTAATTGACCAGTGTTCGAGTATGTTACGTATCATAAGAATTAAAACACCATTGCTTGCGTACTATTCGTATCATTGTTACAAATTATTACTATTGTTGTTGGACTTTTTTTTGTCTTAAATATGGTAGATAGTATTATAAATAGAGGAAATTCTGTCGAAATTTTCTAAATTGTTCACGCATTTGTATTGTAAAAAAAAATTATGACTAAAATTAGTGTTTGGAGTATTATTGCTGGATTAATTTTTTTCTCAAATAGAGTGGATTGGCTTACAGACAAAGGAAACTTTGCCTAAATTTTCTAAACTATTTATACTTATTTGTGTTGTAAAAGAACTTATCGACGATTCACATAACTGTGGAAACTTTTATGTTATTACCCATTTTTTGAAAATTTGAGATACATTTCTAATGTAAGGTATTAACTTAACTCTTAATGTAAGGGATAAGTTACAAATCATCTTTGTATTTTATTTTCAATCTCACATGATTCAATATTTCGCTAGAGACACGATGCATTTGCTATATAATTAATAATTAGTTTTGTTTATATAATATTTGACTAGCTCTTTCCATTTACTAACTATATTTTCTTTTTTGTATCAGGTCGCATTTGGAAAAGAACGGACAATAATTATAGTGGAACATTGAAGCTTTTGTTAGGCGAATTTGTTTATTTCTATTTTGTTGGACTTGTCGTTATCCCTTGAGAAGGGTAGATAGTCCAATAAATAAAGGAGACTCTGCCCAATTTTTTTTAAACTTTGACACTTTGTTTTTTTTAGACATAATGAGAATTCATTTGATGAATATTGTATATTTCATTGTAACAACCCAGGGATTTTTCAGCGACTATTTTATATTATTTTGCCCGATGGGCTAATATTATAAAATAGGGATAGTTGGAGTAAATATTATTTTCCATGAGATTTAGGGATAATATTTACTATGTTTTGTCTATTTACCGTATGAGAAGGTAAATAACATTATATTGGGTATTATTGCGTTGTTATATGTAAAGCGACGGTTATGGCCCATATTTAAATTGTGACATAATTAATGAAATAAAATGAAATTTGGAAAACAAAAATATTTCACTCTATTCCGAATGCCAAAATAGGGGGCGCGGTTGTTTTTAGAATAGTCGAGATAGTCGAAATAAGTGCCAGGTTATATTTTGGAGTTTCGGGCACTTTTGACGCGTTATGACTCAATTAAGTGGATACGAGTCATTTTAATGGTGTATTAGCAATAAAAAGAGGGCATTTATGTTTTAAGACCCGTTTAAGTTCCCCCACCCATTTTCTTTCTTCATTTGTGTTAGAAGCCAAAGGAGAGAGAGAAAAGAGAGAGCTTGGGAGAAATGAGAGAAAATGGAAGATTGGAGCAGGAAATCGTTGCTGCCGGAAGAGAATCCGAGACTACAAACTCGAGGCAAGTTTCTAACTTGCTAGATATTGATTTAATGTGATAAATTGCAGGTTTAGATATTGATTTAATGTGATAAATTACATGTTTAAGCCATAAATTGGTTTTTGTTTATTTTCATGATTAAACCCTAAATTCTTGGTTTTAATTTGATTTGAGGATAAATTACTAGTTATTAATGGTGTCGAAATGATTTGGGTTAAATTGTTGTTGTTGATGTTGGGTAGAATCAAGGGTTTGAGGGTTTCGGGGTTTTAGGGTTCAAACAACCCGTAGCCCAACTTGGAAATTCTGCAGGACCGAATCGATTCGGCCCTAACGAATCGATTCGGTAAGAGGGAAAGTGTCAGGTCTGAGTTGACCGAATCGATTCGTACCAAGAGAATCGATTCCGCGTTATGCATAATGCCAGGGTCTTCTTGACCGAATCGATTCGGACTAGCCGAATCGATTCTCTTTTGGGACCGAATCGATTCGGCCAGGGCGAATCGATTCGGATTTACTGAATTTTTGGGATGTTTTTCTAGCTTAGTTCTTAGCCCTTTTCATTTAGGTCCAAGGTTTAGGTACCTTCCTTTGGGATATATGGGTAGTCCTAGAGGGTGGTTTCGGGTAGAGTAATGTCCAAAAATTTTATGGTAGGATTGGACTTACCCCGAGGGCTAGATTGTATAGGTTGATGTCCATATGATGTAGGAGATTAAGCGAAAGATAAATTGGAGAATAAATGTGTCTGTTAAGACATTTGGGAGACACTCCTTGAGGGAGACTCATTTTAATGGGTTATGAAATTATATTGAAGTCTTGGAGACTAGTTGGAGGTTTATGGCACTTCGGTCTTAGGTCATTAATAAAATATGACATTAAGAATGAGAAATGTATAATATGAAATGTGGTACTAATAAATATGTACAAATGATTTTGAGAATGTAAAATTGGATGTTTTCAAAAGGATAAAGTAATGGTTTTCATAAATGTTAATTTATGGATACACACCCTCTCTAAATCGCTATCATAAGGGAAGTCCGCGCATTGTGGTGAAGCCCCCTGGCTAGAGAATGCAGGGTAAATATATCACAAGTCCATATGAGCATTTATTGTATGTTTCTACGATGGGTAGGTAATTCCGGGTGTGGTTATGACTACCCCATAGGCATATGGCCGCTTCCCGACGTTTCAGTAGGATCCCAAGTTGTCTAAATGATAGGCCCTGGAAGATGATAGCCAATTAGGGGCGCGCACATTGGGTAAACCTGGACAGGCGGTCTTAGAATCGTTATGTATATATAATTGTAACTATTCTAAATCAAGTTGGACTTGATGTATGATAAGTGCCATAAAGAGAACAATAAAATTCCATAAAGAGCATGATGAGGTGCTACAAAGAGAACAATGAAATGCCACAAAGGGCATATGATGATAATGATTTTATTCCTGATAAGGAATTTTTACATAGTTCCATAAAGAGCACAAATGAAACGCCATAAAGAGCATAAAAACTATGATTATACTTCCTAATAAGGAATGAAACTATGAAATGAATTAGTATACGATGAATTGTATGGTAAACATTTGATAAAATGTTGTACCATTTATATATATATTCCTAAAGAAAGAAATGGGAATTTTGTTTTAGATATTAGATGAATTAAATTATGTATATAATAAATGTGCTGAGGGTCTAGTATATCACTACGATAAACCTTGCCTAGTAGTAGTGTATCGGGGGTGTTCCTCATTTGGATCTCGCTTTGCGAGACACCCCACGCACGAAAAGGGCATAATATTGTGACTGGGGAGAAGTTACCCTTTAGTACTTGGATTAAATAGGACAGGGTCTAATGTATCTCGACGATCAGCCTTGCCTAGTAGTAGTGTATCGGGGGGTTCCTTGTTTGGATTTCGCTTTGCGAGACACCCTACGCACGAATAAGGGCATAGTGTTGAGATTGGGGAGAAGTTAGCCTTCTGTTCTTTGTTTAATTAGAACATCATCATTGATTTGTGCTAGGTTACTTTTAGATGGAGAGGTGAGAATTATTATGTTAATTGCGAGAGAATTACGCACTTAACTGTCATGCATTTTATTCACATGGGAATCATATCAAATCGGGCCCTGACCCGTCTATATTTCTTCATTTTCTGCATACTTCTTACCGTTACAGGTGATCTACCGCATGGATACCCATATTTACATTTCCATTCCGGTTGTCATGGATCTACGGCATATTGCGGATGTTGTAGGTTACTTGTGTAGACGCTTCTTTCCCTTGTACTCTAGTTGTGTTTAGTTAATTATTCGGACGTGTTTGTCCAAGACTTTCACTCCTTTACTATATTGTAAATATTGAATTGTAATACTCGGTGTACCTATTTGTATTGGTCTATTCACCGACCGCTTATTCAGTGATATTTATTATATTGTCATCCTTTATTTATCGATTTTTGATATCCACCGTTTTTGCAAATGGGATTTTCTAAGTGGTTTTCTTTTATTTACAAATTTTCTTTTTATTGACAGTCCGTTTTCTAAAATGATTGGTGGTTATCTCGTACTATTATTTTAATCGACAGTAATCCTGAGAATGGACCATCTATGATTCTTGTGATTATTAGAGTATTGGGTTGGCCACCTATTATTTTAGTAGGCAGGTTGTCAGAGATGGTATCAGAGCATTAGGTTCTAGAGTCCTTAGGAATCTGTGCGGATGTATTGCGTCTTTTGTATTTCTTTTGATGTGATATAGAGCCTTGAGATTAAGATCGTTGATTTCTCTTGTGAGATCTAGTTCTCCTGCTATGTTACGAGAACCCCGAAAATCTTTTGCGCATTCGTGTGAGACTGATAAGTCTTCAGATGAAGGGCATCAGAGGACGGCTGTTGTGGAAGCGTCATGAGATAGGATTACTTAGAGCTGTAAGCTGTAGTCGGAGATGAGGGACGCTTTAGAGGTCGCCCCCTTTGTGGCTTTTTCTTATAGTTCTACCATGACTACTCAGTACAGTAGATATAGTTTTTTAAGTACCGATACCAGTAGAGAGTGGTACTAAGCTTGGGACTCCAAACGATGTTAAGTTGAAGATAAGAGGTCCTTGACGAGGACCATAAATTGAAGTTCGGTAGGATTGGAGGAGGTGTAATCTCATTCGATGAGAACATAAGGCCCGAGAGATTTGGCTTCGAGAAGGGTATAGAAGTACACAGGTGCAAAGATTGAAGGAAAATCTTTTCACCCATAAGAGTAAGGTTGAAGGGGCGGATATGGTAGACTTCTCAAGTGTTCACGTGAGTTTCGGTCAGAGACCGATGGTGAATAAAGGGTGTTACGATTAACAAAACTGTACACAAAAATAAGATTGGTAAGAAGAGGAGAGAGCCCTTCGATAGAATGATCGGCTCATAAGTAAGCATTGCTAACACTTCCGAAGAAGTCGTGTTCATGAGACCCCATCGGTGGACATCCACCAGGGGAACACTCGTTGAAATAAGGCCGGGGAGGCTAGTAGAATGTTCCCTTTATTGAAGGAGTTAAGGGAACTATTCGAGAAATCGCTAGAGTAGTTAGAGATAGAAGTTGCTTGGTTCGGTTCAGACTAGAATTCTACATCTAGGAACCCTTGGTAATGGCCAAAGAGGTTGGCAAGTATGTTGGCGGGAATTTCTACCGTACTTGAAGGTGGGATGTTCCTTATGTTAAAATGGAGTAGCGTTATATTAACCCTAGATTTGGGTGTGTATATCGAGCTTGTGGTAGTGTCGATATTTATATAGTGAATGTATCTATATGACTTCCTTGTAAGGGAGATTCTATATTTTTCTTTCACTCATTATAAGGTGATTGATGATGTTTTAGATGTATATGTGTGGTATGTGCTACGTGTATTATACGTAATATACGAGTAAAGATATTCTTAGTTTGGATTGGTTGGTGCGAAAGCAAGCAAATCAATCGCGAGGTTATCCTATTTCAAGTTCTAGAGAAGAGCTAGTTGTTCTATAATATCTCACCTAGATATAGGATTGAGACTTTATAGATGTAGATTACGGTATGTAAGAAGTTTTCATTTTTTTATTTATTTGCATTGCTTAATTTGTTTTGTTTGATTGCTTTGTTTGCTTTGCTTGTGTATGATGTTGCCTCATCTCCACGACCAACAACTTAAGGGGATTGTGTGGAGGGGTTCCTTGTTTTCATTTTGCTTTTGCGGGACGTTCCACGCATGAACCTTAACGACATTGGAAGTGGAGAGATGTTGCATATTCTTTTCTTTTTCTTTCTTTTTCTTTTTTGTTGGTTGAGATGATGGTTTGGAAGTTTTAGCCAAGAATCACGTAAATAAGTGATTTGAGGGCTAAGTTGATGTGCGATATATGAGCACTATGATAGTTTTTCCTCTGATCGATGTGAGGAAGACTAAGATACGAAAATCGAATAGAGACTTATGGTTATGCCTTAATGATAAGGCCATCTATAAAAGATGTATGTGTGTATATTGGGATAACGTATTGGTAGCGCCTTACAAAAAGTAAGCGCTCGATCATTTAAAATTTTCATGTTTGTTGTAGTGCTAAGACTTAGAGTTAGGATTCCGTCGATCTCGATCATGTGTCTTTGACCGTTACTTCTCGACGACCGACGATGCGAGGTAGTAGTGTAACGGGAGGGTTTCTTGTTTGGATTTCGCCTCGGCGAGACGTCCCACGCATAAAACCGAGCTAATGTCGGGAGTTGGTAAAGGTCTTAGACACTAGGGATCTAAATAGGATAGTATACTTATACGACTAGATTAGGATATATAGATTGACTTTAGGATTTTTAGGACATAAGGCCCTTAAGGCATGTAATATGATTTTAGGAAGGCGGTAGGGACTTGACCACAATAGGTTTGTGGGTTAACTCTAAGTGGGATTTGGTCCCTAGAACGAAGAAGTTTGGGAGAGTGAGTGATTCAGAATGGTAGGCCGAAGTAGGTTGGGCCTTTCTTAGATAGAGCGTTACGTCGGTAACCTATCTTCAAAGGAGTTAAAGTATGAGTTGACTTTTACTCCTGCACTTGTGTTGTTAAGTTCGAGAGTGGATTTAACGAACGAATCTTTGCCAGGAGCGAGAAGTATTAATATGGGGGGCATGGATCCATTGTTTATGCGTCTCACAAATTTAAATTTGGTGGGAAGTATTATCCCCCGCTCGTTTTAAAATTCGTAGCTGTAGTATTCGCTTTAAGAAATAGAGGCAGTACTTCCTGGGCAGGAATTTAGTCTTTTCACATGCAAGAAGTGGAGTTCTTGAAGGGATATTAATTGGAGATTCCCTTTCGCTAAGGAAATGTGGATGGGTTAGTAGATGCGCCGAGTAGAAAATCGTCTGAGAGATTAGTTAATGCATGGAATTCCTATAGCAAAAGCGTTCATGTCCGTAATGGACCGATTCCCCTACTAGTATGAAGAGACTAGTGGTGTAACGACGAAGGATGGGAGTAGTAGTTAGTAAGGATCGAAACTTCCGTACAATTGTTCAGATCGTTTCTTGTAACTATGGTGCCAAGATGTGTAGGTATCTCCTTCTGAAGTAGGAAGGTAGGATCGATAGTTCATGAGAAACGATCAGGTGCTACGTTAGAGCACGTAGAATGTAGGCTAAGATCGAAAATGATGACCTTAGTTCGAGTCCAATAAGGATGCCATTTTACCAAGGGGTTTGATAGGAATGATAGAACGGTATTTTATTATGGTATACCCTTATATGGTTATACTATATGCCCGAATTTTGAGGGCAAAATTCCCTTCTAAGGGGGGGGAGTATGTAACAACCCAGGTTTTTTTTAGCGGCTATTTTATATTATTTTGCCCGATGGGCTAATATTATAAAATAGGGATAGTTGGAGTAAATATTATTTCCCGTGAGATTTGGGGATAATATTTACTATGTTTTGTCTATTTACCGTATGAGAAGGTAAATAGCATTATATTGGGTATTATTGCGTCGTTATATGTAAAGTGGCGGTTATGGCCCATATTTAAATTGTGACATCATTAATTAAATAAAATGAAATTTGGAACATAAAAATAGTTCACTCTATTCCGAATGCCAAAATAGGGGGTGCGGTTGTTTTTATAATAGTCGAGATAGTCGAAATAAGTGCCAAGTTGTATTTTGGAGTTTCGGGCACTTTTGACGCGTTATGACTCAATTAAGTGGATACGAGTCATTTTAATGGTGTATTAGCAATAAAAAGAGGGAATTTATGTTTTAAGACCTGTTTAAGTTCCCCCACCCCTTTTCTTTCTTCATTTGTGTTAGAAGCCAAAGGAGAGAGAGAGAGAGAAGAGAGAGCTTGGGAGAAATGAGAGAAAATGGAAGATTGGAGCCGGAAATCGTTGCTACCGGAAGAGAATCCGTGACTACAAACTCGAGGCAAGTTTCTTACTTGATAGATATTGATTTAATGTGATAAATTGCATGTCTAGTTAAGATTTGGGAGATTTAAACCATAAATTGGTTTTTGTTGATTTTTATGATTAAACCCTAAATTCTTTGTTTTAATTTGATTTGAGGATAAATTACTAGTTATTAATGGTATAGAAATGATTTGGGTTAAATTGTTGTTGTTGATGTTGGGTAGAATCAAGGGTTTGAGGGTTTTAGGGGTCAAACAACCCGTAGCCCAACTTGGAACTTCTGCAGGACCGAATCGATTCGGCCCTAGCGAATCGATTCGGTAAGAGGGAAAGTGTCAGGTCTGATTTGACCGAATCGATTCGGACCAAGAGAATCGATTCGGGGTTATGCATAATGCCAGGGTCTTCTTGACCGAATCGATTCGGACTAGCCGAATCGATTCGCTTTTGGGACCTAATCGATTCGGCCAGGGCGAATCGATTCGGATTTACTGAATTTTTGGGATGTTTTTCTAGCTTAGTTCTTAGCCCTTTTCATTTAGGTCCAGGGTTTAGGGACCTTCCTTTGGGATATATGGGGAGTCCTAGAGTGTGGTTTCGGGTAGAGTAATGTCCAAAATTTTTATGGGAGGATTGGGCTTACCCCGAGGGCTAGATTGTATAGGTTGATGTCCATATGATGTAGAAGATTAAGCGAAAGATAAATTGGAGAATAAATGTGTCTGTTAAGACATTTGGGAGACACTCCTTGAGGGAGACTCATTTTTATGGGTTATGAAATTATATTGAAGTCTTGGAGACTAGTTGGAGGTTTATGGCACTTCGGTCTTAGGTCATTAATAAAATATGACATTAAGAATGAGAAATGTATAATATGAAATGTGGTACAAATAAATATGTACAAATGATTTTGAGAATGTAAAATTGGATGTTTTCAAAAGGAAAAAGTAATGATTTTCATAAATGTTAATTTATGGATACACACGCTCTCTAAATCATTATCTTAAGGGAAGTTCGCACATTGTGGTGAAGCCCCCTGGCTAGCGAATGCAGGGTGGATATATCCCAAGGCCATATGAGCATTTATTGTATGTTTCTACGATGGGTAGGTAATTCCGGGTGTGGTTATGACTACCCCGTAGGCATATGGCCTCTTCCCGACATTTCGGTAGGATCCCAGGTTGTCTAAATGATAGGACCTGGGAGATGATAGCCATTTAGGGGCTCGCACAGTGGGGAAACCCGGACGGGCAGTCTTAGAATCGTTATGTATATATAATTATAACTATTCTAAATCAAGTTGGACTTGATGTATGATAAGTGCCATAAAGAGCACAATGAAATGCCATAAAGAGCATGATGAGGTGCCATAAAGAGAACAATGAAATGCCACAAAGAGCATATGATGATAATGATTTTATTCCTGATAAGGAAGGTATTTTTACATAGTGCCATAAAGAGCACAAATGAAACGCCACAAAGAGCATAAAAACTATGATTATACTTCATGATAAGTAATGAAACTATGAAATGAATTAGTATACGATGAATTTTATGGTAAACATTTGATAAAATGTTGTACCATTTATGTATATATTCCTAAAGAAAGAAATGGGAATTTTGTTTTAGGTAGTAGATGAATTAAATTATGTATATAATAAATGTGCTGAGGGTCTAATGTATCACTACGATCAACCTTGCCTCGTAGTAGTGTATCAGGGGGGTTCCTTATTTGGATCTCGCTTTGCGAGACACCCCACGCACGAATAAGGGCATAGTATTGTGACTGGGGAGAAGTTAGCCTTTAGTACTTGGATTAAATAGGACAGGGTCTAATGTATCTCGACGATCATCCTTGCCTAGTAGTAGTGTATCGGGGGGTTCCTTGTTTGGATTTCGCTTTGCGAGACACCCTACGCACGAATAAGGGCATAGTGTTGAGATTGGGGAGAAGTTAGCCTTCTGTTCTTTGTTTAATTAGAACTTGCGCTAGGTTGCTTTTAGATGGAGAGGTGAGAATTATTATGTTAATTGCGAGAGAATTAAGCACTTAACTGTCATGCATTTTATTCACATGGGAATCATATCAAACCGGGCCCTGAACCGTCTATATTTCTTTGTTTTCTGCATACTTCTTGTCGTTACAGGTGCTCTACCGCATGGACACCCGTATTTACATTTCCATTTCGGTTGTCATGGAGCTACGGCATATTGTGGATGTTGTAGGTTACTTGTGCAGACACTTCTTTCCCTTGTACTCTAGTTGTGTTCAGTTATTTATTCGGACGTGTTTGTCCAAGTCTTGCACTCCTTTACTATATTGTAAATATTGAATTGTAATACTCGGTGTAACTATTTGTATTCTTTTGTTCACCGACAGCTTATTCAGTGATATTTATTATATTGTCATCCTTTATTTATCGATTTTTGATATCCACCGTGTTTGCAAATGGGATTTTCTAAGTGGTTTTCTTTTATTTACAAATTTTCTTTTTATTGACAGTCCATTTTCTAAAATGATTGGTGGTTATCTCGTACTATTATTTTAGTCGACAGTAATGCTGAGAATGGACCATCTATGATTCTTGTGATTATTAGAGTATTGGGCTAGCCACTTATTATTTTAGTAGGCAGTTTATCACAGATGGTATCAGAGCAATAGGTTCTAGAGTCCTTAGGAATCTGTGCGAATGTATTGCGTCTTCTGCGTTTATTTTGATGTGATATAAAGCCTTGATATTAAGATCGTTGATTTCTCTTGTGAGATCTCGTTCTCCTGCTATGTTACGAGAAACCCGAAAATCTTTTGCGCATTCGTGTGAGACTGATAAGTCTTCAGATGAAGGGCATCGGAGGATGGCTATTGTGAAGGCGTTATGAGATAGGATTACTAAGAGCTGTAAGTTGTAGTCGGGGATGAGGGCCACTTTAGAGGTCGCTCCCTTAGTGTCAATTTCTTATAATGCTACCGTGACTACTCAGTACAGTAGATATAGTTTTTTAAGTGCCGCTGCTAGTAGAGAGTGGTACTAAGCTTGGGACTCCAAGCGACGTTAAGTTGAAGATGAGAGGTCCTTGACGAGGACCATATATTGAAGTTCGGTAGGATTGGAGGAGGTGTAATCTCATTCGATGAGAACATAAGGCCCGAGAGATTTGGCCTCGAGAAGGGTATAGAAGTACCCAGGTGTAAGGATTGAAGGAAAATCTTTTCACCCATAAGAGTAAGGTTGAAGGGGAGGATATGGTAGACTTCTCAAGTGTTCACGTGAGTTTCGATCAGAGTCCGACGGTGAATAAAGGGTGTTACGGTTAAGAAACTGTACACCGAAATAAGATTGGTATGAGGAGGAGAGAGCCCTTCGATAGAATGATTGGCTCATAAGTAAGTGTTGCTAACACTTCCGGAGAAGTGGTGTTCATGAGACCCCATCGGTGGACATCCACCCGGGGAGCACTCGTTGAACTAAGGCCGGGGAGGCTAGTAGAATGTTCCCTTTATTGAAGGAGTTAAGGGAACTATGCGAGAAATCGCTAGAGTAGTTAGAGATATAAGTTGTTTGGTTCGGTTCAGACTAGAATTCTACATCTAGGAACCATTGGTAATGGCCAAAGAGGTTGGCAAGTATGTTGGCGGGAATTTCTACCGTACTTGAAGGTGGGATGTTCCTTATGTTAAAATGAAGTAGCGTTATATTAACCCTAGATTCGGGTGTGTATATCGAGCTTGTGGTAGTGTCGATATTTATATAGTGAATGTATCTATATGACTTCCTTGTAAGGGAGGTTCTATATTTTTCTTTCACTCATTATGAGGTAATTGATGATATTTTAGATATATGTGTGTGGTATGTGCTACGTGTATTATATGTAATATACGAGTAGAGATATTCTTAGTTTGGATTGGTTGGTGCGATAGCAAGCGAATAAATCGAGAGGTTATCCTATTTCTAGTTCTAGAGAAGAGTTAGTTTTTCTATAATATCTCACCTAGATATAGGATTGAGACTTTATAGAGGTAGATTACGGTATGTAAGAAGTTTTCATTTTTTTATTTATTTGTCTTGCTTCATTTGTTTTGTTTGATTGTTTGCTTGCTTTGTTTGCTTGCTTTGTTTGCTTTGCTTGTGTATGGTGATGCCTTATCTCCATGACCAACAAGTTAAGGGGATTGTGTGGAGGGGTTCCTTGTTTGGATTTTGCTTTTGTGAGACGTTCCACACATGAACCTTAACGACATTGGAAGTGGAGAGATGTTGCATATTCTTTTCTTTTTCTTTCTTTTTCCTTTCTGTTGGTTGAGATGTTGGTTTGGAAGTTTTAGCCAAGATTCACGTAAATGAGTGATTTGAAGGCTAAGTTGATGTGCAATATATGAGAACTATGATAGTTTTTCCTCTGATCGATGTGGGGAAGACTAAGATATGAAAATCGAATAGAGACTTATGGTTATGACTTAATGAGAAGGACATCTATAAAAGATGTATGTGTGTATATTGGGATAAGGTATTGGTAGAGCCTTACAAAAAGTAAGCGCTCGATCGTTTAAAATTTTCATGTTTGTTGTAGTTCTAAGACTTAGAGTTAGGATTCCGTCAATCTCGATCATGTGTCTTTGACCGTTACTTCTCGACGACCGACGATGCGAGGTAGTAGTGTAACGGGAGGGTTCCTTATTTGGATTTCGCCTCGGTGAGACGTCCCATGCATGAAACCGAGATAATGTCGGGAGTTGGGAAAGGTCTTGGACACTAGGGATCTAATTAGGATAGTATACTTATACGACTAGATTAGGATATTGATTTACATTAGGATTTTTAGGACATAAGGCCCTTAAGGCATGTAATATGATTTTAGGAAGGCGGTAGGGACTTGACCACAATAGGTTTGTGGGTTAACTATAAGTGGGATTTGGTCCCTAGAACGAAGAAGTTTTGGAGAGTGAGTGATTCAGAACGGAAGGCCGAAGTAGGATGGGCCTTTCTTAGATAGAGCGTTACGTCAGTAACCTATCTTCAAACGAGTTAAAGTATGAGCTGACTTTTACTCCTGCACTCGTGTTGTTAAGTTTGAGAGTTGATTTAATGAACGAATCTTTTCCAGGAACGAGAAGTATTAATACGGGGGGGGGGGGGGGCATGGATCCATTGTTTATGCGTCTCACAAATTTAAATTCGGTGGGAAGTATTATCCCCCGCTCGATTTAAAATTCGTAGCGGTAGTATTCGCCTTAAGGAATAGAGGCACTACTTCCTGGGCAGGAATTTAGTCTTTTCACGTGCAAGAAGTGGAGTTCTTAAAGGGCTATTAATTGGAGATTCCCTTTCGCTAAGGAAATGCGGATGGGTTAGTAGATGCGCCGAGTGGAAAATCGCCAGAGAGATTAGTTAATGCATGGAATGCCAATAGCAAAAGCGTTCATGTCTATAATGGACCGATTCCCCTACTAGTATGAAGAGACTAGTGGTGGAACAACGAAGGATAGGAGTAGTAGTTAGTAGGGATTAAAACTTCCGTACAATTGCTCGGATCGTTTCTTGTATATATGGTGCCGAGATGTGTAGGTATCTCCTTCCGAAGTAGGAAGGTAGGATCGATAGTTCATGAGGAACGATTAGGTGCTATGTTAGAGCACGTAGAATGTAGGCTAAGATCGACAATGATGACCTTAGTCTGAGTCCAATAAGGATGCCATTTTACCAAGGGGTTTCCTAGGAATTATAGAACGGTAGTTTATTATGGTATACCCTTATATGGTTATACTATATGCCCGAATTTTGAGGGCAAAATTCCCTTCTAAGGGGGGAGTATGTAACAACCCAGGTTTTTTGTAGCGTCTATTTTATATTATTTTGCCCGATGGGCTAATATTATAAACTAGGGATAGTTGGAGTAAATATTATTTCCCGTGTGATTTAGGGATAATATTTACTATGTTTTGTCTATTTACCGTATGAGAAGGTAAATAGCATTATATTGGGTATTACTGCGTCGTTATATATAAAGCGACGGTTATGACCCATATTTAAATTGTGACATAATTAATGAAATAAAATGAAATTTGGAACATAAAAATAGTTCACTCAATTCCGAATGCCAAAATAGGGGGCGCGGTTGTTTTTAGAATAGTCGAGATAGTCGAAATAAGTGACAAGTTGTATTTTGGAGTTTCGGGCACTTTTGATGCGTTATGACTCAATTAAGTGGATACGAGTCATTTTAATGGTGTATTAGCAATAAAAAGAGGGCATTTATGTTTTAAGACCCGTTTAAGTTCCCCCACCACTTTTCTCTCTTCATTTGTGTTAGAAGCCAAAGGAGAGAGAGAGAGAGAGAGAAGAGAGAGCTTGGGAGAAATGAGAGAAAATGGAAGATTGGAGCAGGAAATCGTTGCTGCCGGAAGAGAATCCGAGACTACAAACTCGAGGCAAGTTTCTTACTTGCTAGATATTGATTTAATGTGATAAATTGCATGTTTAGTGAGATTTGGGAGATTTAAACCATAAATTGGTTTTTGTTGATTTTGATGATTAAACCCTAAATTCTTGGTTTTAATTTGAATTGACGATAAATTACTAGTTATTAATGGTGTAGAAATGATTTGAGTTAAATTGTTGTTGTTGATGTTGGGTAGAATCAAGGGTTTGAGGGTTTCGGGGTTTTAGGGTTCAAACAACCCGTAGCCCAACTTGGAAATTCTGCAGGACCGAATCGACTCGGCCCTAGCGAATCGATTCGGTAAGAAGGAAAGTGTCAGGTCTGAGTTACCGAATCGATTCGGACCAATCGAATCGATTCGGGGTTATGCAGAATGCCAGGGTCTTCTTGACCGAATCGATTCGGACTAGCCGAATCGATTCACTTTTGGGACCGAATCAATTCGGCCAGGGCGAATCGATTCGGATTTCCTGAATTTTTGGGATTTTTTTCTAGCTTATTTCTTAACCCTTTTCTTTTAGGTCCAAGGTTTAGGGACCTTCCTTTGGGAAATATGGGGAGTGGGTAGACTAATGTCCTAAAATTTTATGGGAGGATTGGGCTTACCCCGAGGGCTAGATTGTATAGGTTGATGTGCATATGATGTAGGAGATTAACCGAAAGATAAATTGGAGAATAAATGTGTATGTTAAGACATTTGGGAGACACTCCTTGAGGGAGACTCATTTTAATGGGTTATGAAATTATATTGAAGTCTTGGGGACTAGTTGGAGGTTTATGGCACTTCGGTCTTAGGTTATTAATAAAATATGACATTAAGAATGAGAAATGTATAATATGAAATGTGGTACAAATAAATATGTACAAATGATTTTGAGAATGTAAAATTGGATGTTTTCAAAAGGAAAAAGTAATGATTTTCATAAACGTTAATTTATGGATACACACCCTCACTAAATCGCTATCTTAAGGGAAGTCCGCGCGTTGTGGTGAAGCCCCCTAGCTAGCGAATGCAGGGTGGATATATCCCAAGGCCATATGAGAATTTATTGTATGTTTCTGCGATGGGTAGGTAATTCCGGGTGTGGTTATGACTACCCCGCAGGCATATGGCCGCTTCCCGACGTTTCGGTAGGATCCCAGGTTGTCTAAATGATAGGCCCTGGAAGATGATAGCCATTTAGGGGTGCGCACATTGGGGAAACCCGGACGGGCTGTCTTAGGATCGTTATATATATGTAATTATAACTATTCTAAATCAAGTTGGACTTGATGTATGATAAGTGCCATAAAGAGCATAATGAAATGCCACAAAGAGCATGATGAGGTACTATAAAGAGCACAATGAAATGCCACAAGAGCATATGATGATAATGATTTTATTCCTGATAAGGAATGTATTTTTACATAGTGCCATAAAGAGCACAAATGAAACGCCACAAAGAGCATAAAAGCTATGATTATACTTCCTGATAAGGAATGAAACTATGAAATGAATTAGTATACGATGAATTGTATGGTAAACATTTGATAAAATATTGTACCATTTATGTATATATTCCTAAAGAAAGAAATGGGAATTTTGTTTTAGATAGTAGATGAATTAAATTATGTATATAATAAATGTGATGAGGGTTTAATGTATCACTACGATCAACCTTGCCTAGTAGTAGTGTATCGGGGGGGTTCCTTATTTGGATCTCGCTTTGCGAGACACCCCACGCACGAATAAGGGCATAGTATTGTGACTGGGGAGAAGTTAGCCTTTAGTAATTGAATTAAATAGGACAGGGTTTAATGTATCTCGACGAACAACCTTGCCTAGTAGTAGTGTATCGGGGGGTTCCTTGTTTGGATTTCGCTTTGCGAGACACCCCACACACGAATAAGGGCATAGTGTTGAGATTGGGGAGAAGTTAGCCTTCTGTTCTTTGTTTAATTAGAACATCATCATTGATTTGCGCTTAGGTTGCTTTTAGATGGAGAGGTAAGAATTATTATGTTAATTGCGAGAGAATTACGCACTTAACTGTCATGCATTTTATTCAAATAGGAATCATATCAAATCGGGCCCTGAACCGTCTATATTTCTTTATTTTCTGCATACTTCTTGCCGTTACAGGTGCTCTACCGCATGGACACCCGTATTTACATTTCCATTCCGGTTGTCATAGAGCTACGGCATATTGCGTATGTTGTAGGTTACTTGTGTAGACGCTTCTTTCCCTTGTACTCTAGTTGTGTTCATTTATTTATTCGGACGTGTTTGTCCAAACCTTGCACTCCTTTACTATATTGTAAATATTGAATTGTAATACTCGGTGTAACTATTTGTATTGGTCTGTTCACCGACAGATTATTCGGTGATATTTATTATATTGTCATCCTTTATTTATCGAATTTTGATATCCACCGTTTTTGCAAATGGGATTTTCTAAGTGGTTTTCTTTTATTTACAAATTTTCTTTTTATTGACAGTCCGTTTTCTAAAATGATTGGTGGTTATCTCGTACTATTATTTTAATCGACAGTAATGCTGAGAATGGACCATCTATGATTCCTGTGATTATTAGAGTATTGGGCTGACCAACTATTATTTTAGTAGGCGGGTTGTCACATTCATATTATATGTGAATTTGCTTGGTGAATTTAGACTATTTGAATGTTGTTGGACTATTTGTTGTTTGTTAATCATGGTTAATAGTTTATAAACAAAGGAGTTTATGGCCAATTATTTTAAAATTACACTTTGTTTTGTTAGGAACAATTTTTTTGTCGTTTTGCAATTACGTACTTTGAAAATTTTCGCCGTTTTGTAATTACGTGCTTTCAAAATTTTCGCCCTGCCTTCAGGCACGGGCATTTCGCTAGTATATATATATATATATATATACAGTCCTGCTGTTGTGCGAACTAGTCCGCATTTTAAGAATGCGGACCGGACATGTGTTACCTGGCAGTGACCCCAGAAGAGAGAGAGAGAGGGCCTATAATTTAGGCGATAATTTCTAGGCACACCGTTAGGTGACACATGTTAGGTCCGCATTCTTAAAATGCGGACTAGTCCGCACAAGAGCATTATTATATATATATATATAGTACTGCTCTTGTGCATACTAGTATGTATTTTAATAGTGCGGACCGGACATGTATCACCTAACGGTGAGCGTAGAAATTAAAGGCTAAATTATAGGTACTCTCTCTCTCTCTCTTTTCTGGGATCACCATCAGGTGACACATGACCGGTCCACACTCTTAAAATACATATGGTTATGCACAAGATCAGTACTGTGTGTGTGTATATATATATATATATATATTATTGCTCTTGTGCGGACCAGTCTGCATTTTAAGAGTGCAAACTGAACATGTGTCCCCGACGGTGAGCTCAGAAAAAAAAAGATTGTGCCTATAATTTAAGAAATAATTTCTAGATTCACCACCAGGTGATATATGTTCGGTTCGCACTCTTAAAATACGAAAGGATCCGCACAAAAACAGTATATATATATATACCCAATCGTTAGGGGTTTTCATTGTGAAATGTGATTGATAAGTAATAAACAATAGGTATATTGGACAAATTAAACTTAAAAATGATTTTTTCAAATGTCAATTAACGGAATACATTAATATAAAAAGTTATGATGATTTGATTCAATAACAAATAATTAATGAGGTCCAACCGTAATAACCCACTATTTTTATTATTCCATTTGTGATGGTGGTAGGATGATTGATGGCTTGGGTGTCGGCATGATTAAATGACTTGTCGGACAAAGACTCGACTAGTCCTCCTGAGATATTGGCACCACAACGGACGAAAACCGGAGGTCGAAGGAGAGGAATGAGCCTAGCATGTGGATAAGAGAGGTGGAAGGGTCGTCGTCGTCGTCCCTATTTATCAATTCTGAAACCTCAATAATGAATAAATCAGTGGGCATAACATATCCCATGAGCTCTGGACCACTGGCATGATTATTATAATAATCACTCTGAGCTTTTCCCTACAACCTTCTCACGAGGGAGGACGAATGATGGACAAGGGTTCAGGCTGTAATGAATAGACACTTCAAAGACGGCATCAAATCAACAACCAAGCCTACAAATTTGGGGGGACAAAAAACAACCACGACATCAAATGAAAAAGAAATTAACCTAATAACGTAATGATGATTAGCAGCAATCCGATGGCATAAATCACAACTTTATGTTGTCAAATCGCAAAACAGATGGTATAATTGAAATACAGTATTACATTCGAGAAATGCTGTAAGGAATCTCAATGAAGATCTCCAATGGCGCAAGTGAACAATTGAGTTTTCTTTCTTTCTCCAAAATAGAGAAAACGAGTTTGTTAAAAGTGATTTTGGGAAAATTGAGGGGTTATATAGGAGACCCAAATGATGTTTTTTTTACTTTAGAAGTATCCAAAACATGATTTGAAAAGGAGCACGCACCAGAGTAAAGGCACATGTGAAATCATGATGTGTTGTCATCATTTAAAAGGTTTCACCATTAATTTAACACGTCGCTCGGAAATGGTTTCAATAAAAATCTTGAGTTATTTTAGGTTCAAATACCTTAGTGTGTAATTTCAAGTTTGTACAAATTCGAAAGCTTTATGCTTTCGAATTTATTTTTCAGAGGGTCGGACACAAATTTATTTTTATCTAAATTTTATTATTTAGTAAATTTATGGTTTATTTTATTATTTAGCAAAATAATTTTAGAATGTACTATCAAGACTAAAAATAAATAAGGAGATTTTGGAAAAAGGTTCTCATAATGCTTAAAACGTATAAAAATAGAACACTCAATATAATTTATAAATTTAGTCCATGTACTAAAAACACCATGGAAAGTTGTGAAAAATGGTGCAGTTGGCACGGACCAAAAAACTAAAGGCAGTTGTATTACAGAGACTAGATTTATAAATGCTATTGTACCACAGGGACTAGGTTTATAAACTTGAAAAGCATTGTCCTAAAAATCAAAATAGAGGTAGGAACATGATCTTTACCTTAATTCTCTAAATAAATAAACCCTAAAATTGATATGTCTAAATGTCCCCCATTTATATTATTTTTTATGACTTTTAACCTTAAATAAATAAAAACTAAACTACTAATATATATATATATATATATATATATAGATATATATATATAGGGGGGGGGGTAGAGTTTTTTTTACTATTCCATGAAGACACAAGATAATTAGAGGTAGTGATAGTGTCAACGTCATCGAATAAATTCATTTTCTTTTCCAAATGCTTACTAGACATTAATTAAATTCTATAGGTTCCAAATTTGCATTTGGGTTTGTGTATTTGTGGCTTGAATGTTTTCTTTTTTAGGTCCATTTGGAGTTCAAATTAGGTTTTGGAGTTTCTGATTCAAATGTAAGTGATGCCTCTCTAATTTGTTATAGGGCTTGGACTATTAGTGTTATGATATCTCAAGTATGACTTCTACAATTTGTGTGTCAATTTTTAGAAAATTTTCCATTTAGAGTACAATTTGGGTGTAAGTTGTTTGTTTTTAGTTTTTCTCTGTTTATATTTGATGGCTTATAATTAGCTTTAGTTTTTGTTTTGCTCAGCTTTATGTTAGTTGGATGGATCTCTATTGTTTGTTGGATCTGTAATGAAAATGGCACTTTGAGTGTATATGTTGGATCTGTGATGAAAATGGCACAATTAAATTATGAGATTCGTGAAGTTAAATTATGTACTACTTTCCTAAATAATATTTTTCATATTTAAGATTATATTGTTTCTACTTCACGTATTTTTTTTCCATGGGGAGTATGAATTTTGTGTGGCCTTTCCCAAGTAATTGCATTTTTATTTTTCTCACTTTAGTTAATCTAGATGGAAAGGGCAGAGAACTGTGTGGAGCATTATTTATATCATTATTAGATTAATTATTCTTCCGTTAATCCCCGTGTCCCAGCATAATTAGTTTGGGGTGGTGACACAGTAGAGAAATTTAATATCGTTTTTTGTGTGATGTTAATGGAATGAAAATTTTTGTATACTTATATTCCCGTATGGCTTATTGTCAAGAGTTTATTGCATAAATATGAGGCATCTCGATCGATTATTGTTAATTAGCCCGGGCTAAATACTTTAATTCGCTTTAATATGTAATAAGTAGAGTTATTTCATTGCTTAAGTTTCATCTATTTGTTTTAGGTTTGATTGAATTAGATTAATATTTTGGGGGATCCCAAATTTATAGGCAGTTGATGAGTAAATGAATTTATTGTGGACTACCGAAGTTTCATACTGATCGGCATTTACACTGGTATGAGATGGACTTAAGTTAATTTTCGTATTTAAGATTTGGTTACCAAGCATAAAGATACAACCTGAAATAATGAAATCTCATGTAGTGGATCATTATATATAGTTCATGATCATTATTTTATTTTCTTCCTTTGATGGATAGTTTGTTGGTTGCTGTGTGTTGGTTGGTGGTTTGGAGGGTTCAATGATGTTGGGTGGATTTTTATGCATTTGGGTGAAAGGCGACGAAGTTATGGTGGTGTTAGTGTATGTCGTTCATAATGTATATGTATTGGTTCCCCTCATTTTGACCTTAATTTCCTTTTTATGTTTATTTGTTAATTTGAGTTGTATGGTTGAAATTTCTATGACAGACTAATAAACATGTATTTGCACTAATTTTTAAAAAAATTATGTCCTTATATGTTTTATAATTGTTCAGCATGTCAAATATCCCTTGTGTTAGTTCACGGTGGTGTGATGAGGTGTTTGGGTGGTCTCCACATTTTCTTTTTATGTCTTGGTAGTAACCATGATGACTTATTAATAACAGTTTTGGAGGTTGTTAATAGATAAGAGCTAAATTTATAGTAGAATTCATATTAGACATCAATAACATCAAAGTGGAGTGTGTCGGTAACATCAGTGACATCATATGGTTGTAGGGGAAATAAATAACTTGGAACATGCATAAGAATTAATATATTATTTTGATTATTGTATATTATTGTGGATCACATTTATTTTCATTCAATTAGGTTCAAACTACTAATTTAAAAGGTACATTTTATCATTTGTAATTCGTATACTGCTGTAAATATAGGTGATTTCTTTTCAATCAATTGAATTAATATTTTTTGTTTGAAATTTTATAAATTTAAATAAAATAATTCATTAATTAATATTTATAAGATGGTGGCCTAGAAATTCTTCGGTAAAGTACGTTCATCCCTCTGCTACCACCACTGCCTCAGGTAACCTTCGTCTCCACAAAAAATTATAATGGAAACTTAAAACCTTATTTCATTTCAGAGACAAAAAATCCATTTAAAACATGCCACTTTTCCTCTCTTATCGGAATCTTTTGATTTCTATATTTTCCACCAAGAAACAGTAGTGAAGGGGTTAGGGTTTTAAGTTTTGATTTCAAGATATCTGATTTCGATTTGAAGGATGCATTAGTGGGTTAATTGGGTTTTAAGATTTTGATTATCTTATCAACCATGTTTTGGTGACATTACACATTTTCTCACTCAGATTATGATTTTGATTGCGTTTTGTTTTGTAGATCCCATGACAGGAGGTATACTCATTGTCAGATCTCACTATATTTGATTGTTATTTTGGTTAAAATAAAATAAGTGCTTCAAACCATAATATTGTGATTATATTTTGTTATTTTGTAGATAATACTCTTGGATTCACAACATCGGGTCGAAATCAGGTATATTATGTTGTTTTTAATTTTTGTACAATTCTCTGCATTTCTATTTGGGTTTTTGTATGCAAAATTTATAATTTAATTGGTTCGCTGAGTGACAATTGAGTCCTATCTCATGAACTCTCAAGCCACTATTATAACTTTATTAATTTTTCATGTTTTAGTTTTCTCATGTCATTGAAGTTTTAGGTAGAACCATAAGGATAGGTACCCAAAAGAAAATATATTGTTATTATTTTTTAATTATGTTTTATTTTTCAATTTAGACTAATGAGAATTCTATTAAACACTAGGCAGAATTCCATAATCAAGTAGGTGTGGCCTCCATAGTGAATATAAGGTGTTTGATCAAACTATGCTTGGGAGGGTGTAGCCCTTTAAACTGATTTCGAACATCTAATAGATTGCTTCGCTTCATCCTCAGCAAGCAACGCAACTAATGCACTAATCAACCTAATTAGCATAATTGTGTAGACTCCACACTAGCAGTAGTCAACACACCCAACATAACTATGTAAATAAATTTTGAAGTTGTACGAAATTGGATTTCATTGGTTATACATTGGTTGTGTGGACTCCTTGGGGGGTAAATTGATATTCATATTGTAATACCCCGCCCCAAAATTGTATTAATTTTCCCCTATAAGTTGTAATAATATGAAAACCTTTAGATTTGGATAATTATGATTGAGTTTATAGATTCAATTGACTATTTGGGGTCCTAATTGTAATTATTGGAAGATTGTGGGATAAAAATTGAAAATTTTGGAGAAAATGAAGAATGATCATTCGAATGAGAAACCAAGGTCATTTGAAGTAGGGGATCGAACAAGGTTCGAATGAGATCCCACTGAATAATAAGTCAGGTCGTTCGAAGGTCGTTCAAAGAAAAGTTCAAACGAGAAACCATTCTCATTCGAACGAGGGGCGATTGTCATTCGAACGAGGTTACGCAAAATTTTTATATCAGATTCCCTTGTGCGCTGTCTCATTTTGGGCCATTGGATGGATGAGCTATCGAGCTTTGGTGAGCAGATTGAGCAAAAACAGGATTTTAAGGTTTGGGGATGTTTTTATAAGGGGTTTTGGGTTTATTTGGGCTTTTTTTAGTGGAAGAAGAGAGAGAGGGAGAGAGAGGTTTTTCCCCACCATTTTTCAAATTTGTACACCTCTTACCTCCGCAAACCACCATTCCACCACCATATATCCACTTTGTGCAACCGTATCCAACTAGTTTTCCTCCATGTCCAAGCCCTAAATACTCATTTTCACAATTATTGGGCATAGCTACGAATTTTGAAGATGTTGTTAGGAATTTTGGAGAAGATGAAGATGAAATGTTCAAGAATCTTGAAGAGGGTTTTTAATAGAGCTTTCATGAAAGCAAGATTGGTGGAGCTATATAACCTTTCTAAGGCCACCTTAGGAGGTGGGAGGTTGCCATCTTTCTAAAAAATTCATGCCTACCATTGTTGGAGCTCCATTTGAGGTGAGAAAAATCCACTCTTAGTTTAAGACACTATTTTGTGTATTAGTAGTCTTGTTGTTAGAATTTAAGAGCAGAATACATATGAATAAAGCGACGGATTTCTAGTAGATTTGGTATTAAACATTTTTATGGTATAAAAATGTAGTCAAAATATTATTTTTATCGAAAATAAATGATGAGTAAATATTTTAAAGTTTTCTTTAAATAATTGGGATTTTCATGTAAATGGTATGCTTCAAGAAGTTGGGTTTTTTAAATTTACATTTTTATCTTGTTAAAGATATTTCAAAAATTAAGTTTGACTTCTTGCAAAAATAAAGATTTTATGAAAATGGGACTTTGGCTTGAGTTTTGAAGAAATAATAATGTCCTTTAGTCTTGAAAGGTATGTTTTACAAGTGCTAAGACTTTCTATAATAAATCACGTGCTTAACCCATTTAATTGGATATTTAGATTTAAAATCCATCTTCTCATTCATGTAAACTTGTAGTATTTTGATAATGGGTATATAAACAAGTTTAAATAAGGTTTTTTTGGGTTTAAACATGAAATAAGAAAAGTAGAAATTCTAGTCTTGAGAGTGTGTAAAAAGGGTTGAAAGTGTGATAAGTGTAAGGTTATAAGGCTACAAATGCTAATAAATATAAATGTTATTTTTATACTAAAAGCAGTCTTTAATTGTAATTGGATTTCTTGGATAAAGAATGTTAAGAAATGTCTAACTTGGAAAAGCGGTTGGTAAAGGGGTTGAATAAGTGTTAATGGTTAAAACATTGGGAAGTTGGTATGTGTGATTTAATAATGTTTTTGAAATATTAACAATTATGAAATGGGAAAAGAAATAATGAAAAAAAGATGTTTCCAATTTGAAAGAATGTCACTCCAAGTGTTGAAAATATGTTATATGTTACAACACTTATGAAGTTGTTGTGGGTAACTTAATAGTATTTTGGAAAAATAACACATGTGAAAATAGAGGAAACACTACACCAAATCTGCCCATTTGTCAAGGTCATTGACCTTGACAAATCCACCTTGTCAAGGTCAATGACCGTGACATTTCGAGGCGAGACAACTTTTTTTGTCACGGTCGTGTCACGGTCATTGACCTTGGTACAAAACTCGCGTTTTATGTCACGGTCGTGTCAAGGTCAATGACCGTGACACGTTTGTCACGGTTTATAACAGTGACAAAGCCGTGACCCTTTGTAAAAAAATTGTCACGGCCATTGACCGTGACAATTCTGGGCAGAATTTAAAAAAATCTGCTGGGCAGTATGGCCACTGCCACTGCCCAGCAGTATATTTGTACCTGTTATAGCAACGTTGTACCTGTTCAAAACATCATATATCCGAACAAACTAAAGATAATGCAAATATATATTCAAATAGAAACTATTTAAAAAGAAACAACATCACCATCATTTTATCTCAAATATACAAACTATTTGCATGGAAAAGAGATTTTGTCCCGCGACGCTCGGGAACACCTCCTTATCCTTCCCTTCTCGTCCGAATAGCCACATAAGTATAGAGCATATGTGGCCTACCCTTAGGGCCACTCCCTATCCCCTGAATTGAAATAAAGTAAAATTAGTATCCACCCCTCAAATATAGATAAATATAAATCGTAATTGAAATCGAAATCGAAATTGACATATAAATATAAATACATTACTTGTAGTGTCACTCAAACAGCTAACTTGAGCTCATATGGCACCTCCTTCCAACTAATGTACCCCGGACAATCGTGTAAATTATAATTCTCTTCATACCTAAACACTAAGAAATACCATAATCCTATGGAGTTATGCGTTGCAAATTCCTTCCAACCATTGTGTAGCCAAAAATCAGCAGTTGAAGTTGTCAATTCCACCTTTCAATGGTCTCCCATGTTTTGCTAGAAGTTCCAAGTGGTGGGGTATGGAAAGTGGAATTGACAACTTCAACTGGTGATGTTTGGCTACATAACGGTTGGGAGGAATTTGCTGAGCATCGCTCCATAGGATTATGGCATTTCTTAGTGTTCGGATAGACGAAGAGATTCAGTCTCCTCTCCACAAATAGGACACCCCAAATAACTATGTACTAATCACCTATTAAAGGTAAGAAGCGTATATTCATGGATTAGTATAAACAAAACTTAGATGTAGTTGGAATATTTATGTATTAATCTCCTCTCCACACACGCACACTACACAAGAGTGAAAATGATAAAGTGCTGATCAAGTAAAAGCATTAAAAATGGATGTTTTGGTAAAAATTGAAATATTTATTACAAATTGAAAAATTGTTTCAAATTGGGGTTATCATAAAAAATGGATTGATATTCGGTAGGAGCAGCCAAGTTATCCACACTACTATTTAGACGCCTTGGCGCGTGTTGGACAATTGACCACGACTCGTTGTTGATATACTCCGAGTAAAACACTTGCTTAACCTTTTGAAATGCACAAACAAACGGTTCATCGCTCACGTGGTCGTTGCTCTTCAACTTGGACAAGTCAACCATGATCAAATTGGTGACAGGATCAACTTTACAAGCATTTTTATCCTCAACTCTTACCCATTCACAGTAAAATACAACCTCTTTGAAGCTTATATAATCCAATTCAAATATATTTTGTATTACACCATAGTAAGTCATTTCAGCTTCAACGAGGTTTTTATCTTTTGCGCTCGCTCGAAAGAAAGTAAGAGCCTTGTATGAAATTCCCGAGTTCTGTACATTTTTACTTTCCTCGTACACTTTAGCGCCAAAAATGTAACCGTTCAATCGATACTTTTTGTACTGTTGTGCCACGAACAAGGGTCAAGTGGCTAGACGAGCAAGCCTTGATGTCGCATCACCCATCTTTAGGAGCTGAGAATATAGATAAATTAATTATATTAGTGGTAAAATTTGAGTGTAATGTAACGTTATATAACGACTGTTTTCATTATAATTACCTCTTGTGTCAACCATAGCCTAAATTCGCTATCTGATTGTACCATTGTTTTTCGTCTTTTATTGTTCTCACAGGCTTCATATTTACTGCATATTACAAAATTAATCATGTGTAAAATAATCTAAAATAATGTTAAACATTATAATATTCGAAACTTACTTTTTCCATTCTTCGACATCTTCATGTGTGTCAAATAGATAACGAGCTACTTGTTCATGTTGCAAACTCGTTAATTTCACTCGTTTTCCCATCACATTACCACCATCATCGAGTAATTCATCAGTGTCATCAATGCTGGTCGAGTCAGGCATATATTCCTGAGTATATATTGATGACTCCACGGTGATGTATTCCTCTGCAATTGATCCTGCAATATATCGCGTATTCTTGACGTAATCTTTATAAACTTTCATCAATCTTTCAAACGGATACATCCACCGATATCTAACTGGACCACAAAGAAGTGTCTCGTCGCATAGGTGTACCAACAAGTGAACACTTATGTGAAAGAATGCTGGGGGAAAGTACTTCTCCAATACACAAATCGCTTCGTTCACAACCAATTTTGCGGCCACTATGTGTTCTCGATTCACTACCTTCTCACACAAGAGGGAGAATGTAATACTAATTTTCATAATATCCCTACGCAAATCCTTGTGCTTGGAGAAACAGTGCTTAAACAATAGAGGAACCAATTGCATGATCACATGTCAATCGTGGGACTTACACTTATGTAAATCATGAGTAACATAATTCACAATCCTTTGCAAGTTGGACGAAAAAGTAGATGGGCCCTTCAAATTATATATTGTGTCTAGAAGCACCTTCCTTTCCTCACTCGTCAAAGTAAACGCACCAGGGGGAATTATTGTCCTTCCCCTACTATCTTCTTTCAACCATAGTTGTGGTTTAAGTTTTAACGTTTTAAGGTCTTTTCGTGCATTTTCTCCATCCTTCGAATGACCCCCCCCAAGGCAAGTACCCACAATATGTTCAGTGAAGTTCTTCTCTGCATGCATCACATCCAATACATGGCGCACCGGGTTTTTCTTCCAATAAGGCAAGTTAAATAAAATTGACCTCCGAGACCATGCCTTTCTTATCTCAGTTTCATTCCCAGTTGGGGTCTTCTTATGCTTGACATTCTTAAATTTGGGATTCTTACCTGTCATATTTGGGCCACATTCTGAAGATTTACTTTCAATTTCTGAACCCGAAAGTTGTCTCGGCGGTAGCCTATGTTCAACTCCGCCCAATAAAAAATTGTAACCTTTCTCAAATCTGAAACTATGAGCTGGGGGTAAAAACCTCATGTGGCAATGGTATACATTTTTTAAGATAGAGGATAGACGAAGAGATTCAGTCTCCTCTCCACAAATAGGACACCCCAAATAACCATGTACTACACATCCGGATAATGTCCCATAAGCTGGAAAATCATGAATTGCCCACATCAACATAGCTTTCAGCGTAAACTCTTCTTTTCTAAAAGAGTCAAATGATTGCACACCCTCTTCCCACAACTCATTTAATTCTTCTACCAAAGGAGCCAAGTAGATATCAATGTCTTCACTTGCTGCCTTTGGCCCAGGTATCAATAAAGTCATCATCGAAAATTCAGGTCTCATACACTGTGAAGGAGGGAGGTTGAGTGGGGCTAGGATCACTGGCCATACACTCTGATTGGTGCTTAGATTTCCAAATGGATTGAAACCATCTGTTGATATAGCCAAACGAATGTTGCGTTGTTCTCGAGGAAAATCGGGATACTCATAATTCATCCTCCGCCAGGCAGTAGAATCAATAGGATGACGCATGATATTACCCCCTACTTCTGCCCTAGCATGCCAAGTCATTGCCTCTGCAATCAATGGTACTGTGAAAAATAGCTTTAATCTAGGCCCAACGAGAAAATATTTCAATACTTTTTGAGGCACTTTTGAGCTTGTGCCTTCCTTACTAGTAGATTGGACATATCTAGGTTCATCGCATACCGGACAACGATCGAGATTTTCATACTCCTTTCGGTATAGAATGCAGTCATACACACAAGCATGAATAGATTTATACTTCATTCCCAAACCTTTCAAACTGTTCTTCATAACAGGATAGCTATTTGGAAGTGTATTCACCTTGGGTAATAAGCCCTTCACCCATTTCAGAATTCCCGTCACGCTATTGCCAGACAAACCGTACTGCGTCTTCAAACTGTGCAAACCAACCATGGCATGTAAAGTTGTTTGATCTTTCTCACAGCCAGAGTATAACGGTTGGGTCGCCTTAAATTTTAAACTTTGGTAGTCATCGTCAAGTTTTATCGTGTTATCTTCACGAGCACTTGAATCTTCTACATCATCAGTAACCTCATTCTCCTCAGCTTCATAAACTCCGTACGCATCATCAACTAAATCCTCTAACATATTATGATCTACGTCGTCCCCTTCTTCATCTATTCTACTTGTTAAAGGTTGTTGTGAAGGTTGGTCGGGGACAAAAGGAACTTTCAATTCACCGTGAAAACTCCAAAATCGATAACTATCTTGCATACCCGATCTTAACAAATGTAGTTCAACTGTTTTCCACTCAAACACCTTACCATTCTTACACCTAGAACACGGACACGGAAACTCTTCATCATTACGACATCTCTTTGCATATTTCACAAATTCGTTAGCACCTCTGCGAAACACATCCCCCATTCTATTTGTCTCACCCATCCACTCTTTGTATTTCGGATATCCCATCACAGCTACCACAACTAAACACCTATTAAAGGTAAACAAAACTTAGATTTATAGTATGTTTTATTTAATTATCCCATCATTTAATTATCCTATTAAAGGGTAAGTGGTCCTATCCCATTCAAGAATGCATTTTTCTGTAATATACTTAACAACTCATGCACATTGTTACGATTTGAAAAAAATTCGACAGCATATCCCCTTAGTTCTCCAAGTACACGACGTAGATTGGCAGGTGTGAGTGTTATTTCAATTGGTAAATTAAAATAACAGTCACACTTGTCAATCTAGTATGTACCCAGAGAACATTAAGATACGACTACAGAACTTCCTCCAAAATTAACAACTTTAAGCCAATAAGAATATTATACAGAAATTATACAGTCTCAAACTGTCAAAACGGGACAATTCGAGAGATCTCATTACAGGGGTAATGACTCTCGAACGGGTCTAAGGGCTATTGAATGCGTACGCATAAGAACTAGAATGCTAGTATCTATGCGCACTATGTTTAATTTCAAGTATGTTTCATATAATGGGTTAATTCAAATACAAAAATAAATTCATGTATTGACCGCATACACACACACACACACACACACACTATCTAAGTTGTTCTATAGGAATAAAAACAACATTTTTAAAATATGAAGGGCTCACCACACATGCACACACACACACGCACACATACACACATACACACACATATATACACACAAACATATATATAAATTATTATCAATTGAATTAATTTCATGAATAAAATTATTATCAATTTAAATGAAAATATAAATTATTATCCAATATATTTGAATGAAATATTTATTTTGAATGAAAATATCAACTATTATCCAATTATTATCCAACTATTATCAATTATTTATTTTTAATGTATATAATATCCAAAAATATATATGTAAATAATATTCAAAACCCCACCCACCCCCCACCCCCTCCCGATGTTTATTATCCAATTATTATCCAACTATTATCAATTATTTATAAAATTGATGTCTACTTTTAGTGTTGTGTATATATGTTAGTTGATGCCATTATATTTTTAGCCTAATTAGATTCTAAGGTTATCTCAATTTATATTTTTCTTTTTCTATCTAATAATTTTCAACGTAAGAGCACAGTACATAACGTATGTGTAAGTTCCGTCAATACCATTTCGTTTTAATTTTGTAATATTATGTTTTTTCCAAATATTTAAAGAGTTATTAAATGGGTGCCCCACCCCCTTCCCCCCTCCCCCCGCCACACACACACGCACACCTACTCACCTACGCGCGCGCACACACACACACACACACACCCCACCCCACCCCACCCCCTGCCCCCCTCCCCCTCCCCCACCCCACCCCACACCACCACACACACACACACACACCCCACCCCACCCCACCCCACCCCCTTCCCCCCTCCACCACCCCCTCCCCCCCTCCACCACCCCCTCCCCCTCCCCCACCACACACCACCACACACACACACACACACCCCACCCCACCCCACCCCACCCCCACCCCCTGCCCCCCTCCACCACCCCCTCCCCCACCACACACACATATACACACACATACACACACATATACACATACATACACATACACATACATATACACACGCACACACATATACATATACACATACATACACATACTCATATATATAAATGGAAGAGAGAGAGAGAGAGAAAATCGGCCTGAAAGTCGAGAGAGAGAGAGAGAGAGCAGCGTCGAGAGAGAGAGAGAGAGGGAGGGAACGGCGGGAGGGAAAAAAGAAGGGGGAAAGGGTTTTTGCTGCGAACATTGTCACGGTCGTGTCACGGTCATTGACCTTGACAATTCTTTAAATAATCGTCACGGTTGACCGTGACAATTAGTTGTCACGGTCGTGTCGAGGTCAATGACCGTGACATAAAACGCGTGTTTTTTGTCACGGTCAATGACTTTGACAAGGCTGGCCGGCTGAAAGGTGACAATTTGCCCGTTTTGGTGTAGTGAAAGGACAAGTTTAGAAATAAAAAGGGTAAAATGATAATTTTATGTAAAGTGGAATATTTTTATGAAATAAAAATTATGGAAAAGGTGTTGCACAAAATGGTCCTAAATGAACATGATTTTGGAATAAAATCAAAGCTAAATTCTAAAGGACATGAAATGATGATTTTCAAAGTATAACACAAGTTGGGGTGAAAGCATAGATTTTGGCTTTGACCGGGTAAAAATGGAAAGTTGAATGATGAGGACATTTGTAAAATGTTTAAATACATTAAAAAGGAATTCGGATGACACTGGGATAATTAAGAAGGGCCCCAAGCCCTGGGGTGAAAGATCCAAAATCACTGGTCATAGTCATAGCATATGGTGGTATCGCCGGCGGTGATAGGAAATTAAAGTATGAGGTTTATTGAAAGATTTTAAAGAAAAAGATAAAGGAATAAGGAATATGTCAAGAAATGAGTTTTGTGGTGAAAATTTATTAAGACAACCTAACTTGAATGAGTTAAAAATTCTCCAGTAAAGGTTAAAATGGAAAAGACAGTGTAAATTGATTAATGTCCACAATATAAAGAAAAAGGTAAAGTATGGTGGTTAAATGGGTGAGTTAAGCAACCTAAGAAGGTGTAACCCATAATCAACACAAGTGCGTATTGTGAAAGGTTTTCAAAATCTAAATAAGTATTTTCTAAGATGGTGTTCAAGTGTGTTGAAAGGGGTACCTTGAATGAAAATATTAATGTGGATTGGTTGAAGTAAAATGGTGGTTTTAATAAGGAAACGATATTCGGTTAAATAAATTATAGTTGTTTCAAGTATTTAACCACGTGTGTTAAGTAAATGGATAAAGGGCAAGTTAAAAAAGAGGTAGTTCTTTATAATATTAACGTTAATTAATCGTGATAAATAACATTTTTGAAAATAAAAACGGATTCATGCATTAAGTACATATGTAGTTATATATATAAGCTAGTTGCATGTGCACATAGTTATAATGTGTTAGAGTCTTCTTTCTGCCGTTCTATTCAATATTTTATATGTATATTTTCCACTGAGCATTCGACTCACACCATTGTCTTTGTTACGACAGGTTGGTGCGGGTTCGTATTTTGAGAGTATTACACAGTTAAATACTCTCTTTCATTTTACGTTAGTTGAGAGTGCACTTGCGATCATAATGGATTATTTATATAATGAAATGTCCAACACACAAAATATCTAATTTTATATTTTTATCCTAAGACAAGCGTGTAGGTGATAAAATAGATAAATTAAAGCATGCAAGTGGACAAGGAGATTTAAGAAAAAAATCCTTGCGAGTAAAACCTTTTTTCAATCAACACTTTAGAGTTTTATAAGACACTACTTACAAAACCTCCAAAGCATACGGCTCTCTCCCGAGTCGTCCATAAGTTGCGATCCACCCTTTGTATCCACCAATCAGCCTTTATCTTCCTTCAGCAGTGATCCCTTCGAGAATCAAAAGGTCAGTGGTGAAGAATATCTCTCCACAATAGTAACTTAGATATGAAAATATTTATGGTTTCAAATGAATTCACATATATATTTTGGAGTGATAATTTGTGAATTAAAAGGTGTTTTAGACCTAATAAAGTGAGAACTTTTGCACCAGGTATGCATAAATTGTTTTTGTAAAAGTCCCTTTTAAAATCTCTTCGAAATAGGTATTTATATGAAAAACTCAAAATTCGAGGTAGTAGCACTCGTTCGAATGAGAATAGAATCTCGTTGGAATAAAAGAAAGTTCATTCGAATGAAACATCTATCTTATTTGAACAAGGTTCAAAAGAGTTTCAAATGATGCAAAACAGTACGCCCTCGTTCAATGTTTGATCAATGTAAACTTCAAACGAGACTTCTAATGAAAAAAAGATCTCGTTAGAATGATAATCCCATCTCGTTTGAAAAAAATGCACAAACTTTGAAAAATTTTAAATAATGAAAATTGCCTCGATTTTTTTAAATAAAAATTCTCCTAATATAAACGTAAATGAATCTGAACTCCTAAATTATTATATACCTTCACAATGTGGATATTTTATTGAATTTAGAGACATTGGAAATTCGATACTTGGTGATGGCTCGAGTCAAATGGTAACGAGATATGTCAAAATCTATGTTATCCTAAGATATGAGAAAATAATAGAAATTATGCTCTTACGAATCTCCCCCTTTTGTCTATTACAGTACAAATGCAAAACAGAAATCCAAATTACATGAAAATTCCCTAATACAATGAAAATATCCTAATACCCTCCCAAATCCTAAAATGGATAGGAACAAGAATAATGATGTCTTCAAAATATGTCTTCAAATCTCCACTTCTTCTTGTTCTTATCTTATGAACTTTCTCTTCATTGAGTATGATATGATATTCCAAAAGTACCTAAACACATGAAACAAAAATAATACATGTGATGCCATCGAGTTTGACATTTATAAAAAAATTGCCCACCATAAATCATACTCTCTCGCAATTTGTTCTCCCCCTTTTATGTTTTTCGAAATAGACAAGGAGTGGAAACTAATCATGAAATGCATAGCATAAAAAATAAGTAGAAGATATCATTACAAAACGTATATGAATGACAAACATGCAATGATTATCTCAAAGTCTCCATAAACTATTTTTTTAATTTTTTCAAGTATAAAAATTTTACAAGTACAACACACCACGGAGAAACACAAGAATACCCGAATCATGGAAACAGAATGTAAGGGTGTGAACATATTCCTTAGGCTAATCAACGTAGATAAACATAACATATGTGCACGAAGGAATGAGACACTACTAACGAAAGATGTCAAAGTCTACCTTAAAAATGGTGAACTCAAGTGAAATTGACTTAACCTAATCAACTAATCAAGACCATGAGTGATTTTCACACTAATAACGTCCAAAGCTATGTAATGATTTATGAGATTTTTATAGGATGTGCAAACTCATTGATCTTTGACTTAACTCCCTCAAAATCTCACATATTGAATTTTTCTCTCAATTCTTTTTGAAGAAATTAATGTTCATATGTCGCGAAGCATCAATGTTCTTAGAAATTTTCCTGATATTTCTGTTCTTATGTGCCTTTAATCTTTTTGTCTATTTGTAATACCCCGTATTTTTATGGCTTTTAAATTTAGGGATTTATTAAATTTTATTGAGATAAATTAATTTAATATTAATCTGGAAATTGTTTTAAATATTTACCAGCGTGACGAGATTTAGTAATTATTGAAAATTTGTTGAATATTTATAGATGAGTAAAGTAAAATATAAGATTGATTTTATTAAAATTGTCACGAGTGAATAAAATGGCAATTATGGAAATTAAGTCGGGACGCAGTTGTGTCGTGTCAGGACTAAATTATTATTATTATTATTATTATTATTATAAGTGAATAAATTATAAGTCACCCATAGGGTCATTTCGAGTGCACCAATGTGTCCGGAAGGGTCGAGATAGTCAGAAAAGTGTACACGAGAGTTTATTTTGGGTCTCGGGGCTTTTTTTAGGCCTAATTGACATCCTGGCAGGGTATTATAGACATTTTGTATTTTTGGGTAATTAAACCCACGAATTTTCTTAGGATATATAAGCCGTTTGGAGTTTTCTCTTAGGGTTAACAAACACAAAACCTAAGAACAACCATTAGAGAAGAAGGTGGAGACTTTCCAAGCAATCCAAGGCCAAGAACTCACCCGATTGCACCGCCACCACCACCAAAACGTAGATTGCACGACGAGGAACACAACCATATCTTTTTCATCATCAAATTAGATACTTGAATCCCAGGCAAGTATCTATATTGCTTTGTTCTTAGTTAATGTTTCACCCATGTTAGTTAGGATTGTTAAGAACATGTTTTATGGAAGAAATTGATAATTTAGAGACTTTAAATCGCATGTTTTAAAGGAACCAAATATATTCTGGACATAACCATCATATGTAGAGGATTACCCACGAATTTGATGGATTTAGAAGCAGGAAATCTGGAAAAGAATTTGAAGAACGAAAGTTTCATGAAAAAACTAGGGTTCTTGATAATTATGTTAATTTACCCCATTAATTCAATAACTTTGAGGAATTTGGACATGTTTCACGTTGAAAATCATGTATATAGGTATATATGACTGTTAGTAATCTTGTTTGGAAGTTTAGGTATCATAAATAGTGTTTTGGAGAAAAGTTTTTGATGAAACCCGTAGGTTGGATTTTACAGATTCTGGGCAAGAACTGCTTGATTGATCGATCGACCAAGAGCATCGATCGGTCAACCCCTTTTCCTCGATCAATCAACCCCTCCTGGAAAACTGCATATTTTTCCCTATTTGTTTAATTCGGTTAAATTACATAGGAACCCTTGAATATCATTTTAATAATATAATGGGCCATGATGAGGACCAGTAGGGTCTAAGTAGACTTCGTTGAGTGAGAATTAATATAGGATGAAATTGAGGGTTAATGGGGAGTTTCATTACACTTTCGAAATTGTGCGTATGTTCACTAGAGAATTGAGAGACTCGTGAAAAAAAAACTTACACGAGAAGGTTAGAAAGGGTGTACCTACTGAAATTATACTTAGTGAGATGGAATACATCGAGAGATGATAAGTAAGTATGAAATAAATTATAAATGAGAATAAATGAGACGAATCCGTTATGCGAGATAATCGAGTAATATGTGCTAAGAACGGATAATTATAATTATGGGTCGTGGGCGCACCTAATTTAGAAGTGTGAATATTTATATGTATGACAGTGTGATTGTGCATATAATATGTAACTGTGTAAAAATCATACCCGAGCTACTTGCAATCACGGAGGTTTCCGCGTCGGGACAGTCTTATCTCGATTGGACCTTTATGGGGGATATTGACTCGTACCCTAGAAGATAGTATCATTGATACAGGCTATATGAGTGATACTCAGATGGTCCTAAGAGACGTGAGGGTATGTGATGACCTCTTAGTGACTCTGAACTATGCTTCGCCTCCATTTTTGTGTGTATTGTGTTAATAAAGTTCGTGAGTGATTCCGAACTAGTATTTCCCTTAGTACGAGAGATACGGGGACTTGATAGCAGAGTATGCCAGCACCATAGATTTTATGTGGGGTGTCGTTAGTATATATATTATATGTGTGACTAATATATATACGTATATTTTTATTGGAACTTTCTACTGTGCGTATAAGTAGTTAAGTAATGAATAAATGCTTCAACATTATTATAAGTATTCGAAAACTTTATAACGGTACTGAGTTGTTCTAAATAGCATAAGAAAACTTGAAGAGATTGATTTTCTAAAGTAAATATCATAACCTTATTTTCACGTGATAAAACATTACGGAGAATAAATTAGAGAGACTTGTGAGATTTGTTAGTGCGGTAGGCGTGCACACTAGATGAGAGGTGAGAATTCTCAAGAGAGTGTCGCATACTAACATGGTTGTTGCATTAGCCGGTAAGCATTTTAAATACTTGCTAAACTATTTTACACTCGGACTCTGACCCGTTTCCTGTCCTTTTCTCTCTCTTGTATATATATATGTATGTATTACAGGTGCCCAGCCACAGGGGCGCCATGCATAGGTTTTTTGGATTGGATGTACTGCAGCTTATGTGGGAGTTGCCGGCCTTTGTTCTAAATGACTTATTCATTGATTCAGTTATTGTTTTAGTTCTTCATAGTGAGGGCACGTGTCTCCCGATTTCCTATTCCGTTTGGATTTGTCAAAGATTTATGTTTATTTATATTTTTCTATGGTTAGTACTCCTTGGGAGTTAAATCTTGTCAGGATTATTTCATGTATGGTTATTTTACTTGGTTTGGTTAATCTAGATGAATTAATTCTTTTGCATTGTTTTGCTATTCGTAGCATTTATGTGATTCTTAGACTGTTGATTATTTAAAAAGGTTTTCAAGTTGGAATTTAAAAATGGAAATAAGACTTTAATTTGTTTTGACACTTGGCTTAACTATTTAGGATGTTTAACTTGAAAATTTTATTTTGTGACAGTGATGCTAAGAATGAACCAACCGTTCACCTTGATTTTAATTTAATAAAGGACTGATCACCCGGTATTTAATTAGGCGAGGTGTCACAAGTGGTATCAGAGCATCAGGTTCTAGTGTCCTTTAGGATCTGTGCGACTTATTATGCTTCTGGCGTAGCTTTCTTTGATATTGAGCCCTATGATTAGGATTGTTGATTTCTTTGGTGAGATTTCATTCTCCTGCTATCATGTCTATATCAGTGAATATTATTTACGTTCGAGCGTGTTCGAACAATGAAGTATGGTAGATGAGGGCCGTTGGGCGGACAATAGTAGGTAAGGCTTAGTTGAGGTTGTAGAGTATATTCGAGGATGATGACCATAGTAAAGGTCACCCCTATTATGGCACGATAAGAGAGGACTGTAAAGACGGCTAGGGCGCGACCTATGATTTCTAAGTGCTGCTATAGTCAAAAGAGGTGCAAGAGTAGACTCACCCAATGTAGTATGACTGGAAAGAGTCAGACGAAACATTGAAGAGAAGTGTCAGTGGAAATTCTAGAAATGAGGAGATTGTGTGTGTTAGCCAAAGGAGGTAAAAATATCCAAAGGTTTGGACATATGACGGAGTGTGGCTAACTGAAAGTGAAAATTTGAAGTAAAATTTTTCTTGACTTGTCGAAACGAAGTTATAATGGTGGGAGTTAACCACCACTTTTAGAAGTGGAATGCTATGTCTATAGAAGGATCTTAGGTACAGTTTGATCTCATGTTCCTTCATCAGATGTTCAGAATAAGATGTGAATGTTGTCCTGAACTCATCACAGGAGGGTCAGACAGAGGTCCATTTATGAATATGAATCTAAATTATTAGCGAATCTTGTATCGGAGGATGTATATACAAATGGAGGAGAGGGTTCCAAGTAGGAGATCGATTCGTAAATATAGTTAATAACACTTAAAAGGAAATTTTGTTGGATAGTCGATCCATATGGTGACAATGTCACACATTGTCCGTAGAAATGTTAACGCTCTTATGTGAAGGGAGATAAAGTAATCAAAAGCTTTATCGGAGAGTGAGACTAGGTCAAACGCAGTTAGCAATGCACCACAAAGGGGAGACCCATCAGGGGGCTCATTTAAATGATTCAAATAGGTAAATTTTTACCAAGCGATGATGAATTTAGAAGGTGTTATTGAAGCCAGTAGCACGTTCCTTAGGGCCAACAAAGCTAAGGGAACGACGGGGGTAGCCATCAGGATCGAGACTATTTATGCTAGAGAAAAGGACAACCCTAATAGGGTCAGTATGGAAGAGGATAAGTGGGTTGTGGGATGAGGTATTTTGCAAAGAGCAAAACCACACGATTTAACATTTTTTGAAGCGTGAAAAAGGAGAAGGGTATGGTGCTTGCAAGGAAAATAGTTAATGTAATTTTTGATTTGGTTTAAACAGACGCGTTATGTCCGAAAGATCATTAAGTAGCCAAGGCGATTTGGAAAGTAGAAGTATGAGTTTTATCCTCATAGGATGAAACGTGTTTTATGTGACACGAACGAGTCATTACATTTTTGTTTATTGCTAGATTCTCATGTGAGGAATTTAATGCATATATCTATAGCGTTACATTATGTGTATGTTTTCCCTGGTATAGTGGAGTTGTCTTAAGTATTATCCACAGAGGATAAATGGGTGCATTGTTTGTGATATATATTTTATTGAGATTACTCGTTTTAGTGATGTGAGATACGAGTATGATATTGTCTTGGTTACAACTTTATAGTAATGGTTAGTACGATAGTTGGCAGTTATTGCAAGGCTATCAGAGTGGTTGCCTTAGTGCAACATGTTTTGTTCTGGAAAGGCCTCAACTGCGAGAGGGTCGGACTCGCACTTATATTATCTATTTTAGAGACTTCGTAGGGGATAGTGGGCTCGAGATATTCAATCTTGATGTGTGTAGGGACTTTGTTGTTATGATTCAGTATGTATTGGGTTTATTGATGAGTGAAAATATTTGACTCATTATTATGTTTAGCACTCAGGACTTGGTAATAGGAAGAGTGCATTTATATATCTATCCTTTAGAGATGTGGGAGTTAAGAGTTATACCCATATGTTTGGGGACATGATTTTGAGAGTCCCGACTGTATGTATTCGAGGTTTATAGAATTTAATTGCCACCAATACTGAGCAATAGTGAAATTAGTAAAAAGTTATTTGTTTTAGTACAATTGCAGGAGGAGATGTAGTTTTTCTGTTAAGAGACGAAATATAGGGGTACATGTTATGGAGGGAGGGCCTAACGAATTTTGATAACCGACAATGCTAGGTAGTAGTGTATCGGGGGGTTCCTTGTTTGGATTTCGCTTTGCGAGATTGAAACTTAGCGTAAGGTTGGAACTAGGGAGATGTTTGGTCATTAGTCCACGAGTCTGATACCTCGATCATTATAGGAGTAGGTAATTATATCTGTAAGTTGGGAGTTGAATTATGATTTAAGGCTAGTGGAGTCGATTGTGTGGTAAGAAAGCATTGAAAGTTTTTTTTTATCACCACGAGTTGAGGGGTGGAACGATGATAAGGAATACTTAAAATTTTGGTTTCTAGGGTGATTGAGAGAACCCAAGTGTTGTAATCAGGTTGTGAGCACAAGGGAAATAAATAATTGGGTGTTATGTGTGAAGCGTATGTGATGCTTACGCTAGTATGCATGGTTTATAAGGTGTGTGGGCATCCTGGTTAACTGATGTTAAAATCGTCTGAGTTGAAGGGATGTGGGAATAGACATGTGGAATATATGTTTGTGGGACTAACATAACGAAGTGGAAGTGGTAGAGTGGATTAAGCGCCGTGTGAAAGATGATAAATCCATATGTATGTGTGCGATCAGAGTAGCACACCGAATTTAGTTAGGAGGCTGTGGGAAGCCATTTAAAAAGGGGTATTCCTTGAGAAGGGTAGAATTTAACTATATGAAGAACACTCGGATCGGAGTTGTAATTAGTCAAATGTGAAAGCGACTAGCGCGTATAAAGAGTGATGATGTTTGTATGGTATAAAAGGTTCAGAAGTGCACATCGTAGAGAAAAGTGCACGGGTCGGAACGTTCAGAATGCACAAAGGGAAGAATGGGATTATTAAATGTCTCTTAATGTGAGACATTACAAGTAGAAGTCTATGTTGAGCGGGACATAGTGAGTAGTCTCCGCGGGCACTAATCATAAATAGAAATCGGTTGGAACAAGAGGGTCAACCAGAGAATTTTGTGGCTATCGACGATTCCTATAATAAAAGAGGCCAAAATAGTCGGTAAAGTTTCTTTGATGGGTTGCCAACCTCAAGGCAAGATCAAGGATCCATTCAAACATGTGGAATAAGTCTCCCAAGAAGGAAATGATTGATATTCCTTTAGGGTGATTTACATTATTAACTAGTGTGCCCCAGTCTTCCCTTGAAAGGAAGGATCGTGCCGGTACGTGGTCCTACACGGTATTTTTCTGAATTAGGATGAGATTTTTGAATCCCACCTTCAATATGGGATTTCTGGAAGCAGCGAGGATAACGTATTGTTTTGAGCAGGTTGTATCACCTATAATCCGGGGAGTAGGCGAGCGGTGATTAACCATTAGTGGAGCAGTGTGAAAATAATTTTGGATTCATTGTGATCATTTCATTTCCGCAACGGTTATAGCTATCAAGTGGAGTGTAGTAAGGTAATTGGGGGAGGATATTACCTAACAGTAGGGTTCCGTGGGAGCACTCGTGTCTGTTTATTGTGAACAGGATGCTTATTAAGGTTTTGGTGTGGAAAAACCTTAACTTTCTCACTCTGAATGTTAAGAGAGGGGCGGATAATAAGAATTTTGGATTGGTCGATTTAAGTCTGATGAATATGGTGGAATTACCACGACTATTTTTGGCGAACAAGAGTGGTCAGATGTTCGTATGGTTTCTCTCAGAATGGGAGTTTTGTGTTTAGATAAATACGAGTAATTGTTACGTAGTGAGGTGCGACCTCCCAATAATATTGAGACAATGGGGGGCCAATGTTGTGTAGGCTCGTCTTATGCGAATAGCAATGGAGTGGAGCCCAATATGAAGTGTCGTTACTAAGGTGTGACTCTATAACTGTTATTATGGAAAGTGATAAATAAGCTTATTGTGCAGCGGGGAGGACTATAGGAATTCGCCCTACACAAAAGTCCGTTTTGAGTATTGATAAAGTATCTAGATCTTTTTACCAGGCATACCTTATTTTTTGAATTTCGGGACGAAATTCCGTTATTAGGGGGGGAGTATGTAATACCCCGTATTTTTATGGCTTTTAAATTTAGGGATTTATTAAATTTATTTGAGATAAATTAATTTAATATTAATTCAAAAATTGTTTTAAATATTTACTAGCATGACGAGAGTTAGTAATTATTGGAAATTTGTTAAATATTTCTAGATGAGTAAAGTAAAATATAAGATTGCGTTTTATTAAAATTGTCACGAGTGAATAAAATGGAAATTATGAAAATTAAGTCACGACGCGCCTGTGTCATGTCACGACTAAATTATTATTATTATTATTATTATTATTATTATTATAAGTGAATAAATTATAATTCGCCCGTAGGGTCATTTCGAGTGTGCCAATGTGTCCGAAAGGGTCGAGATAGTCAGAAAAGTGTACCCAGGGGTTTATTTTGGGTCTCGGGGCATTTTTAGGCCTAATTGACATCCCGGGAGGGTATTATAGACATTTTGTATTTTTGGATAATTAAACCCACGAATTTCCTTAGGATATATCAGTCGTTTGGAGTTTTCTCTTAGGGTTAACAAACACAAAACCTAAGAGAAGCCACTAAAGAAGAAGGTGGAGAGTTTTTCAAGCAATCCAAGGCCAAGAACTCACCCGATTGCACCGCCACCACCACCAAAACGTAGATCGCACAACGAGAAATGCAATCATATGTTTTTCATCATCAAATCAGATCCTTGAGTCCCAGGCAAGTATCTATCTTGCTTTGTTCTTAGTTAATGTTTCACCCATGTTAGTTAGGATTGTTAAGAACATGTTTTATGGAAGAAATTGATAATTTAGAGACTTTAAATCGCATGTTTTAGAGGAACCAAATATATTCTGGACATAACCATCATACGTAGAGGATTACCGATGAATTCGTATGAATTTAGAAGCAAGAAATCTGGAAAAGAATTTGAACAATGGAAGTTTCATGAAAAAACTAGGGTTCTTGATAATTATGTTATTTTACCCCATTAATTCAATACCTTTGAGGAATTTGGACATGTTTCACATAGGAAATCATGTAAATAGGTATATATGACTGTTAGTAATCTTGTTTGGAAGTTTGGGGATCATAAATGGTGTTTTGGAGAAAAGTTTTTGATGAAACCCGTAGGTTGAATTTTGCAGATTCTGGGCAAGAACTGCTTGATCGATCGATCGACCAAGAGCATCGATCGATCCCTCCTGGAAAACTGCATATTTTTCCCTATTTGTTTAATCCGGTTAAATTATGTAGGAACCCTTGAAAATCATTTTAATAGTATAATGGGCCATGATGAGGACCAGTAGGGTCTAAGTAGACTCCGTTGAGTGAGAATTAATATAGGATGGAATTGAGGGTTAACGGGGAGTTTCGTTACACTTTCGAAATTGTGCGTAAGTTCACTAGAGAATTAAGAGACTCGTGAAAAAAAACTTAGACCAGAAGGTTAGAGAGGGTGTATCTACTGAAATTATACTTAGTGAGATGGAATACTTCGAGAGATGAGAAGTAAGTATGAAATAAATTATAAATAAGAATAAAAGAGGCGAATCCGTTATGCGAGATAATCGAGTAATATGTGCTAATAACGGATAATTATAATTATGGGTCGTGGGCGCATCTAGTTTAGAAGTGTGAATATTTATATATATGACTGTGTGATTGTGCATATATTATGTATCTGTGTAAAAATCATACCCAAGCTACTTGTTATCACGGAGGTTTCCGCGCCGGGACAGTCTTATCTCGATTGGACCTTTATGGGGGATATTGACTCGTACCCTAGAAGATAGTATCCTTGATATAGGCTATCTTAGTGATAGTCAGATGGTCCTAAGAGATGTAACGGTATGTGCTGACGTCTTAGTGACTTGGAACTATGCTTCACCACCATTTTTGTGTGTATTGTGTTAATACAGTCCGTGAGTGATTCCGAACTATTATTTCCCTTAGTACGAGAGATACAGGGACTTGATAACAGAGTATGCCTGTATCATATATTTTATATGGGGTGCTGTTAGTATATATATTATATGTGTGACTAATATATATACGTATATCTATATGGGAACTTTCTACTGTGCGTATAAGTAGTTAAGTAGTGAATAAATGCTTCAACATTATTTTAAGTATTCGGGAACTTTATAACGCTACTGAGTTGTTCTAAATAGCGTAAGAAAACTTGAAGAGATTGATTTTATAAATTAAATATCATAACCTTACTTTTCACGTGATAAAAACTTATGGAGAATAAATTAGAGAGACTTGTGAGATTTGTTAGTGCGGTAGGCGTGCACACTAGATGAGAGGTGAGAATTCTCAAGAAAGTGTCGCATACTAACGTGGTTGTTGCATTAGCCGGTAAGCATTGTAAATACTTTCTAAACTATTTTTAAAAACTGTTTTACACCTGGGCTCTGACCCGTTTCCTTTCTTTTTCTCTCTCTTGTATATATGTATGTATTACAGGTGTCCAGCCACAGGGGCGTCATGCATAGGTTCTTTGGATTGGACATGCTGCAGCTTATGTGGGAGTTGCAGGTCTTTGTTCTAGACGACCTCTTGATTGATTCAGTTCTTGTTTTAGTTCTTCATAGTGAGGGCATGTGTCGCCCGATTTCCTATTCTGTTTGGATTTGTCAGAGATTTTTGTTTATTTGTATTTTCCAGTTCTTAGTACTCCTTGGCAGTTAACTATTGTCAGGATGATTTCATGTATGGTTATTTGACTTGGTTTGGTTAATCTAGATGGATTAATTCTTTTGTGTTGTTTGCTATTCGTAGCATTTATGTGATTCTTAGGCTCTTAATTATTTAAAAAGATTTTCAACGTATCTTTAGCAGCACAATTCCATTACTTAAAATATACCAATTTTACCGAAACATTTATTTTCTATTCGTCAATGGTTCTTACATGCATTACTTTTATTATCTCATTTTTCATATTTGGTTTGTGTTAAAAGTAGGACTGAGATGAAAACACTACAATCGACACGTGAAAGGTAAGTGCACGGACTTAATTGAGTATTACACTTACCTCAAAACACTACAAATAGTCACGTGGATATGAAATGAATGGGTGACTCGAACATTTTTAAAGTTCATTCACATATGGTGAAAAAAAATACAAAACTCTTTTTCAATTTTTTTTAAAAATTTAATGAAAAATAAAATATTTGTCTTTTTCACTATTTCTTAAAAAGAAACCATAAATATTTTTGTTTTTTTTCAAGAGAAACAAAACTCTTTTTGGGTTTTTTAAAAAATATGTAAAAATGAAAAAAATACAAATACGATGGTAGTACAATCTAGTAATAGGAATAAAATTCAAATAATCATAAAACTCATCCTATACTAGATAACATATCCAATCTCAGTCAATGGTGCAAATGCCTATAGACTTGATAAGATCCTCAAATCAGAGTACATTTAAAGGTTTCATGAAAATGTCAGCTAACTAACGGATGGTGCTCACAAAGCTTAAGGATGCGACCTTCTCCTCAACGAGGTCTCAAATAAAGTGATCCCTATCCTAGTGTTCTTTGTGCACGAATGGCGGACTAGATTACGTGAAATGTGTATGTCACTCGTATTATCACATGAAATAGTCATCGTACACTATAAAATGCCACAATCCTCCAATATTTGCTTCATCCATAAGAGTTGTGTGTAATATCACCCAACGGCTATATACTTGGCCTCCGTCATGGACAAAGATATGGAGTCTTTCTTCTTGCTCATCCATAATACAAGAGCATTGGCAAAGTATAAACACCCCCCCCCCCCCCCCAAAGTGCTCCTACAACCATCGATATCTCTGGCCCAATCGATATCTGAATAGATAGATATATGGTCATCGATATCAAAGGAATACCAAATATTGTATGATAGAGTCCCACTCATATATTTTATAATATGTTTAAAAGCGTGTAAGTGTGACTCTTTCGAGTACGCATGGTATCGCGCACAGACTCCAACACTAAAGACAATATCGGGTCGACTATCGGTAAAGTAAAAAAGACTTCATGTTATTCTGTGATATAAAGTCTGTTATATGATTTTGCCTGAAGCGTCTTTGCTAAGATTTTTTGATCAACTCATAGGGGTGCGAGTGTGCTTAGCGAAGTCTAGACCGAATTTCTTCACAAGGTCTCTTGCATATTTGGATTGAGATGCTAATATCCTATCCTCAAGCTGACGAACCTGGAGACATAGGAAGAATGTTATCTCACCAACCATGATCATCTCAAACTCACTCTTCATCTCCTCCTCAAAAGTGTGAGCATGGAAAGATCACGTGGATCCAAAGATTATGTCGTCCACATAGATTTGGGCAACCAAAATAGCACCACTCTGTCTCCTTACAAATAATGTCTTATTTACTCCCTATCTCTTGAAGCTGCGAGCTAAGAGATAGTAAGTAAGCCCCTCATTCCAAGCATGGGGTGATTGCTTCAATCCATACAAGTCTTTTCTAATATAGTAGACATGTATTTGGTGCTTAGGGTCTTCAAACCCTTTTGGTTGTTCCAGTTAAAACTTCGCTTGTAGAATTCAATTAAAAAACGCACTCTGACATCAATGTGATATAACTTGAAGCACAAATGAAAAGATATGGCGAGTTGTAAGTGGACGAACTCAACCCTAGTAATATGAGAGAATTTCTCGTCAAAGTCTATACCCTCGATCAGTGTGTATCCTTGAGAGACCAACCTATAATTATTGCTAAATATGGTACCATTTTTATACACCTCATTATTGAAAATCCACACGGTACCTATCACGTTAGTATCGCTAGGTCAGTGGACCAGTTCCCAGACATTGTTCTTTCTAAATTGAAGCAACACTTCTTGCATGGATGATATCCAATGTCCGCCCTTGAGTGCTTCTTTCACATTCTTGGTCTAGACTAGGGATGTGTAGCACAAACAACTAATAATATTTTTAAGTTGAGCATGAGTCTTGACACCTAGTGTAGGATCACCAAGTATAGCAGAAGGGTTATGACTCTTAATAACCCAAGATGGTGTCTTCCCCAAAACAGGAACGGGGTCTATCTTGGTAGCACGGGGAAGGATGGGATCATCTTGGGGGTGCATCATCCTCACACTACAGGCTAGGAGAAACAAACTCCAATGGCTCGTCATCTCTAATCGTGAAGTTTATAGGCTCCATAACCTCAGAGCTAGTAATATTATAAACAGGTAAGCCCTACTCGTTGATGAATATCCTAAAAATATCCCCTCATTTCTTTGGGATTTGAACTTTCCTAAAGGATTTCTATCTTGCAAGATGTAGCATGTACTCCCATAGATATGAAAATATGATAGGTTGGGCTTTTTCCCTATCTACAACTCATAAGGCGTGTAAAGTGTGTGCGGACTAAGACATACCCTCTTCACCGTATGGCATGGGGTGCTCACCGCCTTTGCCCAAAAACATCTAGGCACTTTTCTTCCAAGAACCATGGATTTATCCATTTCTTGTGTCGTGCAGTTCTTCGTCTCAACAATACCATTTTGTCGAGGAGTACGAACGGTCGAAATCTCATCTATAATCCCATTTTATCGCAATAGTTATCCACTTTCACTTCTTTAAATTCAGTGCCGTTATCAGTATGCATTCGATTAATAGTGACACCATGTTGGTTTTGTATGATACGACATTTGGTTGTGAGGAACTCAATCACGAGAGTATATATCTTACCACCGAAGCTCTTCGAGCGAGTAGGACCCATAAGATCCATCTGATTCAACTCCAAAACACGGTAGATGGTAATGGTATTAAACTTTTGATAGAGATTTCAATTTTTTTACCTTTTTAGCAAGGTCCACAGACCAACGAAGTTTGTTTCCCAGTGATGGTAAGGCACGAACTACGTCCTTTTTCACTAATCTCTCAAGATCTCTAAAGTTCATGTGACCTAGTCATTGATGCCAAAGGTCCATAGTGGAGACCGTAGCAATGTTTCACACAAAAGAGGACTTGGGCACAATCCCATAATAATTATCTTCCATCCTCACACCTTGAAGTAAAATTTTAACAGATTGATCATAAACATTGCATTCGAACCGGTCAAACTTTACCACAAAGTTTGCGTCGCACAATTGGCTTATGCTAATCAAGTTTGCTTCCAAATCTTTCATATACAACACATCATATATCTTAGGAAATTCATGTATCTTAACCATTTCATGTCCTAAAATGATATAGATTCACTCCCATCTCCAAAGGTGACTTTACCTTCCTTGCGATCCTCAACGTGGGTAAAAAATAAGATGTCACCAGTCATGTGCCTAGAACCCACTATCAAAATACCAATGGGAAGTATTTTGAGCCTTGAGAACAACATGAAAAATAAGGTCTTTATAGTCTCACTTAGGTACCCAAATAGCGGTAACCTTTTTTTGGCCCTTATTGTTGATGACTGTAGTCAGAATGTTGGAACAGTAAAACATTCATTGAAAATTTTCCATTAAACTATGCGAAGTCGCGACTAGAAATGCAACTTGATCCCTATGACTAGTAAAGTTGCTAAAGTGGTGTACGGGAGTATATGTTATCATAATTTTACCTAATTTATAGCAGAACTCTCTAAGGTGACCTCTTCTTTTGCAAAAGGTGAAAACATAGACATGTTTGGGTCTACTTTAGTTTGCTTTTCTAGGTTAGACTCTTATAGGTGGGTTAATACACCTAGGTGGATTCGGTCGAGGGACATACGGGTCCATCACAAACTCGAGTATCATCTCGGCTACAGAATGGACAGTGGCTGCACCATCATAACCCACTCCTTTCCTCTCGACGTTTACAAAAGCGGTGTCATGGAGCATCTTACCTACCTTCTTTGATGTATCCTCGATAGTTACCTTGACCTCTTGGGCATATTTGAGATCTTTTTCAAATTGGGATACCGGGGCTTAAAGTTTCTCACGAGTCTCTATGGATGCTTGGAGTTCTCTCGTAAGACTAGCCACCTTGTTTGTCAAGTCCCTGTTCTCTCTCTTAACTAAACAAACTCTCTCCCCCAAAGATGATCTCACTAAGGACTCACTCTCTCTCGCCTCTCTCAACTCTTTTTCAAGTTCAAAAACTCTCAAAGTTAACTCTTTGTTTTGTTTCTTTATTTTAAAGGACTTAGCATAAAGATTGGCGTAGGCGCGCTAAAGGTTAGTCTCGCTTTAACTTAAAACATTATCTCCCTTGATCTCCTCGAAATGACTAAACTCACTATCGAGGTGTTCATGTTTAGTAGAATCCTCATCGTCGTGATTTGCACTAAATGTACTAACATGACTAACCATGAATGTAGTGAAGTTACATCCATGCGGTGATTCTTCTCCCGAACTCACTGACTTGACCTTGCTATCATTTAATGTGATGTTTAAGGAATCTTTGCCTTTCTGTTGATGTTTCAACCTAGTCAGACTCTTGTGAGCTTTGTGACCCTTTCCCTCATAATCATAACGTCTTTCCTCATCTTTAGTAAGGGAATTGTTCTTTTTTTTTCAAAATTTTCCCAGTTTATATTTTTTATCTTTGTCAAAACATTCCTTATCTCTGGGAGCATTTTTTTACATTTGAGAAATTTCTGAAATTATTAGCAAAAAGGGACAAATCAACTAAATTGTAATCAAACTCTGAATCAGATGACTCTCCTCTCTCTTTTTATACACTTCCTTTCTCTTTTTTGATTAGGCTTTAAGTGCAACGTCCTTATCCTTAGGCTTAACTACTTTAGGGAACATATCTATCTCATATGTTTGAATATATCCTACAATTTGTTCTAACCTAAGAGTTTCTAAGATGCCTAGCGAATTAAGAATAGTGACCCTAGGAATAAAGCGGGCAGGAAGCGATCTCAAGATTTTCTTGACTACATGCATGTTGGGTATTTCCTCCCCTAAATTCAAAATCGAGTTAACTATGTCAGACAATCATGCATAAAGCTCATCGAAAGATTCAGATTTAAGCATTGTGATAGTTTCAAATTGTGCAGTGAGATTTTGCATCTCATAAGCTTCAATAACATTGGTACCCTCGGGAGTGAGCTAGAGGGTATCCCAAGTATCATTAGACGTGGTGCACATCATAATGCGTCAGAACTCGTCAGGGGTGATGGATCCACAAATGGCACTCAAACTGCAGGAATTAAAATTTCTCTACTTAAATTCATCCTCTATCCGCCATGAGATAGGTTTAGGGCCAACAACATTATCAAATGTGATAGTGGGATGTGTCCACCTTCTTTTACAGACAACTCAAACACGTTAATGTATGACCTTTAAAGAAGAACTCATCCTAGACTTTCGTACGCATAATTTGTATTATTAAAGACAGGCACTCGATTATACAAATTCTCCATTAAAATCAGATTTTTCAAAGATCAACAATTTTAAAAAAAAATGATATCAAACCGAAAAATATTTTTGCGAAAAAGATCACAGAGTAAATTTGTGCAACAGTCTTTGATACTATCTTGAGAGTGAGCTTGTTATCTTAATGTATTATTTATAAAATTAAATATCCAACACACACAATATCCAAATTTTATCTTTTTATCCCAAGCTAGGCATCTAAGTGATAAAACAGATAAATTAAAGCATGCAAATAGACAAGGAAATTTGAGGAAAAAATACCTTGCAAATAAAATCTTTTTTCAATCAATACTTTAGATTTTTACAAGACCTATTTTCAAAACCTCTAAAGAATACAGCTCTCTCTTGACTCGTCCACAAGTGGCAGTTCACCCTTAGTATCATCGATCAACTTTTGTTTTCTTTCAGCAGTGATCCCCTCGAGAACCACAAGGTCAGCAGTGAAGAAGGTCTTGCCAGAAGAGTAACTTAGATATGGAACTATTTAAGGTTTAAAATGGATTCACGTATATATTTGGGAGTGATGATTTGTGAATCAAATGGTGTTTTAGACGTAAATAAAGTGAGAACTTTTGCACCAGGTATGCAATAATCATTTTTGCAAAAGTCTCTTTTAAAATCCGTTCAAAACATGTATTAATATGAAAGGCTCAATATTCGAGGCAATGACACTTGTTCGAATAAAAACTAGGTCCGTTCGAATGAGAATGGCATCTCATTAGAACGAAAGCAAGTTCATTCGAACGAAATAACTATCTCGTTTGAATAAGCTTCAAATGAGCTTTATACGACGCAAAACGGTACACCTTAGTTTGATGTTTGATCGATGTAAACTTCAAAGAAGACTTTGAATGAAAAAGGGATTTCATTAGATTGAGAATCCCATCTTGTTTGAACAAAGTGCGTGAACTTTGAAAATTTTTAAATTAAGAAAATTCCTCAATTTGTTTAAATAAAAATTTTCCCAATATAAACGTAAATAAATCCGAACTCCTAAATTATTCTATACATTCGCAATGTTCAAGTCATCTTGGATTTGGAGGCATTGGAAATTTTATATTTCGTGACGGTTCGAGTCAAATGGTAACTGGATATGCCAAAAATCAATGTTAGCCTAAGATATGAGCAAATGGTAGAAATTATGTTCTTACAAATCTCCCCTTTTTTGTCTTTTCTAGTTCAAACATAAAATCCAAATCCAAATTACATGAAAATACCCTAAGACAATGAAAATATCCTAATGCCCTTTCAAACCTTAAAATGGATAGGTACAATAATAATGATGTCTTCAAAATATGTCTTTAAATCTCCACTTTTTCTCGTTCTTCTATTGGTCACTTTGTCTTCATTAAGTGTAATGAGAGTATGATCTTCCAAAATTACATACACACATGAAACAAAGCAAATACCCATAATGCCATTGAGTTTTACATTTATAAGAAAATTCTTCGCCATATATCAGACTCGCCTGTATTTGTTCTCCCCCTTTTATGTTGTCCGAAATGGACAAGGAGTAGAAACAAATCATGAAATACATAGCATCACAAATGAGAATAAGATATCATCACAAAACATATATGAATGATACATGTTCAATGATTATCTCAAAGGCTCCACATACTATTTTTGAAAAAATTTCAACTTTTTCAAGTATAAAAATTTTGCAATTACAACACACCATGGAAAAACACAAGAATACACGAATCTTGGAAACAGAATTTAGGGGTGTGAAAATATTCCATAGGTTAATCAACGTAGAAAAACATAACATATGCGCACAAAGGAATGAGACACCACTAACGAAAAATCTCAAAGTCTACCTTAAGTGTAAAAATGGTGAACTCAAGTGAAATTGACTTGACCTAATCAACTAATCAAGATCGTAAGTGGTTTTCATACCAATAATGTAAAAAACTATGTAATGCTTTATGAGATTTTTATTGGATGTGAAAACCCATCGATCTTCGACTTAACTCCCTCAAAATATCACTTGTTGAATTTTTCCCTCAATTCTTTTTTAAGAAATTAATGCTCGTATGTAGCGAAGCATCAATGTTCTTAGAAATTGGCTTGGCACTTCTTTTCTTACGTGTCCTTAAATTTTTTAGCTATTTTTTTTTCAAATGGGGGTGTTGTATGTAAAAAATATTCATCTACGTGGACTAATGATAGATGGACACTGTGGGGGCAAAATATATGCCTACGGAATAGCATGACGTGTAGGGAGCACCCCGTTGAAGATGGCGACGTGCCAACAATATAGGGACGACTAAAGTCCTTAATAAACGAGAAGACTGAGGAGCAGGATGGAATTGGGATGAAACTCCACGAAGATAGGACTCATCCATATTTGTTACTCATCCATATTTGTAACCTTAATGTAATCTCTAACTCTATATAAAGGGGACACCCCCCATTGTGAAAGGGGGCTTAGATGTTAGAGAAACACTCTCATGTAAAACACTCTGATCATTCTAATAAAACACACCAGTAGCCCCGTGGACCTAGGACATTCATGGTCGAACCACGTAAATCTTTGTCTCTCTCGTATTTATTTTTATACTTGTATCGTGATGAATTTTCACCCCCGACGGGTGAGATTTTTTGCACCTACAATTGGCGCCGTCTGTGGGAACCGGCACGAAAGGCCTTACCCTTCTTGCTAGAGGAGATTTAGGTTTACGTTCAAGAACAATGGTCCCTACACCACGCACACAATAAAAAGATAAGTTTTCCTTTTTGATCTGTGCACGAGCAGTTATGTGTTTCATATACAATTATTTGTTTTGAACAAATATCGTTTCATTGATACATGATTTTGCATACAGTTATATTTACAAATCTTATATTTAATTGTTATCTGTAAATCTGCACAAGGGCTTTGATTCTAGACAATTTTCATTATTTGTTTCAGAGGGAATTTGTTATCAAAGATGTCTATGAAGACTCTCCAAATATCTGGACTCTATTAAGAAACTTCGGGTCAAACACGTTTATTTACTGGGCTATATCATATCTTGATTCCCAGATCCTAAATTTTTGGACAGGGTAAGCATCTAAAAGTTCTTGAAACATATTGAAGGAAATTATCTCAACAGATATGTTTTCACAAAAATACACACATATCTGGGCACATAATCAGTCATCAATTTCGGTCTCCATCCATACAATTTCTGCGATTTGAATGAAATCGTGGGAGACAACACTTTTCTGATTATCTCTTCCGGTCAACAATTTTTTCCAACCAATAACTTGGGACTACCACCCAACTAAGCAAATAGTTCATATCAATCTGCAATCACTATACAACAACTCTCACACAGCATGCTGGGAGTAGCGAAACCCATTTGGGGTTTCGACCATTTTTAACCCATCAGGCAATTAATCACCAAATGTATTATGGAAATCGCCAACTCTGGCAACAAAAACTCATGTGATGTATTTTGGAAATTGATCGAGGACCCTATGATAGGGTCGTAGGAATCTCTGGATGGTCGGCAACCACCATACGGAAGCTTCCACACGTCAACAACCTTTCCCGACCACCTTTTTTGGTCGACGAACACTAATGTGCTACAGCGAGGAGCCATGAAGGAGTTTCTTCAATTGCGACCATAGTCGCTAGTCGACATTTGCTACAAGCTAGGTGAACAGAGAACCAAAGGTCGGCGAGCCTCAGCTACAACGCTGGGCCATAACCACAGGTCGACGAGCATCAGCTACGATACCGGACCATAATCAATGGTCGGCGAGCCTCAGCTACGATGCCGGACCATAACCAAAGGTCAGCGAGCATCAGATACGATGCCGGACCATAACCAAAGGTCGGCGAGCCTCAGCTACAACGCTGGGCCACAACCACATCGGCGAACTCAGCAAACAGAGCGCCACAAGCGGCGAGCTCAGCGAACAGTGCATTAGACCAAACAACTGGTCGGCGATGAGTACGCCCGGAGCGTTGATGAGCACCAACGAGTCTCCGACCTAGGTATATCCCATACGACCTGGGTATAGATCAAGCCAAATGCAGTTTACGAAAGTGAAACCCACGAACAGGGCATATCTAAATTCCTTTCACTTTTCTTTTTGTGGCAAACAAATTTGAGAATTACCCTCATACATTATACTTTACAAATTTATGTGAAAATAAATTTTTGAAACCAAACTTGTATTTGGACTTCAAATAATTTTACAAAAATTCTCAATTGATCCTTGTCTTACACTTGGAATATATTTGACTAATGTTTGCATTGCTCGGTTCTCCCTAAAAATAAAATTATTTTAAGGAACCATGTGATTTTATTACAACGATTTTAGTTGGCACTTTTTATGCGACCTTATTACAAATTATTTTGCTCACATAAATAAGTGGGGCGCAGTGATATAGCACTCATGTCATTTATTCGAACATTTTAATTTTCAATATTGTCATCCAGCTATAACAATTTAATCTCACTAGAGCGAGATTATTGGTTATTTAGCTCACCCCCGACGGATGCTCGGGCACAGTTATATCAGTGAGATTTTTATGATAAAAATCATTGGATCTTTATTACATTCATACGCGACTATGAATTTTTTCCTCGACAAATGGCCGAGCGGATGCATATCCTATATACTTTGTTGAACATATCATTTTCATAATAACTTCTATTTTGATTTAGCCTCAACAGATGGTCGGGAAATTTACTAACTTCCACAGGTACAAGATTCAGTCTCGACGGATGCTAGAAAATAATCTTAAGTCCCTGGAAATCTCATCGATGTTTTGACGGATGCTCGAGCACGAATTGCTCGCTATATCTACTTGGTATTCTACAAATTTTCCCCGGCGGACTATCCAGGCACCATTCATTTTATTAATGCTCCAACAGATAGTCGAGCACACTATAGCACCTTATACCCAAAGAAACGCTTGGGCAAAATTATTATTACTCCGACTGAACCTCGAATTCTATGATTCGATAACCTGAAGGACGGTCAGGCACATTCGAGATTCATCTTGGCAGATATTCAGCAAAATATTTCTATATATTTAGTCCCAAAGATATTTGCCTCGCATGTCGCATTTTATCCCCAGTGGATAGTTGGTCAGGATAATTCTTTCATTTAGCACAACCCCACTTGATGGATACACACATTTATTTGTACATTGTTCGTTTCCATCTCATAATACTTTATTTGCTCACAAATTATGCTCACGATTTTTATCATCATAAATTTGTTAGCAGGGGGCTATCTATGCTCTATACTTCACATGAGAAAAATAATTGATTGCCACTATACTTCACATGAGAAAAATAATTGATTGCCACCCCACAAATTTTCGGCGAAAATAATTTTTTGAAACTAACTTAATTTTAAGTATTTGCTTAAATCTATTTGCACAAATTCCAAATTAACTCATGTGCCATACATCTAGATATATTTGATAAATTTTGCATCTTTCATTCGACTTTATTACAATTATTTTGTCCACATAAATATTGGGGCGCACTTAAAGAGCACTCATGTCATTTATCCGGTCATTTAATTTTCAATATTGTCGTCTAGATATTATTGGTTATACCAATGAATGGTCGGTGTAATATCTTTACTCATACTTAGCGTAGCCCCGACGGATGCTCGGGCGCGGCCATCCTTGTGAGATTTTATCACAAAAATTATGGGATAATTCATGTCATTCATTTAATACTATGAATATTTTCCTCGGCACATGCTCGAACAGATGCACATCATATTGCATGATAAATTCTATTTGAATTAGCCTTGACAAATGGTCGAGCAACTTATTAACTTCTACAGGTATAAGATTCAATCCCGACAGATGCTCGGCAACAATCTTAAGCTCTTGGAAATCTTATTAACACACCGATAAATGCTCGAGCGCGGATCGCTCTCTATATCTACTCGGACCTGTACAACTTTACCCCGACAAACCAGTCTGGCACCACTTATTTTGTTAATGCTCCGACGGATGGTTGAGCACTTTACACCACTTTGGACCCAACACATGCTTGGGAAATATTATTTATAACAGACAGATGCTCGGATGTTGATATTTCTTGAATTTCAGAATGGGTTATCTGGCTCTATGATTCTTGACCTGCAGGATGATCAGGCATATTCAAGGCTCATCTCGGCAAATGATCAGCAAAATATTTCTATATATTTAGTACCGAATATATTTGCCACACATGTCGTATCTTATCCCCAACAAATGATTGGTCAGGAGGATTCTTATATTCAGTCCCAACAGATGGTTGGCACAGTTGATTAATAATCAACATTGCATTTATTGGAAGGTTAGTTTTCACTAACAATACAGGATCATTCGTAATACTTGCCCGGTCCTTTTTGCCTCGACAAATGCTCGAGCATGGATCACCTGCAATATCTACCAGATCCTATATAGTTTTTGCCTCGACAGGCATTCAGGCATCATTTATCTTATCAATACTCCGACAGATGCTCGGGCATGGATCGTTCGCAACATCTACTAGGTCCTTTGCAATTTTGCGTCGACGGACCCTCAGCTTTGATGGATAGTTGACATTGTGTGATCACGTCTCAAGCTCCAATAAACAGTTGGGCAATACAGTTCTTATTTAATTCAACCTCGTCGAATGAAAAGTTGGGCGATCTGTACCACAAAGATCAAATAACACATAAAGCAGCATGAAGAGAAACGATCAACTGTATTTATCAACAAGGACAGATCCAACCTGTAAGAAGTCACATATCTAGCAAAATCACAGTCAACGAGCAAGACATGTTGATAACAACACTAGACCACCCTGAATGTATCGAGCAACACCATCAGACAACCCACGGTGATCGACGATCACCAAGCAATGAATTAACGCGTCGTCAACTTTAATATATCCAGCTCGACGAATGATCAACGCGATACTCTTCAAAGCAACGAAGCCTAGAGGAGAGATCGGGCACACTTATCATCCCGGTTATACAAATCAGATGACCCGATGGACGTTCAGGCAGACTTCTCTTTACATCCCGATTGGGGGCTCCATAGCAGCGATGACACGTGAATAAATTCACTATAACATTTAAAGCAAAATAGAAGAGGTCAACTCAGGACAAATGCCAACATCGTTAACACCAAAATTAGTCTTTCAAATGACGATCATGATCAAGCTTGATTTAATTACAACGACCTTCTTGCTTATTCCCACTAAATTAAGTACGTCTACAGGCCTTTGTTATCTCTAAACACAAATGGCCTCACGAGTTGCCCAGGCAACAATAAAAGCCCTACGGGGGATCCCTAGGCAAAAAGCCAACTCCGGTTGGTCGCCAACTATGTTGGTCGGTTAAAATCCTAAACGGGTGGATGACCCTCAAACCAGGTGCATTTTTGCCATCGCCTTTTAGGTCCAAGGAAGTGTGACGGCACAACCTAAAAGGTAAAACAAACGGATATTTACATGCGAGGCATTAAAAAATGGAAAAATGCAAACGTAATTGGTATTACATTAAATTATGGGAAAAACCTAAGGCAGGGTCTTACCCCTACTAGGTACATACTTGAGAAAGTATCAACGCATAGGCTTCTGTTCAGCCTCAACAAATGGACCATATGAAAAACCTAAGGCAGGGTCTTACCCCTACTAGGTACATGCTCGAGCAAGGCTCGACGTATAGGCTTCTGGTCGGCCTCAACAAATGGACCATATGAAAAACCAAAGGCATGGTCTTTACCCCTACTAGGTACATGCTCGAGCAAGGCTCGACGCATAGGCTTCTGGTCGGCCTCTCCAATTGGACCATATGAAAAACCTAAGGTAGGGTCTTACCCCTACTAGGTACATGCTCGAACAAGGATCGACGTATAGGCTTCTGGTTGGCCTCAACAAATGGACCATATGAAAAACCTATGGCAGGGTCTTACCCCTACTAGGTACATGCTCGAGTAAGGCTCGACGCATAGGCTTTTGGTCGGCCTCTCCAATTGGACCATATGAAAAACCTAAGGCAAGGTCTTACCCCTACTAGGTACATGCTCGAGCAAGACTCGACGCATAGGCCTATGGTCGGCCTCAACAAATGGACCATACGAGACCAAAATACAGGGAGATGCCCTAAACTTGATACACGCTCGACAAAGCCTCAGCAAACAAATTCTGAACAGGCCTGTGGTCAGCCTCACAAATTGGGCCATACAATAAAACAGACAATGAACTACGTTCGACCTGATCCCAAGAGGGTACGTAGGCAGCTCGACACTCTCGAGTCTGATCCCTATATCAATTGAACGCCTCTCAACTCAAGCCAAGCATTCATCTAAAAACCTATGAAGGCGAGAAGATCAACCAAAGAAGGCTTAAAAGTTGAACGACAGATCAAAGAATGCCAGCCCAGTTCACACCACCAACTGCATACGTTTAAAGAGATTGTGGACCAGCTCCGAGCTCATCCCAGAATCAACTCAGCTGAACTGTGACCTGTGGGGCTATTGTGGGGGCAAAATATATGCCTATGGAATAGCATGACGTATGGGGAGCACCCCGTTGAAGATGGTGACGTGCCAGCAATATAGGGACGACTAAATTCCTTAATAAACGAGAAGACTGGGGAGCATGATGGAATTGGGATGAAACTCCACGAAGATAGGACTCATCCATATTTGTTACTCATCCATATTTGTAACCCTAATGTAACCCGTAACTCTATATAAAGGGGACAGCCCCCATTGTGAAAGGGGGCTTAGAAGTTAGAGAAACACTCTCATGTAAAACTCTCTGATCATTCTAATAAAACACACCAGCATCCCCGTGGACGTAGGCCATTCATGGTCGAACCATGTAAATCTTTGTCTCTCTCGTATTTATTTTTATACTTGTATCGTGATGAATTGGCACCCCCAACGGGTGAGATTTTTTGCACCTACAGACACCTATCCTCCAATGTGGCTATCTTCACAGTACTTATTTTCTTGGTCGACTTCAGTGACACTTGGTTGGCCAACAGATCGACCAACTTCAAGAATACTAACCATTAGGATCCTTCATTATAAGTATATGATATCCCTTAGCTTAAAGGTACGAATTAATCAGGAACAAACAAACTCAACCCTGAGCTATCGTAACCCCTAGAAATACTAAAAACAATGGACTTAGGCTTTTCCCATATCTGAACCACTTTAAAAACCTTGTTTGTTTTGTGTTTGTCTTGCTTGATTATCTTTATTTTATCTGTGATAATAAATTTGGACCCACTCCATTTTTAGACATTAACAGATTGGCATCATTTGTGGGAATGATTGTTGGTTATCGTTCTCTACTGATTTTATTCATTATTTCACTTTGGAATATCTCTGAGGGATGACAAGTGTTCTTTAGAGTATCCCCACGGCTACAGGTAATATTCCAGATCCATCTCCTCCTCCCAATTTGGAAGATCTTTAGGAAATTTTACTCGACCTTACTAAAGGGAAGTAAGCCATGCAAGAGTCAATTCGCTAGTTGGCTCGCAAGTTACAAAACAAGTGCAATACTAATCCATTCGAAAGGTACATGCCACCTTTACCAGCCATAAATGAGAGAAGAAGCTGATCCAGATCTTCTCATGATAGATCTTACCGCCAGGGAGAAAAATCTTCAATTCGATCAATGAATTATTATAATGGTAGATCTTTCTCCTATGAAAGGCCGAGCATGTTAGAACATTTAAGTAAGGCATATTCCTTTTATCGTTTGGGTCCCCGAAGCCATAGGTTATCACAGGGAGCCAGATCGATCTCGCAAGCATAAATAAGGATTCGTGAGGTCTAGGGATAGCATAAGAGGCTTTGTGCGTGCCGAGAAAGACTTCTCAAGAAGAGAGCTCAACACATGTGCATAGTAAAGCCATAAAATCTACCTCAGCTAAGTCTAAACCGGAGGAGCATTCTTGGAAAGGATCTATGTAGCAAATAGAAGATCGGTTGGGAGAAATGTCTAAGACTAAGAACCATTTTCAGAGGATTTTTGTGAAGGGATCCCCTTTCATCCAAGCTATTGTGGATTATCCCACACCCTCTAAATTCAAGCTACCAGTTGTATCTCCCAAGTATGATGGGAAGATTGATCTAGTCATCTATATTCAACAATATCAAGTTACTACTGATATATACTCTATCCCCGATGAGATGCCTTGCCGAGCATTCTTAAGTTTTATTACTGGCTCAACCCAAATATAATACAATAAACTACCCAGAGGAAAATTTTCTAGCTTTCTTTAATTGGTTGAGATGTTTATCGAAAACTTTTGTTTGGGAGCAAAGTTGGCCAAGAGTGTTACTCATCTCTTGAGCATTCGTCAAAGACCTTGAGAAACTACTTGGGAGTACATCACTCGCTTTAATAATGAGAAACTAGAAGTGATTGATTATGAAGAAAAGACTGCCATTACAGTGCTAATGAGTGGATTGCTCTCCAAGTACCATTACTTTACACAGAAAAAAAAATCATCCTAAAACCATGACATAATTAATGGCCAAAGTTGGGAAGATTATGAACGTCGAGGAGGCAATGGCTACTAAAGAAGCTCTAGTAGAGGTAAAGACTAAAATCCAGAAGAATTCAACCAAGAAGGATAAAAAAGACAAGAAGGTTGTTAAAATCTAAAAGTGTGATGAATATAGCCCACTCACTAAAGGTGTGCATCACATACTGGGGGAGATTAGGGGCATCAGCGAGTTAAACTGGCCTGGGAAACTGAAGTTGCCTCCCAAAACGAGAGATGAATCCAAGTATTGTTATTTTCATAGAGATCACGAGCACACCACTAAAAATTGCATAACTCTGAAGAACGAAGTGGAAAATCTCATTCGTCGAGGGAAAATGACTACATTTGTTAATCGGGCTGGTGGTTAGGACACCAGAAGGAGGTCTAAGTCACCATGTAGAGGAAAAGATGATAAGAAAAGGGCTCTCAACGATGATTATAAGGATGATCACATCCTGTCGAAGAAACCCAAAGATCCAAAAATGGAGGTGGGAATGATTTCTTTTGGTTTTAATTTCATTGCAGGAGGAGATGCCAGTGGTGGAGAGGAGATAGCTGGGAGAAATTCTTATCTAAATCAATACAAAGCTTGTCATTCCAACAGACAAATTGATATATTCGAGTACAAAAATGGTCGATCCAGGAAAGTGAATAAGGATAGATTAGTGATTGGCTTCTTCAATAATGATTTGAGCAAAGTAATTTACCCTCATGATGACCCACTGCTTATCACTTGTCGAGTTCATCATGGATGAGTGGAAAGAATCCTAGAAGGCAATGGGAGTTCAGTAGATGTCATATTCTATAACTTTTTCCACACCCTAGGGCTACGAGACAACAAATTACAACCATATCACAGGAGCCTCATCATGTTCTCAAGTTAAAAAGTGAAGCTGGATGTATTGGTCGACACTTGGCTGTGACACCCCACTTATTAAAATAAGAGGTGGCCAGCTCGATACTCCAATAACAACAGGAATCATAGATGGTCCATTCTTAGCATCACTATCATTAAAATAAATATATGAGATAACCACCAATTATTTTAGAAAAAACGGATGTCAAATTAATTTTACAAGTTTAAAGAAAAACCATTTAGACAAACAAATTTCAAAGAAATGGTGGATTTATATAAAGACAGATAACAGATTAAAATTCTTACACACATAATAACCTAATAAGCTGTCAGTTAACATACCATTACGAGCGGTTACATCGAGTACTAAAAAAAAATATCACATCATATAAGCAAGTACAAACTTGGGAAACACGCCCGAATGTTTAGACGGATCATAACTAGAGTACACAAAAGAGGGAGGCATATATAAAAAATATCCTACAACATCTGCAAAAATGTTATAGCTCCTTAACACTTGGATGGAAGGGTCAACACGAGCGTCCTTGTGGCGGAGCACCTGGGTGTAAAAGAGATCCATACAAAACAAAGAGATATATACGGGTCCGGGCCCAGTTTGATATGATAAACATGTGATTAAAATGTATGACAATTATGAATATAGAACAACATGAACAAACCTATCTCTCACTTCATTTTAAGAATCAGCCTCACCTCTCAACTAAAAGGCACAACCTAGCGTAACATGATATATGATGTTGATTATGCATTAATGAAAGAGAAATAACTCAGTTTCAATTTAAATAACTTGCCATACTATTTTGCACAATATGACTTCATTAGTCCATTCCTCATTAGGAAACTTATTTCAACAGTCAATTTATAAAATGCTTTAGTCATTAATAAAATGTCACATCCGGGAGAATAGCTATAATCAAAACATAACGATTCTAAGACCATCCTTCCGGGAGTCACCCCACTAGATGTGGCCCTGAATAGGTATCATCTTCCAGGGACTATTACCAAGACAACTTGGGCATCCTAAATCGCGTCGCGTGGGAAGCGACCATATACCTTCGACAGTGAGTCATAACCATACCCGAAATTACCTCACTTCGAATAAAATAACAGCATAATATAATGCGCAGTCCTATGGCCGAGGACTATATTAACCCTGCTTTCACTAGCCAGGGGACTTCACCTCATTCGCGTAACTTCCCTTATGATAGCATTTAGAGAGGTATGTATATGTAAATTAATACTCACAAGACATGCCAATGAAATGTACACTACATTATATCTAGATCCATAAGCGTATAAAGTCATAAATAATAAACCACAACGTTTCATTATCCCCATACTAGTCTCGGAGAGTTAACAATATCCCTAGGAGCCATAAAAACTTATTTACCTCATACAATTCTCTAAAACTCCAAAACTATATACTCCTATCTTGCCTTAGTCCTACTCTAACTTACTAGATAAATAATTACCTTAACTTATATTTAAATAGCTCCCGAACTATGCCCAAATACCCCCCCTCTAGTTTAGAGTATTGAACTCCCTTATATAAGACTCAAATACTCTACTTTACTTCATAAGAGATGGTTCCTAGGTCTTAAACTTAAAAATAAAGGGATAAAAACTAAGATAGAAAAAGATCCTAAAGCAGAAGGATTTCCAAATCGATTTGCCCCTCATAGCGAATCGATTCACCCAAAAGAGAATCGATTCAGCTGAGGAAGTTAATATTTTGTCTCATGACAAAGAGATTCGGTTCCCGAGACCTGTAGCCACCCTTAATAGCGAATCGATTCGCTAGGGAGGGAGAATCGATTCGCCCTGGATGAAATGCCAAGGTGGGGGCTAGTGGTTATGAACCCTAATTTTACCCAAAACTCATACTTCTCTCATCAAATCAACTTATTTTAACCCCAAACCATATCTAAACCAATCAACACTTACTAAACCAACTTAAATCAAATCTAATACCCTTTTTAAGGGTTTAAACACCAAATCTCTCAAAACCCGCAATTTGATCAATTCTTTCAAATACACAACAATCAATACAATTTATTCATAATAGATCATAGATTTTCAAGTTAGAAACTTGCCTTAAGGTTAAAACCTCGAATTGTCTTCCGGTAGAAACAAATTCTAGCTCCAATTCTTCAATACTCTTCCTTTTTGTTCTTTTCTTCTAATTTCTCTTTTTTCTATCTTTCTATTAAGGTTTAAGACATGTATAAGAGAATAAATGTGGTTGGAAGACTTAAATTCCCAACAATACTAAATTCTATCTTTAAGTGTTACTACACAATTAAAATGACTCGTAACTAGATAATTAAGTCATAACCGATCAAAAGTGCCTGGAACCCAAAAATACAACATGACACTTATTTCGACTATCTCGACTGTTTCAGGACTAATTGCGCCCTCTAAACGGGCATCCGAAATAAGATAAATTATTTCATGTTCCAATCTCATTTTAAATTATAATTTTCGGTTTAGGTACAACTACGCAACAAAACATAATATGATGCTATTTACATTCACTTAACAGTAAATATGCAAAAAATTAGTAAATTTTATCTTTTAAATCACTTAAAATAATATTTACTCCAACTTCCATTATTTTATATAATTACCTCACATGGAAAATCTATATAAAAACAATTACTCAAAAATAAGGGTTATTACATACTCCCCCCCTTATAAGGGAATTTTGCCCTCAAAATTCAGGCATACCTTATAAAAAGAGATGCGGATACTTCTTCCGAATATCGTCCTCACGATGCCATGTCAATTCCTCGGCATTATGATGTCCCTATTGGACCCGAACCAAAGGCACCACTCTCGACCTTAGCATACACTCCCCGTGATCTAAGATTGCGACTTTTTGTTCCTCGTATGAAATATCGGGCTGTAATTCGATATCATCCAATGGAATATGGCTGTGAGCTCCATCACACCTTTTATACTTTTTTAACGATGAAATATGAAACATGAAACACATCATGAATCTGTTGTAGGCATTCTGGCAAGGCGAGTTGATAAGCTACGAGGCTTACCTTAGCAATAACGAGAAAAAGGCCTACATAGCGAGGTGCAAGCTTTTCTTTCTTCCCAAATCATGTTATGCCCTTCATTGGTGACACCCATAACAAAAATTTATCTCCAACCTCCAGTTCCATATGCCATCTATTCGCATCAGTATAACTCTTTTGACGGTCTTGAGCGATCCGGATGCGGTTACGAATGAGCTCAATCTTGGAAGAGGTATCTTGGATTATTTCAGGTCCAAAAAACTTAATATCCCTTACTTCCAACCAACAAGTAGGTGATCTACACGGCCGACCATATAACGCTTCATAAGGTGCCATACCTATGGTGAATTAGTACGAATTTTTATAAGAAAATTGGACCAAGTGAAGGTATTGTTCCCATCCTCCTTTAAAGTCAAGTGCACACATTCTGAGCAGGTCCTCCAATGTTTGGTTGACTCTTTCCATCTATCCATCCGTTTGAGGGTAGTAGGAGGTATTAAATTTCAATTCGGTTCACATTTCTTCTTGGAAACTTCGCCGAAAATGGGATACAAAAATTTTGTCTCGATCAGAGACTATATTAACGGGCACCCCATGGAGTCTCACAATCTCCGTAATAAATAGCTAGGCGTAACGAGGCGTATTGTAGTCCATACGTACTGGTAAGAAATGTGACAACTTGGTTAGATGATCAACAATAACCCAAATGGAATCATGGCTACTTTGGGACGTAGGCAACCCCATGATGAAATCCATCGAGATATTTTCCCACTTCCATATCGGTATTTCCAAAGGTTGTAGCAGTCCCGTTAGTCGCTGATGGTCTACTTTCACCAGTTGACAATAAATACATTGGGAAACAAATTCTGAGATGTCTCTTTTCATACCCGCCCACCAATATTGACGACGCATATCTTGGTTAATTTTATCCCCACCTGGATGTACCACAAACCTGGACCCATGAGATTCAGTCATAACGGACCATCTCAAATCTCCTTCTTTCGGGATAATAAGTCTCCCGTGGGAACGTAACCCACCCTCCGAACTTATAGAGTAGGATTCTGCTCCCACGGTTAACAATTGGCGTATTCGATCTTGGCAATCTTTGTCCCTTCCTTGTGCCTCTACAACCCTCGTCACAATCATAGGCGTAACAGTCAGCACTGACATAAATGACCTTTCTACATCATCCTCCTGCCTAAGTTCTTTCCATTTAGTGTTCCATACCCTTGCTAACTCCCCCTCGGGTTTCTGACTCAACGCATCCACAACTACATTAGCCTTACCTGGGTGATAATGAATATCAAATTGATAGTCTTTCACGAACTCTAACCATCGACGTGGTGGCATATTCAAATCCTTCTGTGAGAATAAATGTTGCAACAACTTATGGTTCGTGAAAAGACTAAACTTCTCCCCTAGGAGGTAATGTCTCCAAATCTTCAAGGCAAATACCACTACAACAAGTTCCAGATCATGCACTGGATAATTCTTCTCATGGGGCTTTAGCTTGCGAGAAGCATAAGTAATAACCCGGTGCTCTTGTTGTAACACACCTCCCAACCCTTGCAGATATACGTCGATAAAGACTAGATAGTCCACTCCCGGCCTTGGTAATGCAAGTACTGGAGCAGAAGTTGTAACAACCCGCATAAATTTTGGGGTATTTTTTTAAAAAAAGAGAAAAAATAAAATTTGAGATAAATTATTTTTATTGCTCAAATATGTTGGTTATTATTTTTGTAGGCGAGAATTTAAAACGGTTTCGAAAACGTAGTTAAAACGGATTTTATTTTGATTTTTAAATAAATTGTCCCTTATAAAATTTTCTAGGCGAACTGCCAGATTTCTGGGGCGATCGATCGATCGATGCCTTTTGAATTGTCCGCAGTAAGTATTTTGAGGAGTTGTGGTTGGATTCAAACTCTTCTATTTTTACCTTATAAAAATGGATCGTGGGCAAGTATTTTGGAACAGACTTTTGCAATAAAAATACTCAGAAAACATATTTTTATTTCCTTTCTTTTTATACACAAACAAGCCCTTTAACTTATGCATTCAACCTTCGGTTTTGAGGTTTTCTTGGGGGATATTTTAGTGTTGATTCTTTGAAGAGTTTTTGATGATTCTTGGAGAAGATTTTGATGGCTTAATCTGTGAGTTCTGGGCAGATTCTTGTTGGTTCTTTTTCGTGGTTTGAGGTATGGGGTTTTACACAATATGCTCCTTAATCTCGCGAGGGTTATTACCGTTGTTTTCATATGATTATTGACTCATATTTGAATTGCTAAATTCAATTGGAATATGGAAAAAAGTGTTGTTGGAATCTAATTTTGATTCATGTGGTATTATTATTGTTGTTGGGCATATTGTCATGATATTTTAATATGGCACTAATGTTGGGCACCCGCCAATATTCCTGTTCCGTCTACTTGGTAAAGTATGACGCGGTATGGTGAGGCCTGGTGACACTGATTAATGTGTTATTGAGAGATTATATTGGTAAAATTCTTATGAGATTCATATTTGTTTTGAATATTCGTATTCTTATTGTTACGTTTTATTCACCGCTAACATATTTTTGTTGAGCATCTTTCTTGTCGTATTGTATACTTCCCCATATTTTTCTTTTAGTGCAGGTTAGCGCGGATTTTGGGGCGCTATGGAGACTGATTTTTAGCTTGGATATTTTGGGAAGAATATTCGAGAATACAAGAGAGAAGACTCGTATTTATTTTTGATGTATAGAACAATGGTGATTTATTTTTGTTGTATTATTTCGAGAGAATTGTTATATTTAATTTGAGGAGATTTGAGATTAGTGGTTTCTCTTTTGTTGTTATGGATTTTTAGATGCTCTATACCTTGTGTTTGATGGATTTGGATTTATTTTATCGCAAGTAGCGCGTCGCCCGCTCTGCCAGGGCGGGCAGGGTGTGACAAATGGTATCGGAGCTTAGGTATACGACCACCCTCGGGTCTTGGGTTTTGGGTTTGTTGCATTTTTGTGGCGCATATTTTTGGAGATAGATTATTTTAGAGAATCATTTCTTGTTAGGCATCTAGATTAGATGTGAGGAATTTATTTTTAGGAGACGATATTATTTTTGGAGATTGTTGGCCTGATTTTTTAGCGTAGGCATTCGGCGAATTTTGAGGGCGAAATTCCATTGTTAGTGGGGAAGTGTAACAACTCGCGTAATTTTTGGGGTATTTTAAAAAAAAAGAGGAAAAATAAATTTTGAGAAAAAATTATTTTTATTGCTCAAATATGTTGGTTATTATTTTTGAAGGCAAGAATTTCAAACGGTTTTGAAAACGGAGTTAAAACGGATTTTATTTTGATTTTTAAATAAATTGTCCCTTATAAAATTTTCTAAGCAAACTGCCATGGGCGATCGATCGATCGACGCCTGGAGTTCGATCGATCGATGCCTTTAGAAATCGTGCTCAACAAGTATTTTGAGAATTTGTGGTTTGATTCAAACTCTTGTATTTTTACCTTATAAAAAGGGATCGTGGACAAGTATTTTCAAACAAACTTTTGCAACATACCCAAAAAACATATTTTTATTTCCTCTCTTTTTATACACAAATAAGACCTTTAACTTATGCATTCAACCTTAGGTTTTGAGATGTTCTTGGGGGAGGTTTTGGTGTTGATTCTTGGAGGAGTTTTTGATGATTCTTGGAGAGTTCTGGGTAGATTCTTATTAGTTCTTTTTCGTGGTTTTTAGGTATGGGGTTTTACACAATATGCTCCTTAATCTCGCAAGGGTTATTATCGTTGTTTTCATATGATTATTGACTCATATTTGAATTGATAGATTCAATTGGAATCTGGAAAATTTGTTGTTTGAATCTAATTTCGATTCATGTGGTATTATTATTGTTGTTGGGCATATTGTCATGATATTTTAATATCGCATTGATGTTACGTACTCGCCAATATTCCTGTTTCGGCTACTTGATAAAGTATGGCGTGATATGGTGAGGCCTGGTGACGTTGATTAATGTGTTGTTGATAAATTATATTGGTAAAATGCCTATGAGATTCAAATTTGTTTTGAATATTCCTATTCATATTGTTACGTTTTATTCACCGCTAACATATTTTTATTGAGCATTTTTCCTGTCGTATTGTGTACTTCCCCATATTTTTCTTTTAGTGGCAGGTTAGCGCGGATTTTGGGTAGCTATGGAGATTGATTTTTATCTTGAATAGTTTGGGAAGAATATTCAAGAATACAAGAGAGAAGACTTGTATTTAATTTTGATGTATAGAGCAGTGGTGATTTATTTTAGTTGTATTATTTTGAAAGAATTGTTGTATTTAATTTAAGGAGATTTAAGATTAGTGGTTTTTCTTTTATTTTTGGGGTTTTTTAAATGCTCTATACCTTGTGTTTGATGGATTTGGATTTATTTTATCGCAAATAGCGCGTCGCTTGCTCTCCCCGGGCGGGCGGGGTGTGATAGAAGTCAACTTATCTTTTAACTCATCAAAGGCTAGTTGACAATAATCATCCCAAACAAACTTAACTCCCTTCCGAGTCAAATTTATCAGAGGGCTAGCGATCTTAGAAAAACCTTTAATGAAGCGGCGGTAATGACCAGCTAAACCCAGAAAACTACGAATCTCTGTGAGTGTCGTGGGCTGACCCCATTCCCTCACTGCGGTAACATTACTCGGATCACCGAAATGCCCTCAACTGTCACAATATAATCCAGAAACTGAACTTGCTTTAGCTAATAACTACACTTTTCAAACTTAGCATACAACTGATGATCCCGTAATGTTTACAAAACCAACCGTAAGTGCTTAGCATGATCAGCTTTAGTATGAGAATATACTAGGATGTCATCAAAAAACATGATAACAAACTGGTCCAATAAGTCCCGAAGCACTCTATTCATTCATAAACACAGCAGGAGCATTGGTTAGCCCAAAAGGAATGACCAAAAACTCATAGGACCCATATCTAGTTAAGAACGCAGTTTTGGACACGTCCTCCTCTAGAATCCGCAGCTGATGATACCCAGTCCTCAAATATATCTTAGACAAGTACGACACTCCCCTTAGTTGATCAAACAAATCATCAATTCGAGGTAGTGGGTATTTTTTCCTGATGGTAACCTTGTTTAATTCCCAGTAATCAACACACAACTGAAAGGAACCATCTCTTTTCTTCACAAATAAAATAGGAGCAACCCACGACGAAGTACTACGCCTAATAAACCCCTATTCTAACAACTTATGAATATGATCTCTTAACTCCCTCATAACCATAGGAGCCATACGGTACGGAGCCCTAGTAATCGGCCGCGTTCCTGGTGCTAAATCAATCACAAACTCAATCTCTCGACTTGGAGGTAAACTCGGAATTTCCTGAAAAACATCCTCAAAGTCACTAACTATGGGGATCAAATCTAAAGAAATGACCATATCACAAGAAGTCTCCTCAGCAATGCAATATAAATACGTGCTAGAACCTCCCTCCTTAAGAGGCACAGCCGCTAGAAACATCTCTTGCCCCGGAATGTCAAAAACTATACTTCTCCCATAATAATTTACTATTACACGATATTTCACTAACCAATCCATACCCAATATAAAATCATACCCGACCATATCAAGGACGAGTATATCGGCCTCAAAACACAAATTACAAAAGGTTTATTTCTACTCTTTTACAAACAAAGAATATGAGAGAACCATCACCCATAGAAGATTCCACACTAGTGAAGGTACTCTCCGTAGACTTAATTAACTCCGTCGATTGAGCAAAACTTCTAGAAATAAACAAGTGCGTTGCACCCGTATCAAACAACACACGATCCATATACCCATGAATGGGAAACTTACCCTCAATAGCTGGCGGTGCGGGAAGGGCTGGAGGAAGTAGAGCATCCTGAATGTGATAAACATGCCCATACGGTAATTGTCCCTGTTGTGGAGGGACGGGTGGAATAGGCACTGGTGGCGGTAATGCACCTGTTGATGTTATGGAACCCTAGTCAAATGTCCCCCAATCAACTATGGACAAGCTTTCTTAAAGTGACCCGGTTCCCCATACTGAAAATGGCAGCCTGCCATATTCTCTAGATAACGGCCCCGGTTATTTTGAAACTGCCCCATGCCTTGGCCCTGATGGCCCCAACCCCCATTATTACCCCAGCCTGCATGGTCTTACTGGCCCACCTTCTGCTACTGCTAGGCACCCTGATCGTGCCTGAAACCGCTACCACCAAAATTAAATACCCCAAAATGATATCTTTTGGAAAAATCCTCTTGCTAGGTGTCCCTTTCCTTACGCTTGCTTACCGACGATTGAGATGAGGGTATTGCCCTACCGGCACCATTACCTCCCTACTTACTATATTGACTCGAAACTGAACTCTTCTTACCCCCTTGCATATGAAGACGGTGATCTTTGCAATGAAGCAAGGCTGCATTCATAACATCACCAAACGTTTGTAAAGATGGATTTCCCAACAAGTTTTGTCGTATTCTCCAGTGCAAACCTCCAATAAACTTCGATATCCTCCTTTCCTCCGGAATTACTTCATCCGGCACAAAGCTTGCTAGGCGAGTGAATTCCTCTTCATATTACGCAACTGACCGATCCCCTTTTACCACATCCTGAAGTTTCCTCCTCATCTCCTTTTGGAATGCGGGAGGAAAATACTTCCGGTCAAACAAAACACAAAAGTCCGATATAGACGTGGTCTCCCTCTGCTCAGGTGTGGTTACCGATTCCCACCAGTGTAAAGAATCTCATACTATTTTGAAAGTGGCAGGGATCTTCTTCCTTTCCCCACTACAATTTATCATTCGGAGATGTCATTTCATATCTTTCTTCCACTGGTTTGCTACTATCACATCAGCGCCACTCTGAAATTATGGGGGGTGACCTTTCAAGAAAGATTCTCTAACTCTCTCCCATGGGGAAGGTCCCGCATGGGCTTGTAACTCCGAGACTACTGGTTGTTGGTCTTGAGGAAACTGTTGAACCACAACAGTCATTGCAGCGTTGACTGCCTGGGCAACGATATTAGCCACCTCCGCTGGATTAATCGTTCCTTGCGGTGGTGGGGGTTCTACATTATCTACTACAAATTAATTTCTCTTAGCTGGGTGACCTCTTCTAGGCGGCATCTGAGACGAAGAAACAACTAAATCAGAATAAAATTTAAAACAATTTATCTTTGCAGAAGATCACAAGCATTCACAGACAAAACAGTCCTAACAATAGGGCTCTATATCAAAGAACGCTACAGTAGAACGTGATAAGTCCGCATTGATGCTAAGGACTCTAGAGATTGATGCTCTGATACCATCTGTGACACCCCGCTTATTAAAATAAGAGGTGGTTAGCCCAATTCTCCTATAATTATAGGAATCATAGATGGTCCATTCTTAGCATCACTGTCGTTAAAATAAATATACGAGATAACCACCAATTATTTTAGAAAAAACGGATGTCAAATTAATTTTGTAAGTTTAAAGAAAAACCATTTAGACAAACCAATTTCAAAGAAATGGTGGATTTATATAAAGACAAATAACATATTAACATTCATACACACATAATAACCGAATAATCTGTCGGTTAACATACCATTACAAGAGATTAGACTGAGTATTAAAAATAAATATCACATCATATAAGCAAGTACAAACATGGGAAACACGACTGCATGTTCAGACGGATCATAACTAGAGTACACAAAATATGGAGGAGTCAATAACAAATATCCCACAACATCCGTAAAAATGTTATAGCTCCTTAACACTTGGATGGAAGGGTCAACACGGGCGTCCTTGCGGCGGAGAAACTGGGTGTAAAACAGATCCATACAAAACAAAGAGATATAGACGGGTCAGGGCCCAGTTTGATATGATAAACATGTGAATAAAATGTATGACAGTTATGAATATAGAACAACATGAACAATCATATCTCGCCCTTCATTTTAAGAATCAACCTCACCTCACAAATAAAAGGCACAACCTAGAGTAACATCATATATGGTGTTGATTATGCATTAATGCAAGAGAAATAACTCAATTTCAATTTAAATAACCTACCATAAAATTTTGCACAATATGACTTCACTAGTCCATTCCTCATTAGGAAACTTATTTTAACAGTCAATTTAAAAAATGGTTTAGTCATTTATAAAATGTCACATCCGGAAGAATAGCTATAATCACAACATAACGATTCTAAGACCATCCTTCCGGGAGTCACCCCACTAGATTCGCCCCTAAATAGCTATCATCTTCCAGGGCCTATTACCAAGACAATATGGGCATCCTAAACCGCGTCGCATGGGAAGTGGCCATATACCTTCGACAGTGAGTCATAACCATACCCAGAATTATCTCACTTCGTATAAAATAATAGCACAATATAATGACCGGTCCTATGGCTGAGGACTATATTCACCCTACTTTCGCTAGCCAGGGGACTTCACCTCATTTGCGTAACTTCCCTTATGATAGAATTTAGAGAGGTATGTATATGCAAATTAATACTCATAAGATATTCCAATGAAATGTACACTACATTATATCTGGATCCATAAGCGTTTAAAGTCATAAATAATAAACCACAATGTTTAATTATCCTCATACTAGTCTCCGAGAGTTAACAATATCCCTATGAGCCATCAAAACTGATTTACCTCATACAATTCTCTAAAACTCCATGACTATATACTACTATCTGCCCTTAGTCCTACTCTAACTTACTAGATAAAGAATGACCTTAACTTCTATTTAAATAGCTCCCGAACTAAGCCCAAATACCCCCCTCTAGTTTACAGTATTGAACTCCCTTATTTAAGAGTCAAATACTCTACTTTACTTCATAAGAGAAGGTTCCTATGTCTTAAACCTAAAAATAAAGGGCTAAAAACTAAGATAGAAAAATATCCTAAAGCAGCAAGATTTCCGAATCTATTCACCTAGGGTCGAATCGATTCGCCCCTGATAGTGAATCGATTCGCCCAAAAGCGAATCGATTAGGCTGAGGAAGTCAACATTCTGTCTCATGCCAAATCGATTCGTCCCTAACCCAAATCTATTCGTATCTAACCCGAATTGATTCGATTCCCCAAACCTTTAGCCACCGTTAATAGCGAATTGTTTCGCTAAGGAGTGAGAATCGATTCGCCCTGGATGAAATGCCAAGTTGAGGGCTACGGGTTATAAACCCTAATTTTACCCAAAACTCGTACTTCTCTCCTTAAATTTCAACCAAACCAACTTATTTTAACCCCAAACCAAATCTAAATCAATCAAAACTTACTAAACAAACTTAAATAAAATCCAATACACGTTTTTAGGGTTTAAACACCAAATCTCTCAAAACCCACAATTTGTTCAATTCTTTCAAATACACAACAATCAATAGAATTTATTCACAATAGATCATAGATTTGCAAGTTAGAAACTTGCTTTAAGGTTGAAATCTCAGATTATCTTCCGGTAGAAACAAATTCAAGCTCCGATTCTTCAATCCTCTTCCTTTTTCTTCTTTTCTTCTAATTTCTCTTTTTCTCTCTTTCTCTCTAAGTTTAAGACATGTATAAGAGAATAAATGTGGTCGGAAGACTTAAATGCCCAACAATACTAAATTCTATCTTTAAGTGTTACTACACAATTAAAATGACTCATAACTACATAATTAAGTCATAACCGGTCAAAAGTGTCTGGAACCCAAAAATACAACATGACACTTATTTCGACTCTCTCAACTGTTTCAGGTTTAATCGCGCCCTCTAAACTGGCATTCGGAATAAGAAGAATTATTTCATGTTCCAATCTCATTTTAAATCATAATTTTCAGTTTAGGTACAACTACGCAACAAAACATAATATGATGCTATTTACATTCACTTAACAGTAAATATGCCAAAATTTAGTAAATATTATCTTTTAAAACACTTTAAATAATATTTACTCCAACTTCCATTATTTTATATGATTACCTCGCATGGAAAATCTATTTAAAAACAATTACTCAAAAATAAGGGTTATTACATTGGCCAACAAGAAGAAAGGATAGGATTAACTTCTTTATACTGGATAAAAATGTTCCTTCAGCGTACAACATAATTCTCGAAAAAGTTGGGATGAGGCAGTACCATATACAATACATTAGTATATGAAGTTTCCTACTCATTATGGAGTTAGCATAGAGAGTGGCAACCAGATAGAAGCCAGAGAGTGATATTACACTTCTGCCGACCAACAGGAAGTCCAAAAGAGTACTACCACCTATCATATCAACACCCTGGATCCTTGTGAGGAAGAACATATGATTAAGTGACAGGTTATGGAGGTAACAAAGAACTTTATTCTTGATGATGAGAAGCCAAATAGAATCACTCAAATCATCTCAAACTTAATGCCTTCTCTAAAATAGGAATTGATTGCATTCCTTAAAAAGTGTAAGAACATGTTCTGTCTGAGCCATGAGGATATGTTAGGATTTGAACCTAATTTCATCTGCCATGAGATCAATATTTAAAAATATTATAAATCGGTCATACAAAAGTGTACAGTGTTTAGTCTTGAGAATAACATGGCCATCCAAGAGAAATTGTAGATAGCGCACTTTATAAATGATGGTAATTATCCCAGTTGGCTGTCCAACGTAGTGATGGTTAAAAAGAAGAATGACAAATGGAGTATGTGCATAGACTTTACGAAACTCAACAAATCATGCCCAAAGGATCATTTTCCATTACCAAGGATTGATCAGTTGGTAGATGCAACTGCAGGTCATGAGTTACTCAGCTTCGTGGATGCTTATTATGGCTACAGTCAAATTAAAATTAATCCAGAAGACAATCACGTCTTTCATCACTAGCTGAGGTGCTACAATATTATGCCCTTTAAGATAAAAGAAATATTGGAGCAACATACCAGAGGCTGCTAAACAAAGTATTTGAAGATAATATTTACAGAAACATGGAGGTATATATGGATGACATGCCCACCATGATCTCGGTTATCGCCGACCATATTAAATACTTGTCTCAGATATTCGACCAGTTGGAGAAACACCAGATGAAACTCCACCCGACCAAATGCATATTCGGGGTATAAGAAGGAATGTTCTTGGGTTATATTGTGGACCAGAGGGGAATTGAAGTCAATCCTGACAACATAAAATCTTTGATTGATATGAACTCTTCCATGTGCAAGAAATACGTGTAGAAACTAACTAGAAGATTGGTAGCCCTAAACTATTTTATGTCCCGAGCAACAAAAAAGTCTCTTTTATTTTTCAAGGTGCTAAAAAGACCTTTGAATGGAACGCCGAATGTGAGAATGATTTCCTGGAGTTGAGGAAATATATTGGATCTCCACCACTACTTTCCCGACCAATTATGGGAGAAAAGTTGTATTTGTACTTAGGTGTTTCAGAGTCAATTATTAGTTCAACCTTGATTTAGAAGGTGGAGTTCAGAAGCTTGTCTATTATACCAGAAAGGCATTTCGAGGAAAAGAAATTAAGTATCCACGCTTGGAAAATCTTGCACTTGCACTTATTCAAGCTTTGAGGTGCATAAGACTATATTCAGGCACAAATTATTGTGGTATAAACTCATTTGTCCCTGTGATAGGCTTTGCACAAACCAAAAAAGTCAGGAAGGTTAATGTCCTGGGTACTTGAGCTAGGGGAATATCATATTGTCTGTGAGCCAAGGACTACATTCAAAGGGAAAGTAGTAGCCAATTTCATTGCAGATTAACATACCTAGAGGTGTCCAATAACCCAAGTTTACCTGTCGAGCATACTTCTTCGAAGGAGAGCTCATCCCCAAAGAAAATTGAGGTTATCACCAACCAACCAAAGAAATCACGTGCTCAAGAAAAAGCTCGGTGATTATCTGAATAAAGTAATAAGATATTAATAAATGGAGTACTATTAGAGGAAGACTTCAATAATGACATTCCAATTTGAAATTGTTCGTGGATGGATCTTCATGCACCACTGACAATTGAGAAGGACTTAGCATCAACACTTCAAATGACATAGATATAGAATACTCTTTATATTTTTAGTTCCAAGATTCCAACAATGAGGCCGAGTTAGAGGCATTAATTACGGGTCTAGAACTAGCTTTATCATTGGGTGTTAAGCAGGTGATAACACACAGTGATTCTTAACTCATTGTCAATCAAATGTTTCATATATATGGAGTTAAAGTAGAACTTATGGTAAGGTATCTGGATAAATCTATGGAGGTTATCTCTCCATTTCCTACAATTAAGATGGTTTGGATCCCTAGAATTGAAAATGCCTGAAAAGATGCCTTTGCTTTACTAGTGTCAGTGACTCAGATAGAATTCGGATGAGCTATTCCAGTAGAGATCTTAACACACAGAAGCATCGATGTGGAAGTTGTCAACATTATTTATGTGGAATTATGACCTTACTGGATGGATCTGATCAAAGACTACATTGACAAAGGAGTGTTGCCATCTGACAAGAGAGAAGCTAGGAAGCTAAGATACAAAGCAGCCAGTTATGTTCTGGAGAAAGGAATTTTTTATAGAAGGGGGTACACTATCTCCCTACTTTGATGTGTTCATCCAGTCCAAGTCTGACTTGATCAAGGAGGTAAATGAAGGCTTATGTGGAGCTCATTCAGCCGACTGATCATTAGTACAATGAATAGCCATGCAAGGCTACTACTATCCGATGATGAAGGTAGATTGTGTTTCTTTCATAAAAAAATATGGTAAATGACAGAATTTCACTACTATTACTTGAAAATTGGGGGCTACCTTAACTCCCATCACCTCTCCTTGGCCATTTTCTATTTAGGTAAATGAATTGGTTGGCTCATTGCCTACCGCCAAAGGAAGGTTGCAGTATTTGGTTGTAGCAGTGGATTACTTCACCAATTGGGTAGAGGCTATGCCCTTGGGTGATATTACTTATCACAGAGTCTTTAAGTTCATATGCAAGAAGATAGTATGTCTATATAGGATGCCTTATGTATTCATCACTAATCATGGTACTTAGTTTGATAATGAAGAGTTTGATGAATATTGCATCCGATCCAAGATTCAAAAACTTCATTCAGCACCTGGACATCCACAATGAAATGTTCAGATAGAGATTACTAATAATACTCTGCTTGAGGAGTTGAAAAAAATTTTGGATGATGCGAAGGGGAACTGGATCAATGAGCTGCACAGCGTCCTTTGGGATTACATGACTACATTGAGAATGATAATAAGAGAGACTCCGTACATGCTTGATTTCAATAGTGAGGCAGTGGTACCAAGTTAAATAGGTCTGTTGAATCGTTGGGTGTTGCATTTTGACTCCCCTAAGATTTATCTTATGAGGAGATTGGATCTAGACATGATTGAAGATATAGAGAGGATGCTGCAATTCGAATGGCTATTTATCAACAAAGGACTGTTAGATTATATAACAAGAGGGTCCGTCCTACCAACCTAAAAGAAGGAGACTATGTCCTTAAGAAGGTAATCCAGAAGGGAAACAAGTTGGATCCTAATTGGCATGGTCCATATCGCATCTTGACAGTCATCCGACCAGGCACTTATCGCCTCAAAACACTTGAAGGGGAAGAATTCAAGAATCCATGGAATGCCGACCACCTTTGAAAATATTATCAATTATGTTGATTTGATGTAATCATTTATTTTTTAATGAAGTTACTGGTTTCTATCAATTATTCTTCCTTTTTATGTTTTTTTTCGAGGTATGGTGATATACATCCACCATTAACAAACTTTCCCAACTTCAAAAAAGTTAAACTTTCCTAACTTAAAAAAGTCAAACTTTTCCAACTTCAAATTCAAACTTTTCTAACTTCAAAATTTTTTAGAAATTTCCTTTAGACTTCATGTATGATTTCGTCCTTGACAAGTTAAGAATAATAAGTCAGTAAAACTTCATGTACGGTTTAAAGTTAAACACAAGAAGTTTTACCCGTCTGGGTTACACACATGAATAAACTACATTCCTAACACAATTGGTCACCAATGATAACTGATACAAACACTTATGTCACGACCCCAACCCAAATTAGTAGTAGGGAACGAGTGTCTTGACATGCCACCAAGGCAACATATATCCTAAATTAAATTATTTCGTTAAATAAGTGCAACGGAAATACAATCACATGGTTATGAATCGTAAAATACTGAAAGTAAAGAAATTACTTCATCAGAGCTTTCTAAAGTAAACTTCATTTATATTAAAAGTAATGACGAATTACAACTTAAGAAAAAATTTAAAAACTTATTACAAGAGAGACAAACATGCTCTAAATGATAAAACAAACATTTTATTTACAATAACAAAAAGAGCTCTAAAAGCGGAATCTTCAACACAGTCCTTTTTCGTTCCCTCCGCAAACCTACTTATATCCTGAAAATTGTTATTTCTACCACATCAGCTAAAAACCGAATGAGATTTAATCTCCAGTCATTCCATGGTTTTTCAGAAAATTGATACCTATTCTATTTACAACAGAAGGCATGTACATTTATGGACAAGAATTTGCAGTAAAATATATAAAGCAAATTGATAGTATATATTTTCAGAATAAACAGTTCAAAACAGAACAGATAAAACAATTTGAGCAGTATATCAGTTCTTAAATTTTCTATTAATGGCCATGTACGCTCTAATACCCAGATAACTAGATAGTGTCACCAGATGTTTCGACTTGGTAACAACACAAACAAAAGATCATGATGTCTGAAACAACGCCTTATTTAGGGAACACCAATGATAAACCAGCAGGAAGGTACCACCCAAATATTTCCACCCGATAGTCAAGGCCAACATAGTAAGAGATTTTCCATAGGCCGAATCAATAATTTTAGAATTCAAATCAGATGTATATATCGAGAGATATACACATATAACAAACGGCGGAATCATCGGTATCAGATGTATTTTGAGGATAAAACATTTGACAATTTAGATAAAGTTTGCATAATATCATATAATCAAAATACGCAAGAAATGTCACAGAGTACTCACTTAAAATAGAAGTACGAAGTTACAAATATATCGGGACTTAGATCACTAAGACGAAACTTCTTCTTAAACTTCCTTACACTTTCTCTCACCATTTCTTTTTGAACTTTTGTAGTAATTTTGTATAAGAATTGATCCTAAGGACTGATTTATAGTTTCCCAAAGTTATTAGGGTGTTGACATGTGTCCCGATGAGTAAGTGTTTATTTTGGTGAGTCATCGTCAACGTGTCACATAACGGGGCTATCTTGCATTCTTAATTCACCAGATGGCGACACGTATTTTAACTTTGCCTAATTGAATGACATGTGTTTTGTCCCTTCCTTTAAAGGCGACACGTGTGCGGTGGAGGTGTCAAAACCAAGCACGAGGTGTAAAGTTATAAAGGGTATAAGGGTCATTTTACACATGAAGGGTATTTTAGTAGTTTTACACCATATATTTTCAATATTTCTTAGAGGTACTTGAAAATATTTAATTTACAAAATGGTCCTTTTATATTTTCATTTTAGTCCTTGAAATTTTCTTTATTTAAAATTAAGTTCCTAAAGTTTCATAAAATTATATTTTCTACCCCAAAGCTTATCTTTTAACTTTGGATATGCTATTAGACTTTGATTTGATCCATTTTGCTGAAGAAAAGGGACATTTCAAGGTGTTTAAGTCGGCTTAACTAGCTTCCTCTTCCAACCAATCAAAACATAACACATGGTGTGCTAATAAGACAAAATTCGACTGAAAGGATGGACAAATTTACCCTTATTTTGTAATTTCGGTATAACTTCTTGCTCGAACCTTCGTTTAACACACCGTTTGTTGTGTTACAAACCTAATTCATATATATATATATAAATTTGTTAGTTTTTACCTCCAGTTAATTGTTATATTATAATGGTCAAAACTAGTCTCTAATATGAACATTCCAACCGAAAACTTTAAAATTTTATGTTTGTAACTAATTTGATATTTCATGATTTATGAAGGGAGGATTACGCTAAAAATAATAAATTAACATTATCCACAATAACAGATTGTCCATATCTCATATGTAATAATAAAAGATTTAAAACAAACTATATATGAACATATAAAACTGGGGTCATTACAACTTAACTCAACAAACTACTTACAATTTTAGCTAAGTGCATTAGTAGTATCTAAGGAATTACAAATTAGGTTCAACATTGGACCAAAAACTTATCAATTAAGTTGATTACCAAGTCGGTAAGTCGATTAACTAATTATAAGATTAAATAAATGATAAAATGTATTAAGAAACATGAATATTGAAAAAACATTGTCTATTTTATTCCCAACACATTTTGTGTTACAATACAGAAATGGAAAGGCAGGAAACACAAATCTATTCAATTTGGCATTTTTCTTCAGCTTTACTCATCCCAATAGGAGGCTCATCAAGAGTTCTCGATAAGGTTGTAGCTCTAAAATATCTTAGCCTATTACAATTGTTGCTGCTCGACATATCTAATATGTGTGGGGGGAAAACATATTCATCTCTCCCTAAAGGCCATAATCCCCTATATATTTTCTCACTGAGATCTGAGGAACGACATCGATCAGAATCCAGTTGACATCAATATTGAAAGGAGGATCATGGAAATCCAACATACCTGGATCATGCTAGTACCACAATTCATTTTTGTCATGTATCTTCAACAACCATAATAAGTTCAACCAACCCCATTTATATCCTTATCGATAAACTTGTTGCATGTGGTCATCCAGGTGATTTAAAGCTTCATCATATCCATCCATCCAGACAACCTTGGGTTGCTTATGGAAATAGAAAGTTAGTCCATCTATGATGTCTTGGATCTTTTTGATGGTTTTATCCTTATCCTGCAATAAATATGCTGGGTCGACCAAGGTCTTCTTAGTTCCCTCTTCATCTACAGCTGGTTGAGCTACCACTACCTACCTAGAGGACTGCCTAGACTTGGTTTTTCTATTCTTTAAGTTTTTTTTATCTCCTATAGAAATCTTTCATTCTCCAATTCAAGGAAAGAGCCACCTTCATTTGGCCCAGTCTCAGGGGTCTTGTTCAGACTATATAGCTCATTCCTCAAGGCATTATTTTCCTGTTTCACGAGTTTAAAAATCTCCCGAGAAGTTTTTACTTCTTTGTTTAGCACAATTTCCTTTTTTTTTCAAGGTAGATGTGATTTATTGCAGCTTTCATACTTATCTTCGTTATCAGAATGTAGAAATGCCCGAGAAAGATTGTGATCTTCTTATAATTCTTCAATCATCTCATAGTACGCAGTGTTGTTTGCCATAACCCTATCAAAAAGACAACGATGATGAACATAAGCATCTTTCACTTGGTTAGAGGCATCTATACTGAGCAACCCTACCAACCCTGTTTCAGTTAAAGCGGCATGGATAACTTCAAGAAGACTTTTCCAACGTCTCAACAGATCGGATTCAACAAAAATTAACACATTATTCCTGGCATTAAACTGGAAATTCACAAGTATAAGAACATAAGTTCGACCAAGGAAGACAAATAACAATAATCAAATAAGTGAAAAATATCAAAGGAGCGCTAGAAATATTAAACAAAACTTCTTAATTTCATTGATAAATCAAATATTACAAGGATGGTTCCATTACAAATGAAAAAAGGAAGAACAAAGAAAAGAAAAATACATAAAAAATAAGCAAAAACTAGCTAAAGAAGCTCAACATTGCCCTTGTCCTTGGAAGCTGGATCGTCTATAAGAGCTGGCACTAAAGAAGATTCCCTAGAACCCTCTTAATCATTTAACTCCTCATCAAAGTTAGGAGGGGTACCTCTGTTGTGACTTTCAAATAGTTCAGAATCAGCTTGGGTGCTGACCTCCTTCAAGGCATCTAACCAGCTATCTTTATAGGAGAGTATCTTAGCATACTCAATTTAGATGTCTACAATAGTAAATGACTTATCCCATCCTTTATTGGTGGCCTCCTCTTCATCCTTTTTACTCTTGGCCTTAAGAGTAGTAAGTTTAGTGTTTAAGATGCAAGTTTTATCGTAAGCAGCCTTTGCCCTGCTCTCGGCTTCCTTTACAACCTCCTCAGCAAGGGTTATTTTATCATCAACAACCTTTATTTTGTTCTCCGCTACCATTTCCCCATCATTGACCACCTTCATCTTATCTTGCCAAGATTTTCTCTCTCTCTCCAAGGCCTCTCCATTTTCTTTCAAGGATTTCTGCAAGCCTTCAAAAGTTTCCTCTACATCTGCCGAGGAGGCCTTCAGTCGATCATCCTTCTCCATCATTTGGTTATAATCAACCAAGAACTGTAAAAGAAGAAATACACAATATTGGTATAGAAAAAGATCAAACAGGCATTATTGTAGAAAAATAAAGAAGTTAAGTATTTACCAAGGCCAAGTTCTAACTAGCCCTTTTAACCAATCAAAATCTGGACATTGGGGCTTTTACCGACCTATCCACTAGAAGAGTTACAGACTTTATTAAACCCATAGTCAATCTGGGTTTAATCACCACAGAGGCATCTTCAATACTTTCTGGTCGACAGCGATTTTCTGGGCCAACTCTTGGTGGTTGGGCAAACCTCTCTTCAACCTCTTGAATTAAGACTCAATAGTTCTTGCTTCTTCCACATTGAGGACTTGAGGCCTCTTATTTACAGATCTTACTCAAGAGTAACTTGAGGCCTGTTATCGACAGTAGAGTTCTTTACAATAGGGGGAGATCCAAATCCAATGAAAAAGTTTAGGATTTTTCTTTTCACCATTTTTGCAGAGGGTGAAGTCGGGATGGTTGTAATGTCCAGTGATTCGAAGGAAGATGATGTTCCTCCTTGTACAAACTCTCTATCTACTCCAAGTGACTCCACAACAAAGGAGGTAAAAATTGGTTCCTCATCCAAATTGATGGGGGACTGAGGTAGAATAATTATTGGTCGGGCAACAAATGAAGTAACAAAACTCTTATATTCTAGTCGAACAAAAGCTGCTCGGGAATTATCTTCTCCTTCTCTTTGGTGAATGGACCAAAAATATTTGAGATCTATAATATTAACTCACTTTCCTTTGGACATTTATGTTTGTTTTCCTCTGAACAAGAACAAAGCGAGATAATCATTAAAAAAATCATCAAATAGTTAGTAGGCAAGAAGAAAATGAAAAATCAGGATATTGTACAACATATACCACGTCCTTCCAGGGGGCACCCGAGTCCAACATATCTTAACCCCTCAGGAAGGGTGGCCATGTTGCTAATTCTTCACTACTACACCATAATCCCAATAATCTATTTTGAGTCAGGCAGATTAACCAAGAATGCCCAATTAGACTGTTTGGTTTTTATGTAGTAGGTATTGTCACCCATAGTTCCCCATTTATTGTAAAACACTAACTAAGGGATGCCAATACGATTCCTATAGATTTCATTTAAACTATTTACTCTATTTATAACCTTCCATATATTGGGAGCTAATATCCCTGGGACTGCATCAAAATACTTGCAAAATTTAAGAAAGAGGGGATTCGGGGGGAAGGTAATACCACACTCAGTAATGAATAAATTTGTGATCCAGTGACTCTCAGACAGTGACGGTACATCAACAAGGATAATGGATATCTCTAAACCTACCCAACTAGGAATATTTATTTTTTCCTTAAAATCCTATAAGGAACCTTCAGCTATAATGTACATCATGTTTGAAAGACAAAAATATCAAAGAAAAGAAAGGCAATAAAGCTTATAGAGTCTGAGAAACGACGATAAATAGTAAACCATGAAAGAAGAGAAGGAAAGATTGAGAAGAAAGAGAGAGTCTAAGTTCAAAAATTTTGAGGTAAAGATAAGTGGAGGGAAACAACAGTCCTAGGTAACCTATAAATAAGAAATGAAATGATTAAACTGAACAAACAATTGAGATGCTAGCGGCTGCATGATTACCAAAATGCAAAAAGACCAGTGTACTCTTTAGCAGTTCACTAAAGTTCAGACTATTTACAAATATTCCATTATCAGATACACTAATGAGAAATTTTACAACTCCAGGAGGTCGGTTTCCGACCAACACGCATCGAGTAAGATTTTGGAACAAATATTCTATACTTTCAAGCAATCATCAATCATTGAATATTGGGGGCTTTTATTGTATGTAAAAATTATTTATCTACGTGGACCAATGAGAGATTGACACCTATCCTCCAATGTAGATATCCTCATAGTACTTGTTTTTATTAGTTGTCTCACTTAGTCGGTCAATAGGCCAATAAACTTCAAGAATCCAAACCATCAAGAATAGCAAGAGTCAATCGAGTGGAATAGCTAACAACTCTTGTACACATACCTTTGAATAGGCAGACAGACGGTTATCGGTATCAATGGAATACCAAATACCGAGTGATAGAGTCCCACTTACGCATTTAATAATATGTTTAAGATCTTGTAACTGTGACTCTTTCGGGGATGCCTAATATCGTTCAGATACTCCAAGACTAAAGGTTATAAATGTGATATAAAGTTTCTCTACGTTGTTGCCTAAATATTCTTTTCTAAGCTTTGTCAATGAACTCATAGAGGTGTGAGCGTGCTTAGTGGAGTCTAGACTGAATTTCTTCACAAGGTCTCTTCTATATTTAGATTGAGATATGAATATCCCATCCTCAAGTTGACAAATCTGGAGACCTAGGAAGAATATAAGTTGACCTACCATGCTCATCTAAAACTCACTCTTCATCTCATACTCAAAAGTGTGAACATGGAGGGAGCACGTGGATCCAAAGACTATGTCATCCATATAGACCTGGGTAACCAAAATATCAGCACTCTCTCTCCTCACAAATAACGTGTTATCTACTTCCCCTCTCTTGACATTGTGAGCTAAGAGATAGGAAGTAAGCCCCTCGTACTAAGCATGAGGTTCTTTCTTAAAACCATACAATGCTTTCCTAAGATAGTAGACGTGTCTTGGGTGCTTAGAGTCTTCAATCCCTTTCGATTGTTCCACGTAAGCCTTTTTCAGTAAAAAGCCATTCACAAAGTCACTCTTGACATCCATCTGATATAAATTGAAGTGCAGATGACATCCTATAGCGAGTAGTAAGAGGACGGACTTAAGATTAGTAACAAGAGAGAATGTCTCCTCAAAGTTGATTTGTGTGTAGCCTTAAGCGACCAACTTATCCTTATTGTGAACTATGGTACCATTTTTATCCACCTTATTATTAAAAATCCACTTGGTACCTATCACGTTAGTATCTCCAGGGTTGGGTAATAATTCCCAAACATCGTTCTTTCTAAACTGAAGTAACTCTTCTTGTATGGCTGATATCCAATGCTCGTCCTTGAGTGTTGTTTCATGTTCTTGGGCTCGACTAGGGATGTGTAGCACAAACTGCTTGTACGAGGGGAGTTTAATATGGGAAAATGCTGAATTTTTATACACGTTTGACTTGAGCAACTTCAATTGCGCGTACATATTCGTCATAGTCGTAATCATAGTCTGCGTAGTTCGTGGTTTCGTACTATTCGTCGAAAAAATCATTATTATGGAACTCGAGAGTCGAAAGTTTTTGCAACTCTTCTCAACGAACTCATCTCAAATTTTTTTTCTAAAACTCTCTCTAAAAACTAATAAGATAAGAAATCACTCTTCTTCTCCTAGGAATATCCCTCTTCAAACGTAAGGAAATGAAGTCTATTTATAATAAAAACCAACCCAAGTGGGTTACCACATGTCAAATTTATTATGGAGACATTTGTCAAACAACCTTTGGTGACATATGTTCTCTTTTAGATGGGATGTGATTCATAATATATGTTGCACCCTCAATATTGGAATATAGCCTAGTTAATATATAAATAATATACAAATACCCGTGATATGTTGGATGCACACAATAATACCTCAATCACGTAAACACATGGGCTTTTATCAATATTAATCATCTCTAATCTCATTTAATAATTAAATGGGAGTCTTATCATTAAGCCCCTCCTACATATGGCCCCTCGTACATATAGTTGATGTGTCAATCCCTCGCTGAAACATATCGACTATATGTACGGAACACTTATAGTCGGTTTTGATAAATTCAATCAACATGCGGATTGTGGGTAATAATTACATATCTCATTTTAATTTGGTGATGTACTTCAATCTTATATCTCATATCTTAAACCGCATATCTCATATATTTTATCTCATAACTCATCTTAAGCTCATGGGTTATTCCGATCGACCTCGTGATCATTCTTTTTCTACGAATGATATACTGTGAGTGTTTCCCCCATTCCTATTTAAATGAACACGCATCCACGATTTTATTGTGGTTATTCGTAACTCTGGTTTTGGTAAAAAATATTATCATGGGCACATAATAACTTCTTCACCATTCTCTTTCATTATTCTCAATAAAGCTATTTGGAAGTATATTATGGTCCCATAATAACCACTTCATTGCTCAGTTTCATCATTCTCAACTAAGATTGGTGGAAGTTTTATTATGGTTTACATAGTAAAAACTTTCTTGATCTCTTTTATCATTATCAACCAAGCTTAGTGGAAGTACTATTATGGTTTACATAATAACTACTTCATCGTTCTCTTTTAAGCTTTTAGTGCACACACATGTTATTGCTTGTCCAAATCATGGGGAGGTTTTAAAAAATACACTTACATGGTGAATTAACTCAATTTTTGCTACGTTTTACCTCAGATTTATAATTTATAAGTCAACTTTGCACATACCTTGCTAAGGTTTATTTACACTTTGTAAGTCAACTTAGCAACCGATAGTACATATCTTGGTAAGGTTTATTTACACTTTGTAAGTCAATTTAGTAGCTCACTGCTAAAGTTTTCTCCAATTTTTACACTTTGTAAGTCAACTTAGTAGCCAATACCACATATCTTGCTGACATTTATATACACTTTGTAAGTAAACTTAACAGTTGAATGCTAAGGTTTTCTCTAATTTTACACTTTCTAAGTCAACTTAGTAGCCGATAGCACATATCTTGCTAAGGTTTATATTCTCATAATGCCCCCATTATTTTATTTTATTTGATGGAATAAAATACAAATTAAATAAAGTTCGGGGATATTTTTCTAATGAATCCTAACCACCCATACCCGCAGGCATATTGTGCGCAATTTAATGTCGTTTAAGCACACGTCTTATCAAACTCACAAGTGTGTAAAATGATAAGTTGAATTCTGAATTGTGAAACATACTCAAGTAATTTTGTAATATATTATTCATGTTAAACATGGTCTACAACTATAAAATGACATTTACATAATGTTTTATAAAAACTCGGTATTTAGATGAAGGTTCTTTAATCTCACTCTAACTCATTTTTTAGCTTTATGTTATAACATAACATATAGATATACGATGTGAAAAATCATACTAGAAAAGTACAATAGTTGTATCCCATAGGAAACTTTAATAGTTGTATCTCACGTGACGTGGTTCATCGCATACACAAGCTCCATATGTATTGTAAATAAATTCAAGAACGATGCACCATGTTCAATATATTTTAAACTCATAGAATAATTTTTGTAAATATTTATAAGATGCCATAAAATATTCTAATATATGCCTCAATTGTATTTTATTTCATGTTATAAAATAAACTAAAAATAAAAAAATATATTGTTGCCTTCAATCTTCGAAAGTAAATATGTAGCTAATGAATATTGGACTGTTGAATTTAGTGGCCGAGTTCTAAAGCTACAAAACTCATGGGATATCTCGACCCAAAAAAAAAATAAATCATGTAAAGCACGTATACTCTTTAATGTCCAGTCAAATCACATATTAAAGTACCAAAGCCAACATTTGAGAGCTATAACTAGATACTATTTTCTTTCGGCAGATGGTAGTAAAAAATATAAAATAGTTTGAATGTATTATTTTAATCTTTTCAAGCATCAATGATAATACATCGCCATCCATTACTCAATCAACCAAACATCTCCATTTCAAGAGCCACGCGACTATATCTATAGGTTAGGTGTACTTTTGATTTTTCCTATAGTTGTCAACATCTTTTTTCTTTATGAATGAATTGGTAAGTATATTATTAACATAAACTATTCTCACACTAGCTTATCTCTTTTGCCTATTTTTAGACATCAAAATTTATTACTATATATATATATATATATATATATATATATATATATATATATATATATTCACAATTGTCGTAGCATCACCTATACAAATTTCATACTAAAGTTCAACTCTGCAAAACCATCACACCACCCCCAAGATTCATAATTTAAATTGTACACTTTTCTACACAACACCTCACTGTCAATACCAATACCACAACCGAAACATATCTACCTATCAATCATTCGATCTATCACTACTCATTAAATCAACGGTTCTGATCACATCAAATCTTATCAAGCGTCTCCTTACTTATAAACGGGTTAGTCATGGCGATTTTCTCCTCCCCTAAGCCCTTGATACACTACTCCGAATACTAGTGTATTCCACAAAGCGCTGGCTTACACCTGCATGCAAAACCCATGAGCCCCACGTGCCATTGACAAATCGTACCCCTATTCGGTCGATCCTTCCGCACCTATGAATTAAGAGGTTTCTATGGTGATATCAAAGGTTGAGAGGGAATATCTATAGTTGCACACCTATTTTACCTTTTTGATCTATTGATTTTTTATGCTATATTTGTAACCTTTGAACAAAAATCCAACGTACTCCGGGATTTGAGAGAGCTTTATACTTTCTAAACGAGTATACCTTTTATCCTTGGAGGATCCACACTAGTGATGCAAAATGCCAACATAATTTGTAAAGATAAAAATTCAACAACTTGCAATGGTATGGTTTTGCCTGCGAAATCTCTAGTTCTACACAACACCTCACCATCAATACAAATACAAAATGTGAGGAGAATTTGCAAATGGTTCCTACGAACTTCTTTCGTTCATAGGAATTCCTACGATCTTTAGAAGTTCGTAGGAACCATTTTTACCACAGTAAATTTAACGACCGTTTTCCTATAAAACCCCATACTTACCTCCCCCCAATTCCAACCATTTCCATTCATACCCATTTTCCTAAACTTCTCATTATTTTTCTTTTATCCAATATAAATCTTCATTTTAATTATAGACCGTTCTTAATTTCCTCTCCTTATACATTATAATTATCGACCAATATGTCTTCATCTCAATCAATTAATACGAGTAGTTCACGACAACCAAACACGACTCCTCTAGAAGATGAATTTTTGTGTACGATTTATGCAAAAGTATACGATTCATGGTATTGAAGGAAACTCGATATCACATGCAACATTTTGGGATTCTGTTATGAATGAATACAACAACACGTCTGGCATTTATATTCAACGTACAAGGATTATGATTTCAACATGTTACAATCATATTTCGTCGCATGTAATGATATACATTGTGAAGCTGCCTCACCAACTAAATAATCTAGGAAGTGGCAATAACGAGTTAAATGCAGTTACACTGGCTTGCGAGGCATATTGCGCCGAAACGAGAAAATAGTTCATGTTTGATAAATGCTACCAAATTTTGAAAGAATTATCGAAATTTGATTTCTAGAACACAATGTGCAACAATGAAAACCCTACGCTTATAGAATCAGAGGACAGTCCTGGTGTACGTGATATACCGTACAGACCCCTAGGCAGAAAAGGGGAGAAATAACATGCCATCAACGTGCGCGTTCTGACAGCCCTAATTGTAACATGATGGTGTTTAAACATTGCGAAGAAATCACTGAAATGTTTAAAATCAAGCAAGAGTGGAAGAAAAGTCGTGCCATGAAATTTAATTCTCAAATGGATGCGTTTAGTGAAAAGAAAATACTTTTTAAATTATAAAAAAAATAAGAGCAGCTTGTGCGTCTAGGCCGAGAATAATCATACATCATGTACTTGGATATGACCAAATTAAACAAGGTACAACAACAGTTCCAAGTGAAAATGTTCAATAACCTCTCAAAGATGGTTGTTACGATCGAAGCTTCGATTTCTGCACTTATCTCAAACACTATCGACTCGTCAAATTCCGATTCTGGTCTATCTGGTACAAACAATGTTGACTAGGATGTTATGCAATCTGTGGTCGATTAAATTCTCCGTTATTTGGTTATAATAAATGTAATGTAAACTATGATGTTATGTTATTTGAATGGTGCAAATTGTAATACCCCGTAATTTAATGACTTTTAAAATGAGACAAATTAAAAGTAAATAGGTTGAATCAATGGGGATTAATTGGAATTATTTATGTGAAAATAATTGTAATTAATCCGGATTGAATATTACTAGAATAAAAGTAATATCTGATTGATATTAAATATTATTCAGTGATTAAAACTAATATATGATTATGACTTGATAAAAATTGTCGGGATTTAAAAATATGACAATTATCATAATTAAGTTGGGATGCGCGTGTGAGTAGTGTCGGGACTATAATTGAATGGAATGAAAAGTAAATTATTTTTATGTCATCTGAATGGTCATTTCGAGTGCGTTGAACTATCTGGAAGAGTTTAAATAGTAAAAAAAAGTCTACCCTTGGGTTTGATTTAAGTCTCGGGTCATTTGGAAGCCAAATAGACACCCCGAAGGGGTATTTTGGTCACTTTCTAAGGGAGATGAATAGTAAATTCGAAAATTAATAATTGTTATATAAGTGTTGGGTTAGGAGAACATAGGTTCATTTCATCTAAACAAAAGGTGAGGACTTTTGAGAGATAGTGAAAGGTTTTCTAAGAAGAGGAAAGGTTTTCTTAGAAGAGGAAGAGTTTTTCTTGGAGATCAAAGAGCTTTCTAGGCAATCTAAGGAGGCTAACCACCTTGCACCACCATTACCACCATCTAAAGTTCGTCAAAAAAGAGGAGGAGAAGTATCTACACTATCATCACCAAAGGTTCAGACCTACACATACGGCAAGTGTAATTCTTGTTCCAATAAGTGAGTATAATATCCATGTTAGAATATGATTAATATTTACCCATGAGAATTATGAAAGTGGGTATGTTTTGGATTGATAAATCAATTAATGGTTAGGTATTTCATGTAGTTGAGAAATTCACATGTAAAGGATATAAAAAAACTTATGGTTTAGATTGTAAGTCACGAAATTAAAATCATGGGTTTATTAAGGAGATAAATGGTGAATTTGGAACTTGGGGATTTTGAGGGTTAATTGGGTTTGATGTTAATTCTCATATATAAACTTGAGGATTTAGATGATTTTCCTTGTATTATAATTACCCATCATCATGTAGAAATGATGTTGAGATATTTGGGATTCGTTAGAATATATTTCATGTGAGTTTGGGTGAAAGAAAGTGAAGAAAATACTTGAAAAATTGTTTTAGAAAAAGGATGAGCATTGTATGATAATTTTAAGACTGTTTTAAGAGGAAATTGGTAGTATGCTTGAGAATTCTTGTATAAAATCACGTTCTGCACAACTTTGTAGTTTTAAGTTTTTTCAAAATCGTAGCATAAAAGCCTCACATTGTAATTTAATATTTCTGGGTAAAATGTAACTTTATCGAGAAAAAGGATTAATGTCGTTCGAATCACATTTCTAGAACTTCGAATGAGATTTCAGAAAGTCCCATTTTAGCCCAGAAAAGTTTAGAAAACTGTAATTTTGCCCACAACAATAATTAAATAATTTTAGTACATTAACAATGAGCGAGTGACTTGGGTTAATGTTGAAAAATTATATATGTGAGTGAAGAACAATTATGTGAGAGATCTACATAATAAAAATATGAATAAGAGAATAATTCGTAATAGTCAAGTATGGTTAGCATTGTAATATATATGGGTACTTGGGTTTGATAAAAGAATTATGTAAGTGACAACAACATAATAAATATATGATAATGAGATTAAATCGTTATTAACAAGTACGGGTAGTATTTGAGATAAAGGTCGAATGTGTACCTATTACTATATAGGTTGAGTATATACCTATTGCTTGATTAATTTATGTGTATGACATACCTAGCCTACTTGCTATTGACGGGAGGTTTGCGCATTGAGGGAAGTCATATCCTGATGAACCTTATGGGGGGATTTTCGAATTGTTGCCTCAGAACGTAGAACTTAGGGATTGAGCACCACTTTTGTGAATAAGGGTCCGATCGGTCATTTGGGTGCATAGGTATGTGCGTATCCCAAAGGCTTAGGAATATGTTCGCCACTAATATGTGTGTTTTTGATATTTATGGTTCGAGGGGTATAACGAACTAGCAGTCCTTTGTACAATGACGAGATGTACCCGGACATGATAACAACGTATATGTGCACCGTAGCTGAGCCTCGGGGTGCAGTATTGTATACATATATAATAGAGTGAATGTATATATATACTTATGATAGTGTTTACTTTATGAACTAAGTAGGCATGAAAGGTAATTAAATCTAAATGAATTAAGTATGAGAACATTGAATTATATTGGATGGAAAAAGCTCTTATCCACGTGGAAGTGAAAATTGGATATATATATATATATATATATATCTTGTATTACGAGAAAAATACGTGGGAAAGATATGGGCTATTGTTAGTTGGAATTGATATAAACTAGTTAGCGTGGGAACAATAACTAGTTTGGTTTAGAGATATGATAGGCACACACTCTAGATGAGAGGTTGGAAACTCAAGAGAGAGATTCCAAGAATCTAACATGTATATAATAATTGCTAGTTTTAGCATTTATTCACTTGCTGTTTTCAAAATATTTTAAAATCGGGCTCTGACCCATTTTCTTGCATATTCTCGTCTCCCTTGTATCTTCTATATTAGGTGTCCAGTCACAGGGACGCCAGTCATAGAGGATTGGATACTTGACGTACCATGGATGCTATGGAGTTGTATACTTTGCTTAGACTCTTTCATTCTCTCGATTCATACATCTATAGTAGTTAGTTAATGTAGAGCATGTCGCCCAAGGATTCTAGTTATTTCTATTCTATCTCAGACAGTGGTATTACTTATGTGAGTTTGATACATTAAGTTTATTTGGATTGTTGTTTTGAGATATTTAAACAGGAGAGTTTATGCCAGTTACATTTAATTCAGTTGTGATGTTACTTATCTATTATGCATTTATGTGGAATGGATTACATGAAATTGTTTTTTATGGTTAAATAAGTTTTTCTACCTGCTTAATTGATTATTAGGTGATTAACAAAAAGAAAAATGTTTTTCGATAGTGATGCTAAGAATGAACCAACTGTATACTCTGATTTAATTAGGTATAGGATTGATCACCCGGTATTTAATAAAGAGGGGTGTTACAAGTGGTATCAGAGCATCACGTTTTTGTAACAACTCGCGTAATTTTGGGCTATTTTAATTAATTTCTATAAAATGGAGGAAAATAAAGTTTTTGATAAAATTATTTTTATTGCTCAAATATGTTGGTTATTATTTTTAAAGGGGAGAATTTCAAACGGTTTCGAAATCGGAGTTAAAACAGATTTTAAAATTATTTTTAAATGTTTTTAACTCTTGAAATTCTAAGTCGGAGAACATTAAGTAATTTTCAAGAGTTGTTTTGACTTCCAACTCTTCATTTATTTGCCTTATTTAAAAGAGTCTTTTGGATTCCAACTCTTCATTTCTTTGCATTATAAAAGGAAGTCATGGGCAACCCTTTTAACATACTTTTGGCACAAATTTTGGCAGCAAATATATTTTATATTCCTCTTCTTTTTATATATACATTGGCCCTTGAGATTTGTGAGTTCCAACCTTAGATTAGAGGTGTTCTTGGGGCTATTTTGTTGGAGGTTCTTGGAGGAGCTTTTGTAGATCTTTTGTGTTGATCTTGAGGATGTGATCATTGGTTTCTCATCATGGTTTGAGGTATGGGGTTTTACACAATATGCTCCTTAATCTCGCGAGTGTCATTCTCTTTGAATTCTTGTTTAATTGAACTCATATTTGAATTGATAAATTCATTGAAATCTGGAAAATAATTGTTGAAATTATTTTGATTCATGTGGTATCATTATATTGTTGATGAGCACGTTGTCATGAGATTTTAATATGGAACGGATGTTGGGCACCCGTCAAAATTCCTGTTTTCCTGGCTATGGCGTGATAAAGCATATACGGATGTGGTGAGGCCTGGTGACCCGGTTAAAGTGTTGTTGAGAAATTATATTGATAAATGCTTTGAGATTTGCATTTTGATTTGAATATTCATACTCGTATTGTTACGTTTTATTCGTTGCTAATCCATATTTGTTGAGCATAATTCTTGTCGTATTGTATACTTCCCCATATTTTCTTTTAGTGGCAGCTTAGCGCGGATTTTGGGACGCTATGGAGATTGATTTTAGCGAGGATTGTTTGGGAAAGAATTGTATTATTTATTTTGTTGTATAGATCATTGGAGATTTGTATTTTTATTCGAGTTAGATAGTTGTAATTTTAATTCGAGAGACTTGTTGTAATTGAAGAGATTGAGATTAGTGGATTTATATTATTGTGGGTTTATTTAGATGCTCTATATCTTTTCACTTGTGGATTTGGATTTATTTTATCGCATTAGCGCTCCGTTCGCTCTCCCCGGGCGGGCGGGGTGTTACAGTTCTAGAGTCCTTAGGATCTGTACGACTATCTACGTTTCAGCGTAGGATCCTTCGATGTAGAGCCTTATGATTAGGGTTGTTGTATTTCTTCACGTATGAAGATTCACCTTCTCTTGCTATTAAACATAAGTTGTGAAATTCTTATACAAGTTTGGTCGGGCTTCATTCACCGAACATAATAAGACAACCAACGAAGGCCGTTGGAAAAAATGCAGGTGGAAAGACTCAACAAGAGCATTAGTGTATTTAGGAAAATGTTAATCGAGGTAAAATTAATCGTAATTATTGTTCAAGATGACGACAATAAAGAAATCACTTAGGAATAGTAGTTTCCTTAAACACCATCGTTGGTGACGATGGTGCCATTCCAGACTGATCCAGCATTATCACGGAAAGGTGAGGGAGTTGGAAGAATTTTATGAAAAAAAGAACATTTATAAAATGTGTGAAGGAAGAAGAGTGAGGGGCCAATGGAAGTAGAAATCCAAAGGTAGTTGTATATGGTGCAGTGTAGCAACACCTAGTATTTAAGAATTTTTGACAACATTTCGCTTATAAGAGCAATCTTAAGTGATGGAAATTAGACATCATATATAAATAAGTTGGTATTCTGCTAAACGTGAAATCTGGGGTACGATTTGATCATGAAATCGTCCATCTTCTATTGTAACATAGATATGAATGAAATTGTGAAATTTAGACCTTATCATAAATGGGATGTACCTGACAAAAATGAGTTACTTTTTGTTGAAGAGTTCATGATTTATCTACCCATGTGTGGATAGAAAAATCAGATTAGATGACTAGTGATGATGTGATCAAGGGTTTATGTTTATGAATCAATATCAGTGGTTCCGTGAGAAGGGGATCAAGGGTGTTGGATAATTTAGTCAAAAAGTGAAACTAGGGTGAACTAGGATAGTAGAACACCACTTAGGGGCATACCCTGTAAGGGGGTGGAACCATATGTATATATGGTTTAATTGAATATCTACTAAGTGGAGGTAGATTCAGTCAAGACTAGTATAGTCGATAACAAGTTCCATAGGGAAAGTGGAGCCCAAGAAATCACTAGAGCAGCAATTGATGCTAACATTGTTAGGTTCAAAATGGACTGTAGAAATAACATAAAAAGGTTTTCCATTTGTAGAAAAAATGGGACTATTAATGTTGAATAATTCCATAGAAAGAGAGTGGGACCCATGAGACTGGGAACAATAGATGTAAATATTATTAACGGGAGGATTAAGAGTTTCGATAAGGGAATTGGGCGAAGATAATCAGGCCTAGGAATTTACAACCCGAGTAAGGTGGGATTATGTAGGACTTAGTAAAGTCCCCAGTAAGTAGTAGCATACCATTCCTTAGAGCCGTAGAGGCCCAATCAAATGATAGAGATGCCATTAAGGCCATAATAAGAGGCTTAGAGATTTTGAGCCAATAATTAATTGATGGGTGCGTAAGCCAAAAAAAAAGAAAGAATTACCCATGGCAAAATAGTGGACTATTATTTAATGTAAATCCTAGGTATGGATATCATCGTATATGTTTATGGGGTAGCGGAACCCGTTGTTGATACTCATAGGGTAAACAGGCAGGATCATTAAGAATCATGTTATTATATACTACATTTGTGAGTGAGGAATGTAGGATTTATTACAGTAATGTGTAGTGATTGATTGCCGAGTATTGAACTAATGGTAAATTATTTAATAAGACTATTGTATTTGTTATGTGCATTATATTAATTATGTGAGGCACCACCTGAAATAAGATTGGGCCTAAGTGTATAAATTTATAGATGGCATTCTATACTTGGCTTCTGTGAGTATGACGGTGTGTAGGGACTTTCTGCTGATGTGATTCAGGGTATATTGTGTTCTTAATTCGTGTAGAGAGAGATATTTCTCAATATTTTGTATCACCAAGAACTTGTGTTAGTGAGAGCGCCATGTTTAATATTATCTTTTATGGACATGAGAGTGGATGAGTAGACTTTTATATAAATAGACAAAACCTGTCGGGAAGGTACGTACTGCGGACTAAGCACCTAAAAGGTTTTGACGATCGACTAGGTTAGGTAGTAGTGTATCGGGGGGGGGGGGGGGGGTTCCTTATTTTGATTTCGCTCTGCGAGACACCCCATGCATGAAACTAGCGAACGTTGGGAGTCGAAGTAAGTTGGGTCTTTAGGATATGGGTTTAGAACCTTTATTATAATATGTATCTGTTAAAATTAAGAGTTATGGGTTTTAGTATAATTGGAGGCCAGTGGAGTCGCCAAATGTGGATGTGAAAACTAGTGTGATACAAAGTATAGTATAAGTAGTAAGGTGGTAAACTGTAACCTTACATAGTAATCACATGTAGTGTATGTTATCACATCTATTTAGATCATATGTTGAAATGTACATAACTTACGGTGTATGGGCGCCCTGGATAGTTGGAATGTAATATTTTCCATAATTGAGAATTGTGGCACACTACGTATTTTAAAGGTAAATAAATGTAGAAGTTGTGACTTCGGGACTTAGCTGTTTGATGGTTTAGGTCAGTTATGACTGGTACTCCCCAAAGTTTCCACGAGGATTGTATATGAAGAATTCGATAAAGTTTAACTCGGGAAAGTTGAAACTTAATTGGTAAGGTATGTGTAGGCCTACATTTCATGAGAATCTAAAATTTGAAGAGAGGGGGGAAACTTGCGACACGTGGTGATGGCATCGTCGCATGAGTCATGGTTGTGGATGAGTTTCTGAGAAAGATAAAATGCATCATGATATAAAACTGTAGTAGTGACGGAATAAAACCAAGCAAGACATTTCTAAGTTTAATTGAAAGTGGACCATCAGAAATTAATAGGGTTCCCTTAGCCGTTAGGAATTCCTTAGTAGAAATGGGACAGCGTATACCTATATTATCACAAAGTAAATTTACTTCACAAAAGGATCACGACCTTATATGGGTGATAGTAGGTTGGGTAATCGAAGTATCTCACGTTATGAAAATTAGGACTAATCATAACGTGTGACAGTATACCCCAATCATTATTCCTAATATAGTAAGGTTATATGGGGTACATGTGGACATTGTGTCTGATAGAGACAAGAGATTTATGTCTTGATTATTAGGAAGAGTTTTCGAAAGGCCATGAGTATCGAGATGAAAATGTATACGACTTAACACCCGCAGGCGGACGGGCATACTCAGATTTCTAGTTACATATTGAGAGATATGTTGTATTTTCAATTTGTGGAAGGTTTAGTGTAATATCTTCCACTGGTGGAATTGGTGTACAATAACTCCTCTCAGCTCATTAATGGTAGGGCTCCTTGGTCCAGAAGGATTCAAGGCCCGTAGGCCAGAATTGAAATAATTTGGTATTATATTATTGCATGTTGGTAAAAGGAAAATTGGCGCCGAGATACGTAGGACAATTTCCTATTATTGTAAAGATTGGACCGATAGCTTACAGGCTTGGGTTCCATAGTCCTTTGTTGGGGAAGTATTGCAGAAATGTGTTGGCATTTATAGCATATATTGTGTGTAAAATATATACCGTACAAATAAGAATAAACTAATGATGTGATATAGTAGTAAGAAAAGTTTGAGTATATCTAAAGAGTGATTATCTAAAATTAAATTTTAAGTAGTGAAACTTAAACGGCAAGACTTGGAGTATAACATCAGTGACGTGTTCATTATTAGGGGTGTACTGTATGGGTGGTATGACAAATGTAACAAGATATGTGATATCATTACCTAGAGTTGTCCATACCAGATATGCCTCATTTTTTGAATTTTGGGACGAAATTTCGTTATAAGGGGGGAAGTATGTAATACCTCATATTTTTAATGACTTTTAAAATGAGATAAATTAAAAGTAAATAGGTTTAATCAATGGGGATTAATTGGAATTATTTATGTGAAAATAATTGGAATTAATCCGGATTGAATAATAATAGAATAAAAGTAATATGTGATTGATATTAAATATTACTTCATGATTAAAAGTAATATATGATTTTGACTTTATAAAAATTGTCGAGATTTATAAATATGACAATTATGATAATTAAGTCAGGGCGCGCGTGTGAGTCGTGTCGGGACTATAATTGAATGGAATGAAAAGTAAATTATTTTTATGTCATCCGAATGGTTATTTCGAGTGCTTAAAAGTGTCTAGAAGGGTTTAAATAGTCAAAAAAGTCTACCTCGGGGTTTGATTTAAGTCTCGGGTCATTTGGAAGCCAAATAGACACCCCGAAGGGGTATTTTGGTCACTTTGTAAGGGAGATGAATAGTAACTCCGAAAATTAATAATTTTTATATAAGTGTTGGGTTAGGAGAACATAGGTTCATTTCATCTAAACAAAAGGTGAGGACTTCTGAGAGAGAGTCAAAGGTTTTCTAAGAAGAGGAAAGGTTTTCTTTGAAGAGGAGGAGTTTTTCTTAGAGACCAAAGAGCTTTCTAGGAAATCTAAGGAGGATAACCACATTGCACCACCATTACCACCACTGAAAGTTCACCGAAAAAGGGGAGGAGAAGTATCTACACAATCATCACCAAAGGTTCAGACCTACACATAAGGTAAGTGTAATTCTTGTTCCAATTAGTGAGTATAATATCCATGTTAGAATAGGATTAATATTTACCCATGAGAATTATGAAATTGGGTATATTTTGGATTGATAACTCAATTAATGGTTAGGTATTGCATGTAGTTGAGAAATTCACATGTAGAGGATATAAAAAAATTATGGTTTAGGTTGTAAATCACGAAATTAAAATCCTGAGTTTATTAAGGAGATAAATGGTGAATTTGGAACTTGGGGATTTTGAGGGTTAATTGGGTTTCATGTTAATTCTAATATACACGTGATGATTTAGATGTTTTCCTTCTATTATAATTACACATAATCATGTAGAAATGATGTTGAGATATCTGGGATTCGTTAGAATATATTTCAAGGAGTTTGGGTGAAAGAAAGTGGAGAAAACGCATGATAAATTGCTTTAGAAAAATGACGAACATTGTATGATAAATTTAGGACTGTTATAAGCGGAAATTGGTAGTGTGAACGCGAGTTCTTATATAAAATCACATTCTGCATAACTTTGTAGTTTTAAGTTTTTTCAAAATCGCAGCAAAAAAGCCTCACATTGTAGTTTTATATTTCTGGGCAGAATGTAACTTTATCGAAAAAAGGATTAATGTCGTTCGAACGACATTTTTGGAACTTTGAACGAGATTTCAGAAAGTTCCTTTTTAGCCCAAAAAAGTTCAGGAAATTGAAATTTTACCAATGACAATAATTAAATAATTTTGGTACATTAACAAGGAGCGAGTGACTTGGGTTAATGTTGGAAAATATATATGTGTGTGAGGAACAATTATGTGAGAGATCTACATAATAAAAATACGAATAAGAGAATAATTCGTAATAGTCAAGTATGGGTAGCATTGTAATATATACGGGTACTTAAGTTTGATAAAAGAATTATGTCAGTGACAACTACATAATAAAGATACGATAATGAGATTAAATCATTATTAACAAATACGAGTAGTGTTCGAGAAATACAACGGGTACTTGCGGTAGGATGAATTCCTAATTTTAGATAAAGGTCAAGTGTGTACCTATTACTATATAGTTTGATTATATACCTATTGCTTGATTAATTTATGTGTATGACATATGTAGCCTATTTGCTATCGACAGGAGGTTTGCGCGTTGAGGGCAGTCATATCCTGATGAGCCTTATGGGGGGATTTTTGACTTGTAGCCTCAGAACATAAAACTTAGGGATTGAGCACCACTTTTGTGAATAAGGGTGTGACCGGTTATCTGGGTGTGTAGGTATGTACGTAGCCCACAGTATTAGGACTATATTCGCCTCCATTATACGTGTTTTGATATTTATGGTTTGAGGGATATACCGAACCAGCAGTCTTTTGTACAGTGACAAAATGTACCCTGACATGATAGCAGAGTATGTGTGCACCGCATCTGAGACTCGGGGTGCAGTATTGTGTGTGTGTATATATATATATATCTTGTAGTAAGAGAAAAATATGTGGGAAAGATATGGGCTATGGTTAGTTGGCGCTGATATAAACTAGTTAGCATGGGAACGATAACTAGTTTGGTTTAGAGATATGGTAGGCGTGCACTCTAGATGAGAGGTGGTGAGAATCTTGTTCATATCAAATATTGCATATTTCTATCTTATATCTTTATGCATTCTATCGCTTTTATGGTCCTTAATGCCTATATTTATGGCCATTAACCAGACAACCTTGGATTTGGATATATACATGTTTTGCCGGGGTTAATTGTGCCTTTATAGGTATTGAAATGCTAAAAGTGAGGATCCATTGCATTTCGGCGAAGTTCCATCTTCGGATCCTACTTCAAGGGCATTTTAGTCATTCACATTTCATCTTTGGATCATGAAATTTCCACGAATGCATATTTAGTTGAGTTAGCATCGCGTGGCCGCAAATGGTGCATCATTTGGAGTTCGGACGAAGAAGATATGGCCGTTTCTATAATGTAACTTTTCTCCCATGTGAAGACCAAAGAGTACCAGATAATAGAGTACCAGTCGACCGCGCTTCTGATGCCGGTCGACCGTGGTTTGCCATTTTTTCGTGGGAAGGAGACAGTGGGCTTTTACAAGAAGGCGCGATCGACCGTGCCCCTGTGATCGGTCGACCGCGTATACCAAATATTTTTGCACTTGTTTCCTTTTCTTTTCTTTTTCCTTTATTTCTTTTCCACTTGCTCTATAAACCAAATTTTGTGCAAATATCATAAATTAAGAGATAGAATAGATTTTAGTGAGCTTTAGGTTAGGGTTTGGGGGATTTCAGAGTTCTTCTTGTTCCTCTCATGGTTTGACACCCTTTAGGGTTTGTAATTGGTACTTTCATCTTCCCTCTCCATTTAATATAGTGTGTATTTAATTATTTCTTGCTTTGTAGTTAATTTACTTGCTTTATAATTTAGGTTTACATGTTTTGTTTCCTTGCTTTGTAGTGTATATTTACTGCGTTTATTTACCGCATTTTTATCATGCTTTCTAGCTAATTTAAATTAGGTTGTGTTTGAATTGAACTCACTCGGGTTGACGGGTTACTTTGCTTTGTTGATGGTGTTTACGGATCTATTTCAGGTGCTTGTCCTAGTTATTGTACTTAGGAGATTTGACGGGGCATATCATGTATGTCCCGTGCTTGGATGGGAATGGTAAGGGAATAAGGTCCAAATAGGTTGGAGGGGCGGGTGGTATAAAGGTTTGAGAAAGATGATATAACTACAGAGTAGGAGAAAAACACTCATCTTGAGGGTCAGAATAATCCTCAAGGTCCTCGTGAAAAGGGAGTGTTGTATCAAGTGATGGGGAGATCAACTTATCCACTAATATGCCACCATCTGAAGTGGTGGAAGTGTCTAATGAGGCATTAAGATTCGAGATAGAGGAATCAATATCAATAGTCAACTCAAGGTGATCCAAATATTTCTATAGAGGATTCATATAAAGGGAGGTAGGAACCATCTCTGATTCATATAAAGGGACGTAGGTACTATGATGACTGTTGGAACGTGTGAGGATTCACAACATGAGATTGTGATTTATATTACGTGGGAGGGTGATCAATCTACCACGAATAGTTTGGTTGCTCGTACCACCCATTATTGTATATGTACTGATAATAAGATGAAATAGTGTTATATGGATACAATTGTTCCATGGTTGGATTGGATGGATATGGAAGGTATGAGCACTCATGGGACAAGTGATTGTCTTAATAGCAATAGGTGCACTGCAAATATGGGAAATGGCCAAAATCGTCCCATAAAGGATTTTCTTCAGCCATGATGGGATGGATTATGGGTGTGCAAAAAAAATGGCAACCCGAAGAACCGAACCAAAATGACCTTTGTGGGTTGCGTTGGTTCGAGTTTTTCTCTCCATGGGTTGGTTCTAGTTCTGAAAAATTGAGAACCCAAGTGTTCGATTTGGTTCTCGATTTTATACATGAACCAAATCGAACTGAACTAAGAACTGAACCCATGGAACTGAATCAAAGAACTAAACTGAAGAACCGAACCCATGTAACAGAACCGAAGAACAGAACTGAAGAACAGAACCAATGAACTGACCCCGAGAACCAACCCGAGAATCGACTTGCAAACTTGAACAATTAACCATAAACATTAACCAACCCACGAACCAGAACCATTAATGAGAATCGCGAACCAGAATCATGAACTAGAACCATGAACCAGAACTGCGAACCAGAACAACAACCCTGAACCAAGAACCAAAACTGTGACCCGATCCGGACCAAATCGAGAACCGATGGTTCAATTTGGTTCAAAATCGACCAATTTTGGTTCTGGTTCGGGTTCCAAAACCATGGAACCGATTAATTTTGGTTCTGGTTCCGTAGTAGAACCGAAGTGAACCGAACCATGTGCACCCCTAGGATGGATAATTGAGAAGAAGGTTTCTCCAAAAATATTTTTTTTGGCCATTTTAATTTTTTGAAAATAAAGAAAAATCTTTTTGGGTTTTGATTTTTGTAAAAGAAGGAATTTTATTTTTGTATTTTCGAATATATAAAAAAGAATGAAAAATCTTTTTTTATTTTGAAAAGGGATATGAATGGATGTGGTTATGAAACACACGTGGACAGATCACATAAAAATGATTACCAAATGATGTAATTAGACAAGTGGAAGAAAAAGATAAAATCCTAACTAGCACATAGCCAATTTTAATCTTCAATTAAGTGATTGGGTAGTCAAATTTTAATTAATTCGCAAGCGAGAAAATCACAAAGTATTATACGTCGCCTTTGAAAAATACGTGTCCCTACTTTCTTCATAACACAACTGGAGGCTTGCCATAGAGATTCCCCATAAAGCTACTATGACGAAATAGTTGGCCAGTACAATGATGGGGACATAACATACCCATTTTTCTAGGCACCCACACTTAAAACCTAGTTTCCCTGGACACTAATGTTCCTCAAACAGAACCGATCAAGAATTTACTGGGTGGAGAGGACTCTACAGTTTCTCCTACAAGTTAAAATGTTAAAAAATGGTCATATGAACATCGTATCTTATTGGTCTTGCTAGTTGAATAATTTTAATTTTAATGATAGCTCGGGTTGCACACAATGGATAAGTGAGTGAGTCGGGTGATGAATTTCCTTCTTATTTCAACGACCGGGTTTAGGCATTAAGTCCAATTAATTTATCAAACCATTCAAAGTAAGACTGTGCATAAAATAACATCACATAGGAGCATATAGTCAAACAATAATTGGACTCAGTAATAGGAGATGCGCGAGTGATAAAGAAATATACCTCGTACCGCTTTTACACACGTAGGGTGACGACCGAGTTGAGTCTGCCAAGGAGAAGTTTGCATGTCTTCAGTCTTCCCCGAGAGTCCTATGAACCCAAAATAGCGAGGATTTTAATCCATTTCAATGACTCTCTCTCTCTCTCTCTCTCTCTCTCTCTCTCTCTCTCTATATATATATATATATATATATATATATATATATATATATATATATATACATATATATATATCTATCTATTTTATCCCATTTCTCTTTTGCATTTTGTTTTATTTAATTATTACAAATTATTGGTATCCAAATCACCACAAATAAATGTACAAGGCTTCAATATCCTAATAAAAACAATCTATGAAAAATAAACTATATATAAAAAATGAACAAACGTATAAGTTCTTAAAACACTCGTCAACTCGAAATTCGGCAACGGCACTTCGTGAAAAGTCAATCGCCAAAGTTTGAGCAAAGTCCAATATTTAAAAAGTCGACAACGATGTCATTTAATAACATGTGTTTTATCTCCCTGGCAGTGGCGCCATTCAATATTATGTCTTTTTGGTGTATATGTCATTGATAAGTAATGATCATTATAAAAACTCTCTTTTAGTACCTACAAATACACTAAAACATGTATACTAGCTAGCAAGTAAGGGGTCAATTCGTGCTTCCTAATGTGGATAAAAGCAATTTTATGACAATGTAAATGGTTTTATTTAAAAAATAATTTTTAAAGAGATGGTTTACATAACTAATGATGAACTACAAGTTAAACTAACTAATTATCAAAATTAAATATGAAATGAGTGAAGTAAATAATTATGAGAACAACCAATAGAGGATAATCCCTTTCTACGATTGATTATTTTTTTCAATTAAAGCAACTTCTAATTTTTGAATATTCTAAGATTTATTTAAATTACAAATCAACTCCTGTCACAAATGAAATCTTAAATAAACTATTCTATAGAAAATTTAATTTAAACTTTCACAAAACTCTTCAAAAATAAGAATAAAACTTTTCTAATAAACTACCTGCTAAGGATCATTTATTAAAATTATTTTAAGTCTTTACAATTTAGTTTTAGAGTTAGAAATTCTTAAAACATCATTTTACATAAGAAAAGCATATCTCTAGTTTCATTTTTAAGAGAATGATGTAATAACAATTTTGGGTTCCTTCTTAATGACAAGATCACCCTATTTCTTATGGGAGAGGAATTTCTCGATTCATTAAAAATAAATCACCTTCTCTCGAAGTGTGACTAGAACCGAATGCCTTCTCTCGAAATCCATAACACCCAAATCATAATATCTTTATCATATGAACTCCAAATGACATACGACAAAAATCGATGTGACCTCGATTTGGATGGCGTTAATATTTCATAAGTGCGTGGGTCATGAGGTTTGATTTTGTGTATGGCTCGGGATTTGACTTTGACTTTTTCATAGTTGCGAACTTTGCATGATCATAACTTCTTCATTTGGAGTCTGATTGGCTCGTCGTTTGAACCCAAGTGTACCATGATTCAAGACCTATAATTTTTTTATTTTTATTCGAGTTCGAATTTAAATTTACCGATTTGACCTTAAAAGTGCATATGCGACCGATTTTGCTCAAATTGCCTTGAATTCAAGATAAACAAAATACCCGCATAAGGACAATTTTATCGAGAACTAACAAGTAAAATGCGTCTATTTGAGGTATAAATATAACAATTTTGGGTTCTTATCATGTATTTTATTTATTTGTTTTCTTGCCCAATTTTTATGTCATTTTTAATAGATACTTATTATTCCAAATGTTATGATAGTTATGAACGGTTATAAGTCTTTTAAATACCATCTTAATTTGTATATATTGATGGTTTACATTTCATTTTTTTGTTAATTTTCATGTCATATTTTTTATGAGTGTCAATCCATTTCATGTTCATAAATAAATAGATTTCTTCAGTTGTTAGTTCAGCTATTACATGAAATTTGGAGTGCTACTATTGCAAATGTTGATTATTGTATCCTAGAAGATGATTATCATTTAGTTATTGGGGATTTGTTTTATCTGAGCAGCGAAAAAATAAGATTTCCATTTTTTTTGTTGAAATATGAATATAAAATGTGACTTTTCTCTCAATTTCTTTCACACTTTCATTTCACTTTAACTCTCCTTTTCTTTATCTCTTTTTTTTCTCTTTTTTCATTTCTCTCTCTCTTTTTCTTTTTTCTTTCATTGCAAAGGAACTCCACTTGACATATAGCCTTTACAAGAGACTCTAGGAATCTTCCACCAAAACTCTTCAAATACATAACCCTTTTTTTTAGCTTAAACTTCTTCTATCTTTTCTTCCATTATTATTTTTTACGTTCCTAATGTTTTGGGGCATCCCAACAATTATATACCGGCTAATCCGATGCCCTAATTATTCCATCCCTACGATTCAGCCAGTCGAAGTAACTACGAACTTTGAATTGAAGTACTAATATTATTAAATTAAATGATTAAAACTACTTCGATATCTCTTTTTTAGTTTCTATCTACATATTCCTTGTGGATCCATACGACTTTTGGTCTTGAATATTTGAAATGGTTGTTCGTTGTTCAAGAATTCTTGTTTGGGAAGTTCATACCATCCATGGAGAGTGTTTTGATATAAGATTTCAATTCTTCTGTGTTTCCCTTTTCTGTTAAGGAAGCCAATCACTTTTCCATAGTTTGGCATTGGCTTAGTTTATTAATATTCTTTTTATTACTTCGACTCATATTCCCCCCATAGTGGATCCCGCTTTAATAGCTCTGAATAAATTAAATACGTGCATTAAGATATGAAGGCTTCTTATTCCATAACAACGCTTGGACTTTTATTTAGTGACTCTTGACTTTGTCTGTTTTTTTTTATTGTTTAAGTTACAAATTACTGTTTTATTTCCAGCACCACCTTTTTAATTTGTATCTTGCGTAAGACTACTGGACTGATTAAAATTCTCCAGTGATGGCTTTTTTTAAGGGAGAAATTTATTAGAAACTGTAAGAAAATCCCTTCCTAGGAAGTATTGACATGAAATAAAGAGAACTTAAAGCAAAAAAAAAATTGGCCTTACAAACCCCCCAATAAAACAAAAAGATCATCTAATTATTAAATTGGAAGTACCCCCTAAATCTAATCTATAGTTAATCTAGCCTTCTTTAGGATGGAGAGAAACTGAAACAAATGTATAATAGACTTAAACAACGCATCCATGATTACCAAGAAGATCAACAGTGCCATTATATTCTTTAAAACAGTGCACAACCTGAGAGTTCAATTAATCCAATAACATTTTAGGTTTGTTAAATATAGGGATTAGATTCCAAGGAGGATTTGCCGTGTGATTGAATATTTGAACAAGAAAAAAATAATCCGTCTCCACTTGAACATTAATAAACCCTATATCAACATGAATAAATTAATCAATCAGTAAAGCTTTAATTTCAGTGTCGTTATTCGAACCGTGCCCCAAATAATCACTAAAAGCAATAATGAATTTTCCCGTTCTGGCCCTAACAATACCACCTACACCACATTCCCCATGATTAACTTTAGAATAAACATCAGTGTTAAATTTGAAGAAATTTTTTTGAGGAGGAATCCATTTAACTAAAGAGAAAGAATTAGAGGATTTGGGTGTGACAACCCGCCTACTAAAATAATAGGTGGCCAGCCCAATACTCCAATAATTACAGGAATCATAGATGGTCCATTCTTAGCATTACTGTCGATTAAAATAATAGTATGAGATAGCCACCCATCATTTTAGAAAACGGATTGTCATATAAAAAAAAAAATTTTAAGTAAAAGAGAAACACCTAGACAATCCCATTTGTAAAAACGGTGGGTATCAAAAATCGATGAATAAAGTATGACAATACAATAAATAATCACCGAATAAGCTGTCGGCGCACAAACCAAAACAAATAATACATTTAGTATTACAATTCAAAATTTACAATATAATGAATGAGTGCAATACCTTGGGCAAACACGCCCGAATAAAAGTACTGAACATAACTAGAGTACAATAGAGAGGAGCGTCTACTACAAGTATCCTACAACATCCGCAATATGCTGTAGCTCAATGACAAATGGAAAGGAATATGTAAATACGGGTGTCCATGCGGAGGAGCACCTGTAACGGCAAGGAATATGCAGCACAAAGAAAATATAGAAACCGGTCAGGGCCGGGTTTGATATGATTACCATGTGACTAAAATGCATGGCAGGTAAGTGCGTAAATCACTCGCAGGTAACAATAATATTCCTCACCTCTCAATCTAGCAGCAACCTAGCGCAATATAAATGATGCTCAGGTTATAGAAAGAACAGAAGGCTAACTTCTCCCCAGTCTCAACACTATGCCCTATTCGTGCGTGGGGTGTCTCGCAAAGCGAAATCCAAACAAGGAACCACCCCGATACACTACTACTTAGGCAAGGTTGATCGTCGAGATACATTAGACCCTAAGCACGAAATAAGAATTAAATACATGTGTGTGCATAAGTGTGGGAGGTCACAACTACAGCTACTCAAGAAAAATATAAAAGTAAAACCCATCCATCATCTATTGGCACAATTCCTAATTCTATCTTTAGGAATATACATATAAATGGTACAACACTTTATCAAGTGTTTACCAAATTAATTTCATCATACACTAATTCATTTCATGAATTTGTTCCTTAACAGGAAATATAATCATACTTTTTATGCTCTAGAGGCATTTATCTCAATTGTTCACTTTGTAAAAATATCTTCCTTATCAGGAATGTAATCATCATCATAGGCTCTTTATGGCCTTACATCGTGCTCTTTATGGCACTCTCATCATGCTCTATATGGCATTTTACTGTGCTCTTTATGGCACCCATCAAACATCAAGTCCAACTTGATTTAGAATAGTTATATTCATATATATATATATATATAACGATTCTAAGACCGCCCGTCCGGGTTTTCCCCACTGTGCGCGCCCCTAAATGGCTATCATCTTCCAGGGCCTCCAAGACAACCTGGGATCCTATCGAAACGTCGGGAAGCGACCATGTGCCTTCGGGATAGTCAAGACCACACCCGGAATCTCCTAACCAGCGCAGAAAATATAAACAAATGCTCACATGGCCTAGGGACTATATCCACCCTGCATCATTAGCCAGGGGGCTTCACCACAACGCGCGCAACTTCCCTTATGATAGCGATTTAGAGAGGTGTGTATCCATAAATTATCATTTATGAAAAACATTACTTTTCCTTTTGAAAACATCCAATTTTACATTCTCAAATCATTTGTACTATTTATTAGTACCATATTTTATCTTTATGTATTTCTCATTCTTAATGTCATATCTTATGAATGACCTAAGACTCGAAGTGCCATAAGCCTCAAAATAGCCTCAAATAGTTTATATAATTCATAAACCCTCAAAGTGAGTCTCCATAATGGAGTGTCTCCCAAAAGCTCAACCTAATATTTTAACTTCCAATTTATCTTTAGGTTAACCTCCTATATCATTCAGACATTAACCTATACAAACTAGCCCTCGGATAAATCCAAATATCCCACATTAACTTAGGACATTAGTCTACCCCATAACAACCCTCTAGGACTCCCCATTACTTCCCAAGGGAAGGTCCCAAAACCTTGGACCTAAAAGAAAAGGGATAAAAATCGAAATAAGAAAATCTCACAAAAACAGGGGAACCGAATCGATTCGCCCCTTGGGCCGAATCGATTCTCCCTTGCGAATCGATTCGCTAGGCAGCCGAATCGATTCGGCGAGCAAAAACTGACCTTCTGCAATTGCCGAATCGATTCGCTTTAAATCCGAATCGATTCGGTCTGCAAGACCTGTAACCCTCTCCTTATCCGAATCGATTCGCCCTTGGGGCCGAATCGATTCGGCCCTGAGATTTTGCCCAATTTGGGCTACGGGGTGTAAGAACCCTAAAACCCCAAAAACCCCAAAACTTGATTTCTCCCAACTTCAACAACAATAAATCGACCTAAATCAATCCTACACCATTTATAACTAATATATACTCCTCAAATCCAATTAAAACTAAGATTTAAGGGTTTAATCATCAAAATCAACAAATACCCATTTATGGGTTAAATCTCCAAAACCTAACTATACATGCAATTTATCACATTAAATCAATATCTAGCAAGTAAGAAACTTGCCTCGAGGTTCGTAGTCTCTGAACATCACCGGTAGCGACGGATTCCGGCCCAAATTCTCCATTTCTCTCTTTCTCTCTACTTTGGCTTTTTACACAAATGAAGAAAAGAAAAGGGGGTGGGGGATTTATAAGGGTCTAAATATAAACCCCCACTCCTAATTGCTAATACACCACTAAAATGACTCGTAACCACTTAATTGAGTCATAACCCCTTAAAATTGCCCGAATCCCAAAAATTACAACTGGGCACTTATTTCGACTATCTCGACTATTCTAAAAACAACCGCACCCCCTATTTTGGCATTCGGGAAAGTGTGAACTATTTTTACATTCCAATTCCATTTTAATTCATTAATTATACCCAAATTTAAATATAGGTCATAACCGTCGTTTTACATATAACGACGCAAAATACACAATATAACACTATTTACCTTCTCATACGGTAAATAGATAAAACACAGTAAATATTATCCCTAAATATCACGGGAAAAATATTTACTCCGACTTCTCCTATTTTATAAAATTAGTCCATCAGGCAAAATAGTATAAAATAGTCGCTCGAAAACTTGGGTTGTTACATTGGGAACACAAACTCGCAACAAATCACTCAAATCTATGGATGAAATACATTTTTTTACTAGGTAATGAAGTTAACAACTATCTCCTTTTAGTGAGATTGAACATACACTTTAGCTACTCTCTCGTTATCAAAGAATCCCTTATTACAATGTTTCCATGTCTCCTATAAAATTAAAAGATGAGCAACGTTAGCGATGAAATTATCTAGTGAGAAATTAGATTTGAGGGACAACTAATGATTAACGAATAGATGGAATATCGAACTCACAAATGTGAGACATGCAAATATTAGAATAGAACTGACATTTATGTGTTGTTTGTTTTTACCTCTTAAGTCTGAATCTGAACCATTCAGACTTAAGAGGTATTAAAAAGTGTTTGTTTCTTTAAATGATTAAGAGGCTAACAACTATATTTCGCTCTTAATGGCTAAGAAGTAGAATTACATCTGAAGTCTGAATCTGAAGTATGAATGAGTCTAAATATATTCATTCAGAGGTGTAATATCCCGTGATTTTTAGGACTGAGAATTTAATTATTTTGGGACAACTAAAAGTTATTTAAATTGGAGAATTTTAAATTTGACAATTCAGGTCAAAACTTGAGGATGTTATAAAGTATTTCGAATTACGATTATGAGTGCGTGGTTGACCCGGGATTGGTCGAGATAGTCAAAATGATTGTACTTGGGTTTTATTTTGGTTCTGAAATATTTTAAGTTAGTTTGACTCGAATTGGAGTAAACGAGTCATTTAATGTGTGTATTATCATCTAAAGTTCGGTATCTTGGGGATAAGGCTTAAAAAGCCTACATGAGATAACAGTCTCATTTGTGAGATTGAGAGAAAGCGGTAGAGAGAGAGAGAGAGAGAGAGAGAGAAGAGGAAAGGGAGAATAAAAAGAAGAAAGACTTGGGGATTCCGGCCATTGCGCGATTTCGAGGAAGATTCAACCTCTACAAATTTGAGGCAAGTGATTAAACTTGCTAAATATTCTTGTGTATCATTTATTTCATGATTTGTGGATAAAATTATGGATTTTGAGTTATTATGTCAAAATCTAGATTTTGTGGGTTAAATCTTGCATTTGATGTTTATATATATGGATTTGAGGTTGTATAATGAGTGGGATTGATATATACAATGAGTTTTGATGTTAGAAATATGATTAGGTCGAAGATTTACGGTTGGGAGATGATATATTTGGGTTTTGTAAATTTGGGTTTTTGAAGAAATAAGCCATTTCGTAGCTGTTGAACATGCCGAATCGATTTGAGCCCTTTTCGAATTGATTCGGAATGTTGCAGACCTATAGGCCTTGGAGACCGAATCGATTCACCCCTTAGGCGAATTGATTTGGAATGTAGCATATTTACAGGTCATTTGGACCGAATGGATTCGCATAAGGGGCGAATCGATTCGTTTTTGGGACCGAATTGATTCGGACCAGACCGAATCGATTCGGAAATAAGGCTGTTTTGCGAGGATTTTCAAGAGCGAGTTTTACTCCATTTTGATTGGGTTTATCAATTTGGAACACTCTTATATGATGCAAGAGATACGTTTTGGAGACTTATTGGGAGTTTCTCACATGATGTGATCGTAGGGACATATCAAGCTATTTTGGGAATATATATACATATGTATTTGAGTTGTTGCATCGATTCAGTGGGGAATATTATTAGGAATGGGAGACATATTTGGATATTATACGTGAGTTAATATATGATGTAAGGTTGAGGACTATTCGAGGGAGTTGTGAAGGTATGACGTGGAATCGTTATGCCGACTTTTATGTCGAATCCTCCTAGCAATAGGCTTTCATTTAGGTATGATTGGTGGACCAATGAGAGAGAGAGGTCATATATCCTTAATGACGATAAATTAGGGATTTAATCTTAAATGCGGTATAGTTAAGGGTTCACATGAGTAACTGAATCGTAATTTAAAATGAAAATGATAGAACGCGTTATCGATTAGAATAAGTTGTGCTTATACTTATAGCCAGAATAACTATGGTACATCTATGGGTGATTAATGAGAAGTATTCCAATGCGTGATGGGATTATAAAATGAATTGGGACTTAGCTTGTGGATTACCGACTAATAGTTATGTGTGTACTTATAGCCGGAATAATTATTGTATATCGGTGTGCATACGGATATAGATAGTGTGAGAATGAGGATTGTTATATACGTTTGGTTGTGAGATAGTATCCACAAATGTTGATCAAATTGGGAGACTTCATATCATAGGTGAAGTGGATGAATATGCTCAAGTGAGGGATCGTATTATATAATGAATTGGAAAGGTATGCGTTATAACGTCGGTTAGTATAATAAGAGTTATATACTTATAGCCGAATTTATTTCTTTCATACATACGGATGGGAGATAGTATGTATATACATGTATGTTTACATGGCGTGAATGTATATACCTTGTGTGATGGTTTGTACATATGATGTGATCGCATGTATATCTAGTGAGAATGATGTATATATATTTATTGTGTGAGCAAACCCCTCCAATGCTATCATGGGAAGTAGCACGGTGTGGGTGAGGCCCCTGGCTTTGGGAGAAGGGTCCGTATAGTCCCCAGGTCATAGTCGTCCATTATTTATTGCGTGATTTTATTCCGGGTGAGAAGTTTTGGGTATGATTCATTTTCACTTTCAGGTTCGAAACTCTGATCGCTTCCCACACATTGTGTTATGATTTTATTACCAGGGCGGTGTGATAATAGTTCGGTGGCTGGTAACCCTGGATAAAGGTAGTAATTCCTGGAAGATGATAGCATCGTGTAGTGTATTTGTATCCTATAACCGTATATGTTATGAATATTTTAAAGTGCACATTATGTGTGTTATGTGTACATGGTTGATAGGATTGAATGATCGTGTTATATAACTAGAGTAATGTTACATATCCTATAGGTGAATGTAATATAGGTATTTTGAATACACGTTAGGTGTGTTATGTGTCCGTGCTTGTTAGGGTTGAATGATAGTGTTTTATAACTAGAATAATGATACATAGACCCTAAAGGGTTTCTACGATATTTTATTTATGGACTTAGGGTTAGTAATTCATAATAAATAGCGGAAAGTATATGTGTGGTGTGCTGAGGGCATAATGGATCTCGACGGTCAAATTTGTGAAGTACTAGTGTATCGGGGGGGGGGGGGGGGGTTCCTTATTTGGATTTTGATTTGCGAGATTTCCCACGCACGAACCGTCGCGCAATGTTGGGAGTGGGGAAAAGTTTAGTCCTTAGTGCTCGGGTTTATGTTATAAGGTGAAAGAATACTTTATAAGTATGTAAAGATGATGTGCAACTATTCAAATGCTTAGAACTTGCTAAAGTTAATAAGTAGAAATTAATGAATGCTAGTAAGATATATGCATGTAGATATATACATATTGATGTAGAAGTTCGGGCGTAAACTTAGGATATGCTAGAATGAGAAGATTATGGTTAAATTTCAGATATTGGGTTACGCAGGTGTCAATTATGCATAGAGTAAGATTGATGGTTCCTAGAATGTGTCAGGTTGTTTAATTAAGGTTCATGTGCATACATTTAGTTGCGCGCTTTAGTCGAGGGATGAGCTGGAGTTCCAAGAGAGGGCGACTCCACTTTAATCATGGAATAGTGCATTTAAGATTATTATACATTTTAATGAACTTGCTAAAATTGTTTTCACACCTCGGGCTCTAACCCATTCATATTTCTCTCTTGCTATATATATTCTGCACTACAAGTGTCCTAACGCAAGGATACCAAAGATGATTTTCTATCCAGTGTCTTGGGGGCCGTAGCAGATGCGGACTGTTGCGGGATTTTATTATAGCCGCTTTCTACCGTTTGTAAATCTATATAGGATTCATTTTGTATATCGGGTTTATACCCAAGAGTTATATGTAGCATTTTATGTTTCTTTTTCATGGATGGGTATTATCTGTGACCCGACTGCATATTTCGGTATATTTTCTTTTATGTACTTATTATGTGTTATATGAGTACTTCTTTTATCATGGCATGTGTGCATATTTTATCTTTTTCACTAGTTACTATATTGTTGATATGACGTTCATTGCATGGTTTTAAACTTTTTGGCATCCGCATATTATAGTATTGGGTAGTTAGCTATGTTTATTTAGTATCGACACTAGATGCTGAGAATGATCCACTTAAGATTCCTGACTTAAATTAGTATAGGGCTGGCCACCCATTATTATTTTAAGCGCGATGTCATAGGTTGTATACGAGCGTTAGGTTCTAGAGTCTTAGGAAATGTTCAGGTTTTCTGCGTTCTTCCGCAAGCGTTCTTGATATAGAGCCCTATTTTTAGGACTATTGTGTTCACTACGCCTATATTTTCTTTTACGAGGTGTAATCACTTGAACGAAATTTTGATACCGTTGCTCTTGTTTCATATGTCGCTGAGAAAAGGTCATCTAAGCAGGGATGGAAAACAGAGGTGCTAAGAACATTCAACCCCAAAGGCCTCTAAGGATTGACTCTAGCCGAAGTTGCCAAAATGGTGGCACAAGCAGTAGATGTTTCCATTGTTGCGATGGCAGATCATCCTGCAGTTCTGATAGCTCAAGACCACCCAGAGCCATCTGCGTGGGAAAGAGTACGAGAAGCCTTTAGGAAAGGACATCCTTTAGAATTTTTGGGGGGAGTTGATGTAATAATTTCAAGTCAGTGGAGGAAGGGTATACAAAGGCATCTTCAGATGGTTGAATGCAGGGAGGTACAGAAATAAGTACTCGCTACCTTTAAACTAATGAGTGCTGCTCTCCAATGGTGGGAGTTAGTCACCACATCAGAGCAGAGAGATGCAATGCCCATAGAAGATTTTTGGGTACGTTTTGATCGGAAGTATTTTCTGCTATTCAACGGGAATGAAGAGGAAATTATCAGATGTAATTCAAGGTGATCGAACGGTAGCTGAGCACGAAGAATAATTTACTCGATTGGCGAATTTTGAGCCCGGTAAAGTATATACGGAGGAGAAAAAATAGTGAACATTTTAGTTTTTTAAATACATTTGTATTTATTGGAGGTAAAAAAATGGAAATTTAAATTTTGTAAGCCTAAGGATATAATTGATATTTGGTATAAAAATGGGGCTAGATGATGAGAAACAGAAAGGACTACCCAGATTGGCTTAAGACTCACACCTCATATTAAAAAGGAATTAATTACATTCATTATAGATAGGAAGAATTTGTTCGCCATGAGTCATGAAGATATGTTATGGATTGATCCTAACTTCATCTACCATGAACTCAATATTTACAAAGATTACAGGCCGATCAAGCAAAAGCACCGAGTTTTTAGCCCAAAGAAGAATATGGCAATCCAAGAAGAGGTGGAAAAGTTGCAGAAGGCATAGTTTATTCAGGATGTTAAGTATCGGACTTGGTTAGCCAATGTAGTAATGGCTAAAAATAAGAACAATAAATGGTGAGTGTGTGTGGATTTTAATGACCTTAACAAAGCATGTCCAAAGGATCGCTTTCCTTCACCAAGGATTGATCAATTGGTGAATGCCACAGCAGGTCATGAACTCCTCAAATTCATGGATGCCTATTCTGGTTATAACCAGATCAAGATAAAGCTAGAGGATAAGAAAATCACATCCTTCATCACCAATCAAGGAACTTATTGTTACAATGTGATGCCTTTGGGGATAAAAAACGTTGGGGAATTATACCAGATATTGGTAAACAAAGTCTTTAAGACCAAATTGTCAAGAATATGGAGGTATATGTAGATGATATGCTCACTAAAACAAAGTTCTCTACCGACCACATTGATGATCTCGACCAAACTTTTGACCAACTAGAAAAACATCAAATGAAGCTCAATCTGACCAAGTGCATATTCGGGGTCCAAGAAGGTATGTTCTTTTTATTTTTTATTTTTCATACCTCGGGAAACATTTTATTTACAAAAAGGTCCTTTTTTTCATTTTTCTCCCTAAAACTTTCTTAATTAAAACCAATTCCTTAAAGTTTCATAAAATTACATTTTTACCCCGAAACTTATCTTTTAGCTTAGGATGTGTCATAAAACTTCAATTTGACCCATTTTATAATTGATTCTTCAAATTTAAAAATTGTTTTTGTTATATTAAGAACCTATAATATCACATTTGTAATAACATGACATTTATCATATAGTAAGTGAGACGCAATTATAAAAACAAACTATATATTAGCTAGTGTTCTAAAAGGCACGCATAGGCTCCTCCTACGCGCGCCTAAGCTTGAGGCTTGGGAGAAATGCCATGTCTTAAGCCTTTTACATCTTATTCTTGGTAAAATCCCTAAGGAGCAATTTTTTAAAAACAAAAATTCTTTAATGAAACGATATCTCTTTTTAGAGACTTTTTTTTACAAACCAGACCAATATCTCATCCAAAACAATCAAATAGTATCTTAATTTGCAAATATTTAGACATATTTTTAAGGTATGTACAATTTTAGTATTTATCAGAGCGTTGTCATGGTCAAAAAATATTTAAATATATTAAAAAAGGCCTAAACGCCTTTTCATGCCTTTTTACGCGTAAGGACCGCCTAGGCTTGGCCTCCATGACTTAGTCATGGCCCGCATTTTTTAGAACCTTGATATTATCATATAAAAGTGGGTTCATTACATCCTCTACCTAAAATGGTTTTTTTATTATTCTAATTAAATGACATCTTGATTTTTTGCGATACTATTTCCTCATTACCATTGAAACCGATTAGAAGAACGACCTTTATTTCTAAATCTTGGATGTTCTATCCAAGTTTTTAGAGTAAACTGACATTGATTATCTCTGAAGATCTCCCTTGATCGACTATATCCTTTTGATGTCAAAATTAGTCACTCGGAGATGAGGACTAAGGCATACTTGTTATAAAGGTTAACATCAACTAGATCCTTATCGGAGAGCATGATGATGAAGATAAAATAAAAATCTTTATTTTTCCTCTTGCTGAGGATTAACTTCAAAGTTTACACCTTGAGTGCCTCTTGCACATTGGTTGCTATTCTAGCTCTAAGAGTTCACATGATATTAATCGATTGACTTGTATATTTAAATGCCACCATATAAAAATCTCAATTATTACAAAATTTTAATCTTTGATTAATTTAGGTTTGCATGTGATGATCCTTTTAAACAAAAAAAAGAAACTACTCATGCAAGTACAAAAAAATATGAGGAAAAATCCTATTGCAGGGAAAACCCTTTACTTTTGCACTTTAGATAGTTTTAGAAGACAACTTACATACAAAAGAATCTGAAAATAACCACTCAGATTTAGAGCAACCTACAGTTGGCGGTCTGCCATAGGTATCTACCGATCAACCTTTCTTCAGCCTTCTCTTCAGCAGTGATTGTACGAGTCACAAGGTCAATAATAGAGATCTCTCTCCATAAGTAAAACTCAAGTATGAAACTATTTAGGGTTTTTAAGGGATTTGAAAGTCTATTAGGGAGGTGGTTTTGTGAATCAAAAGGTGTTTTGACCTAAAAATAATGAGAAGTTTTGCAACATGTATGAAGTTTTCAATTTAACAAAAGTCTATGTTAACATCTTTACGAAACATGTATTTGTAGGTCGTACACAAATTTTGAGTAGGCAAAATTCGTTCGAATGAAAATAGAAGTAGTTCGAACGAGAATGTCATCTCGTTAGAATGAAAACCCATTTCGTTCAAATAAAATTCTACTCTGGTTAGAGAAAGCTTCTAACGATCTTTACACGAAATCAAATAATGTGCCCTCATTAGATGTTCATTTGATAAAATTATCAAATGAGTGACTTAACGAAATTGCCATCTTCTTCAAACGAGAAAATAATTTCTTTGATTTTTTAACTTTGAAAAATTCGCCTCAACTAACCTATTTCACTCTCAAGGATTACTAGTGGTACTACGACATACCTTTACCCTGTGTCCTTCTTCAGGGAAATGTTAGTTTCTCCATAATACCATCCCAAGTAATCTCAGAGACCATAGAACCTGAGTTATACCAAATCTGACGCCCAAAATAGACTTCAGTCTAAAGGGTAATGACCTACCTAAGTTGTTTAGCCCTTAGCACCAAGGTAACCACCCTCAAATGTTCCAAGAATAATCTAAGGCCAACCCACGGCAGGTCCTGAGTTCAAAAGACCTCGAAAGAGTTACTTCAACCAGCCTAGAAGAGAAGATAGAAAAGCATAGCATTGTTTTGACTATGACCACTACCCAACTCCACTTGCATTGAGTGTTTTCACCAGCATTTAATGCATTTAATGACAATCTTACACCACATTCAAATACTTTTCCCATCACTCCACCTCCCTCCTGACAGTATCAGTCCTTCAAATAGCTAAAGTCATGTTATGGCAGTCCATTTGTTATCTCTCTAAGATTTCCTCTATAAATAAGCAGTTAGTGGAAGGTGAATGGGAATCGATCTATGACAATCAAAGAGATTGTGGGACCCAAACACTCAGACTCGCCAGATTTATATCATATCGGAAGTGCTTATACTCTGTTTTATTATTACGGCATGTTTTCATGAGATTATATTTGTAACTTGGAATTTTCTATTACATATATCATGTACATACCTGATTTGGACCAAAACTATTACATTCACACCCTTAGAGAAGTCATTCAGTTACTTACTAAGACCCTCTATAGTGGTTGCAAAGGCCTCAAGACCTCACACTCTCCTAAACAAAGCTTAGTAGGTCTCTTACACTATAATACCTTATTTACTCTCTAACATATTAATGCAACACCTTTGATAAGGGGACATAGGACACTCAACGGAGTTCTGAACCACTTTAAACCATTTTTTATTACATTGATTGATCTTACCCATATAAGGTACAAAGGGGAGAACATGTGGGTCTAAAGTCACTCACAATTCTAACACTTGTTACAGGTTGTTTAAACCCACACCCATTTACATATACCACAATTACACAAATATGCCATTTTGGATTTTACCACAAACTTTCTTAAAAAATATTTAACAATATTTACGAAGAAATCATATATTTTTAACATCACAAATATTCTACCAAAAATTACTTTAACTAGTTAAATCATTTTATTACATAACATATACATAAAACGTATATACATAGATACCTATAATGTTAAATAAACATAAATATGTGCAATATTTTCTCTAAACATGCGTCATTACTCATTTATAACAATTACTTGAAAATAAAACCTCAGCTCATGTGAAGAAATCCTCCAAAATATAGTGTAGAAAAATTCTCCAAGACTCCCCAAAAATACAACTCAGAAATGCTCTAGAAAAATAACCAAGAATGCTCTAAATATATACCATCACAACACCTCCAGAATATTCCCCCCCACACTTTTCTCTCTCTTGGCCAATATAAAAACAGCTCCAAAATAATCCCAAAATATTTTTTCTCAAAGAATTGTAAAATACAAAAGTTGTTAGGAATTCAATTTTACATCTAGGTCTATTTGTTATGGAATTTTTTAAGGATATTTTCTTTTTGACAAAATTGACCCATTTATTTGACAAAATTACCTAATTTGACCAAAATAGCCTTTTACCATTATCGTACCTTTAAAATTTTTGCAACACAAAACTTTGCTTATTTTGTATTTTAAACACCTAATATAGTAAGTCCCATATAGTCACTTTTATAAAAAAAAAAATAGTAACATTATACTACTATATTATGTTCAAAACTATCAAATAATTCTTAACACAAGTCTTTCATTTACACCCATACATTTATCACTTTATTAGTACATAATTAATTAGTATCACTATCTCTATAAATACATAATCAATATCTAAATAATAATCAAGTAATACTAATTAGCCCTCAGGATCACCTTAATAATTATATTAATTTAATTACTTAACATTATTTCTTATACTAGCTAATTCATATAACATCAAAGGTATATAAAAAGATACACTTTCCTAACAATACCAAAAAATATAATTCCTCCAATAATATGTTTATACCTCAAATGAAATGTAACCTTTTTGCTCAACAATTAATCTTTAAATAAAATATCAATTTTATTTATGCGACTTTCTAAAAACTTGTCCATTAATTAGTACACATTAATTAATATTTATTAAATTATTGTTAGGTGATATATTAATATAAAAACGTCATTTTCTTTGCATGTAAATCCATGCAAGCGATATGCATCGCCATTCATGCCAATGAAACAAGCATTTAATACTCACATGATAAAATCTTACATAAAAACGTAAGGTTTTATGTAAATAATATATTCAAGAATCTGGGGTGTTATAAACTATACATAATTGAAGTTCCCCTAAAAATAAAATTACCTTTTGGTTGAGGAACTCTTTATTCCTTCTTCATAAAAATCACATTGTGATGATTGTCACACATTTAACTTCTGATAAGAAACTTAGCCTTCAAGACATCAACCAAAAGATCATTATCTAATCTAGAAAAACCAATAATCTCTATGGTACCATTTCCTATGATGTAGACTTGTTCCCACCAATAATGGTGGCTGATCCGACTTCATTCTTAACAAAAATTTAAAATAATGATTTGTTTCTGGACAAATTCCTAGGGCATCAAATACACAAATATCATTGTGAGTCATCTTGAGCAACAAAGCTTGTGTGAATTGAAATAAATTTATCATTTTTAGTCCAAAGATCCTTGGTCTTAATGTAATGCCTCGCCCTAAAAAATAATTATTTAATGATAATCTAAGTATTTTATTCAAAAGAAAAATTAAGGAATAAATATATAAGGAAATTACACCAAATGGAATGAAAAGTGACGTATTATGAAGAGTAATTAAGGAGAAAAATTCCTACATCGCATGGTTCGCATGAACGCGTATTTAAGTTCTAATAGTCCTATAAGTATGTTGATTAAGTTTGGTGCAAAAAAGCCAAAGAATGATTGTGACACAGTCATGGTTAATATAACGCGATTTTTGCCAGCACGCGCCACACAAGACGCGAAATTTAGCATTTTTTATAGGATAATATGTGAGGGATAAAAATAGTGTGACCACATGTTTGGAACTCTAAAAATATAAGAAAAAACTAACATGTAGAGAAAAAAAATAATCTAGCACTTTTTGACAGTACGTGACACTGCGAAACTCAATTTTACACGAATTGTTTTGGACTATTGTAAGGTAAAAAACAATACAATAACCATATATATGAGACTCTATAAATACATAGAAAAATACCATGCAAATAAAAAATGAATTTTATAGCTGGTCCCCCTCCCCCCGATACCTGTTGGACGAACAACAATCCTGAATGGGTTTGATTCTATTGGGTCTTGATTGGTAGGCTTGAGTGGTCAATTTGAAAGCTTTTACATACCATGGTAGATACATTGTTACCTTTTTTTGTAAGTAAAGAGATGCAAACTTGGCAAATGAATTATATTGGTGTGGAAATGGCTTATCAGAGAGAGAGAGAGAGGTGGGTTTCTTTTGTGTGCATCTATAGATACTAGATTTTATCCATTGTTCCTACCACTCTTGTGAAATTCCAAACCATAATAACCTCTCAAATTAGTAGCTCTCCCTCAACCTACATTTTTCCCCACCCAAACTCCATTAAAGTAGCCTACAACCTCCATTAAATCTCCACTCCAAGGTGGGACAACTTGTAGAAGATTTTGAGAAGAGTTTTTGGAAGCTAGAATAAGGTCTTTGGAGCATTTTCATGTGGATCTAGGGGCTCATCATCTCCATCGTCTTCATATCTACATTTCATTATCTCACTAACCAACATGGGTATTGATGGGGTTTGAAAAGGTTTTAAAGGAGGAAGAAGAGCAATTTTGTGGATCTTGATGGAGCACCCACGGGAGCTTAGAAATATGAGCTATTGTGACTCCCTTTAAGGCCACCATTGGAGGTGGAGGAGTCACCCATATTCTCTACTTACTTCCACTAGTTTGAATAAATTTTAGGTAGGAAATCATACCTTTGAATAGGTTAAAGGTTGTATATATTTTCACCTTGCTTATTTACACATATTCGATTAAATATATTTAAAATATGAGTTATTTGGTATCTATGGTTTAATTAGTTGCACTCTCATCATTTTAGGTGAAATAGGTTTCTAAGAGTAGTTTTAAAATGAGTTTTCAAAATGCATAAATTTCAGAATGTATGTCTAAAACAATTTATGAAATAAAATGTGTCAAAAGGATGCTTTGAAGGAAAATAATGTGATTTTGGAGTTAAGAAATCTATTAGGCTTGATTAATCCATTTTATGAGAATAAAGTGTGACACCCCGCCTAATAAAATCCCGGGCAATCACTCCTGTACCAAATTAAAACATGAGTCTCATATGGTTCATTCTTAGCATCACTATCAAAAACCAAATTAATTACTAATAACCTATTAGGATGGCGTCAAAATTTTATTTAACTAATCGTTTTAACCAAACCATTCAATAAAACATTCACATGGTTTAAATATAAAGGAAACTGAGATGAAATAAAAAAAAATGAACACTCGGTTTAACATAATACAATCAAGTTGAATGGCGGACTAAAAGGCGATATAAGAATAAATGAATGCAATTGGGTTATTAGCCCGAATGTTTATACAATACCTACTATCTAGATTACAAGGATGGAAGCGTCTACTGTAAACCTGCATGCATCCACAACTGCTGCAGCAGACGTGTGACTCGAAGGAATTGTCATCCAGGCGTTCCTGTGTTTGTACACCTATATATATACATATATATAGCAAACGATAAGAAAAGTATATAAACTGGTCAGAGCCCGAGTTGTGAAAATATTTGCAAGTGCATAAATGCTTTATTTTTTAAAAATATGTTTTACCTCATATTTAAATTTGGTACCGCCCTCCCATGAGATACCCCTCACCCCTCTTCTAACAGTGCGCACCTATCGCATCTGTTTAAGACATTGTAGTTAAGTTACCCCACTTAACTAATCTATTCCATCTATCATCTAATAATCCTTGAACACCCGGGTACTAGGGGCTAAACTTCTCCTCAGTCTTAACACAGTGCCATATTCATGCGTGGGGTGTCTCGCAAAGAGAAATCCAAACAAGGAACCCCCCCGAGACACTACTACTTAGACGTGTCGATTGTCGGGATCCATTAGGCCCTAAGTACATAACGTACACATATATACCCATATAAATATATATATATAACATACTCGTATTTTATACATATCACAATTTAAGTCCGGATACAATCTCGCGGAATGAGAATAAATTCTTTTTTCAATTATCTCTTTACTCTAATAGAGATATATATTTTCTTGTTCTCATAAATAAGTGATATACTATACACACAAGTATAATAACCATCCCAACGAGCTATACTAGAGGATGCAGTCTCTCAATGCTATCATCTTCTAGGGAATTGCTCACATACCATCCTGGGTACCAGGGGTCGGACTAAATATCACCGACATAGTGAAAAGAAAATCACAACGTATGGGAAGCAACCATAGTTACTCCTCGGAAATGAGATGAAATATACCCACCACGTCTCACCCCTAATAAGAATCACACAATATAACAATGGACGCTATGACCTGGGAATTATACGCTCCATGCACCTCAAGCCAGGGGCCTCACCCACATCGCGCAACTTCCCATGATAGCATTAGAGGGGGTATGCTTCACACACACACACATATATATATATATATATATATATATACCCCGAATGTTCTCGTTCAACTGGTACATAAGTATTTATATACTTAAAACAATAAACCCATAAGTATTCTCTCACTTCAAATACAATCCATACCTTAATCACTATTAAGGATTTATATACTCACTAAATTTACAAATTCGTAATAATTAAATAAGTCCACTCTAAACTTATTTTAGCCCCAAAGGTTTCTTATTACCTACATGATAGTCTTCCACAGACGTATCGAATGACTGCTTAAACCTTTTTAGCCTATACCCCAAATTCCATCCTAATTACGTTATAGGATTTTCTCGATTATAATCGGCCCCCATTTATTCTAACCGCATAAATATAACCATACACGCTTGCTGAATGATTTTCTTGAATGTCTCTCATCCAAAACATTCATTAAATCCATACCCGGATCGCTCTTTAAATTAATCCGAGGTTTTCTATTTCCTCTCGAGGTTTACTCATCCTCAACCCATCATCTTTGAGTCATAACATCCCATTTATAATCTTTTATAATAATCCCCAAAACCATAATTTAAGTCTCCCTAAACTTAGAGGAGAAAACCTCAAAATCCTGCCAGGATCGAAACGATTCGGCCAGTCCAAATCGATTCGCTGGCCACCAAATCGATTCGTCCTGTCCGAATCGAGTCAAAATGTTTATACTTTCTAACTACCTCATACCGAATCGATTCGGCTTGTCCGAATTGATTTAGCTGGTCCAAAAATCCTGAATCTTCTTAGGGTTTATATATATACCAAAAACCCAAAACTCAAACCAATCTCCATTCTTAAGGTTTTTAATCCCCACCAACAACACTACAAACATCTAATCTATGTTTTTCAACAAACACATCAATTAATTGGGGGATTAAACGATTTTTTCTTGGATTTATACCCAAAAATACTAAAAGCCCTTGTTTTTGCCATTTCCCCCATTTCAATTCAATTTTACATTCCATTAACCTGGTTTTAACCCTAGAACTCAATTGGAGTTTACAACACATTAATTTGTAAACTCATACTCAATTTTTCCCAAATTTAATTTAAGGGTTCTAACCCAAAATCACATAATTTACCAATTACGATATGAGATATACACACTAAATTGAATAAAGCAAGTAAACACTTGCCTGGGGGATAAAATCCAACGATCTCGAGTCGAATCCCGCGGAGTTTGGACGGAATCCCTTTTATCCTTCCTCTTTCTCTTCTTTCTCTCTTTTCTTGCTTTTATCACTTTCTTTCTCTTTTTTTCCCCTTATAAATAGAGCATAAGGGTTTATCCCTTACTCAATTGTGAGTCCCTATTAGCCCAAAAATTCTCGGAACCTAAACGCTACCCCCGGATACTCTATTATGACTATCTCATAAATTCTAAAAACAACCGCGCACTCAAAATCTCCATCCGAGTCACTTAACTCAAATTCACTAATTAAAGCCAACACCTCTCAATAAGGGTTTTTCAATTAAAATATTATCCTCTGTCGCTTTACCCACTACGACATGTAATTAAAATAATCCCACTCATTTACTTAGTCTCAAAAGTAAATGAAACACACCTCTGAAATCATCGAACCCTAATAAATTCCAAAAATTCTTATTCCGAGAAAATCCTAAAACTTCCAATTTACACCCATTTATGAAATTTAATTATACCCAAAAGTGCGGGGTGTTACATACTCCCCTACAACGGAATTTCGCCCTCGAAATTCGAATATAACCTACACCACCATCGCTATTTTCACCACGTCCCTGTATTCCATTGTCGAAAGGTGTTAACACCACGGTCCCCTACAATATTCCACCTATCTCAAGGCATATGCTCTAGCGCACTAGCCTACCCCAAGCTTATCTAATTTCTACATGATAACGTACTAACTCTATCTTGAGGTTAACTCTAACAATGATGCGTCACACCTATTGCTTATATAACCGCCTATAAGAAGAACGAGCCTATAACCACCGCTCTAACATCTTGAAAAATGGATACTCTTGCTAACAGTCTAAGCGTCCGCTCATCCACAGTTGGACAACTGATCTCCTTGAAAAAGGAAACTCCATTAAGACTTTATAACTTCCGTTAGTCTTCTCTCTTAATTTAGGTGCGCAAACTCTTGTTACACCTATACAATTGGATTATTGCGTGCCTCCTATGCCGTTTCAATCAACAAAGTTCAATCTCTCTTATAAGTACCTTACGACATAGTCTCCCGTTTTATACCACACCCCCTTCTATTCATGGCAGTATAAAATAATTCGATCTATTAAGGTGCCCATACACCCTTTGCTCGTGCACATCTGCACATCCATTGTGAACATCCGACACGTAACACTCTCTATAAATAATGGGCCTTAATTCCTCGGCGTAATACTCACATAGGAGTTTTCCTAACCCGCAAAATTCAATTCTTCCTATACAAGAAAATCTAATCCTTCTCAAGGTTAACCAACCAATCTTCTTGTGGTTAACTCACAACTATCTCCTTACGTTGGCGCCACTAATCCTTCTGACTTAAAATTCTAATAATCCTACGATCGATGTGTTTCCAACACATGTAAAACTAGTACTATCCTAAGTATCCCTAGTTCCCAAGGCCTCTCTCAACTTTTGACATTTTCTTGGTTTCATGCGTGGGACGTCTCATAAAGCGAAATACAAACAAGGAACCCTCCCGTTACACTACTTCCTCACATTGTCGGTTGTCGAGATATAACGGCCCGAGGTACACCAGTGGGATGTCCTAAATCCTACCTCGATAACCTACTAACACTCTTCTATTTCTATGTCCTACCCTCTTGGCAAAAAGGAAAGTCTAACTAATCGGGCTGCCTACTCTCTGCGAAAGTGTTACGAACATCCCACCCAAAACACATTAACTCCAAAATTTGCCTTCCGAATAAGGCCTGGCCATAAGCCCCAAATCGATTTCCTTTACCTTACCTCACCCACATGCTTGCGGCGACATAACCATTTCAGTGATTTTCCATAACACTTCCATCTCCATAAGCATGAAATCATTGCACGACCCTCAGTCCATAGTGTTTTCTCCACACTAGGAGACTTACCATCAAAACCAACATCCTTGCATCCCATAACATCTCTCCACTCCCTAAGTCGTTAAGGTTCATGCGTGGAGCGTCTCGCAAGAGAAATCCAAACAAGGAACCCCTCCAATACACTACTACTTAACTTTGTCGGTCGTGGAGGTCTGTTAGCTTCAAATATGCAATCGGCATAATCCTATCCCCTCTTTCAATAAAATGTGGTCTGAACTCCTATTTCTATCTAGGAGACACACCACCAAGAGCTCGTGCTAACATTAAGTCCGTGCGCAAACAAAAACAAGCTTAAAATCACAGCTTAAAAATAAATCCTACACACCTTAAATCTTATCTATAAGGTCGCTACGCACTAGAATCATAATAATAAGACATCTGTTCACCGAAGTTCCATCTACCCATAATAATAAAGGCTAAATCAACCTATATCCAGGTTAGATATCGCAACAATAACCTATTCCACCTTGGAACTATGAACACGATAGTTTTGTAATCATTAGCCTGCTGTCGCTTCGATCAACGAAAAACACAATACACTCAAAATAATAGCATACTCGTATATCAGACATAAAACGAGTAGTATAAACCATATATATATTTAAAATATCAACACTCGCTTTTATAGCGAACGAAGGAAAATAGAACTCCTCTACCGCGAAAAACACATAGGCTTACATCATATAATATTACTGATACCTCCACAAAGATCGAATTACCCACACGAATCTAGGGTTAGCGAAATACCACAACTCTACTTAGTCACCCCAATTATACCTCCTCCATCCGAGGTGAAACTCACAACAACAACTTTGCCAATCTCCCAAGCTACTCCGAATGGTTCTTGGACATGGTACACTTGTCCTAACTAAACCAAAATTACTTAAATCAATGTCTCATCCAGGCACCCCACTTTTGTCCTTTTTTTCTCCTACCGAGAAAGGATGAACCGTGTGGCTCAACACTCCACATCACCCTATTTCCATCTCTGGCCTTCCTGACCATGTAAAAGTTATCAGTATTATCGAACTCTATAGCCTCGATCCTAACAATCACATTCATAGTCCCCTTAACCTCTTCGTTAAAAGGAGACTCTGCTACCGACTTTAACAACCCTATTTCAATGAACTCCCTGTGTGGATGTCCATCAATGGGGTTCCATGAATATATTTTCTCCATAAGTGTTAATAACACTTACTAGTGATCCTACATTCCTCTGAAGGACTCTCCCTTCATTGTACCCTCTCTATTCGGCAAAAAGTTCACTTATCCCTATGACTCCTTATTCACTGTCGGCCTCTGACTGATCCTCGTGTGAATAATTCAGGAACTACATTCCTTTTTCTCCTCACAAATCAAAGGTTGTGAGTAAAACATCTTGTTTCCCCCCAAAATAGTGACCACTTTTCTCACCATTTCAACATTGCTCCCACGAGTGAAAAATTTCTCCAAATTTTCACATAGGAGTATTTCCATACCCCGCTCTAAGCCAAAGCTTCTGAGCCTTATACTTCCACTGAATCACGTTACACTTACTCTGTATAACTTAACTTTAGGGTATGGTCCTTATCGATGACCTTTCGAACCACTTCCCAACTTAACTTCACCGGTTAATTCAAGTCAAGCACCACTTCCTACTACAGTGGTACTTGGATACTTATAACTACTATACTTTAGTATTCGTTGCAACAATCCTCGATAATTCCACAAAGGGATTGACTTATGTTGCAGTCATCATCCCCTGCTTACACTAATCGCTCCAAATAAGTCCCGCCTTCTGCTACCCTCATCACGGCCTTCCTTGGTTGCCCTTCCTCGTTCAATACACGAAACTCGAACAAGCACACAAAAGATTTACTATAATCTTATATAATATCAGAAGAACAAAATCTCACAAGAGGAATCAATAATTATAATTATAAGGCTCTATATCAAATCGAGAGCAACGCTGAAAGTGTAGTACGTCCGCACAGATTCCTAAGGACACTAGAACCTGATGCTCTGATACCATCTGTGACACCCCACCTAATAAAATACCGGGTGATCACTCCTGTACCAAATTAAAATAGGAGTCTCATATGGTTCATTCTTAGCATCACTGTCGAAAATCAAATTAATTACTAATAACCTATTAGGATGGCGTCAAAATTTTATTTAACTAATCTTTTTAACCAAACCATATAATAAAACATTCACACAGTTTAAATATAAAGGAAACTGAGAAGAAATAAAAAAATAAACAAACACTCGGTTTAACAGAATACAATCAAATCGCATGCCGCACTAAAAGGCGATAACAGAATAAATGAATGCAATTGGGTTATTAGCCCGAATGTTTATACAATACCTCCTATCTAGATTACAAGGATGAAAGCCTGTACAGTAAACCTTCATGCATCCACAGCTGCTGCAACAGACGTCTGACTCGGAGGAATTGTCATCCAGGCGTCCCTGTGTTTGCACACCTATATATATACATATATATAGCAAAAGAGAAGAAAAGTAGATAAACGGGTCAAAGCCCGAGTTGTGAAAATATTTGCAAGTGCATAAATGCTTTATTTTTTAAAAATACGTTTTACCTTATATTTAAATTTGGTACCGCACTCCCATGAGATACCCCTCACCCAATAGTGCACACCTATCGCATTTGTTTAAGACATTCTAGTTAAGTTACCCCAGCTAACTAATATATTCCATCCATCATATAATAATCCTCGAACACCCAAGTACTAAGGGCTGAACTTCTCCTCAGTCTCAACACAGTGCCAAATTCGGCGTGGGGTGTCTCACAAAGCAAAATCCAAATAAGGAACCCCCCGATACACTACTACTTGGCAGTGTCGATTGTCGAGATCCATTAGGCCCTCAGTACATAACGCACACATATATACCCATATAAATATATATACATAACATACTCGTATTCTTATACCTATCAAAATTTAAGTCCGGATACAATCTCTCGGAATGAGAATAAATTCTTTTTCATTTGTCTCTTTACTTTAATAGAGATACATATTTTCTTGTTCTCATACACAAGTGATATACTATACACACAAGTATAATAACCATCCCAACGAGCTATAACTCAAGGATGCAGTCTCTCAATGCTATCATCTTCCAGGGAATTACTCACATATCATCCTGGGTACCAGGGATCGGACTAAATATCACTGACATGGTAAAAACCAAATCACAACGTATGGGAAGCGGCCATGGTTCATCCTCGGAAATGAGACGAAACATACCCACCATGTCTCACCCCTAATAAGAATCACATAATATAACAATGAACGCTATGACCGGGGGACTATACGCTCCCTGATCCTCAAGCCGTGGGCCTCACCCACATCGTGCAACTTCCCATGATAGCATTAGAGGGGGTATGCTTCACACACACACACACACACACACACACACACACACACACACACACACACACACACACACACACATATATGTATATATACATATACTATAATCACATCGTATATATATTCTACATTGTTCCTCAAATATAAATGGCCATCATTGCCAATCTCACATAACGATGGCCAATACCTCGAATGTTCCTATTCGTACTGGTACATAAGTATTTATATACTTAACACACTAAACCCATAAGTATTCTCTCACTTCACATACAATCCATACATTAATCACTATTAAGGATTTATATACTCACTGAATTTACCAATTCGTAATAATTAAATAAGTCTAGTCTCAACTTATTTTAGTCCCAAAGGTTTCTTAGTACCTACATGATAGTCGTCCACAAACATATCAGATGACCGCTTAAACCTTTTTAGCCCATACCCCAAATTCCATCCTAATTACGTTACAGGATTTTCTCGATTATAATCGGCCCCTATTTATTCTAACCGCATAAATATAACAATACACACTTGCTGAATGATTTTCTCAAATGTCTCTCGTCCCAAACATTCATTAAATCCATAGCCCGGATCACGCTGTAAATTAATCTGAGGTTTTCTCTTTCCTCCAGAGGTTTATTCATCCTCAAACCATCATCTAGGAGTCATAATATCCCATTTAGAATCACCTATAATAATCTCTAAAACCATAATTTAAGTATCCCTAAACCTAAGGGAGAAAACCTCAAAATACTACCAGTACCGAATCGATTCGGACAGTCCGAATAGATTCGAAATGGTTCTACTTTCTAACTGTCTCATACCGAATCTATTCGTCTTGTCCGAATCGATTCGGCTGGTTCGAAAATCCCAAATCTGCTTAGGGTTTATATATATACCAAAAACCCAACACTCAAACCAATCTCCATTCTTAAGATTTCTAATCCCTACCCACAACACTACAAACATCTAATCTATGTTTTTTAACAAACACATTGTGACACCCCGACTAATTAAATACCGGGTAGCTACTCCTTTATTAAATTAATACAAAATGCCAAGTTGGTTCAGTTAATAGCATCACTGTCGAAAACATTTTAATGATTACTAACCACCTAGTATTTAAAAAGCGAGTTGCCAATTTTAAATTAAATCTGATTAACATGAAGTAAGTGAAGAATAAAAGAATAACATAACCATACACAATAAAGTCCCAATAGTGAAATCAACAAGTAATAATGAGTCTAGAGGAAATACTTCTCACAACAATCCCAATATGGAAATAAATAAAACAAGTATGCATCCTGAATTAATTACAAACCAAAGTCTGAATAACTGAAATATAAAAAGTCTCTAATAGAAATGGGCGACATGCCCTACAAATGATGAAACTGAATATGGACTCAAGACTAGAAAATGAGGCGTCTAATATCAAGGCCCTGTAACTTCCATAAAAACTACAACTCGTCACCTGAATAGAATTCCTATGCATGGTGTCCTTGTGGATGGGCACCTAAAAAGGTTTTTACAAAAAGTAGATTTGAAAGCAAACGGGTTAGAGCCCGAAAGTGGAGAGTATTTTAAAAACAGAACGTGCTTTAATAACATTAAAACAATGAATCCAAATTACATGTTAGGACGTGCTCTCACATGAAATACTCACCTCTCGACTAATTGTGCACTCCTAACGTACCGTACCCATTCAAGTGATTCTCATATCTAACTAAATCGACATAAGTTCTAACCTTCCTACTCAATTCACAATATGAATTCCCAATGTTATCACTTGAACAGATAGCTTTACTTAAACTCGGATTCTTAATTATCAGCATTAGCATTTCACAGCAGGTTATCCCTTTTTATCTTTATCAAGACGTTACTACAATCATACTCGCAATTAAACATAACAAATTCCTTTTCAATTAACTGTATATTATTCACATCATAAATATACAATATAAGCACCCCGAGGCTAAGCTGTGGTGCACACATACTCTGCTATCCATCCCGGTACATCACGTACATAAGGATTACAAATTTCGAATCTCTCAGGAATTTTTTTAGAATAAGCACAACACACAAAAATGGAGGCGAACATAATTCAACATATCCATGGTCACGTACATACCTACGCTCCATAGTCAGCTGACCTATTAACTCACAAATAAGTCATTCTCTGAACTATGTCCTTTAGGTACCAATCTAAATTCGGGCACACAAGGATTAGATGGCCCTAAGCGAACGTAAACCTCCCGTGATAGCAAGTAAGGTAGGTATGTCATACACATAAAATCATATACATATACTAAGCATGCACACATCTTAGTAATTACCATAATTTATTAGCGGTATACTTCTCATTCTTATACCAACTTATAATATTACACATTTCATATGTTCGGTTCGTATGTATTTAAGTCATCAATTATTCTCACAACGTGATTAGTCACTCGCGTCCTAATCCACAAATATTATTTAGTTCCAATCACACTTCTATATTTTACTCCGCAATATCTCCCAAATATGCGTTAATACAAATATTTAAGCCGTCACTTATTCTCACATCGTAATAGTTACTCACGTCCTAATCCACAATTATCATTATTCTTAAGATCCTTACTTCTGCCCCAAACCTCATTTCATCAAATTATTTGAATTTACTCTTTTAACCCTAATATTATCTCACTCATCGAATTTTATTAGAGTTCATAATAATTCCTCAAATTGAATTCTAACTCCGATCCAAATTTTATAACCAAACCTACTGGTCTTCCTTAAGTCTAAGGATATTCATAAAATCTCCTTTAATAATTTTCTAAGGGTTAACATCATTAAAATTTAACTAGGGAAAATATTACTCATTCTGGGAAGGTCGATCGATCGACCTTGAACTTCGATCAATCGATGGTGGTCGATCGATCGACTGATGAAGGTCGATCGATCGATTGCCCCAGATAGGCTAAGGACTGCTTCGTTTTGCAGTCCTCAAATCGTCCCAAAACTCCATTATAATGCATGAAACTCTAATCTAACGTTATAATATCATCATACAACCATCCTACAACATTGTTAACGTTCTAAAATCAATAAATCATCAACCAAGGGCTTTATTTGGATCAAAACTTCATCAAGAACCCTAGTTTTCTATTTCTTTCAAGAACACTAATAATTCTCTTCTTAAATCCGTTTTTAGATCATCAAGGGTTATATTTTGGATTCATAATTCATCCAAAATATGTCTACATGCAATTCCTAACATGGTTTATAGTTTTAATCCTCAAATTCATGGGTTTTTATCAATCTCCCAAAACAAATGCAATTTTGTAGATTTCTAAGCATGGAAGAAACATTCGCTTGAAATTAATGTAATTAAACCACTTGCCTCGGATTGTTCTTCGAATTTTTTTTTTGATGTTGAATGTTGGATGTTGCTCTCTTTTCCTCTACAATTTCTCCCAAGGTTGAAGGTTGAAGATGGAGGTTGTGTTTCTCTTTTGGGAACTTCTCCTAACCTCTCCTAAAACTCCCGTTGCCCTTTAGTTTGTTAAGTGCTAGTAATGGCTTATTGGGTCACCAAATATCCTAATATTTAACTCCCAAAATTCGTTGGTTAATTATCCTAAAATTTCAAAATTACCAAAATACCCTTTTAAGTTGCCGGTATGGCCAAAAAATGCCCCGGGACCCAAACTAAACCCCCGGCTAGTGTTTTCTGACTATTTCGACCCTTCCGGACTCGTTGTCGCACTCAAAATGACCATACGGTTGATAAAAATAAAATTCACTTTTTAATTTAAATAATTACATTCCTGACGCGACTGTCACGCACGTCCCAACAAAATTTCCCAAATTGTCGTATTTCAGTCTCGCGATAATTTTAATATTTTCAATATTCATATACTACCATATATGCACATTATAATCAAATACCAACTCACATCTCGTTAGTATTTTATCCGGATTAATTCTCAATTAATTCACATTTAATTTAATTAATCCCATAAATAAATATCCATAAAAGTACGGGGTATTACACACATCAATTAATTAGGAGTATTAAGCCAATTTTTCTTGGATTTATACCCAAAAATCTTAAAAGCCCTAGTTTTTGTCATTTTCCCCATTTCAATTCAATTTTACATTCCATTAACCTGATTTTAACCCTAGAAATCAATTACAGTTTACAACACATTAATTTGTAAACTCATACTCAAATTTTCCCAAATTTACTTTGAGGGTTCTAACCCAAAATCACATAATTTACCAATTATGATATGAGATATACACACTAAATTGAATAAAACAAGTAATCACTTGCCTGGGGGGATAAAATACGACGACCTCGAGTCGAATCCCGCGGAGTTTGGGCGGAATCCCTTTTCTCCTTCCTCTTTCTCTTATTTCTCTCTTTTCTTCCTTTTATCTCTTTCTTTCTCTTTTTTTGCCTTATAAAGAGATAATAAGGGTTTATCCCTTATAAACCAAAAAATGACTCGTTCACTCAATTACGAGTTCTTATTAGCTTAAAAAGTCCCTAAACCTAAATGCTACCCCCGGATACTCTATTTTGACTATCTCGACCATTCTAAAAACAACCATACATTCGAAATCTCCATCCGAGTCACTTAACTCCAATTCACTAATTAAACCCAACACCTCTCGATACGGGTTTTCCAATTAAAATAATATCATTTGTCGCTTTACCCATTGTGACATGTAATTAAAATAATCCCACTCATTTACTCAGTCTCAAAAGTAAATGAAACACACCTTTGAAATCTTTGAACTCTAATAAATTCCAAAAATTATTATTCCAAGAAAATCCTCAAACTTCCAATTTACACCCATTTATGAAATTTAATTATACCCAAAAGTGCGGGATGTTACATAAAGTATGTCTTCCTACATGAAAGTAATGGAGAGAATGATAAAAATAAAGCCTTCTCTTTAATGGGTTAATTAAAATTGGTGAACTTATGTAGAAAGTAAAATGGGTTGGATGTATAAACATGTAAAAGTAAGGTTTTTACATGAAGTTGTGACTTAATATAAATAAAAGAAGCAAAGAAGGCCAAATATGTAAATAATGGGTAAATGGGTATTAAGATGTAAAAATTCATGAAGAAAATATATATACTAAATATGTGTCAAATGAGACTTTAATATCTAAAATGTGTGAAATTATAGATTAAAGGTGTTGGAGTGTTAAATGTGAGTTTAGTCAATGAGGTATTGAAAAAGTGTTAAAATGGCTAAATGTGTTTAGGTGTTGAGTCGGATACTTAAATTACCATTTTTGGAAAGTGACATTTGTTAAAAGACCAAATTGCATGTTTGGGTAATAAAAGGGAAAATTGGTAAATTTAGCTTAATTAGAACATTTTTATGAATTAAAAATTTTAATGGATGATGTTACACTAGTGTGAGTGAAAATGATATCAGTGCATAAAATGTAAAAATTCTGGCTTTAAAACCAACATTGTGTGTGATAAAAAAAGAACTTAAAGGAGAAAGAACTAATTTGTCAAGATTTAATGGGCAAACGGACGGTTAAGTCCAAGCTTCTGGATTCGACTCGAAGGTGGAAAAATGTGGATTAATGTGAGAATTGGAATAATGTTGAACATATTGAAAAGATAATGGAATATTCGGATGATGCCAAAAAAATTAAGAAGGGCATGACGCCCCTGGTGGTGAAAGCCCCCAAAGTAACTGGTCAATAGCATATAGTTTTCAGTATCGGCGATGAGGAGCCCGCGAAATTGTGCTTATTGTCTATATCCCAAAGATAATGATGTAATCGGGAGCATGATAAGAAACGATTTATAACATGGAAATAACCTAACTTGTGTGAATGTTTAAGGTCACAATTAATGTAGCGTGGACAAGTAAATTGAGATAAATGATTAATGTCCATAAGAAAGCAAAATAGTTAAGCAAGGTTACTTAATGGGTAATTAAGCTACGTAATGAGGTTTAAACCTATAATAACACAAGTGTGTGTGTTTTATTAGATGTAATGAGGTCTAATACAATGTGTGCGTGCGTTGAAACAATGTCTTGGGTAATGATTAAGCAACTCTGGTGTGAGTTAATAAACGTTGAGTAACAATTGTTTTGAAAGTAAAAGACGGGTTTTACCAAAAATTGCTAATCGTTTAATCGTGTGAATTAATTAGAAAGAATGATAGTTGTAAGCATAAAGATACAAAATGATTATTTTGTAAAGACCAGAAGAATAAATGGAATGAAATAACGTTTTTGGAATAAAACTGTTTAATACATTGGGACATGTACTTTCAAAGGTATATATGTAGATATATACATATTTTCACATGCATATATTTGTAGCCTGTGAGTATTCTTTCTGTCATTTGTCTATATATTGTATTTGTATAAGTTCCCACTGATCATTCAGCTCGTTCCCACCTTTTGTTATGGTAGGTTATATGCTGTTCCGAATTTTGAGAATGTTGTACAGGTAAGTACTAAATTTTCATTTATGTTAGTAGCTCTGTTTACTTGGCCTTAGGGGACTTCCTTTTGGGTCACATCACATAGTTGATGAAAATTGGAATCACATGCTAATAAGTTTAACATTGAATAATAATAATAATAATAATAATAATAATAATAATAATAATAATAATAATAATAATAATAATAATAATAATAATAATAATAATAATAATAATAATAATAATAATAATAAAACTTGATTAGAAAAATTATTAGGTTATTCCATTTCACATCACAATTAACGCGCGAGCCGAATCGTATTGATCCTTTATTAACCTTAAATCCAAGTCAGGGCGTTACAACTTGGTATCAGAGCTTTAGGTTCAATGTTCCTTTCTAGTGTGATGTGGTGAGGTCAGTTGTAGATCTTCTCGATGACGATATTAGTTTTCACTGATCACACGGGATTAGTGAAAGTTTTGGTTTGTATCCTAGACCATGAAGTCAAGGATATTGGCATGATCTTCAACTCTTTATGATATGGTAAATGGATAAGTTTGTAAACATTCATGTTCCGCGACATTTCTGATGTAGGTGTGTTGGTAAGTCATGGGTGTCAATGTATACCGATAGTGACGACACCGTGATCTTCTGTGTGAGATGTATCATGTGGAAACTTTGATGATGAGCGTAGCCTTAATAGTAGTAGAAACGTTAAGTAGTTCTTGTTGCGACCTAGTTTTAAAGGTTGTATATTTCATCTATGGTGGTTTGGTTACTGAGTGGCGCTCATAAGTATTGATTATGTGGTGAGAACATATTGGGTCCCTTAGTTGAGGACTTAGATTTAGTGTATCTTGATTATAATGTGGGTCTAGATAATCATGATGATTTGTAGTAACCAAGAGTGAACTAAGAAAATTGTAGTGATGTAGTGTTAAGTACTAGCATTGTGATGTTCTAAAATAGGACCTCTTGCGGAATCAATAGGGTGATCCTCCTCTTAGACAATAACCTACGTCTTTTGTCCTACCAAAACTCCGATCGTATTAATTTATAGTTTTAGATATAATAATGTGGTATCAAGGAGTAAGATACATTATAGCGTCTGCAGTGCAAGTTGGGATTTTTATAGGTAATACCCGACATCCCGTATCCTACTAAAAAAATCTATAAGTGTTATCATGTAGTTTGTCATGTAAGTATGGTGATTATGTGGTGAGATGAGTTAGTTGTCACAGTTGGACATTCATTGAGGATTAAATGATGTGGTCTAGTGAAATTGACTTCGGGTTAATAATATAAATAGGCATGTGAATCCGTATCGATGATTCCATGGAAATGCATACTAAGATTTATCTAGTGAGATGTTAATACAAGTGGTAGAAATTACCTAGTAATAGTGAACGTAAGGTTGTGTGTCGTATAATAAGATGACAATGATGTCTCTCCTTGAACCTTTTGGGATTCCTTATGATGTCAAGGATATAGCCTTTCGATTGTTATAACACGTAGTGAGTAGGATTAATGCTTTTTGATTACGAGTTGGTGGTCGTGATCAGTTGTCATATATGATAGGATCTTACCATCATGACTCTTACACTAGGATGTGTATGGCCATTTGGGGATGGTTGAATTGGTGTCTTTTCCATAAAACATCTGGAAGAATCATTGCTGCATTAAAGTTTACATAGTGATGTTATATCATTGATGATTGCAATATTGTTAAGTCATGTTGACTTGTGGCTAGGCCTCAAAGATAGTTCCATGATTTGGTTTGTGAGCATGTGCCATGATATGACCTTTGAGGATAATTTTGAAAATAAGTTGATAAGTGTTAGGTTATGCACTTGGGAGACTTAGAACACGATATTGTTCATAATGGTTTAGAGATATCACTTAGAATGGGGTGTTAGGATTGATTATAACACCTGTTTTGGTATGACTCCAGTGAGGAAACCATCAGGTAGTAGACATGGGTAATGCTTGAAACGTTTAGATGCCATTAGGATAGTTATAATTTTGATTCATGTATCACATTGCTTATAGTCGTAGTAGTGGTCTGTGGGTTGAATGTTTGAAATAATGTGAGCTTCGTGTTTCACTTGATGAGAGTGATCTAAAAAACTGAGGTTAGCTATAACATGTTGAAATTATAGAGAACTAGCTATGACGGGTCAGTGACTAATGATAAGAGTCAAGAGATATAACTTCGCCTTGATTTGGGATATTTATGCTTACCAATGATGGAACATGTAGCCTTGGTCCTAAGGAGGGAAGCCTAGAATTTTAACTTCCTGAAGAGATTGGTTTCGTATTCCGTTCGTTCAGCAAGAATGGATGATTCATGGTTAGGACCCGTCATGTTTAACAGGCTAAACTAGGGTGCTTTAGGAGATACCAATAAGAGTTACAAATTGTAAGTGTATGTTGTGGATTTGTACTTCGTGTGGCACAGTTCGCTGTCAAAATTTGATTGTTTTATTTGGGGCATGGCGATGGCCTGTTTCGTTGAATCTTTTGTGACTTCATTGTGTAACAACCTGTGCAAAACACAAGGCTCTACTACAATTAAAACTAAACTAAATCCTCAACAATTAGTATAGAACATCTATATTCTGCAAAATAAATATAAAGAATTCAAAATTTACACTTCCAAAATAATTACAATTCAATTTCACTTGAAAATAATACTAATCTATCGAAATAATTTACACTACCAAACTATACAAAAATAAAATCCTCCAAACGTCGTGCTTTAAAATCCTACAAAAATCCACAACATCCAACTCCACGCTAACCTTCCATTAAAATAAAAATACAGGGAAGTACACAATATGACCAGAGTAGATGCTAAAAAATAACGATGAATAAAATGTAACAATACGAATCTGAATTCAAGTTCAATCCAACATCCGAGGATCATACCAATTTAATTTTTCAATAACACAACAACAATTCACCAGGCATCACTTCACCTCACCTCAGCATTGAAAAGCCTCATCCTAACTATTTCACTTTTGGACTATTGGGGGTTTACCATTATCCGTGCCATATAAAAATTTCATGACACTATGTCCATCAACAAATACAATAACTAAAATCGAATCAATATTTTAGATTCCACTAAATGTCATGATATCAACAATATGAGTACAAATAAATTAGGAATAAAATGACTACTCTCAAGAGATTCATGGAGCATATTTCATAAACCCCTCACCTTAAAATCATCACGAGAAACTTCATAAGATTCTGCCTCAAAATTATGATCATACCACTGCGTTCCTCCTGCGAAAATAATAAAAACTCGTTCTTAGCCCAAATTAGAGAAAACACCAAATGAGCTATCAAATCAGGGTTGAAACTTGGTAACTTTGGGTCTAGGGTTCGTAGGAGGAAGAAGATAAAAATTATAAGCGTCTACTGCTCTTAGAAGTTGTGAAAATATGTTTGAAAAGTCCTAACCCTGTATTAATTTAAGTGGAGAAAGATTAGAGAATTGAAGTGGCATTAGAATCCTATTAAAACTAAAACAATTCGCCTGTTAGTTATGGTCAAGAACCATGACAAACAGTTAGTCACGGTCTAAGGCCGAAACAATCTCTGAAGTGGGATTTTTATTTTGGCCCCATTTTTTGGCCAAGAGAGTTTTATGTTATGAGGAATTTTCTAAATGACCCAAGACTTATATATACTCATATTAGAAGTCTTTTAAGCTAGCTTGCCGAATTTCTAATTAATTGAATTAATTACCAGATAAAATTGAGGGTCGTTACATACATCCCCAATAGCACAGGAATTTCGTCCTCAAAATTTGACGAAGCCTAATGCTCAAGATAAAATACGGTGCACAAATGCCTACCCATAAAAACCATGATTAGGCATCCATACACCCAATTTTACTCGCATGTATCCCCACGCAATATCTCATGAATCACTACTCAATTCTATCTCTAAAAAATAATCACAACACTAAAGTCCTCAAATCAATTCTAAATATCCTCACATCAAGATTACTAATACTAACTTCAGTGCCTACCACATCGTAAAAACACAACTCCCTATCTCCAATGAAACACATCTAACCCGCATGCTAGACCCAAATCTAAAGACCCGAGGGTTTTTGTATACCTAAGCTCTGATACCTTCTGTAACACCCCGAGGAGATTGCGAGGTGATACTATGATTAAAACTAAACTAAATACTCAACAATTAGAATAGAGCATCTATTTTTCGCAAAATAAATATAACGAATCCAAAATTTACACTTCTAAAATAATTACAATTAAATTTCACTCGAAAATAATGTTATGCTATCCAAACAAATTACACTGCCAAACCATACAAAAATAAAATCTTCCAAATGTCGTTATCTAAAATTATTCAAAAATCCAGTGTGTCCAAATACATGCTAACCTTCCACTGAAAGAAAAATACGGGGAAGTACACAGTATGACAAGAATAGAAGCTGAAAAATTTAGCGATGAATAAAATACAACAATACAAATCTGAATAAGTCCAATGCGATATCCAATCATTATAAAAATTTAATTTTTCAATAACACATCAATAGGTCACCAGGCCTCACCTCACCTCACATAAGCTTCGTAAAGCCTCATCCTGGCTACTGGACTTTTAGAATATTGGCGGGTGATCATTCTCCATGCCATATAAAAATTTCTTAACACCATGCAACAAATATAATAACTCAAATCAAATCAATATTTTACATTCCAATAAACATCATGATATAAATAATATGAGTACAAATAAATGAGGAACAAAATGACTACTCTCGAGATATTCAAGGAGCATATTGCGTAAAACCCGTACCTTAAAATCATCATAATAAACATCATAAGATTCTGCCTCAAAATCATGATCATACCACTGCGTTCCTCTCGTGAAAATAATCAAAATCATTCATAGCCCAAACTCGAGAAAACAACAAATAATCCTTGGAATCGTGGGTTGAAACTTGATAACTATGGGGCTAGGTTTTTACTAATAAGAAGATGAATATTATAAGGGCCTACTGCTCTCAGAGGTTGTGAAAATTTGTTTGAAAAGTCATAACCCCCTATTAATTTAAGTGGAGAAAGAATAGAGAATTTAAGTGGCATTAGAATCCTATTAAAACTAAAACTGTTCATCTGTAAGTCACAGTCCAGAACCATGATAAACAGTTTGTCACGGTTTAAGGTCATGATAAATCTTTTAAGCGGGATTTTTATTTTGGCCCTATATTTTCCCTTGAGAGTTTTATGTTATGAGGACTCTTCTAAACGACCCAAGACTTATATATACTAAAATAAGAAGTCTATTAAGCTATCTTTCTGAATTTCTGATTATTTTAATTAATTCCCGAATGAAATTACGTGTTATCACATACTTCCCCACTAGCACAGGAATTTCATCCTCGAAATTCAACAAAGCCCAACTCTCAAGATAAAATACGGTTCACAAATTCCTACCTCTAAAAAATATGATCAGTCGCCCATACACCCAATCCTACCCGCATGTTTCACCACGTGCTCTCTCAAGAATCACTACTCGATTCTATCTCTAAAAAATCATCACAACACTAAAGTACTCAAATCAATTCTAAAAATCCTCACATCAAGATTACTTATCCTATCCTCGATGCCTACCACGTCCTAAAAAAATAACTTCCTATCTCCAATGAAACACATTTAACTCGCATGCTAGACCCAAACCCATAGAACCGTGTGTTTTCGTATACCTAAGCTCTGATACCATCTATAACACCCAGAGGAAATCGCGAGGCGCTACTATGATTAAAACTAAACTAAATCCTCAACAATTAGTATAAAGCATATATATTCCACAAAATAAATATAACGAATCCAAAATTTACACTTCCAAAATAATTACAATTAAATTTAACTAGAAAATAATACTAAGCTCTCCAAATAAATTACACTACCAAACTATACAAAAATAAAACCCTCCAAATGTCCTACTCATAATCCTCCAAAAATCCATAGCATCTAAATCCACGCTAACCTTCCACTAAAAGAAAAATATGGGGAAGTACAAAATATGACAAGAATAGATGCTCAAAACAATAACGATGAATAAACTGCAACAATACGAATCTAAAATTAAGTCCAATGCGACATCCGAGCATTATACCAATTTAATTTTTCAAAAACACATCAATAGGTCAACAAGCCTCACCTGACCTCACTTTACCTAAGCTTCGTAAAGCCTCATATTGGCTATTGAACTTTTGGACTATTGGAGGGTGACCATTCTTTGTGCCATATAAAAATTTCATGACACCATACCCATCAACAAATATAGTAACTCAAATCGAATCAATAATTTAGATTCCAATAAATGTCATGATATCAACAATTTGAGTAGAAATAAATGAGGAACAAAATGACTACCTTCGAGAGATTCAAGGAGGATATTGCGTAAACCTCGTACCTTAAAATCATCATAAGAAACTTCATAATATTTTGCCTAAAATTCTAATCATAGCATTACGTTCCTCTCATGAAAATAATAAAAACTCGTTCTTAGCCCAAAGTCGAGAAAACACCAAATAAGCTTTCAAACCAGGGTTGAAACTTGATAACTTTGGGGATAGGGTTTTGTAGGAGGAAGTAGATGAAAATTATAAGGGTCTACTGCTCTTAGAGGTTGTGAATATATGTTTGAAAAGTCCTAACCATGTATTAATTTAAGTGGTGAAAGATTAGAGAATTTAAGTGGCATTAGAATACTATTAAAACTAAAACAGTTTGCCTATAAGTCACGGTCCAGAAATGTGACAAACAATTAGTCACGATTTAAGGTCATGACAAATCTCTGAAGCGTTATTTATATTTTGTCCCTATTTTTTTCCTAAATAGTTTTATCTTATGAGGACTCTTCTAAATGACCCAAGACTTATATATACTCATATTAGAAGTCTTTTAATCTATATTTTCGAATTTTGAATTAATTTAATTAATTACTGGATAAAATTATGGGTTGTTACATACTTCCCCACTAGCACAAGAATTTTGTCTTCGAAATTAGACGAAGCCTAATGCTCAAGATATAATACGGTGCACAAATTCCTACCCATAAAAATCATGATTAGGCGCCCATACACCAAATCCTACTGGCATGTTTACCCGTGGTCTCTCTCACGAATCACTACTCGATTCAACCTCTAAAAAATAATCACAACACTAAAGTCCTCAAATCAATTCTTAACATCCTCATATCAAGATTACTAATCTTAACCTCGATGCCTACCACGTCCTCAAAAAACAACTTCCTATCTCCAATGAAACACCTCTAACATACATGCTATAACCAAACCCAACGACCCGAGGGTTGTCGTATACCTAAGCTCTAATACCATTTGTAACACACTAAGGAAATCACGAGGGGCTACTACGATTAAAACTAAACTAAACCCTCAATAATTATTATATAGCATCTATATTCCGAAAAATAAATATAACGAATCCAAAATTTACACTTCCAAAATAATTACCATTATATTTCACTCGAAAAAAATACTAAGCTCTCCAAATAAATTACACTGCCAAACTGTACAAAAATAAAATCCTCCAAACATCGTGCTCTAAAATCCTCCAAAAATCCATAGCATCCAAATCCATGCTAACCTACCGCTAAAAGAATAATATGGGTAAGTACACAATATGAGAATAATACTTGCTCAAAATAATAATGATGAATAAAATGCAACAATATGAATCTGATTCAAGTCCAATGCGACATCCGAGAATTATACCAATTTAATTTTTGAATAACACATCAATAGGTCACTAGGCCTCACCTAACCTCATCTAAGATTCATAAAGGCTCATCCTGACTATTGGACTTTTGGACTGTTGGCGGGTGACCCTTCTCCGTGCCATATAAACATTTCATGACACCATGCCCATCAGCAAATACAATAACTCAAATTGAATCAATATTTTAGATTCCAATTAATGTCATGATATAAAAAATGTGAGTACAAATAAATGAGGAAAAAATTGACTACTCTATAGAGATTCAAGGAGCATATTGCATAAATCCCGTACCTTATATTGATCACAAGAAACTTCACAAGATTTTGCCTCAAAGTTCTAATCATACCACCATGTCCCGCTCACAAAAATAATAAAAACTCATTCTTAACCCTAACTCGAGAAAACCCCATATAAACCATCAAATCATAGGTTGAAACTTGATAACTTTGGGGCTAGGGTTTGTTGGTGGAAGAAGATGAAAATTATAAGGGTCTACTGCTCTTAGAGGTTTTGAAAATATGTTTGAAAAGTCCTAAGTTCGTATTAATTTAAGTGGAGAAAGTTTAGAGAATTTAAGTGGCATTATAATCCTATTAAAACTAAAACAATTCGCCAGTTACTCACGATCCAACACCGTGACAAACAGTTACTCACGGTTTAATGCCGTGACAAATCTTTTAAGCGGGATTTATATTTTGGCCTTTTTTTCCTAGAGACTTTTATGTTACGAGGACTCTTCTAAACGACCCAAGTTTATACATATCATATTAGAAGTCTTTTAAGCTAGCTTTTCGAATTTCAGATTAATTTAATTAACTACCGGATAAAATTATGGGTTGTTAAAATTTGATCCCAGTAATAGGAAGTTGTTGATGAATTTTGATTCGGGTGTAGCGCTGCATAAGCTTAGTAGTTATGCGTATTAAATCGATTATGGCTGATGCGTCACGGTAAATAAGTGCGCTCTTCTTCATAGGAACTTTTGTTCTACTCTAGTTTGTGTGTGTGCATGGTCTCTCATTTATTGCATATAGTTTATATATGTTACTTTCTTACTTTAGGTTAACATGTTTCATTAGTTAACCAATATAACTAGTTATGATTTGGTCATGGGTTCCGAGGTTGTGACTCGAGGATATTTTGAGTATTAGAACCTGATAATATATTAGATGCTAGTGTTGCACTTTGGTTAGAATTTTGTGGATTGAGGATGTGATCACTTGTGTATATTTGGGGTATATACCTAGTATGACTCTAGGTTAGCGTAATGATCTCGTAGGAGATATCGATCGGGTAGAAAAATGTGATAAGGTGATTGTCCTATGATCATTGATGTGTATGATTAGAAATGTTGAGGTTATATCATCCCAGGCTAGGTGTGATCCAACATTATTGAGAAAATGTAGGCTTGTAAATCCTAACGTATGATGGATTCATGATGATGAGTTCATTGGTGGTAGCGTAATATTTTTTGAATACCGATTATTTTAAGGGATTGTTTCAATGGAGGAGTTAGGCATGCTTGGGATTAGTTATAAGACCTTAGGATTGTCCATGATTTCATTATCAATGTAACTGATGAAAATAAAATCTTTGAATTTTAGACCATAGCTTTAAGGATGCCCTAGGATTGGTAACTGGTTATGGGTAATTGGATTCTAAGGTTGATGATAATGAATTTCGAGGACAAAATTTCCTAAGGAGGGAAGAATGTAATATCCCTCCCTAGAAAAATAATTATTTAATGATAACCGAAGTATTTTATTCAACAAAACTTTTGAGGAATAAATATATAAGGAAATTATGTCAATGGCACGAAAAGTGACGCATTACGAAGATTAATTAAGGAGAAAAATCACCAAGTCACATGGTTTGCATGGATGATTAGTTCATTTCTAATTGTCCTAGTAAGTATGTTGGTTAGTTTGACGCAAAAATTCCAATGAATGACTGTGTCTGAGTCATGGTTAATATAACGCGATTTTTACTAACAAGCGTCACGCAGGATGCGAACTAGTACGATTTTTATGGGACAATTGGTGAGGGATAAAAATAGTGTGACCACATATTTGTAACTCTAAAAATAAAAGAAAGATACCATATAGATAAAAATAATCTATAAATAAATAAATTAATCTAGCACTTTTTGACAACATGCAATATTACGAAAATCCAACTTTATGCTAATTGTTTAGTAATGTTGGACGGCCAAAAAAATAAAATGACCATGTATATGAGGCCCTAAAAATACATAAAAGCATACCATGTAAATAAAAAAATTAATTTTGTTTTAGCTGGTCCCCCCTCCTACCCCCACCCGTTAGCAACTCTAAATGGGTCTATTTTGATTTGATCTCCATTGGTTGGCTTGAGTGGTGTAAGGACACAAATTTTCAATTGAGTCCTTTGTAGTTTTGGATCAATTTCGGACAAAAACATTTGAGCCATAGGATAGAGTTCATGTTTATCCATTCAAGCCTATGACATGTTTGTTGAAGACATAGCGGCCAAGATGTTAAAGCTTCATCAAATGCCGTGTGTGTTGTGCCTCGTCTCTACGTCATCAACATGGTTCCATTGCTCCTAGGGTGTGAATGGATTTTAATATATATATATATATATATATATATATATATATATATATATATAGGAGCTTGGAACATTATTTCTTGGGTGTATGTTAGAAATTTATTTTGGGTGTTAGAATTTTTTATTAAACTTTTTTTGAATTCATAGTTCAAAATATTTTGTTCTCGGACACCTTTCAGTAGAAAAATCATATCAAATCCAAAAAAAAAATCATACAAAACAGGCGGCCACGCGTTCGTATCGAAATTATCTAGAACCATGGCCTGAGATCTCGTTAGATAGATCGTTCGAACGACCTCGTTTGAACGACTTCTCGTTCGAACGAGTTTTCAAACGAGAATTTTTTTTCTTTCTGTCTCTTCGTTAGAAGTCTCGTTCGAACGAGATTTCTAACGAAAAAACAGCGGGAACAGTTTTAAGCCAGTTTTTTCCACTTTTCCACTACTTTGCCCCACTTCCTTTTTGACATACTTCTTAAGTGCGGGAACTAACTTTTTTAAGACAACTTTTTCACATTTTCAAGAGTCATTAGAGCAAAATACTTTAAAGAAATAGTTCATTTTTATGTGTTAAGATTTATGGAGTAAATTCCTTTCAAACCACATATACACCCATATGTTTGTCTATATCCAAGTTTTAACATATATATAATGCTTGGAGTGTTTGGAACCGATTTTCTCTACACCATTGAAGAAGAGAGTTTGAGTTTTCTTTTCAACTCATAAAGGAGAAGAGCTTTGTTTGATATGACTTTCCCACTCAAAGAAAGGCTTCATTAAGGGTTAACGATTGTCCAAAATTCTCATTGGTGGATTCCAAGATTCCGGTGGAGTTCCGGGGTTATCAACTAGGCGGAGGTATTTACAAGAAGACGCTTTAAGGCTTGAAGGGAGTCGAGTGGAGGAAGTAAGTCATCTGTATTGTAATTGTACAACCGTACTTAGTGGACTTAAGGCTAGGGTCGTCCGAGGTTTTTCCCATTTGGATTTTCCTCGTACATCCGGCGTAGTGCGATTGTGATTTATTTTATCTTGCTATATCACCTAGATGCATGCTTAGGACTAAAAGATAAAATTAGTTCAAAATCACAATATATTTAATTTGGTGCAAATTTAATGTTTGGGTATGCTTAATTTAATTCAAGTGCAAAATTACTTTATCTTAATAACATGCAAGTTTAACTTGAATTGGATTATTGTGTGTTTAAGTCGAAATGAAAATTGTGTGTGTAGTTTTAATTTCACTTTTAGTTTAGTTTTAATTTTGAAAAAGAAATTAAAATTTGTTTATTCAATTGAACCATCATCTCGCTTCCGCATATCTATACAAAAGGAAATAATTTTTTTAAAAAAATTAAAATTTGGGGGCCTCGCATTCCAACAAGTGGTATCAGAGCCAAAGCAATAATTTACTTCGTTAAAGATCCTTTAAATATTTTTGGCTAAAATGGAATTTTCCCCATTTTCAAAATTTCCAATTTTTGATGCTTCTAATTACGCGTATTGGAAAGCGCGTATGAAATCGACACTTAAATCTATTGACGAGAGGGTTTGGATGTCTGTAGTTAATGAGTGGTCTCCACCAACTCATTTAGTAGAAAATGAACGTGTTCCCAAACCGGCCGATAGATGGAGTGAGGGTGAATTTAAACTTTCAAACTTTAATTCCCGAGGTTTAAATGCCTTGTTTAGCGCTGTCACACCAGATGAATTCCGATGCATTATGACGTGTTAGACCGCTAAAGAAGCGTGGGATATTTTACAACTCACTCACGAAGGTACAAGTGTCGTTAAAGCTTCAAAACTCCAAAATCTCACCACTCAATTTGAAACCATCAAAATGAACGATAAAGAAACATTTGATGAATTTTATGCTAGACTTTATGATATTGTTAATTCATCTTTTAATTTGGGACAAAAAATACCCGACAACCGAGTAGTAAAGAAAATTTTAAGGTCCCTTCCCGATAGATTTATTCCAAAAGTGACCGTTTTAAATTCTTTACCAACTTTAGCCTCTATGAAATTAGAAGAGCTCATAGGTGATTTAAAAACCTATGAACTAGACATGTTTCCCTCTAAAACTGAAAAGAAAATTGAAAAGGGCGTTGCTTTAAAAGCTCAAAAAGAGGACAAACAAGTAGTAGAGAGCGAGAGTGATAGTGACTCGGAAGACATGACCTTGTTTGCTCGGAAATTTAGAAAATTTCTTAAAATTAACAAAGATAAATTTAAAAATGACTTTAAGAAATTTGAAACTTATAAGCATGATAAAGCCAAAAAGATCCCTACAATTCCTAAAGAAAATTTAAATAGGGACGAGTCAAATAGGTGTTTTGGTTGTGAGGGTTATGTCCATAGGGCTTTTGAGTGCCCCACTAAACTAAGGAGAGAGGGTAAGCAACCTATTTCATATAACACAACCCTTAGTGATAGTGATAAAGAAGAGGGACCTGATTCCCCCACTAAGCCCAACTTTGTGGCTTTATATGGCTAGTCATGTGAGCACCGATAATGAATCTTCCCATGAAGATATTCAAACACTTGAGACTTCCGTGGTAAAAGTTTTTGATTCCATTGTTTTTTATGGTAGTGAGAGTGAAAGAGAGAGAGAGAGAGAGAGCGAGAGAGAGAGAGAGAGTGAAAATGATGAGGTTGATGTGACTGAACTTCAAAATGATTTTCAAGAACTTTATGAAGAATCTATTAAATTGAAAAGAGCTAATTTGAAGTTAGAAGCTAGTTTAAAAGAACGTGTCAAGGTCGTTAATAATAGTATGTTGGTTGAAGACCTTAGGACACGAGAGAAAGCTTCTAGAGAAGATTGAATATATAGAAGGCGAGAGAGATAGCCTTAGGGGTTTAATGGAATCCTTTAAAAAGGAGCTTCTTGATTTTGAAGAGCGAAATGTTTTATTAGAGTCTAACATTTTAGAATTGAAAAATAAATTAAAAGACTCTAGTAATGTCAAATTTGATTTGGAGTGTCGTTCGAAAAAATTAGATAAAATATTATGAACGGTCCAAATTAAAAATGACACTTGTGGTTTAGGCTTCAATACTTGTAATGAATTTACTCACAACGCCAAAACCAATGTTTCAGGAGAATCTACTAGGAAAGTCTTTAGAGATAACTCCTTAGGTAAATCTTTTCGACATGTTTTTACTTGTACACATTGTGGTCGAAAAGGTCATCTTAAGAAATTTTGTTTTGATCTTAAACTTATTCCTGTAAAATCCCAACGTAAAGCAACCAAGGTAGTTAAAATTCCTACACCCCAAGATAGTCATTCTTCATTAATTTGGGTTAGGAAATCCGACTTGGTTGCCTTGCAAAATGGGGTTTTTGATTCTCATTTACTTTCACATGCTTCCTCCCTTGCTAAATCTAAAGGATGAATGTGTTAGTGTTTGCATACTTTATCTTTTGTACTTCATGCTATATTCACATGCTAAATGTATGCTTGTTTAATCATTTTCTAGTCTATGCTCCATGCTTATCACATGCTAGAATTATGATTTTTGTTTATCTTTTGTATTATATTTCCTTCATTTTGTTTGCATTAAATGAAAAATACAAAAAGATTTTTGTTTATCATTTGGATTTTATCTCTTGGTAATTTAAGCTTAATGAAAAATTCAAATGATTTTTGTTTGTCTTTTGAGTATATATTTTTTATTTTTGGTTAAAAATTTTAAAAACTCAAAAAGATTTCATTTTGTGTGTATTTTAGTTTGACACACTTTATGTGGCATACACTTGTGTTTGAATCCCATCTTTTACGCTCTCATGTGGCTAGAACTTTTGGTTTAGATTGTCAATCCTTATTATGTTCTTTACCATGCTTACATAGAGTAGTTGGATTTTGTGTTGATTAAATGGATTCTATTTTTATATGCCTCTATTCACACATGCACGAGCTCTTTGAAATTTTAACTTCATATGTATATTTGAGCTTTGTGAAGTGTTCTCCTACCAATCTTGTCATCTACATATTTGTGACTTAGGAGGACTAGTGCATGTCAAAATCCGTTGCATGTGAGATTTGTGTGAAACATAAAAACCTGATAAATATAAATGTGCACGGGGAAGGGCTCCGAAAGGACTTAGTTATCCTTTGCGATTGTAAGCCACAATTTTTTAATGGACCTAAAAGACATACGTGGTTCAAAGGCCTAAAACAGAAAATATGGCATTAAAAAGAAAAATAATTTGCCAAGGCATGTGTTTGATTGATATATTCATTCAAATTTAATATAAATGCATATTGAGGGAGATTGGATGGTATATCAACGGTTTGCACAATGCCCGTTTATCCTAGTTGCGTATTTCATGTCATGACTCTATTGGTTTGTAGAATCATCAATATGCTAGGCTTGTATCCATTGTGTATGTTTGTTCATTGAGTTCAATTTATATTGTCACGTGAGGTTATATTCAAATGTGACGAAGTTTACAATCAATTGAGAACTCCGTGAACATGTTTTAAGTGATTGGGTCTAAATTTAATCGTTACTAGTTCACACGCCAACACTTCCGTTTCCATATGACACATTTTTGCCATATGAGTGTGAAAGACTCCTATTATATTTTGTGTGTGTCATTTGTGTGTTTATATCTATATATGTGTACTTGAGTCTCTTTGATATATATAATGTATACATATATTTGATATTTTTGTTTAGTCTTTGCTTTGATTTCATTTTTATGTGTGTGTCATTTGATATTTTGATATATATAATGTATACAAATATAATGTATACATATATTTGATATATATAATGTATACAAATATAATGTATACATATATTTGATATTTTGTGTGTGTCATTTGTGTGTTTATATCTATTTTTGTTTAGCAAAATACTTTGAAGAAATAGTTCATTTTTATGTGTTAAGATTTATGGAGTAAATTCCTTTCAAACCACATATACACCCATATGTTTGTCTATATCCAAGTTTTAACATATATATAATGCTTGGAGTGTTTGGAACCGATTTTCTCTACACCATTGAAGAAGAGAGTTTGAGTTTTCTTTTCAACTCATAAAGGAGAAGTGCTTTGTTTGATATGACTTTCCCACTCAAAGAAAGGCTTCATTAAGGGTTAACGATTGTCCAAAATTCTCATTGGTGGATTCCAAGATTTCGGTGGAGTTCCGGGGTTATCAACTAGGCGGAGGTATTTACAAGAAGACGCTTTAAGGCTTGAAGGGAGTCGAGTGGAGGAAGTAAGTCATCTGTATTGTAATTGTACAACCGTACTTAGTGGACTTAAGGCTAGGGTCGTCCGAGGTTTTTCCCATTTGGATTTTCCTCGTACATCCGGCGTAGTGCGATTGTGATTTATTTTATCTTGCTATATCACCTAGATGCATGCTTAGGACTAAAAGATACAATTAGTTCACAATCACAATATATTTAATTTGGTGCAAATTTAATGTTTGGGTATGCTTAATTTAATTCAAGTGCAAAATTACTTTATCTTGATAACATGCAAGTTTAACTTGAATTGGATTAATGTGTGTTTAAGTCGAAATGAAAATTGTGTGTGTAGTTTTAATTTCACTTTTAGTTTAGTTTTAATTTTGAAAAAGAAATTAAAATTTGTTTATTCAATTGAACCATTATCTCTCTTCAGCATATCTATACAAAAGGAAATAAATTTTAAAAAAAATTAAAATTGGGGGGCCTCGCATTCCAACAAGTGGTCATTTTCATAAATTTTTCAGACCTTGGTAGATACATTGTTATCTATTTAGTGTAAGGGAAGAGATGCAACCTTGACTATTGAATTAATATTTGTGTGGAAATGGCTTATAAGAGAGAGAGAGAGAGAGAGAGAGAGAGAGAGAGAGAGAGAGAGAGAGAGAGAGATCCTTTTGTGTGCATCTAAAGATACTAGATTTTTCCCATTGTTAGTCCCTCTCTTGAGATCTTGCAAACAAAAATAACCTCTAAAATTCCTAGCACTCCCTCCACCTATATTTTTCCCCACCGTTAAAGTAGCTAACAAACTCTATTAAAGCTCTACTCCAAGGTAGGACAACTTGTAGGAGCTTTAGAGAAGGGTTTTTAGGAGTTAGAAGAAGGCCTTTGGAGAATTTTTGATGGGGATCTAGCCGCTAATCATCTCCGTCATCTTCATCTAATTTAAAATCCTAAACAGTTTATACCTTCATAATAGTGAAGAACACTTGAACTTTGCAGATGTTGGAGATTTGGTTCATCGTCGGCACATCTAAGTTTTTAACGGGATACACAAAATGTGCCATAATGGAAAATAAATAAATACTAAGACTAAGATAGACTATTTGTCCTTACAAATCTCCACCTTTGGCTATTTCGGAACAAAACATAACCGAAAGCCAAATTACAAAAAAAAATCCCAAAAATCGAATACATTTCCTAAACCCTAGAAATGGAATGGTATGGATAACTAAACTTTGGCTTCAGTATTATGTTGTTCTTCTTGATCTTCTCTTCTTTATCTTACCTTGATCTTATAATCTTCTCATCAATGCCAAAGGGAACCTACATACATGAATCAAAGACAAATACCTGTGATGCATAGAGTTTAAAATATACAATAAAAACACGTAAGTCATAAAAAATAACAATCCCCCTTAATTTGTTCTCCCCCATTTTATCCGAAATAGACAATGGAGTAAAATATTAACAAAATATATAGAGAACACCACATATAAGTGTAATATATCATCACAAAAATATAGGAATGACGAACATGCAATGATATTCTCAAATGCTCCAAAATTATTTTTGAAAATTTCAAAATTTTTAAGTATAAAATTTTATAAATAAAACACGCCATGGAGAAACAAAAAAAATACCCAAATCATGGAAACGAAATGTAGAGATATGAACATATTCCATAGAAAAATCAACATAGATAAACATATCACATGTGAACGAAGGATTAAGAAACCGCTACCAAAAGATATCAAAGTCTACCTTAGGTGTAAAAAGGGTGAACTCATGTGAAATTATCTTAACCTAATCAACAAATCAAAGACCATGGGTGATTTTCACACTAATGACGCCTAAAACTATGTAATATTTTTTCCCAAGATTTTCATAGTTTATGCAAACCCATTAATCTTTGACTTAAATCCCTCAAAATCTCACATATTGCAATTATACTCTCAATTATATTTGAAAAAATTAATGCTCATTTCTAACGAAGCATCAATGTTCAAGAAAATGACCTGAAACTTCTGTTTTTGAGTGCCTCTAATCTTTTTAGGCTCTTTTGTCTTTGCAAGCAAAGACTTTTTATTTTTCGCATCCCGATTCCATTGCTTAAAATATGACAATTTTACTAGAAAAATGAATTTTCAAATCCGGGCAATGGTTCTTATATGAACAAATTTTTAGTATCTCGTTTTTCACATTTAGTTCATCTTAAAGCAAAATTGAGATGAAAACACTATGATTGATACGTGACTAATAAGTTCGATACTCATATAAGTTCGTGATCGTGTGCTTTCAAAAATGTAACAAGTTATCATCAAATCACATCTTAATGACTCTACACATTATAAAGAACATATATGAAATGATATCATGTCTCAAAACACTACAAAATAAACATGTGGATATAGAATGAATGGATGAGTCGAGCATCTTTAATATTCATCCATATAAGGTGTAAAAAATACAAAACTCTTTTTGTATTTTTCAAAAATTTAATCAAAATAAACTCTTTTTTTAGTTTTCACATTTCTAAAAACAAACCTAAAATCTTTTGGTATTTTCAAAAAAAATAAAATTCTTTTTGGATTTTTTTTCATAAATATATCAAAATGAAAAATATAAACACAATGACAATACGATCTAGCAATAAGAATAATTGAAAATAATTATGAAAATCACCCGATACTAGATAACATATCCAAACTCAATCAATGGTGCAAATACTTAAGGAATTCCTAAGATCCTTAAATCGAAGTGCATCTCAAGGTTTTGTGAATATGTCGGTTGACTGACAATTGGTTCTAACAAAGCTCAAGGACACAAACTTCTCCTCAACTAGGTCTCGAATAAAGTGCTCGTGTGTCCAAATGTGTTTTGTGCGTTAATGATGGACTAGATTACGAGAAATGTGTATAACACTCATATTATTATAGGAAATAGTCAACGTGCACTGTGAAATGTCGTAATCCTACAACATTTTCTTTATTCATAAGAGTTGCATGCAATAACTCCCAATAACTATATACTCAACCTTTGTTGTGGAAAAAGATATGAAATTTTGATTCTTGCTCATCCAAAAGACAAGAGCACTCTGAAAGTAGAAACAGCCACCCGAAGTGCTCCTACAACCATCTACATCCCCAACCCATATTGGCATCTGAATAGGCGGAAAAACATCATCGGTATTAAAGGAATATCAAATACTGTAAGCAAGAGTTCCACTCATGTATTTGATAATACGTTTGAGGTCGTGTAAGTGTGACTCTTTTAGGGATGTCTGGTATCATGCCTAGACTCCAACACTAAAGGCGATATCGGGATGACTAACAGTAAGATAAATAAGACTACCTATTATAGTCCAATATAAGGTTTACTCTATGTCCTTGCCTAAATCATATTTTCTAATCTTTGTTGATGTACTCATAAGGGTGCGTGGGTGCTTAGCGGAGTCTAGACCGAATTTATTGACATGGTCTCTCATATATTTGGATTGATATATGAATATACCATCCTCAAGCTGACGAACCTGTAAACCTAGGAAGAATGTAAGCTCACCTACAAGGATCTTCTCAAACCCATTGTTCATATCCTCCTCAAAGTTTTGAGCATGGAGGGAGCATGCAGATCCAAAGACTATATTGTCCACATAGACTTGGGCAACAAAAATGGCACCACTCTCTCTCCTTATAAACAACGTCTACTCTACTCCCCTCTCTTAAACCTACAAGCAAAGTGATAGGAAGTATACCAAGCATGGGGTTCTTACATCAAACCATACAAGGAATTCCTATGATAGTAGATGTGTCCCTGGTGCTCAGGGTCTTCAAAGCCTTTTGGGTTTTCCATGTAAACCTCCTCCTATATAATACCATTCAAACAGGAACTCTTGACATCCATCTGATATAATTTAAAGCACAAATTACATTTAGTACACGGACAGACTCAAGACTAGAAATAGGAGCGAATGTCTCGTCAAAGTCTACACCAAAAATCTATGTGTAGCCTTAAGCAACCAACCTAGATTTATTTCAAACTATGGTACCATTTTCATTAACCTTATTCTTTAAAATCCACTTGGTACATATCGTGTTAGGATTGCTAGGTTAGGAGACCAACTCCTAGACACCATTTCTAAACTAAAGCAACTCTTATCGCATAGAAGAAATCCAATGCTCGTTCTTGAGTGCTTCTTTCATGTTCTTGGGCTCGACTAGGGATGTGTAGCACAGATAGCTAACAACATTTTTTACTTGAGCAAGAGTCTTGAAACCTAGTGTAGGATCACCAAGTATAGGAGAAGGGTCATTAGTCTTTCAAACCCAAGATGGTGTCTCCCCTAAAATAGGAACGGGGTCTACTATGGTAGCATGAGGAAGGATGGAATCGTCACCTAGGGTTCATTATCATCACACTGTGGGCTAGGAGAAACAAACGCTGGTGGCTCATCATCTCTAATCATGACGTTAATTGACTCCATAACCTTAGAGATAGCCGGATTATAAACCCGGTAAGCCCTACTCATCCATGAATATCATAAAAATATCCCCTCATCGCTCTAAGAGTCAAACTTTCCTAATGGTTTTCTATCTTACAAGATTGACCAAGTACTCCTAAAGATAAGAAAATATTATAGGTTGAGCTTCTTCCCTATCCACAACTCATAAGGCGTGTGAAGTGTGTGTGGATGAAGATATACCCTATTTACCTTATGGCATGCGGTGCTCACCGTCACTGCCTAAAAATGTCTAGGAATGTTTCTACCAAGAAGCATGGATCAAGATATTTCTTGTATCGTCCGATTCTTCCTCTCAACAATCATATTTTATTGAGGAATGTGAATGGCTAAAATCTCATGTTTGATGCCCACTCCATCACAATAACTATTCCACTTTTTCTTCTTTAAATCCATTTCCCTTTTCACTATGCATTCGATCAATAGTGACACCATGTTGGTTTTATAGGACACGTCACTTGGTCATAAGGAACTCAACCACATTGAACTTTTATGTAAGAAATACTACAATCAAGTATCTATAAAAGTCATCTACCATCACAAGAATGTATATCTTACCATCGAAGCTCTTCGAGTGAGTGGGACCCATAAGATCCATGTTAATTAACTTCACAACACAGGAGGTTGTAATGTTATTCAACTTCCGATGGAGACTCTGTATTTATTTACCTTGTTGGAAAGGTCCCCAAATCGAGGGATTTGGTTTCATAAGCGATGGTAATCTATGAACTTGGTCCTTTTTTCAATAATCTCTCATGATCTCTAAAGTTCACGTAACCTAGCCGTTGATGCCGAAGGTCCATAGTGGATACCGCACTGCTACACAAAAAGGAGGACTTGGGCATAATTCCATAACAATTATCTTCTGTCCTCAAACCTTGTTGTAAAATTTTACCAGATTGATCATAAACATTGCATTCAGACCGGTTAAACTTTATCGCAAAGTTTACATCATACATTTGACGTATGCTAATCAAATTTTCTTTCAATTATTTCGCACATAGCACATTTTATAGCTTAGAAAATCTGGGTACCTCAACACTTCCATGTCCTAAAATGCTATAATACTATATATACTCTCATCTTTGAAGGTGGATCTCAACACTTCCATGTCCATTAGGAAGTATTTTGATCCTTCAGAAAAACATGAACAACAAGGGCTTTGTTGTCTCACTTAGGTACCAAAGTGGTGGTAACCTTTGTTTGCCCTTCTTGTTGTCGACTCTAATCGGAATGTTGGAAGCATTCTCAAACGGTAAAGACATCAGTTGATGTTCTTCCATTAAATAGTGAAAAATTATGATAAGAAATTCAAATTACTCCATAAGACTAGTAAAGTCCCTAAGTGGTGTTTGAGAGTATGTGTATTCTTATTTCTACCTAATTTATAGAAAAACTCTCTAAGATTACCTCTTCTTTTGCAAAAAGTGCAAATGTAAACATACCTGGGTCTACCTCAGTTTTCTTTTCTAGGTGGGACTCTTATTTGTGGTTTAGGTTGAGAGCCATAAGGAATAACCAGAAATTTGTGAACTGCATCTAGTGCGATATTAGAAGTGAATGAACCGTCAAAACATATTCCATACCTCTCACCAAAACGTAAAGAGGAGTCAAGGAGTATCTCACCTACCTTTTTTTATGTGTCCTTTATAGTAAACTTGACCTCCCTAACATGATCGAGATCTTTCTCGAGTTGGGATGCAAGGTCTTCAATTTTCTCATGAGTCTCCACAGATTCTTGGATATCTCTCGTAATACTAGCCACATTGTTTGTCAAGTCCTCGTTCTCTCTCTTAACTAAAACTCTCTCTCCCAATACTTCTATCACCGAGGACTCACTCTCTCAACTATTTCTATAGAGATAAAACTCTCATAGCTAACCATTTGTTTTGTTTCTTAGTTTTAAAGGACTCGATATAAAGATCGGCATAAGCACGCTGAAGGCCACTCTCGCACTCACTCAAAACATTATCTCCCTCACTCTCCATAAAATTACTAGAGTCACTATTGAGGTGTTCATTTTTAGTAGATTCCTCATCATTTTAAGGTGCACTAGATGTAGGAACTTGACTATCCATGAATGCGGTGAAGTTACATCCATGTGGTGATTCTTCTCCCAAACTCATTGATTTGACTTCATTATCACTAAGCATGATGTTTAAGCCATCTCTTCATTTCCCTTCATGTTTCAACTTAGTCGAAAACTCGTGAGCTTTGTGACCCTTTCCCTCACACTCATAACAACTTTCCTCGTCTTTCTTTGGAAATTCTTTCTTTTCATTTTCAAATTTTTTCTTGCCTAATTTATATTTTTTTTTATCTTTTCTTAAAAATTTTTGTATCTTTGGAAGTATTTTGCTTTTTTTGTTTGCGAAATTTCTTAAAATTTTTAGCAAAAAAGGACAAATTATCTAAATCATAGTTGATATCAGAATCGAACGACGCTTCCTCTCTCTTTTTAGACACTTACTCTCTCTTTTTAAATTGGAATTTAAGTGCAATTCCCTTATCCTTAGGTTTAACTATTTTAGGGAACATATATATCTCCTATATTTAAAGATATACTACAAGTTCTTTTAACCTAAGAGTGTCTTGGATCCCTAACAAATTAAGAGCAATAACCTTAGGAATAAAGTGGACATGAAGCGATCTCAAAATTTTCTTAACCACAGAATCTCGAGTATTTTCTAACCTAAATTAAAACTCTAATTAATTATATCAGAAAATCACGCATAAATTCATCAAAGGATTTCGATTCAAGCATTGTGGTAGTTTCAAATTATGTGGTGAGATTATATAGCTTAGAAGTTTTATCATCATTGGTATTCTTATGAGGGAGCTAGAGGGTATCCCAAGCTTCTTTTGACGTGGTGCACGTCGTAATGCGACGAAACTCGTCAGGTGTGATGGCCCCCAAGATGGAACTCAAATCGTAAAAATCAAAGTCGATCCATTTAAATTTGTCCTTCATCCATTAAGAGACAAGTTTAGGGATGATGACATTGTAAACAGTACCAGTGGGTGGTGTCCACCCTATTTCATAGAGTAACGAGACACGTTCATCAATTGGACAAGGTCCTCTAGGTAACGCTTAAACATCTTGTAGTTCTCTATTTTATGGCCATGATCTTAATGAGAAGTTCATCGCATGTTGGTGTCTTTTTCATTTAGATCACTCTCCATATTGAAAGGCTTCTTATAACAAGGATTGTCTTTTATGAGGGAAGGATATTGTAGATTGGCTCCTTGAAAAATTTATCCATCGCTTGGTAGGCATTATCATTAGTCGATATCCTTGATCGTCTCCTGAGATTCTCTAATTTGCCTCCATTTTTGGTGAAGGTCGGTCTTGTCCACCCTTGACCCTCTTTCCATGTCGTTCTTTTTGGCTAGATTAAAAGATTGTTCAACCGAATTCTTTACAATGAGTAGTTTGCCTCCACTTTAGCATATTATTTATGCATTCCATCAAATCATCCATTGATGATTCCAACTTATTAGTGAGAGATTAGTAGAGATCGGTATATCTAATAAGGAAGAATTAATAAAGGAATCGCCAATTGATCACTGAAATTGTCAATTTCATTTCATATCTCCCAATATTTCAGATCATAATTTATGAGAGAATCTCACTTCTTCCTTTCGAGGGATATTAGGGAGTTGACTTACTTCATTAGCTTGCTATTAAAGATAAAGAAACTTATGAACTAGTGGTACAATTCCCTAAACGAGGAGATAAATATAGGGGGTTAACTTCTCAAATTACCTAAGGCCGATCTCACCCAAAGTAGATGGGAAGACATGATATTTGATAAACATGAGAAAACTGGTTGTTCATGTTACCTAGTCCAATCATTATTTTTGGCTCCGAAAGCTATACAAAAACCTAAACTATTACTACACTCTTTACGGGAGTATAGTGGTAGTTCTGATATTGAATCCACAGGGAATGAATCTAGACGTTCATTGGTTTCTAACTTCAGAATAAATGTGTAAAAGATGATAGTTTTAGCAAAATATTAATTTAGGCATGTATTGAAACTAAGATTAACAAAACAAGTAAAAACTACAAATTGAGGATAATACCCCTCACATTGGGTTAATTGGTATAAATAATTACATGGGAAGACAAATGTATCAAGATTAAATATCATTTCATCAATGAATCAAATCTAGAGTAGTCACCCCCTAAATTCTCATTAAAATCGATTATGATTTTGACGTCAACAAGTATCCCAGAAATTATGCACACAAGGTCGTATATATAACGCATACATGGTATACACTATCAAATCTCTTATTCATATTATGAAGAACAACTTAAGCTGTTTAAACCAATATAATCCATCAGTAAAGCAAAGCAACTATTTAATCCAAGATGAGTTCAATTAATATCAACCTAAACTAACTTAGCTAGAAAGCATATTAAAGCATGAAATTATAGAAAGTAACTAAATAAAGCAAGAAATAATTAAAGATAGCTAATTAAAAAAATATTGAAAACAACAATGGAAACTTATATTATTAGGAAATAAGATGAATAGTATACTTACATACACAAAATGGGATAAACCCTAGGAGAGAAGGTAAATCTCCCAAACCAAAAACAAAACCTTAATCTAACTTAGAATGAAGATATCCAGACCACCTCCAAAAATATCTACTTATATATATATATATATATATATATATATATATATATATATATATATATATATATATATATATATATATATATATATATATATAGTAAGGGATTAAAAGAAAAGGAAAAAGAAATAAAACTAGCTGACTTGCCCAATATCGGGTATGACCCATTGACCGGTGGTCTTGAAAAAGACCATGTTCTTCCTTCAAAGGAAAAACTCGATTTACCGATATAATGATCCTATTTCATCGGTTGATAAAGACTTTATTTTCTATTATCCTTTTACTTTAAAAAGGGAAAAAGTTTCACGAAGCTAGAACAACAATAATTTGAACAATCGGATTCGAAACCATGCATTGTTTGTGGCCGCGAGAATCTAACTAAATGAAATACGCTTCTATAAAGTTCCTCTGTCTGGACTAAGAAGTACGAAATTACTAAAATGACTTGAAGTTTCATCCAATGATTAAACTTTTCCAAAACACAACCAAATGTTCCTTTTAGAATTAAAATATGTACTAAAGCTCAATTAAACCTTGAGAAGCATATATATATCGATAACAAAGTTTATCCAATATATGAGCATAAAAGTAGGAACTAATAAAGAAAATTGTTCTTGAATGCATAAGATTAACGGTAACTAATATAAAATATTCATGACTTATCACACTCTCGAACTTATATATTGCTAGTCCTAGTTATAAAACAAAACAAAACCAGGCTGCAAGGAGAGATAATGAAAAGAAAAGGAGCCTAAAAGATAGAAATGCCACTTTTGCGGGTGAACGATTGTATTTGGAATATGAAATAAGCCATTAAACCCCTCGGTTACCCTAGTGGACAAGTGTTGTCTCGTGAGGGTTTTCAGAGATGTAACCCACTAATAAACACCCAAAAGTGTATAATTTAAGCCCCGAATATGTACATTTTAGTCACTCATTTTAAATAAAAATGATCTTATGTTTGTATTTTATCATTTTGCAGGTCAATACGCAGTTGCGGTACAAATAATGCAAAATCAGTTTAATTGCGACAAAATAGCGATCCAAAGCATGCATTGAAGAAATCAAAGAGACCGCGAAGTCTGAGGTCCCATTGATCTTGCCCAGATGAGTTCCGATGCCTCGAGCCTTTTCCCGTACCAAACTTAAGCTTAAACTGAACCCTAGCCTTCACCCGAGCCACGTGTGTGTTTATTTTATGCCTTTTTAATTTTTTAGATTTTTAGTTTGAGTCATTTTATTTTTAGGATTTATTTAGAATTTTCTAGGTTTTATTATCTATTTTTATATTTCTTTTTTATTAGTATGAATTTATTTTGATTTTGATTTTTATTAGTTTTTAATTTTTGATGCTATTTTATTAGGATTAGTTTTTTTTAGGAATTCATGTATTTTTAGTTTTATTAGATTTTACATTTTCTTTTTAGAATTTTAGTTTTAGTTTTAATTGATTTTTATTTTTTATTTTTATTTTTAGTTTTATTTTTAATTGAGTCTTTCTTTTATTTTTAGAGTGAGATTTTATTTTTAGATTTTTATTTTTATTAGTTTTATTTTTTTAGTGTTATTTGTTTTTAGGATCCAAATTAAACACACACTCACACCCAATTCCACACATGTAACATACACACAAACCACACACTCACCCTCACACCCTATCCTCCCTACACATCACCACACTCAATCATCCCCAATTCCATCTTCTTCTCCAACCCACCAACCAACATTCTCTCTCTCCACTATTAATAACACACAAACAACCATAACCAAAAACCCATCTCACCCTCACACACTTTAAAAACCCCCCACCTCGTCTTCTTCACAAACTCAATCTCTTCTCTCTCCTCCATTCCCAAAACAAACCATACTCTCTCTCACCTCCCTCCATTAATAACTCACAACAAACTCACCCACACCAAAAACCCACTACACACCTGCCTAGCCCCACCTCCTGAAACCGTCACCAACCCGAGCTATACAAACCCGATAACCCAGATCGAAAACCCAGCCTAACCCCTGCCGCCAACATCAATCTCCAACCAACACGAAAACAAACCACCCAATTCCATTAACCCGCGCCCTACCAAACCAACCCGACACGTGACCCATTTCCAGCAACAACCTCCGATCAAAATCATTTTTCCCATACCTGCCAACTCAAATTTCCAACAAAACTAAAGGTCACAAGTAAAAAAAAAAAACACACGCCGGACACCACCTGACGAACCCATTACCCACATATTTTAATCCAAGTCAAAAAAAATAATCCCCCAAAATCTGCAAAAGCGCCCACTAAACCAATCCTCCATCAACTCTCAATTTAAAAGGAGAAGAGAATGAGAGGAGTGATGGTTTGCAGACAGCCATGAGAGAGAAACAAGAGAAAAATAGTGTGTATATTTTATACTTACTAGGTCTATGAAAAATTTCCCAAAAAAATTAGTTCAGTATTAGAATAAATTTTAGGTTTAGTTTTTTTTTTTGTAATCAACTGCTGAAAATTGTGAAAAATTTGGACGCATGTCAAGCCGCATTTAAAGCCAAATTTGTGGAAAAAAATTGCGTATTGTATTTCTACATTATCTTTTCAACTTATTTCCTTCTTGACATATTATTTATTGTTGTTTATGCACACATGAGAATGCTTGGCTATACATCTCGTTCAAGGGGTGAGATGCACTGCGACTGGTGTTAGTTTAATTAATCAATTTCATTAATGCTATAATTCTAGAAAAATTATTTTTTAACTGTCACCAATTACTTTATGTAACGAGAGTCAGTAAATTAATTAAACAAATTAATGTTTGAATTCATGAATCGAACTAGAGATAGATTTTTTCGATATTTGAATATTAATTCAGTATTGAAATTTAAGGATTTATATTGTTTTCGTTAAATTGATCCTAGCGGGTAATTTTCTGAAAATAATATAATTCTTAATTTTTCATCGTGTGACATTTTTAAATTAGTTTTCTGAAAAAAGATATTATTAAATTTATAATTTTAACGAGAGTTAGATTATCGATTTAATACTATTTCGAAATATTTCAAAATTTTAAATTGAGAAATTAAAATAATTGATAATGTGGTATAATCCCATCTCTTGACATTCTCGCATTTGTCACACTTGATTGCACATTATTTTTCGTTATTTAATTATATCATAGTTTTAGCGTTTAATTAATTAATTCTCCCTTGAATTTTTTTTAAAAAAAAAAGTTTAAAAAAAGAAATTGTTTAAAAAAAAAATCATACTTAGTCTTCATTTTGCTCTTGTCCATATTATAGAGTGCGTATTGAGCCCTTATTTGCCAATATACAATTTTAGTGTGTTTGTAGGTACCAAAAAGGATTTTTGATTAGCGATTTTTGCACTACAACGACATATACGCAAAAGACGTTTTTATCAAACGGCGCCGTTGCCGCTTTCTTGACGTGGAGACAAATTGGAGACTTGTAATTTTTAACTTTTTATTTGTAATTATTATTCCTCCTCCCTCCTCCTTAGACTGGCTGTATAGGATTTTTGAATCTTTGTATTTATTTGGGTGCATTTTGACGCCATATTATCTTTGTAATAATTATTCCATAAAAAAAAAGCGAAAAGGGAAATCGGACAAGGTAGAGAGAGGGCGTCCAAAGGCAGGATTTTTAAAGCTTCTCTATTTTGGGTCAGTAGGACTCCCGGGGAAGACTGAGATAGACGAGATCTCCCCCCGGTCGACTCAACTCGATCTTCACCCCACGTGTGTAAAAGTCATGGGAGGTAATTTTTTTATCACTCGCGAATCTCCTGCAAGCGAGTCATTTTTTGTGTGTTACTTGCTCCTATGTGCTTTTCATTTATGCATCGCACTTAAATTGAATGGTTTGATGAATTAATTTACCTAAGACCTGACCCTGGTCATTTAAACGAGAAGATATTTCATCACCCGACTCACACGCTTATCCATTGTGTGTTACCCTAGCTGTCATTAAATTTAAAATCAATCAACTAGCTAGCCCTGTAGGAATACATTTTTCCAATAGGCGATCACAAAGATAAATTCCGTGATTTTTATCGTCCGCGGACTTAATTAAAATTTGACTACCCCTCTCACTAATTTTAAAGATAATAATTGGCAACGTGCTCCTTAGGATTTTTCCTTCACTCGTATGTGTCAAATTCAATCCTTTCGGTAGTCAATTTTAGTTAGTTCGTCCAAATCACGAGTCCATTTTCTTCCCTTTTCCAAAAAAAAAATACCACAAATATTTTCTTTTTTAAATATTTTCAAAAATCGTAAAAATATTTTTTTTCCATATTTAAAATGCCAAAATATTTTCCTTTTCTTATTTTCAAAAATCACAAAAAGATTTCCTTTTTCTTTTGAAAAATAATTAAAAATCCAAAAATATTTTCTTCCTTTATTTTTACAAAAATCCAAAAATATTTACTTTCCTTTTGAAAAAAATTTAAAAACAAATCAAAAAACATATATTTTTTTCGTCTTGGCCGAAGAACGTCCTTTATGGGATTACTTTGGCCATTTCTCATTTTCTCAAAGCGTGTTTGAAGTTGAGCCCGAGTCGAACCTCCATGCCTTAGTGGCTTTAACTCTCAACCACACACCATTGACACTCATGCATCATCCACGAACGCACCTCACATTTCATTGTCTCCGATGACGAATATCAACGCATCACATGCTTCATCGTGCACCTATTGTTCCCATACCAATCACATGTCCCATGAGTGCCCGTACCTTCTTTATCCATCCGAACCGACCATGGAACATGTGTATCCATATGACACTATTTCGAAACCACCCTTGGCATATTGTCATGACATATCTAATGTCGAGCAGTATGAATACCCCAGCTATTCATGGAGGCCTGATCACCCTTCCATGCAATATGAATCCCAACCCTTTGTTGCGAATCCTCATGAGTTCCACCAGTCATCATGGCATTCGAGTACACCCCACCTCGATCAGTTCCCTCACTATGCGCCCAACGATTATCACCCATTTGTTCATCACGAAGGATCTCCTTTCGTGTATGATGAACTTGACCCCGCTCTCCGCACTTCTTACGAGTATTCTCCGTTTTCACATGTTAGTAGCAAGTTGTGTCCACCTCCACCACCGCCACCACCTGCCATAACTCCACCACCAACATCCACTTCCGCTCTCGAGGCACTCTTGCAAAAGTTCATACTCGAGCAAGAGCAAGTCACGTAATTTCTAAATGCAGCCCTCCAACGGTTTGAATTAAAACTAAATGAATTTGAGTGTGCGAACGAGTCGGATTTTCCCTCCAGACAACCCGTTGTTGCCCCCATGTGGAGTGATTATGCGTCGTCTTGTGCCACCAATTTTGAGTGTGACCAACCCTATCCCCCCGCGAATCTCAAAGTTGAGACCATTCCATGGTCCGAGCCCCAAGTTGAAAATTGTGTTGACTTACCTTTCGCTAGTGAGACTGATCCATACCCACAAGATCCAAAAGAACTTAACGTCAAGGTTCATACATTCCCATGCATCCACCCATTATTGCACCTGAGTGTGATGATGATGTGTCCTATTGTGACACGGATTTTGAGTGTGACCAACCCTACCACCACGAGAATCTAGAAGTGGAGACCATTCCAGCTCTAACTTGACAATTGTGTTGACTTACCTTTTGCTAGTGAGACTGATCCGTATCCACCCATTATATCCAAAAATACGCCCGAGTTTTAACCGTATGACCCAATTGCATATGTCTCTGAAATGCCCATATCTTTTAGGTTAGCTCTGGCTATGAGTGCCCCCCACTGCACCGAGATTGAATCGGAGATGGTTCCCACCTCCCTTTATATGTATCCTCTCCAAAGATGTTTGGCTCACTTTGAGTCTGACATTGATGTTGATTCATATATATCGGATCCTAATGCCTCGTTATACCCCTTCACCACATCGGATGGTGATACATTGGTGGATAAGTTGATCTCTCCATCACTTGATACCAAACTCCCTCTTCAGAAGGATTTTCAGGATCATTATGTCCCTCCCAATGAGTGTGTGTCCCATACTCTTGAGTTGGATAATATTCCTCCACCATTTATCCCACCGAACCCATCCATTACCCTTTCTACCCCACCACCTAGTTTGGATCTTGATTTTACACGTTTCATGTTTCCATCCACATTTTTAGATCTTCACCTAAAACCATCCTCTACCATCCATGAGAGTATATATGGTGATACTCTCCACTTTCGTGACATCGAGGTTGTTCCTCCATGCACACCACTTCCTTGTGGTGTTGATTTTTCTTCCCGTAAGCTCCCTAGTGTGTCACGGCACGACCATTATCATCGCCCCTTTATAAAACGGTCGTGTGATTTTTATGAGCCTCACCCCATTCCAATTTCCCCACCATTTCTCCTCCCCATACAACTAGAGCATCATGCTTTTAGGGCACTTATTTCCCTCACCTTCTGGCTCAATAAGGCCCGAGACTGATGCTTAATCACCCATGCCTTTCTCACCTTTACTGTGACACCCCACCCAATTGAATATCGAGAAATCAGTCCTTTAGAAAAATTTATAACCGAATCTTCGGTTGGTTCATTCTTAGCACCACTGTCGAAAACTTAAATCCAATTAATTACCTAACATTTAATTAAGCTAGTGTAAAAACATTTTCCAATTAAACTTGAAACCAATTAATTCATCTAATTATAAACCATACACAAGAAATGAATACTGACTGGATCAAATACTGAATAATTAAGACGGGATAAAACCTTACAATTCAAAGTCCCAAACCAAACCATAATAAATACTCAATCCAACTGAAAAGAACTACAAAGGAACCGAGTACAACCTCGATAATGATAATGGTAGACACAGGCCCGAACTGAAATATCTGAACTAGGAACTGAATGAAATGAGAGAAGAATCTAATCTCAATGACCCGCAACTTCCACAACAGCTGCGACTCGGCAAACCATCCAAGTATCTAGAATCGGTGCCCCTGTGGCTAGGCACCTGTACTAATACATATATATATATATATATATATATATATATATATAAAGAGAAGGGATGTAAGAGACGAGTCAGAGCCCGATGTTTTAAAAAGATATATTAGCAAGTATTTAAAACTGCATTAAAGCAAGTATTATATGCATGATGCTCAAACTCTCACCTCTCGACTAGTGTGCACGCCTAACATACATCTAATCCAACCTAGCCATATGACACACTTCTAACTAGGAAAAGGCTTATCCTTCTAGTTACCCCTCGTAGTAGTATTCCATATTTGGTCTCAACATTTATCATTTTAAATAAGTGTTATCACACTAAAGTTAAGTATTTACTATTTACATTATTAAAGATTTCACTATCTTAATAGTCGGCAATTATATCATTGTAGATATACCATAAGTATACATATATATCCCTCACTATTTTATATATATATATATATATATATATATATTAACACAGCACCACAAGGATACACCTGTAGTGCATTGCATATTCCACTATCATGTCCCGGTACATCTCGTACTCAAACAAGGACTGTCGGTTCAGAAATCTCCTACGAACCATATAAAAAAATCACACATATTGGCGGCGAACATAGTTCACATACCTATGGGTCATGCACATACCTACGCTCACATAGTCAGCTAACTTATCAACTCACAAATAAGTCTTCACAGTCCTATGTTCTGAGATACAAGTCAAATATCCCCCCGAAGGTCACCCAGGATAAGACCGTCTCTACACCACCACCCCCCCCCCCACCCCCCCGCGATAGCAAACAGCTATGTATGTCATACACATAATATCAAATATAGGTATACACACAACCCATCAAATCAAACGGTATACACATGACCAAATGTCATATTCCATACGTAGTATTTTCATCACTAAATACTATCAACGTATTTTTAAATTACGATATTCCCTCTCTCGTAATATATATAAGGATAATATGTCACCCGAAAATCCTTAATACATAATCATATGAAGTTCCACAAGTAACCACTATTTTTTATTCTTATAAGTTTCATATCTGCAGAACTAATAGCGTAAGTATTTATCGCGTAATACTCTCGACGCATTTACAATTACCATTGTCTCTCTCTCTCATAATCTTCAAGGTAAACTCACCGTCCCAAATATTTGAATCATTCCACCTGAACAACTCCCAATAATTCTGCACTATTTTTGGTTCGTCGAACACTAGTTTTCCTCACTCAAATTGACTGTTTACCTAAATAGGGGAAAAATAGGAAATTCTCTGAAAATTAGAAATCTCGCTCGAACGACATACACGTGTCGCTCGATCCAGCTTCGTGCGAGATACTGGTCTCGCTCGAACGACTCACTTTGCGCGACTTCGCGCGACATCTTGCGACCTGGGTTGTTTCGTCCCCTACCTCCAGATTCAGCGTTTTCCCACCATTTTTACTCGTAAAACCTCTAAAGCTCAAGCCCAAACTTCGACCAATCAATACCAAACATTATTCTAATATATATATATATATATATATATATATATATATATATATATATATATCTGTGTGTGTGTGTGTGTGTGTGTGTGTGTGTGTGTGTGTGATTTCCCATAACCTAACATCATTAAATCATCATCAATCATCCATATAATTCGAAATCCTCAATTTATTATCAAGAACCCTAGTTCTTAAATTGATATGCATAACTTCTAAATCAAACTGAGATTTGTTCATATAAATCATCATAATTTCGTAGGCATTATCTGATCTACATAAGGGATTCAAATTCTTATGAAATCATCCCTAGTTTATGATATAGTTCTCCAATTTAACACAAATTAACTTTCATAACAAGGTTAATTAACCTATACTAACATGAACAAAATTATCGCTAAAGAAAGCAAGCAATAAACACTTGCCTCGATTTCGAAGGTCTGATCCGTTGGTGTTTTTGGTATGGATGCGCTCCTCGCGTTTCGATCTACATGAGGGTGGTGGTCGTTGTGCAAGGTGGTGTAAATTGACTCTCCTCCTTTGGAATTTGCTCTCCCTCACCCACTGAGGCTCTCACTTGATTTTAGTGTACCCTAACCCGAATTATCCCCAATTAGCTTATATAATATGTCTCCAATTTTCGTCCATTTAATTCATCCAAAAATCCAAATTACAAAACTACCCCTACCGAGTTCTGGCTTAGCCTAAAAATATTTCGGAGTCCAAATAAAATAGCCGGCTAGAGTTTTCTGACTATCTCGACCCCTCCGGACTCAACGGCGGATTCAAAATGATCATACGAGTTATTTAAAATAATTTACCTTTTTTATTTCACTTATTTAGTCCTGACACGACTCACACGCGTGTCCCGACTTAATATACCAAACTATCGTATTTCTCTCTCAGGACAAGTTATATAAAATCGCCATTCCGTATTACTTATTCTCACACTAATATTAATAATTACTAACTTCTCGTCACGCTAGGAAATATTCAATTTTAATATGGATTAATAATTAATTCTCACATTTTAATTTAATTAATCCAATAATAATAATCAATCACATAATTATTTAAATCTTCAAAAATACAGGGTGTTACATACTTCCCCCCTTATAACGAAATTTCATCCCGAAATTTAGATAATAAGGCATTTCTGGTAAGGACAACTCTGGGTATTTACCTCACATCTCATGAATCTATGCATTACCGCCCATACAGTATATTACCGAATACTCTTAATAATGAACACGTCACTGATAATTTACTCTCCAAGCCTTACCATTTAAGTTTCACCACTTAAATTTTAGATGGTTACTATCTAGCCTCCTACTACTCGCACTAGTAGATTAATTGATATTTAGATATACGCGAATTTGTTTTACTACTAAGTTTCATCAGTAGTTTATTCTTGCTTGTACGGTATATACTTTGCACATGATATATACTATAAATGTAAACACATTTTTGCCATACTGCCTCCGCAAGTGACTATGGAACCCAAGCATATACGCTACCGGCTCAAACTTAATAATAATAGGAAAAGATCCCACATCACTCGGTACCAATTTCCTCATTCCAACATGCAATAATGCAACTCCTAATCATTTCCATCCTGGTTAACGGGCCCTAAAATTCCTCTGAACCTAGTAAATTATTGTCCTCCTCTCTATCCAATAAGCACAAGGATGAGAAGGATTGATATATAACACCTCAAATGGAATCCTATTGATAATGAGCTGAGGGGAGTCGTATTACACTATCTCCACCAGTGTAAGGTATTACACTAAACCTTCCCATAATTGGAAATACAACATACCTAGCAATGTGTAACTAGAACTCTCAGTCTGCCCGTCTTCCTGCGAGTGTGTTAGGCCAGATATGTTCACATCTCGATATTCATGGACTCCCGAAAACTCTTCCCAATAATCGAGTCATAACTCTCTTGACTCTTTCGGACAAAAACTCTATTTGTACCCCATATAACCTTACTATCACAGGAATAATGGTTGGGGTTTACTGTTACACATTATGATTTATCCTAACTTGGCATAACCTGAGCTATTTTAATTACACGACCCACTTTCACCCACATAGGGTCTTGATCCCGTTGGGAAGTAATTAACTCGGTAATGGTCCAGGGATTCACTCTTCTATTACTACCAAGGAATTCCTAATGCTGAAGGAACTTTATTATTTCCTGATGGTCCACTTCTAATTGGAGCTCAGCAATGTCTTGTTTTGCTTATGCCCTCACTACTTAGACTTTATATCATTACGCATTTTACTTATCTTACAACCACATCCACATCTATGGCTCAGGCAACAATGTCATCACTGCATGTCGCAAGTCCTCCCCCCCCCCCCCCCCTCTTTAAGCTTCAGATTCTCGTGAAACATGTTCTCTCCATGTCCTATCAAGTAAGTTTCAACCCTTCCCGAGTTAAATTTTATCGAATTCTTCTTATACCATCCTCGTGAAAAATTTGGGAATTAACAGTCCTAACTGACCTAAACCATCAAACAACTAAGTCCTGAAGTCAAAACGTCTACGTTCAGTTACCTCCAAAATACGTATTGTGTCACAATTATCAATTATGGAAAATGCTATAATTCAACTATCTAGGGAGCCCATACACCCTATGTTTAGTGCATTGCAGCACCACCATACTAGACGTGTTATAAATGTCTCAAATTATGCCCCACAATTGGTATGACTATATGGTAAGGTCCTACTCAATCTCCATACCTTTTCCACCTAATAATATCTTAGGTTATCCCACCAGCCTACTTGTGGTGTCAACGATTGGTAACATTATCACATATTATTCTTATATGGCTCCATCAGCCTTAATCTGTAATATAACCATTATCTCACAGTTATAACTACGTATACGGGTAATCATTACGATACTAAATCCATGTACTAAAGGTAAACTTCTGCCAACTTCTAACGTTCGCTAAGTTTCATGCATGGGATGTCTCGTAAAGAGAAATCCAAGCAAGAACCCCCCGATACACTACTACCTAACACTACTGGTCATCGAGATTTGTTAAGTCCTTAATCCATAGAATATATCCCTGAATTCCCATTTACGAACATAAAAAGTCTACTCGTCCACTCTCATATCTCTAAAGATGGCATACACCGCGGCGCTCTCACCATCACAAGTTATTATCACTATATGATTAAGGATCTATATCTATCCTTTCTATAATAAGTCAATATACCCTGAATCACATCAGTGAAACATCCCTGCTCCCCGGGATCAACATAGTAAGACAATGTACTCACCGAAGTCTATAATACAATACAACATATATGCAGGCTCAACCGTCTGTCAGATGATGCCTCGTTAAAACCATATATTTGAATTTTTTTAGTACAATAGTCTTATTACACAATTTACTACCGTTCAAACCCTCGTTAACCAGTAACCATACAATATAATAATAATATGCTTTACTATCATAACGTTCAAAGGAGCATAAATTGTTACATAATACCATATACAAATCTCTCTTAGTGTCCACACTTGTTCCTCCCCGCTGATGGTACAAAAAGTCTCTCTAACCAACTTGTAGTAACCTACGTAATAAGGCTTCTATCGTCAGCGTACCCACTAAACCGGATGCACACTCGAATCCTTAGTGTTAACTATTCACATATGTCATGACACACCCATGTCACTTGAACTCATCATTTATTCACAAGGATGAAACAAAGCTTTATCAGTCTAACCTGATCGTAGGGTCCCCGTACACACTTTTCGTGACCCATAATTATCTACAATCATTTTACCTTTCGAATTCAACTCATTAGTTTTTCCCTTCCTCGTGTGGGTACATTATTATGTCTTATGGCTTACTTGCCCGACATTGATACATAGGCCCCATATCTCTAAGCCTCAAATATGGCCTTACTAGCCTTCCCTTTAATTCCTGGGCCCGTCGACCCTGAAATATAGTATGCTATAGTTATTGATGACTATGGTGGTCCTGCCTAGACCTAGTACTCTCGGATTATTAGTTCTTGGGCCCAATTCTCTTGACCCGATTCTTACACTGGACATTTTACTTCTCCAATTAGTATGCCTTACGGGCATGATTTATTATTCCCGATACTATTAATTTCACTTTTCACGTGAACACATTCAATACTGGTAACCCTTATATCTACATATGGGGAAATTTCCCTTTCACTGGCCCTCCCAACCTTGTTGGGATGTCCTTCTCTCGGACCTGGCAGTCTTAACTCCCAGTTGTTATTTCCGTTGTTCCTTGCGCTCTACAGGGCATATGGAACACATGGCCGACCCACTGGTCTTGGCTGAATCCTTCACCATTACGTTAAGATTTCATTATATCATTTAGATAGGTTTTTCCCCACTGGGTATACCTTCTGGTGATGTTCTACTAGCACTATTGAATTCAACCTTGCCCTTCGACTAGGTATCACAACTCAACTGGCTCCCCTTCTTCTGGGGCGTTGACATATTATAGTAAACATGTACTTTGATGACATTGACACTAGTAACCTTAGTCGTACCTCCCATTCACGCTAGGTTATTCTACCCATGAGTCCATTTTCAACTTATGGACCCTTTTATCTTCCGTGACTCCTACTTCGGTTACGAAGTTCGCTTACCAAGTTAACTTATCCTTTACTGTCGGTCTGTACCTAACCTACTAGTGATAAGTTCATCATCTCTTCCGTATCTCTATCTGACCAGTGGATGGAAAATTTTAAACGGTCAACCCGTAACTAATATCTCAGTTTGATTGACTATTCTTACTCTTTGCTATTTCTCTGAGCTATAAAAAAATTCTTATGAATTTAAAATTATGAGTGTCACTGCACTCTACTTTACATTATTGCCTTTGGATTAGCTCCCTCCATTGGTCTATCTCACTTAGATATTACTGTTGGTGACTCCTATCGCGATCATCGTTCCCCGAATGCTTCACAACTTCCAATTGTTTTCCTCCTCCTGCAGTCCCGCTAATGACTTTCGCTAGTCGTCCCATATTATTCAGAGTATGAAGTCCAATCACTTTCGCATATGAAATGGATTCACTAAACTAAATCACAGGAGAGCGTAAATTGCATACGCAGTGGAATACAACAATCGTAGAATAAGGCTCTACATCAAAGAACGCAAAGTTGAAACGTAATTAGCCGTACAGATACTAAAAGACTCTAGAACCTGATGCTCTGATACCATCTATGACACCCCGCCCAAATAGATATCGGGTCATCAGTCCTTTATAAAATTTATAACAGAATGTTCGGTTGGTTCATTCTTAGCATCACTGTCGAAAACTTAAATCCAATTAATTACCTACATTTAATTAAGCTAGTGTCAAAACATTTCCTAATTAAACTTGAAACCAATTAATTCATTTAATTATAAACCATACACATGAGATGAATACTGACTGAATCAAATACTGAATAATTAAGACTGGATAAAATCTACCAGTTCAAAGTCACAAACCAAACCATAATAAATACTCAATCCAACTAAAAAGAACTACAAAGGAACTTAGTACAACCCCGCTAATGAGAATGGGCGACACATGCCCGAACTGAAATATCTGAACTAGGAACTGAATGAAATGAGAGAAGCGTCTAATTTTAATGACCCGCAACTTCCACAACAGCTGCAGCTCAGCAAACCATCCAAGTATCTAGAACCGGTGTTCCTGTGGCTGGGCACCTATACTAATACATACATATATATATATAGCAAAAGATAGAAGAGATGCAAGAGATGGGTCAGAGCCCGGTGTTTTAAAAAGATTTATTAGCATTTAAAACTGCATTAAAGCAAGTATTATATGCATGTTAGTTCGAACTCTCACATGATATTCTCACCTCTCGACTATTGTGCATGCCTAACGTGCATCTAATCCAACCTAGCCATATGACACACTTCTAACTAGGAAAAAGGATTATTCTTTTAGTTACCCCTCGTAGTAGTATTCCGTATTTAGTCTCAACATTTATCATTTTAAATAAGTGTTATCACATTAAAGTTAAGTATTTACTATTTACGTTATTGAAGATTTCACTATCTTAATATTCCGCAATTATCTCATTGTACATATACCATAAGCATACATATATATCCCTCACTATTATATATATATGTATTCACATAATCTTAATAACCAACAATTATCACATTGTAAGTATAACACAAGTATATATATATATCCACCACTATATATATATATAATAAGTTAGCTTGGTTTTTGAAAATGTACACATTTTTAACGGTCTAGATCGATGCCATCTCCTTACACATTTTAATGGTTCAGATCACATCCCATTCCTTATTACAAATCTCTCCCTCACTTTTTTGGTTTCCCCCATTTTTTTGCTCACAGAAATTACACTTGAATTAAAAAATGAGGGTATTTTTGTAACCCTCTCTTCCTCACACTCTTACACACGCGCACCCTCATCTCTCTCCCTCATTCTCTCGCTCCAAACCCCACAAACCCACCCCGTCTTCCTCACCTCTCTCCCTCATTCTCTAACTCCAAACCCCACAAACCCCCCCGTCTTTCTCACCTCTCTCCCTCATTCTCTCGCTCCAAACCCCCCAAACCCACTACCCTCCGCTGCCCTCTGCCTCCCATTTAGGTAGTCTCTCTCTATCTCTCTCTCTCTCTCTCTCTCTCTCACACACACACACACACACACACACATCTCTGCCTATGCGGCTATGACTCACATGCACACACACACACACACACACATACACACACACACACACACACACACACACACACACACACACATGCAGATCTATAATTTGAAATAAATTTAGGGATTTATTTATTATGTTTTTCCTTTTGCAGATTACGAGAGTTATTCCCTCCAATTTTGGGATCTAAATAGGTATGTACTACTTTGGTAAGAAATTATGAATTTAGGGTTTTGTTTCTTATATTTGTGTTGTTTATTTTTCCTTAATTTTGGGATCTAAATAGGTACATACTACTGAATTTAAACTTATGAATTCATATTTGTTGTTTATTGGATTCAACCAAACAATAAGTATAGCTCATTAACATTTTTTGTTGCATTTGTAGAGTTATTTTTAAGTATTGGTGAAAAGAGGACCAATGCTGGAGTCACTCAAGTCGGTGAAACTCGTTAATGGAAGCTATGTGAAATTTTCTTCTTTTGGGATAAGTTTGACATGCTTTCCACACTACTCGGTAAATTCATTTGGTGAACTATGATATTAACTAAAGTGTGGCTGTAATTTTGCCAATTTCCTCTATTTTCATCTTTAATCTTATATGGTTTGAAATCTTGGACTTAATAGGGCATGGGTTTTTTTCCCAACTCAATTGTAATATAGCTCAACTCTAAGGTCTTATTTGATTATTCATCTTAGATACTCAAATCATGTTGATTGACAGATCTAAGGTCCTATTTGAAATATACACTGATTTAGTAATTGAATTTTAACTCGGAAAGTTAGTTTGTGGGTATTTTAGGGTTAGTTTGTGAAGGTATTTGTTATCTTTTTTTAAATGCTTCAGTAACCTTTGTTGATTCACTATGGTAAGTTTTTTGAGTGGTTTTTAATAATTTCTAATTTGATTCAAGTTAGTTTGTACATATTATGCTTTTTTTTAAGTTTCGGAACATAGATATGAAGTATTCAATTCAAGTTTTTTTTACCAATTTTTGTATCCCAAGTGCATAGTGTGGGTACAATCATTTAATGCACTAGAAATACAATCATTAAATGATGGTACTCTAATAGTAAAAAGTAGTTCAATTTGATATATGCCATAAAAATTTTGAACAGGTACCATACCAAGTCTAAATTTGATATAACTTATCCCCAATGCTGTGTAATGGGATTGAGACCATGATTAAGGGTTGAATAATATGAATTTGTTAGCCAGATTTTTTTTTCTTTAGGTGATATGGAACTAAAAAGTATAGTTTTCTTTAGGGACTGAAAGGTATATGCCATCAAAACTTTTTCTTGAAAGGTATAGTTTTCTACAATTGTAATGTGAGTTTTTTTGCCAGTATTTGTGTTGTCCCTCAACTGTTCGACATAATGTTTAAGAAAAAGTTTACTTTTTATTTTTATTTATTTTTATATATAATTTGTAGGAAATTTGTAGGGGTTTGCCTTTTGGGGATTTGCGTTCATATCTTACGTGTTTTGGTTGGGAATGTGTAGTTTTCTTCTTAAATTATAGGGTTTTTGGTTTGATATCAAGTCTACTTTGTAGGATACAGGTTGTACGAACTTGAAAAGGGGATTTTTATGTTGGATTGGCTTTACACACATCAGGTAACTCCTTTTGATCTCTATATGTTTGATATTTTAGTGGGTTTTATGGTTCAAATGACGGGATAGTCGTGTCGCATACTTGCTTAGATAATTGATTTGTTCCCCTGAGTTTATGACTTTATTGATATAAAACTGAGTTTGATTGATTGGGTATAATGGGCTTCATCTGACTATATTTGTTCCCCTGAGTTTATGAGTTTGGTGATATAAAACTGAATGTATGGTGGTCAATGCATAAATCGCTTATCTTTTTTGTTGTTTCAGGGTTATAATTATTTCTGGACAAAATGCTTTAATGGAAGATCTATGCGTTCGGACGCTTCGACATAAATGTCAAATCAGTTATAAGTTATACAGTGGAAAATAATTACACCATACATCATTGGGAGCTTGGTATGTACGCTCAATAAAATGCATTATCTTTTAATGAGGGAGTTTTCGATGGAATTTACAACGGTTTGCACGTCCTTGAAAGTCATGAAAATGCATTACATAGTTTTGGACATTATTGGTGTGGAAATCATTTATACCTTGATTTGTTGATATGATTAAGAAGATGTCATCTAAATTAAAAAAAATTACACCAAAGGACTATTTTTTATGTTCATTCGTTAGGAGTACACTTATGCATCTTGCACGAGTGCTATGATTGAGTTGATTTTCCTATCGAATTTGTTCACACCCATTCATTCCATTTCCACATTTTGGTTGTCTTACTGTAAATTCATAGTGTGATTTTTGTAACATCATTTTTGCATTTTTGTATAAAAAAATGAAAAATAGTTTGTTTGCTTGGTTTACCATGACATCCCGATTTGCTTTATGTTATTTATTCTTTTCTTTGTCTGTTTCGGACAAATAAAAAGGGGGAGAATGAATTATGACTTTATGGGGGAGTTTAATTATGGGGGAGATTCGATTATGCTTTCATGTTTATGCTTCATATCCTTTCAAACTCGATATGTCACGAGGTATTTGCTTTGTATGATGTGTGTAGGTACAATTGAAGATTTTCGGAATGCACACCCTAAGGAGAAAAACTTTAAGTTTTGAGGGGTGGATTGTTGAAGCCGAAGTTTGAAAAGTTTGAAGACTTGACAGTTTATCTTTCTGCGTTTGAGTTTATGGGAGGGAAGATCTGTATATGTTATTTGATATCAATAATTCGGATTTTCTTATTTTTTTATCGCCATAGACATGGGGGGAGATTTGTAAGTACATTGGCCACCACAATTAATTATATCATACACCACTACAATTTGCTACAAGTCGTCGAAGTATTAAGAAGCTTACATCTACAAAGACGAATCCGAATTTCAAGAAGACTTCAACATTCAAGCCCAACAAGGATGAATTTGATAAAATGTGTTAAAGTTCCATTTCCATTTTAAATTAAAAGTGTTGGGATTTTTTATGAAAGTTAAAATATATTTCTATTTATGAAAAATTATTTTAAATGGTTTTTAATTTTTCAAAATCATATAAGGTTTGGATAAATGTTTCTGACCTCGTGAACAGTCTTAAGTTTTGAAGTTTACAAGATATTTAAAAGAAGAAGTTTATATGGGACACATGTATGATGTTGTTCGAACGACATGGTACCTGGTTCGAATAAGATCGTATCTCACTCAAACGATAACGTATGTCGTTCAAACGAGATGTGTTTTAAGCTGACACGTCACCGCCGTGATTTTTAATATAAATTGAGTGTCAGATGTAATACCCCTTATTTATGTGTAATCATTTTTATATTAAATTGCCTTGTGAACTAATTATATAAAATAAAGGAAGTTGAAGTAAATATTACTTTAAGTGATTTAAGAGATAATATTTATTGAGTTTTATATTTTTACTGTTAAGCGCATGTGAATAGTGTAACAATATGTATGTTATGTTAAGTCGTTGTGCTTTAAGCGACAGTTATGACTCATATTCCAATCATATTATTATTATAAATGAGTTAATGTGATGTTGGAACATTAATTAATGAACGATATCCCCGATGCCAATTTAGAGGGCACGGTTAGTCCGGAAATGGTTGAGATAGTCAAAATAAGTACCAATTGTGTTTTTGGGCTCCGGGGATACTTTCGACTAGTTATAACTTAATTATGATGTTATGAGTCATGTTAATTGTGTAGTAGCATTTAAATGTTAGACTTAATGTATTTGGGTATTTCTTGCTAGATCATTTATCTCTCATTTTATTTCTAAACCTTGAGAGAGTTAGAGAGAAGGTAGAGCTTAGGAGAAAGAGGAGATTTGCTATTTTAGGGATTGGAATCGTTGCTACGAGAAGATAATCCGAGTCTAAAATCTTGAGGAAATTTTCTAACTTGCATCTATGTAAGATTAAGTGTGAATATTTTGTATATATAGTTGTGTTTTTGAGATTTAAAACATTTGTGGGTTTTGATGATTTGGGTGTTTAAACCTTTAGATTTTGATTTAGATAGGATTTGAGTTGGATATATTAGTTAGTTGTTGTGTAGGAATGATTTGGTGAAGTTATTAGATGATGATGTTGAGAGAAGTTGAAGAAAATAGGTATGATCAACCATTTCTCAACCATTTTTCAACTTTGTAATCAAACACAACCTTAGTAATTTTTATGTTAAAGATTTAGCATTTGATATGGTATTAAATGTAATAAAAAAAATAGGGCTTGGAGGTTATTAGTCCCCTTTTTTAAAAGAAATTATCTAGCGATCTCATGATATTTTCATTTTGTTATTAGTCCTATGTAAAGATACGTGGCTTTCACTCCATTAAATTAGGGCATAAAAAATCAAAAGCACAACCCACTAACTAATGCAGTTGTTAACAGTTATGGACTTTTTTACTAAAGAAAAAAAATAAAGGATGGGCTCCAAAAAGACATTGTCGAAACATGACTAATGCCAAAATACCTAAAAAATATATGGTATTGGATAACATTGGTGATTTTTCAACGGTGATGCATTTTGAATTAATTTGGGCCATCAAATATATCACAAAATAAAATCATAATCACATAGTAAATCAAATTAATAGCATGAACTACTTGCAAATGCCAAGAATTAATTAACACAAACAAACATATCAATAATTCCAACTAAAATTCACACAAACATCCACACAAATATTTTCATAAATTAGTCTTAAAAATATACTACAACAACCAATTGACAATCCGGGTTTTCAATTGGCTCACCCTCAACCTCCTATCACCACTACAAATCAACAAAAATAATAATGGAATTGCACCCAACAGGGATCTATATGTAACTCGAGTAGTAAACCAACGCATATAAAGCCATATATAGGCGGAAAAAATATATATACTGATGAAAAAAAAAATATGTAACTCGAGTATTAAACAAACTAGCGGCTTACCTAGGGCGGTGGTGATAGCTTGTGATTAGGACGACGGGGCTAGGGCTTGATCGAGATGCACAGCCGTGTGTGCTCGGGTGAAGAAGAGAGAACATCTGAGCGTGGCCGCGTGGGTGTTCGTTTTAGTGTCCAACATTTAAATGCCATCATAATTAAGTTATAACTAGTCTAAAGTATCCCCGGAACCCAAAAACACAAATGTACTTATTTTGACTATATCAACCATTTTCGAACTAACCGTGCCCTCTAAATTGGCATCCGGGATGTTCATTAATTAATGTTCCAACATCATATTAACTCATTAATATTAATAATACGATTGGAATATGAGTCATAACTGTCGCTTAAAGCACAACGACTTAACATAACATAATGTTACACTATTCACATGCGCTTAACAGTGAAAATATAAAACTCGATAAATATTATCCCTTAAAGCACTTAAAGTAATATTTACTTCAACTTACTTTATTTTATATAATTATTTCACAAGGAAATTTAATATAAAAATGATTACACATACATAAGGGGTATTACATCTGACACTCATTTTATATTAAAAATCAAGGCGGTGATGTGTCAGCTTAAAGCACATCTCGTTCGAATGACATACGTTATCGTTTGAGTGAGATACGATCTTGTTCGAACCAGGTACCATGTCGTTCGAACAACATCATAAATGTGTCCCAAATAAACTACATTCTTTTAAATATCTGGGAAACTTCAAAACTTAAGACTATTCACGAGATCAGAAACATTTATCCAAACCTTATATGATTTTGAAAAATTAAAATCCATTTAAAATAATTTTTCATAAATAGAAATATATTTTAACTTTCATAAAAAATCCCAACACTTTTAATTTAAAATGTAAATGGAACTTTAACACATTTTACCAAATTCATCCTTGTTGGGCTTGAATGTTAAAGTATTCTTGAAATTCAGATTTGTGTTTGTAGATGTAAGCTTCTCAATCCTTCGACGACTATTAGCAACTTGTAGTGGTGTATGATATAATTAATTATGGCGGCCAATGGACTTACAAATCTCCCCCCATGTCTATGGCGATAAAAAATAAAAAAATCTGAATTATCGATATCAAATGACCTATACAGATCTTCCCTCCCATAAACTCAAACGTAGAAAGATAAACTTCCAAGTCTTCAAACTTTTCAAACTCCGGCTTCAACAATCAACTCTTCAAAACTTAAATCTTTTCTCATTAGGGTGTGCATTCCAAAAATCTTCAATTGTACCTACACATATGAGACAAAGCAAATACCTCGTGACGTATCGAGTTTGAAAGGATATGAAGCATAAACATGAAAGCATAATCGAATCTCCCCCATACTAAAACTCCCCCATAAAGACATAATTCGTTCTCCCCCTTTTTATTTGTCTGAAATAGACAAAGAAAAGAATAAATCACAAAAAGCAAATCGGTATGTCACGATAAACCAAGCAAACAAACAATTTTTCAATTTTTTAATTTTTTATACAAAAATGATGTTACAAAAATCGCACCATGAATTTACAGTAAGACAACCAAAATGTGGAAATGGAATGAATGGGTGTGAACAAATTCGATAGGAAAATCAACTCAATCATATCATATGTGTAAGATGCATAAGTGTACTCCTAACGAATGAACATAAAAAATAGTCCTTTGGTGTAAAATTGTTGAATTTAGATGACATCTTCTTAATCATATCAACAAATCAAGGTATAAAGGATTTCCACACCAATAATGTCCAAAATTATGTAATGCATTTTCATGACTTTCAAGGACGTGCAAACCGTTGTAAATTACATCCAAAACTCCCTCATTAAAAGAAAATGCATTTTATTTTTCTTATGACGTGATGAAACTAAAACTTATTGTCCCATTTTTGGCATAATTTACTTTTTATTGCCTTTCAATTTTTCGATCTCTTTTAAACCTCATTGGACCCCGAATAATTTTCAATTCCTAACTTTTTAGGTCCATTTAAACGGTGTCTTAATCGCAAAGCATAAATGAGTACCTTCCGTCGCCCTTCCCCTTTTTCAAAATAAATCGCACAAACTCACAAATGGTTAAAATTATGCACTACTTTTTGTCAAGTTTTATTGCATTTGGTTTGTTGTATAGAAAAAATTGAGATGGAAGCACTCAACCAACATGTGATAGACAAGCACAAAAGTCAAACAAATCCGTGCATATGTGCAATAAAGGACAAATGAGTCAAACATGTAGGTAGCAACACTATATCATTTGAAAGACTCCAAACTTTGTAAAGAACAGGAATGACACAATATATTGTCTCAAAACACTATCAAATAGTCACATGGATAAGGCATGAAGTTGTGACTCGGTCATCCTAAGTGTTGATTCATATATGGTGCAAACAAAATACAAAACTCTTATTGGATTTTTCAAAAATTTTCTAAAAAGGAAAATATTTTTGTATTTTTTAAACACAGTTCAAAAACAACATAGCAGTACCACATAAAGTATTAATATATAACAGAGGGCTGCAAACAGCTAAATCCATAAAACCACACAGATCGTTCAAACGAGAATCAATGTCGCTCGAACGAGAGTGCATGTCGTTAGAACGACAACTTCACGTGATAGCTGATGTCACTTGAACGAATACTCATCTCGCTCGAACGAGAAACACAATTTTCACATGATTTTCAGAATGACATGCAGTTTTGTCCAGTGAAAATGTTTTGTGAAAATATTTCCTATAATGGGCAAACATATCTAAAACAGTGCTAAAACAGTACTAAAAATAAAAAAATAAAAAAAGCTAGCAAAGTATAAAACAAATGGTACATACTAGCAATAGGCAAAAGATAACATCATGTAAATCACCCTATGCTAGCAAACATGTCTAGACCTCATCCAGTAGGTGCGATGGAGTTTTCCAAAGACGGTGACATCTTTTGAAACAACTCCACCAAATCATGAGAAATCTTGACAAAAAACTTTACCTGCTTTCGAATATGTGCAGACTCTCTATCATTATGTCAAGAAATGTATCATGGGTGGGTGCTTGTGTGCGAACATGTGTAGGAGCAAAGCGTGACACATAACTGTAATACCCCGTACTTTTGGCTATATTTATTTTTGGGATTAATTAGTTAAATGCGTAATAATTGGAAATTAAACCGAGTTATAAATACTAACAAGATGCGAATTGGTATTTGATTATGTGCATACATGTCTTATATGAATATTGGATTATGAAAAATTTGTCGTGAGATTGATATACGGCATTTTAGAAATTTTGTTGAGACGCGTGTGACCGCCGCGTCATGGTATGTTATTTTAATTATAAAAGTGATTTTTATTTCTATTATCCATATGGTCGTTTTGAGTGCGCCAACGCATCCGGAAGGGTCGAGATAGTCAGAAAACACTAGCCGGGGGTGTAGTTTGGATTCCGGGGTATTTTTAGGCCATACCGGCATCATAAAGGGTATTTTGGTAATTTTACATTTTGAGGAATTAAAAGTGACGAAAATTGGGAGTTTTAATCTGATTGGGAATTGACCCACTAAACCCACTAACCAACCCATATTAACCCATTAAGCTACGGAGGCTATCATTAGGTTTACAACTTTCCCAAAGAAAACCCTAGCCACCTTAAGCCACCATTGGAGAAGAAGCTTGGAGAAGAGAAGAAATTCTGCAGAAATCTTCATCAAACCATCATCCAAACTCAGAGACAATCAAGTCAAGTGTTTTAATTACATTTAAATTCAGAGAATGTTCCATCCATGTTAGAAAATTGAAGAATATCAATTGTTCTGGAAAGATAATGAAAACCCATGTATTTTGAAGCTTAGAACTTGAAATCTTGAGGAGAATTGCATGTAGAATGATAGGTAGATGATTATTCCCATAATAATTGTGATTGGAAGAAATTAAAACGAATTTATATTGGGTTAATTCATGATTCAAAAAGTTAGGGTTCATGTTCTTGATAATTTGGGAAAAAGTGTAGAGATTTGTAAATTTGGTTGATGTTAGGATGAATTAATCCTTCAAAACGTGTTAGGATGTGATTATAATATGTTTAGGATTGTTTAGAGACCTTAAAACTATTGTTGGGACTTAGTTTAGAAGAGATTTGAGGAGTAAGAATGGTGAAAAAATGAGATTAGATAAATCTGGGACGAATCTGGTAGGTCGTTAGAAGCCCCTGCCCAGGTCGTTCGAACGAACTCGTTCGAACGAGCTTCTAACGAATTGACCAGTCGTTCTAACGAAAGGGAGCCTCGTTCGATAACTTCGTTGGACCGAGATCTCGTTAGAAGGGACAGTTCGTTCGAACGAACTGGATCTCGTTAGAACAGCCTCATTCGAACGAGACTTCTAACGAGTTGACTGAGGAATCTCGTTCGAACAGTCTCGTTCGAATGAGACTTCTAACGAGTTGACAATTTGGGCCTTTTTGGACTGTTTTGATTTTTGGAGTCCCGTAAACTTGTTCGAGGATATAGATAACATTCCGATGATGATGTAATGATAGAATTGAGACTTTTGGGTATTTATGAGAAGGAAATTATATACGAGAGTTATATTAAATGGATGGTTTGGGTTGAGACGTGAGTGTCTACTACGACGAGAGAATTAATTATGGTGCGTATGATTATAAACCGGAATAGTATAAATTGTGATAATTATAAGTTAGTACGAGAAAGCGATATGTACTATGATTAAACTACGAGATTACTAAGATGTATGTTTACTTAGTATTGGTATATGAATTGTGTGTATGACGTACCTACCATACTTGCTATCACGGGAGGTTTGCGTTCGCTTAGGGCCCTCTAATCCTTATGTTGCCCGGATTTAGACTGGTTACCTTGATGAACATAGGTCATAGAAAGACTTATTGGGATATTAATAAGTCCGCTGATCGTAGGAGCGTAGGTATGTGCGTGACCTATGTGATGTGACTGTGTTCGCCTCCATTATTTGTGATGTTGTTATCTGTGAACTATTCCTGAGAGATTCAGAAAATGTAATCCTTATGTACGTGATGTACCGGGATGGATAGCAGAGTATGTGTGCACCGCAGCTTAGTTCTCGGGGTGCTTATATTGTATATTTATGATGTGAATAATATACACTTAATTAATGGGAACCTTCATGTTAATGTTGTGAATATAATTATGGTATTGCTTCGAGTAATATAACGAGTTAACTGATAGTGATATATATTGCATATTGAGCATCTGAGTTTACGTTAAACCCCTACTTAATTACGAGCGTTATAATGTTAATAGAACCGAGTAATATGGGTAGGACCTATGATAGTCTAGCTAGAGATGATGTCACTTAGCTAGTGGTTTGTGTCGTTGTAGATGGGTACTTACGTTAGGAGTGCACAGTTAGACGAGAGGTGAGAATATCATGTGAGTGTACGTCCTAACATGTACTTTGCATTTAATGTTTTAAATGTTTTGAAAGCACTTGCAGGTTTTTAAAATATAACTCCACATTCGGGCTCTGACCCGTTTGCTTTTCAAATCTATTTTTCTTTGTAAAACCATTTTAGGTGCCCAGCCACAAGGACACCATGCATAGGATATTCATTCAGGTGACGAGATGTAGCTGTTTGTGGAATCTACAGGGATTTTCTTGTAGACGCCTCTATCACTTGGATTCCAGATTCATTATCTATCAGTTGTAGGGCATGTTGCCCATTTCTATTAGAGTTACATTTCCATTACAGTTTTCAGACTTTGGCATGTATTGATTTAGTATTCAGTTTACTTATCAGTTGTGGGATTTGTAGTGAGGAGTTTTTCCTCTATACTTTATTTACGTTTTGTGATGGTTATTCTATTTACTTCATTATGGTGAATGGTGTTATTATTCCTTATTACACTTGTTGCATGTTAATCAGACTTTAATTAAAATTTGGCACTTACTTTTTAAATACTAGGTGGTTAGTAATCATTAAAATGTTTTCGACAGTGATGCTATTATCTAGACCAACTTGGCATTTTGAATTAATTTAATAAAGGAGTAGCTACCCGGTATTTAATTAGTCGGGGTGTCACAGGTGGTATCAGAGCATCAGGTTCTAGTGTCCTTTAGGATCTGACGGCTTATTATATTTCCGCTAAGTTTCTTTGATATAGAGCCCTATATTTTAGGACTGTTGTACTATTTTTGTGTATGCTTCGTTCTTCAGCTATTTTAAGGTTATAAACAGCGAACTTATAAACTTTGTTCTTATTTCAGATGCCTCCATGACGTGCACTATGAGTTCCCAGGGATGCAACGCCCGAACCCCAGCCCGCTCCAGTTCAGGGCATGATGAACGCCGCTGAGGTTGCAGCTATAGTAGCCCAAGCGGTAAATGCCGCCATTGCCGTTGTTCAGCAGGCACCACCTCAGGCGCCGGTTACCGCGCCAGTACAGGCTAATGCATTCCCGTCTGCTTGGGAACGTGTACGTGACGCTTTTCAGAAAGCGCATCCCCCAGAGTTTGCAGGTAGCTCCGATGTGGTAGTCTCGAGCCAGTGGAGGAAGGATATGCAGAGGCACTTAAGGATGTATGAGTGCACGGATGTTCAGAAGCAGGTGATAGCTACTTTTAAGCTAGTTGGATCTGCGCTACAGTGGTGGGAGTCTATTACCACCATGGAGGAGAGGGATACTCTCACGATTCAGGAGTTCTGGGTACGGTTCGACCGCAAGTACTTTCCATCAGTTGTTCATACGGAAATGAGGAGGAGATTGATGAGTCTGAAGCAGGAAGGTAAGACTGTGGCCGAGTATGAGGCCGAGTTCACAAATCTGTTGAATATCGTTCCAGATGAGATACCAATAGAGAAGAAGAAAATTGAGAAGTTCACGGACGGTTTGACTTGGAGGATCCGTCAGCATCTGCTAGGGAACCTATCGTTGGCCACCTATTCTGATATGGTTAACGCTGCATTGTTACACTTCCAGGACCACCATTTTCATATGGCCGAGGGTAAGAGGTCGGGGGAGTCTAGCCATCAGGGCAGGACTGGAGGACATGGTGCCAGCGGGGCACAATCTGGTCAAGGGCAGAGACATAATGAGCAGGGCTCCCAGCAGGGGGATAATAAGAGGTTCCGGTCAGGGAACTACAGACAGGGACAAGGAGGTTTCCGTCAGGGCCATCAGGGTCTAAACGGCCATCAGGGCCAACAGGGGCAGAATGGGCAGCAGTTTCACCAGGGCCAGCAGGGCCAAGGGAGGAACGGTAATGGCCACCAGGGCAGGGGACAGCAGGGATAGAGAGGAGGGAACTTCCCAGGGAAGTGCTTTGTTTGTGGCAAGATTGGCCATAAGCGACAGGATTGTCCTGATAGGGGAAGGGCCCCACAGCAGCAGCAGCAGGGTTCTCGCCAGGAGCCACAGAGGCCTATGTTTGCCACCGCTCTTCCCGTACCGCCACAAATGGAAGCATTGCCACCCATTCCAGCAGTCCCAGCTCAGCAGGGGCAGCTACAGTATGGACGTGTCTACAACGTCCACCAGACTGCAGTTCCACACGAACCGCCCGCGATTGAGGGTACGTTTCCTATCCATGGCACTATGGGTCGGGTGCTATTTGATACGGGTGCTACATATTGTTTTATAGCTACACACTTCGCGAAGGCTTTAGGATTGTTAGCTACGGCAGAGAGCACAGTGACGTGTGTCGACTCACCATTGGGAAGTGGGTCACTTATTTTCTTTATATGCCGGGGAGTGGGGGTAGAGATTGGTGGTTTGGTATTACCTACAGACATGTTAGTATTAGATATGCATGTTCACGATGTGATTATTGGGATGGATTGGCTCGTAACTTATAGGGCCATGATTGATTGCTTTAGCGGGAGCATTGTTTTTGCCATTCCGGGGCAAGAGATGTTTGTAGTGGCGATGCCTCACCCAGAGGGAGGATCGACCGCATTTGTATTACATTGAGGAGGATACCTCTAAGGAGGTAGTGATTCCTTTAGATTCTATCCCAGTAGTCAGGGAGTATTCGGATGTGTTTCAGGAGATACCTGGCTTACCCCCCAGTCGAGAGATAGACTTTGTTATAGATTTGCTACCGGGTACGAGACCTATAGCACGCGCACCGTACCGTATGGCTCCAGCTGAGATGAGGGAGTTACGGGATCAGATAGAGCAGCTGTTAGGTCAGGGCTTTATCCGCAGGAGTTCCTCACCTTGGGGCGCTCCAGTTTTGTTTGTAAAGAAGAGGGACGATTCACTGAGATTGTGTGTGGACTACCGAGAATTGAATAAGGTCACGATACGGAATAAGTATCCGTTGCCTCGAATCGATGACTTATTCGACCAGTTGAGAGGAGCTTCTTTCTTCTCGAAGATTGATGTGAGATCAGGGTACCATCAATTACGTATCAGGGAGGAGGATGTCTCGAAGACTGCGTTCTTGTCGAGATATGGTTCTTACGAGTTTTGGGTTATGCCTTTCGATTTGACCAACGCTCCAGCAGTGTTTATGGACTTGATGAACAGAGTGTTCAGGGATTTCCTAGACCAGTTTGTCATTGTCTTCATTGATGATATTCTGGTTTACTCCCAGACAGAGGAGGAGCACGCCGAGCATTTGAGGTAGGTTTTGCAGACACTTCGTCAGAACGAGTTGTATACAAAATATGAGAAGTGCGGGTTTTGGCTGAAGGAAGTCCAGTTTTTGGGACATATCATTTCCGACCGGGGAATATCTATTGATCCGGGGAAAGTAGCAGTGGTGAGGGAGTGGGGACAGCCCACGACACCGACTGAGATTCGTAGTTTCTTGGGTCTAGCAGGATACTACAGGAGGTTTATTCGGAGTTTCTCGGAGATAGCAGGTCCTTTGACACATCTAACTCGTAAGGGTGTGCCCTACATCTGGAGTGATGCCTGTCAGTTGGCATTCGATGAATTAAAGGACAAATTGACCTCAGCACCTGTGTTAGCATTGCCGAGACCGGGAGTTGAGTATTTGGTTTACACCGATGCATCTTTGCAAGGGCTTGGAGGTGTATTGCAGCAGGAGAGACAGGCCATAGCTTATGCTTCCCGTAAGCTTAAGCCTCATGAGAAGAATTACCCCACGCATGATTTGGAGTTGACGGCAGTGGTATTTGCCCTACGGATTTGGAGGCACTATCTTTTGGGGGAGAAGTTTGAATTGTTCACGGACCACAAGTCCCTACAGTACCTGTTCACGCAGAAGGAGTTGAATATGCGGCAGCGTAGGTGGCTTGAGTTTGTGAAGGACTACCAGTTCGATATCCAGTATCACCCGGGTAAGGCTAATGTGGTAGCAGACGCATTGAGCCGTAGGCCAGTAGATGAGGTGGCAGAGGTGTGGAAGGCTAAGTGGAAGGAATTGGGACACCAGGATGCAGTGGCCCGATCTTTCCTGTCTGTGATGACCGTTACACCGCAGATTGTCACGAAGGTAGTACGGGCACAGGCCAATGACTCGTTCTGTCAGGAGCAGATAGTTCGATTACAAGCAGAGGGAGCCGAGTCCTATACCGTTAGCTCAGACGGGGGATTACGCTTCAATGGGAGATTGGTAGTTCCGGAAGGGGATGAATTGCAACACGATGTGATGGCAGAGTCGCACGGCTCACAGTTCGCGGTACATCCCGGAGGGGACAAAATGTACCAAGACATGAGACGACAGTATTGGTGGAGAGGTATGAAGAGAGATATCGCTGAGTTTGTTTCGAAATGCGCCACTTGTCAGCTTGTAAAAGTGGATCATCAGAGACCGGCAGGATTGCTACAGCCATTGGAGGTCCCGGTGTGGATGTGGGAGAGCATATCCATGGACTTTATTACGGGGTTGCCTACATCGCAAAGGGGTCACGACTCCGTTTGGGTAATTGTGGACAGGTTGTCCAAGGTCGCTCACTTTTTACCCGTAAGGACTTACTACACTACGGGACAGTATGCCCAGCTCTTCATTTCAGAGATTGTGAGACTTCACGGTGTGCCCCTAAATATCGTGTCTGATAGAGACAAGATATTTGTATCGAGGTTTTGGGAGAGTTTCCAGGAGGCCATGGGCACGGAATTACGGTTGAGTACGGCTTATCATCCGCAGACTGATGGGCAGACTGAGAGCACAAATCAGATGTTGGAAGACATGCTACGCATGTGCATTATTGACTTTGGTGGTGGATGGGAGCAGTACCTTCCACTGGTGGAGTTTTCTTACAACAACTCCTATCAGTTCACTATTGGCATGGCTTCGTTTGAGGCATTGTACGGTAGGACTTGTCGTTCCCCAACATGTTGGTTAGAGGTGGGGGACAACAAACTGCTTGGGCCGGAAGTGATTCAGGATACTTCGGCGAGGATTGAGTTGATTCGGAGTCGCATTCGGGTAGCTCAAGACAGGCAGAAGAGTTATGCTGATGCGAAGAGATTTTTCAGGGAGTTTCAAGTAGGGGACCAGGTTTTGCTCAGGGTATCTCCTATGAAGGGGATTATGCGTTTCAGGAAGAAGGGGAAGTTGTCACCAAGGTATGTGGGGCCGTTTCCTATTATTGAGCGGATCGAACCGGTTGTGTATAGACTTGGACTACCGGAGCATTTGCATCGGATTCACGATGTGTTCCATATTTTATCGCTGAGGAAATATCTTAGAGATAATCTGGCTCATTCTCACATTGTTGTGGATGACATCGATCTCCAGCCGGATAGCTCCTACGAGGAGGGGCCGATTGCTATTTTGGACCGAAGCGAGAGGAAACTGCGGTCAAAGATAGTTCTGTTAGTGCGTGTTCAGTGGCAACATCACAATGTCGAGGAATCCACATGGGAGCGTGAGGATGAGATACGCGAACGTTATCCAGAGTTATTTTTAGCAGGTACTTTCAAGTTTCGAATTTCGGGACGAAATTCAGTTATTAGGGGGGGAGTATGTAATACCCCGTACTTTTGGCTATATTTATTTTTGGGATTAATTAGTTAAATGCGTAATAATTGGAAATTAATCCGAGTTATAAATACTAACGAGATGCGAGTTGGTATTTGATTATGTGCATACATGTCTTATATGAATATTGGATTATGAAAAATTTGTCGTGAGATTGATATACGGTATTTTAGAAATTTTGTTGAGACGCGTGTGACCGCCGCGTCATGGTATGTTATTTTAATTATAAAAGTGATTTTTATTTCTATTATCCATATGGTCGTTTTGAGTGCGCCAACGCGTCCGGAAGGGTCGAGATAGTCAGAAAACACTAGCCGGGGGTGTAGTTTGGATTCCGGGGTATTTTTAGGCCATACCGGCATCATAAAGGGTATTTTGGTAATTTTACATTTTGAGAAATTAAAAGTAACGAAAATTAGGAGTTTTAATCTGATTGGGAATTGACCCACTAAACCCACTAACCAACCCATATTAACCCATTAAGCTACGGAGGCTATCATTAGGTTTACAACTTTCCCAAAGAAAACCCTAGCCACCTTAAGCCACCATTGGAGAAGAAGCTTGGAGAAGAGAAGAAATTCTGCAGAAATCTTCATCAAACCATCATCCAAACTCAGAGACAATCAAGGCAAGTGTTTTAATTATATTTAAATTTGGATAATGTTCCTTCCATGTTAGAAAATTGAAGAATATCAATTGTTCTGGAAAGATAATGAAAACCCATGTATTTTGAAGCTTAGAACTTGAAATCTTGAGGAGAATTGCATGTAGAATGATAGGTAGATGATTATTCCCATAATAATTGTGATTGGAAGAAATTAAAACGAATTTATATTGGGTTAATTCATGATTCAAAAAGTTAGGGTTCATGTTCTTGATAATTGGGGAAAAGTGTAGAGATTTGTAAATTTGGTTGATGTTAGGATGAATTAATCCTTCAAAACGTGTTAGGATGTGATTATAATATGTTTAGGATTGTTTAGAGACCTTAAAACTATTGTTGGGACTTAGTTTAGAAGAGATTTGAGGAGTAAGAATGGTGAAAAAACGAGATTAGATAAATCTGGGATGAATCTGGTAGGTCGTTAGAAGCCCCTGCCCAGGTCGTTCGAACGAACTCGTTCGAACGAGCTTCTACCGAATTGACCAGTCGTTCTAACGAAAGGGAGCCTCGTTCGATAACTTCGTTCGAACGAGATCTCATTAGAAGGGACAGTTCGTTCGAACGAACTGGATCTCGTTCAAACAGCCTCGTTCGAACGAGACTTCTAACGAGTTGACAGAGGAATCTCGTTCGAACAGTCTCGTTCGAACAAGACTTCTAACGAGTTGACAGTTTGGGCCTTTTTGGACTGTTTTGATTTTTGGAGTCCCGTAAACTTGTTCGAGGATATAGATAACATTCCGATGATGATGTAATGATAGAATTGGGACTTTTGGGTATTTATGAGAAGTAAATTATATACGAGAGTTATATTAAATGGACGGTTTGGGTTGAGACGTGAGTGTCTACTACGACGAGAGAATAAATTACGGTGCGTATGATTATAAATCGGAAGAGTATAAATTGTGATAATTATAAGTTAGTACGAGAAAGCGATATGTACTATGATTAAACTACGAGATTACTAAGATGTATGTTTACTTAGTATTGGTATATGAATTGTGTGTATGACGTACCTACCATACTTGCTATCACGGGAGGTTTGCGTTCTCTTAGGGCCCTCTAATCCTTGTGTTGCCCGGATTTAGACTGGTTACCTTGATGAACATAGGTCATAGAAAGACTTATTGGGATATTAATAAGTCCGCTGATCGTAGGAGCGTAGGTATATGCGTGACCTATGTGATGTGACTGTGTTTGCCTCCATTATTTGTGATGTTGTTATCTGTGAACTATTCCTGAGAGATTCGGAATATGTAATCCTTATGTACGTGATGTACCAGGATGGATAGCAGAGTATGTGTGCACCGCAGCTTAGTTCTCGGGGTGCTTATATTGTATATTTATGATGTGAATAATATACACTTAATTAATGGGAACCTTCATGTTAATGTTGTGAATATAATTACGGTATTTCTTCGAGTAATATAACAAGTTAACTGATAGTGATATATATTGCATATTGAGCATATGAGTTTACGTTAAACCCCTACTTAATTACGAGCGTTATAATGTTAATAGAACCGAGTAATATGGGTAGGACCTATGATAGTCTAGCTAGAGATGATGTCACTTAGCTAGTGGTTTGTGTCGTTGTAGATGGGTACTTACGTCAGTTAGACGAGAGGTGAGAATAACATGTGAGTGTACGTCCTAACATGTACTTTGCATTTAATGTTTTAAATGTTTTTAAAGCACTTGCAGGTTTTTAAAATATAACTCCACATTCGGGCTCTGACCCGTTTGCTTTTCAAATCTATTTTTCTTTGTAAAACCATTTTAGGTGCCCAGCCATAAGGACACCATGCATAGGATATTCATTCAGGTGACGAGCTGTAGATGTTTGTGGAAGCTACAGGGATTTGCTTGTAGACGCCTCTATCACTTGGATTCCAGATTCATTATCTATCAGTTGTAGGGCATGTTGCCCATTTCTATTAGAGTTACATTTCCATTACAGTTTTCAGACTTTGGCATGTATTGATTTAGTATTCAGTTTACTTATCAGTTGTGGGATTTGTAGTGAGGAGTTTTTCCTCCAGACTTTATTTACGTTTTGTGATGGTTATTCTATTTACTTCATTATGGTGAATGGTGTTATTATTCCTTATTACACTTGTTGCATGTTAATCAGACTTTAATTAAAATTTGGCACTTACTTTTTAAATACTAGGTGGTTAGTAATCATTAAAATGTTTTCGACAGTGATGCTATTATCTGGACCAACTTGTCATTTTGAATTAATTTAATAAAGGAGTAGCTACCCGGTATTTTATTAGTCGGGGTGTCACAATAACCCAACTTAAAGCAAAACTCACTAAGGTGTCCTCCCTTTTTGCAATGGGAGCAAACATAAACCAGCCTAGGTACACCTTTCTCAAAAACACTAGGACGTTCTCTCCTAATAGGTACGGGGTGCTTAGGTGGGTTGGATTGAGTTACTAAAGTGGGAACCAGCTCGGGTGCAATAATAGAAGTGAATACACCGTCATGACCTTTTCCTAAATTGTCACCACAACCCAAAACAGGATTGAGAACCATCTTTTCAACTTTCTTAGATGCGTTCTCTAAAGGGACTTTGACCTCCCGGGCAGGCTCGAGATCACTCTCAAGTTGGGATACATGTGTCATGAGACTAGACACCGTGTTGGTCAAATCATACTTTTCCCACCTTAAACCCGATGACCTAAATGTATACATACGTGCATATATAACTAGTAGACGGTAAGACTAAAAGTATAAAAACATATGTATAATGTTTGTATCCAATTATTCTTTTTCTATCGCTATATAGAATGTTTCTCATCAAATTTTTGCATAAAGGTTGAAGGGAAGTGCCAATGTGGCTAATAAAAACACAAAAATAATGTAACATACTAACACAATTTAATCAATATAACCAAAACAATAAATGGTGTGTTGTCATCATATCATCACACATGATCATCAAATAGGCCTAAAATCAACATCACCAACAAAGAATGGTGTGTGCATTGGTAAAGGCAGAGGTTTATTGTTGTTGGCTTAGTAAAGGCAGACGTTAAAGCCTTAGTAATTAATTGTTGTTGGCTGCCCAAGGTTGAAAAAGCCTTAGTAAAGGCAGAGGTTGGACCTAACTTTTGGGCAACGGATACCCCTTGTACCAAGGTTTCGATTGAGCTGTTGTCGATTGGGTTGAGGGGTAGAATTTACACACTTTTGCACTTGTGTCTATTCCCCCAATAGTGGCATCAGTTAATTGATCTATCACACTTATTAATTTGTTGTTGAGATTTGTAGATATCGCGGTATTAAACATTGTTGCAGGTGTCGGGCATTGAAATTAACTCTTGAGTGTGAATTCCAGTAATTCCTTCGATTCCACGAATTAGTGGGTTGAGATGTGGTTTTGATGCTACGCACAGGTTGGAAAGAGGTTGAGGTATTAGTTGTAGTTTATGGTAGTATTTTTAAGTCAATCTATACTTTGGAGGCAGCGAAGTTTCGCGGGCCGTGAATATTAAATATGTAAAGTTGTAATGTGCAGTGTGTACTTAAAGATAAATTATGGATGTGACTTTTGTACTTAGTATTAATAATTTAGTTATGTTGGTCATGGACTTTTGTATTTTGTAACACATTGATACATTCCTACTTCTTTTTTGGATCTAAATTCTTTTATTTTTCAAACTCAGAGCATACCTTTTATAGTGGTGTGTGTTCTCTATGTGCAAAACTCATAAGAACATGTTTGAGGAGTTTTTGAGCTCCAATCACTACTCTCGAGATTAAACTAAATAAATGACCTATATCCAATTATTTTTATGCATTTTCTTTCTTCATTTGCCCCATTCTTGATAGTATTACTCTTTTATTTGGTTTTCTATAAGGATAATGTGTTCATTATTTTCTAAGTGAATGAAGAAAAATTAGAATGTTGTTTGTGGTGTTTACACTTAGTTACACAGTATGTGAAAGAGAGGTAAGCAACATCAAAGAAATAGGTAAATAGACTTAAATGGTGGGGAAGAATCTAATCACAGACGTGTTGAAACCGATAGAGAACTAGGGGATATCACCTGAGAAGGAAGTGAGGAAGATAAGAGATTATCCATTTAACAAGAAGATTTATTCTCTGTATGGAAGGGTCTCGATTGAGGAGCCCGATAGTGAGGAGAAAATGGGGGGATCTGGTTCTACTACTGACAGTGCTGAATTTGTGAATGAAGTCATGACCAATCTAACTGCCTATAGATAATTGATCAGCGGGGGGATAAAACAAGGCTTGAAACCTTTAGTAGATTTTTTGAAGTGTATTGATATCTACAATAGACCAATTAATTACCCAATTACGACTGATAAAGATGGTAAAGCTTATGATTTTTATATAGAACTGTTGATGGTCTAAAGGGATTTTTTCTGTTATTTTCTTCAAGTGAGTGTGTTTGTGGAAGTTTAACCCATTAGTATGACTCTATCACCATCTTTCATTCTTATAATCATTATTCTGACTTTAGTTCAAAATAATGCACAAACCAAAACCCATTAGTATTCTTCCCCAAATTGGCAGCCAATTCAAGACACAAAGAAATTTTCTTATCAAACCATTTACAACTGATGGAAACTCTAAAATCTCAATGCATTCGTCCATCGGCCAACTTTTTAATCCTGAAATTTTCCTTTCTTTCATGTTGACGCACCATGAAATGTTCGATAAGTAACCATCGGGAGTTTTTACATCCCGCAACACTTCCAAAAAAATGGCCTACTCCTTGTTACTCATCGTGAACTCTGTTGGGGGAATGTACTCTAAATTTGACCCCCATGGTTGAGGATGTAACTCAGATATAATATTCAAATTTTTGAGGTCTTTTCGAGACTTTAAATTGACCTTTGTCTTACCTTTAGTACCCAACAGTGTAAATAGGACATTATCACACACGTTCTTCTCAATATGCATGGCATCAAGATTGTGGCGAGTAAGATTATCCTTCCAATACGACAAATAAAAAAAATACTTTTCTTCTTCCAACCCATTCTAGCTTTCAGCACTTTGTTTTTTTTTCTTTTCTAGCGCCTCTCTTTCCCTCCTTCTTAAGACATCTTCCATCTTATATTCAGTTTCAATGTCAAGATTATTCAACTATTGCAACACTTGCAATCCCGAAAGTTTTAATGGGTCCGGTTGTAATTCTACCCTCCCATTAAATGGTGTCTTCTGCCGAGGAAACCTATGGCGGGGGTCTAAGAATCGATGATTACCCCAATAATAGAACTTCTTACCATACTTTAATAGTATTGCCTAATGGTCTTCAATACAATAAGGACAAGGAAATGTACCTTTTGTGCTCCATCCTGATAACATGGCATATGCGGGGAAAACATTAATAGTCCACATTAAATATGCATGCAATTGAAAGAACTCCTTACTAGATGCATCGTAAGTGCGTACACCATCGTTCCATAGCTCAATCAACTGATCAATCAATGGTTGTAAAAATACATCGATCTTATCTCCGGGTCCATTTGGTCCATCTATAAGTATAGAAGAAATCAAATTAGGTTGCTTCATGCACAACCACAGACCTAAATTGTAAATAATGAGGATAACATGCCATGTAGTGTGCTTAATGCTTATATTACCAAACGGATTAAATCCATCAGAAGCTAACCCAAGTCTAACATTGCGACTGTCTCTCGCAAAAGATGGGTTTTTTTCATCAAATGTTTTCCAGGAACGAGAGTCTGCTGGATGCCTCAAGACAGCATCGTCAATCCGTTCCTCAGCATGACATTTCATTAGAGGTGCTGAATGGGATGACCAAAACAATTCCTGCAATCTAGGTTTTAAAGGGAAATACCTTACTTTCTTTAAGGCTACCTTCGATCCTTGAACACCCACACTTGAATCATCATTTTTATATCGAGAAGATCCGCATATTTCACACTTTTCATGATTCTCAACTTGATTTTGAAACAGCATACAGTTGTTTGGGGACGCATCCCACTTCTCGTTCTTGAATCCCAAGTCCTTCCTTAGCTCGTTGGCTTGGTAGTAAGACTTCGGAATTCTAGCACTCGAAAATACCCTCCCCATTAAACCCAACAACTTAGTGAAAGAACTATTTGGCCATCCATTAAGTTGCTTCATGTGCAAGAGTTCAACAACAAATGACAATTTCGTAACCCCCTCTGGATAATTTTCATACAAATCGCACTGCACCTCTTTCAAAAGTCTAGAATAGTCTGGAACATTTTCATCTGATTCGAAGACTTCTTTGGTTCTACATTCCTCATCATTACTCATATTGTCATATGTGTGAGGAATACCCCTTCCCACTTGAACCATTGTAACCATGTCATCTCGAGCATTCAATTCAATGGGTATATCATCAACTAGCATATCATCCCATAAAGAATTCATATTGCTTCCTACCCCACCAAAAGTCTCTCCATGGAAAACCCAAATCTTATAGGTCTTGTCAAAACATACATCTCAAGGTGATATCTGACCATTTATTGAGTTTGGTATACTCGATTTTCACATCTCTTACACGGGCAATAGATTTATGTGGTCCCAATGTTCTTGTTTTCGTATGCATAGTTAAGAAATCCTTCAATCTCGTTAATGTATTATTTTGAACACCGACTACGTAAATTAATCCAACTCTTATCCATGACACCTAAAAATGAAAAAACAAATGATTCCAAAAAATTTAATCCATAAAATCAAAAAATTCAATAGCAAACTAATTCGAATAATGATAATAATAAAACCCAACAATTCAACGCATCAATTTTAATATCTTCATCATTAAAAAGTCACAATCAACATAAAAAGTAAAGAAAGGAAATAATGTTACGCAATTAAAAATTCACACAATCAACATTTTAGTACTAGTGCACCAAATCTTAAGAAATGACAGCATTCAATGCAATTAAAAAGTCACACAATCAACATTTTAGCATGTACATCATTAAACATTTATACGTAAAAAAATCGACCAACATACCCATTTTCATCCCCACTCGAATCACGACGTTCACCTTCTCCTTTGTATGGCACGTACACTTCATCGTCAACAAATTTTTTATTACTCTTTGATTTACTTTTCTTACTTTTAGCGCGGTCCCTCATTGCCGAATACAATTTATGGACTGCCAATTCTATCAATTTTTTTCTATTTTCTTCAACCTATGCCTCTTGTACTCCTTAAATGTTGTAAACATTTTCTGATAAAAGATATGTAATTAGATAATAAATGAGGTAGAGAGAGAATGAAAAATTAAGTTTTCTTTTTAGATTCTTTAAAGATTGTGATATTACTTTTTTGCGTGTACTAATTTTTTTGTAAACTATAATTTTAATGAATACCACCTCATATGTTGGAGCTTATGTCCCAATACTTAGGGTCCGTTTGATTGGCGTTGAATTTTTTTCAATGGAAAATACTAATTTTTTACTTTTGAGGTGCTTGATTTCATATGAATTCAATTAGAACAATACTTATAAATGTAAAAAGTGTTATATTTTTTTTATCAATTTCAAGAAAAATAATTCTCACACACTTCCTAAAGAACTATTTTCCATGTAAAACTTCAAAAGTAAGACCAAATCCCTCTTATCTTTTCCACACATTTTCTTGCCTATATTAAAAATGAATCATTTCTCAACCATTTTCCAATTTGTAATCAAACACAACCTTAGTAATTTTTATGTTAAAGATTTAGCATTTGATATGGTACTAGATGTAATAAAAAAAATAGGGCTTGGAGGTTATTAGTCCCATTTTTTAAAAGAAATTATCTAGCGATCTCATGAGATTTTCATTTTGTTATTAGTCCTATGTAAAGATACGTGGCTTCACTCCATTAAATTAGGGCATAAAAAATCAACAGCACAACCCACTAACTAATGTAGTTGTTAACAGTTATGGGATTTTTTATTAAAGAAAAAAAATAAAGGATGGGCTCCAAAAAGACATTGTCGAAACATGACTAATGCCAAAATACCTAAAAAAATATATGGTATTGGATAACATTGGTGATTTTTCAACGGTGATGCATTTGGAATTAATTTGGGCCATCAAATATATCACAAAATAAAATCATAATCGAATAGTAAATCAAATTAATAGCATGAACTACTTCCAAATGCCATGAATTAATTAACACAAACAAACATATCAATAATTCCAACTAAAATTCACACAAATATTTTCGTAAATTAGTCTTAAAAATATACTACAACAACCAATTGACAATCCAGGTTTTCAATTGGCTCACCCTCAACCTCCTATCACCACTACAAATCAACAAAAATAATAATGGAATTGCACCCAACACGGATCTATATGTAACTCGAGTAGTAAAACAACGCATATAAAGCCATATACAGACGAAAAAAATACATATACTGATGAAAAAAACATATGTAACTCGAGTAGTAAACAAACTAGCAGCTTACCTAGGACAGTGGTGATAGCTTGTGATTAGGATGACGAGGCTAGGGCTTGATCGAGATGCACAGCCAGCGATGAACTGGGCTTACCTAGGGCCGGTGTGTGCTCGGGTGAAGAAGAGAGAACAACTAAGCGTGGCCTCGTGGGTGTTCGTTTTAGTGTCTTTTTCAGTGTCTTTTTCAGTGAGAAGGGGGAACCCAAATATTTTGTAGCTGTCTCATAAAGTATACTTTTTGAGACAGCTACTAATTTTCTGTCTTTTTAGCTACTACTTTATGAGACGGGGATTAAAAGTTGTCTTAAAAAGAATATTTTTTGAGACGGTTAATTTTATCCGTCTCAAAAGGTTAGTTTTAGAGACCAAATTTTTACCGTCTCAAAAGGTTCCGTAATAAAAAGAATTTTTTTTTATATTGGATCGTAAGTATCCCTCGGTACATAGGGGCAATTCCGAGTCCTAATCATGAGCTTGAGACTCGACAAGGAAAGACCGTATATGTGATACTAATTTAAATAGTTGTTCAAATTCCAATCACAAACTTATTTAATTAGAGTCAATTTATTAAATAAATCAAATCAACCCTTAAACTTAAATAGCAAAATGCGTGCAGTGTCAAACCAATGTAAATTAAATATGCGACAAAAAGTTCAAGAAAAAATTTCGTCAGGGCATAACCTTTTTATTTCACTATAATTGTAAAACCCAACTTACACGGTTACAATGAAATACAGTTTGACACTCGAATACCCGCAAGCATAGGTCGATGTCTTCAGCAATAAGTCCACACTCAGCGAACCTACATGAAATGTCGTCCAGTCTTCAACCTAGGAACACCGCAACACTCCCTAATGTCTCGCAGTCACAAAACTCTGTCGAGGCTCACTCCACAATAGCATGAAACCCTCAGTTCTAGAGATCTCCCCACAAATTATGAACAATAACAAACTATGTTTTGGGTTCCACAAAACAACTCACACAAAAGCAATTGGGATTGTGAATTGTACAACAAAAGTTATGAAGCTTCAAATGGTTGGAGAATAGTATAAAAACGTATTCTGTGAAAAACAATTTTTCTCCACACAAAAATCGAGAAGTCTGATGTTACACCCCGCTTATTAATATAAGAGATGGCCAGCCCGTTACTCGAATAAATACAGGAATCATAAATCGTCAATTCTTAGCATCACTGTCGCATAAATAATAGTACGAGACAACCAACAAATATTTTTAAAAATGAATGTCTAATAATTTTGCAAGTTAGATAAAACAGTTTTGACAATTCATTTTATAACAGAAGGTGGATACAAGTAAAGACAGGTACAAGTTTAATAACCATTCTACAAAACATAACCGAATAATCTATCGGTTAACAGACAGTTACAAAAGGTTACACCACATAATATAGTTAATATGATTAACAACTAAGGCAACACGCCCGAATATACAGACGGATCATAGCTAGAGTATCAAACGAAAATGATGCATATACTACAAAAATCCTATAACATCCACAAAATGCTGTAGCTCTTTGACCCTAGAAAGGAAAGATCAAAGCGGATGTCCTTGCGGCAGAACACCTGAGCATATAAAAGAACCACACAAGGAAGACAAATATAAACGGGACGGGGCTCGGTTTGATATCATATACGTGTGAATAAAATGCATAACAGTTATGAATACTAACATCATAAAAATGTTAAGTTCGCTCTGCAATATAAAAATCATCCTCACCCCTCATCTAAAAGCACATCCTAACGTCATACTAGATCATTATAAGTTAAACTACCCATGCAATTAAGGGGAATTAGTCAAATTCTATTTAATATGTTTAACTTGCAAATTCATAAAAGATAACTTCACAAATTGATTTCTCATTTTGAGATCATATACCACAAAGTTTATTTATAAGTTCATTAACTCATTCATATGAAATGCCATAACCGTGAGATCAAATTTCAATCACAACATAATACTTCTAAGACCATCCTTCCGGGAGTCACCCCACTGGATGTTCCCCTAAATGCTATTATCTTCCAGGGCCTATAACCAAGAGCACCTGGGCACCTTAAATCGCGTCGCGTGGGAAACGACCATATACCTTCGATAGTGACTCATAACCATACTTGAAATTACCTCACTTTGAATAAAACAATATAACAATAAAACCACCGGTCCTATGGCCGAGGACTATATTCTCCCTATATCACAAGCTAGGGGATTTACCTCATTCGTGTACTGCCCTTATAATAGCATTTAGAGAGGTATGTACATGCATGTAATAAATTACAAGATATGCCAATTGCAATTATACTTTTCTTGTTCACGAAATCATATGTTTTTAACAATATAGCCTACAAAGTATAATTATCCTCATACTAGTCTCCAAAAGTGCGAAATGATAAGACCCAACTCTCCCATAGTCCTAAAATATATTTCTAGATGCAAAAGACACTAACTTCCATTAATTAATCCCCGACATAAGCCCGAACACTCCTTTTTTAACCTAGGGTATTAATCCCCCTTATATAAGACCCTAATACTCTTTATTACTTCCTATAAGAAGGTTCCTAATCCTCAAACCTAAAAAAAAGAGTAGAAAGAAAATCCTATGTTTAGGTTGAAAACAGGGCACCGATCGATCGCCCCTTACCCTCGATTGATCGTGGTTTTTGAATTTGCCTTGCGATTCAATCAGTAGGCTTTTCCCTTTAGGACCGATCGACCAGCATCTTGACTGCGATCGACTAGTCGCACCAGATAAATTGGCCAATCCCCCATTTTACCTACAATACCTAAATATCTAAACCTATTTTCTTCCACTTATCTCAACATCATCATCTAATAACTTCACCAAATCTTTCCTACACAACAACTAACTAATATATCCAACTCAAATGCTATATAAATCAAAATCTAAAGGTTTAAACACCAAAATCATCAAAACCCACAAATGGTTTAAGTCTCAAAAACACAACTATATATACAAATTATTAACACTCAATCATACATAGAAGAAAGTTAGAAACTTGCTTCAAGATTGTATCCTCGGATTATCTTCTCGTAGCAACGATTCCAAGCCCTAAAATAGCAAATCTGCTCTTTCTCCCAAGCTCTCCCTTCTCTCTAACTTTTTCTAGGTTTAAAAATAAAATGAGAGATAAACGTTCTTGCAAGACTAAAATACCCAAATACATTATGTGTAACATTTAAATGCTACTACACAATTAACATGACTCGTAACATCATAATTAAGTTATAACTAGTCTAAAGTAGCCCAAAAACACAATTGGTACTTACTTTAACCATCTCAACCATTTTCATACTAACCGTGACCTCTAAATTGGCATCCGGGATATCATTCATTAATTCATGTTCCAACATCATATTAACTCATTAATAATAATACGATTGGAATATATGATATAACCATACCTTAAAGCACAACGACTTAACATAACATAATATTACAATATTCACATGCGCTTAATAGTGAAAATATAAAACTCAGTAAATATTCTCTCTTAAATCACTTAAAGTAATATTTACTTAAACTTCCTTTATTTTTTATAATTAGTTCACAAGGAAATTTAATGTAAAAATGTTTACACATAAATAAGGGGTATTACATACTCCCCCCTTGCAAGGGAATTTTGCCCTCAAAATTTAGGCGTACCATATAAAAGAGGTGTGGGTACTTATCTCGAATGTCATCCTCTCATTCCCAAGTCGATTCCTCGACATTGCTGTGTCCCCAATGGACTCGGACCAAGGGCACCACTTTCGATCTTAGTCTATGATCTCCGCGGTCTAAAATAGTAACCAATTGTTCCTCATATGAAATATTGGCTTGTAACTTTATTTCATCCAAATTAATGTGACAATGAGATCCCTTTGTATCTTTTATACTTCTTTAAAGATGAAACATGGAACACGTCATGGATTTTTTATAGGCGTTCCGGCAAAGCAAGTTGGTACGCTATGGGGCCTACCTTTGCAATAACCAGAAAAAGCCTATATAGCATGTCACAAGTTTTCCTTTCTTCCCGAATCAAATTATACCTTTCATCAGGGATACTCTCTCTAAAACTTGATCCCCCACTTCCAACTCCACATGTCTCCGATTCACTTCGGCATAGCTCTTCTAGCGATCTTGTGCAATTCGTATGCGGTTTCAAATAAGATCGATCTTCAAAGAGGTATCTTGGATCATTTCAGGTCCAAGGATCTTATTATCTCCTACTTCCAACCAACAAGGAGGTGTTCGACACGGTCGACCATACAATGCCTGATACTGCGCGATACCTATCATGAATAGGTACGAATTATTGTATGTAAATTCAACCAATGGAAGGTATTTCTCCCATTCTCCTTTAAAGTCAAGTACGCACATTCGAAGCATATCCTCCAACATTTGGTTGACTCTCTCCATTTGTCCATCCGTTTGTGGATGGTATTTGGTACTTAACTTCAATTCGGTTCCCATTGCTTCTTGGAAACTTCGGCAAAAATGGGACACAAAATTTTTTGTCTCGGTCTGAGACTATATTCATAGGCACCCCATGGAGTTTCACAATCTCTGTAATAAAGAGTCGGGCATATAGTTTCATATTATAATCCGTCCGTACCGGTAATAAGTGTGTCGATTTGGTCAAACGTTCGATAAAAACCCAAATAGAATCATGACCACTTTGCGATGTCAAAAATCTAGTGATAAAATCCATTGATATACTTTCCCATTTCCACACGGATATTTCTAACGGTTCTAGCAATCCAGTCGGTCATTGGTGGTCTACCTTTACCAATTGACAAGTGGCGCATTGGGAAACAAATTAAAAAATGTCCTTTTTTATTCCCACCCACCAATACTGGTGGTGCATATCTTGGTACATTTTGTCCCCACTTGGGTGTATTGTAAATCTTGAACAAAAAGATTTTGTCATGACGTCTCATCTCAAGTCTCCTTCGTCCGGGACTATAAGTCTTCCGTGGAAATGTAACCCACCCTCAGAACTAATAGAGTAGGAATCTGCTCCCTCGGTCAACAATTGCCGTACTCATTCATGGCAATCCTTATCCCCTCCTTGCGCTTTTATGACTCGTATCACGATAGCAAGCATAACGGTCAACACTGACATGCAAGCTCTTTCTACAACATCATCCTATCTAAGTTCTTTCCACTTGGCTTTCTACACCTTCGCTAGCTCCCCCACGAGTTTACGACTCAACCCTTCAGCTAGTACATTTGCCTTGTCGGATTGATAATGGATATCAAATTGGTAGTCCTTTACGAACTCCAACCACCGACGCTGCCGCATATTTAGATCTTTTTGCGAGAACAAATATTGTAACGATTTGTGGTCCGTAAAAAGACTAAATTTCTCATGAAGTCTCCTCCTCAATATAATACAAGTGCTCCCTCGAACCTCCCTCTAGAAGAGGCATAGCTACCAAAAACATTTATTGCCCCGCAATGGCAGAGACTATACTCCTCCCAAAACAATTTACCATAGCTCGGTATTTTATTAACCAATCCATGCCCAAAATAACATCATACCCGACCATGTCTAGGATCAGAAAATCGGCCTCAAAATGAAAACTGCCAAGGTCTATTTCTACCCATTTACAAATAAAAAGTATAAGTATAAGTTATAGATATCTTACTATACCGTGAATTGAATAAGGTAACCATCAGGAATAAATACCCGTTACCAAGAATCGACGATTGGTTTGATCAACTAAGGGGAGCGTCATACTTTTCTAAAATAGATTTGAGGACTGCGTACCATCAACTGCGGATTTGAGAGCAGGACGTGTCAAAATTCTTAGCCAGGTATGGGTCTTATGAATTTTTGTTCATGCCTTTTGGGCTAAACAACGCTCCTGCCATATTTACGGACCTTATGAATCGAGTGTTTCGGGACTTCCTACACCAGTTTGTGCACGTGTTCATTGACGACATTCTAGTCTATTCTCAGACTAAAATTGATCATGCCAAACATCTACGATTGGACCTACAGGAACTAGGGGACCATCAACTTTATGCCAAGTTCGAGAAATGGGGTCTCTGGTTGAAGGAAGTACAGTTTTGGGGGCATATTGTAATGGTTGAGGGTATTTTTGTGGACCCAAGCAAAGTTATCGCTGTGAGGGAATGGGGCTAACCCACGATGCCAAAGGAGATCCACAGTTGTCTAGGTTTGGCGAGTTATTATCACCGTTTCATTAAGGGTTTTTCTAAAATCGCTGGCCCTTTGACGAACATGACCTGTAAGGGGGTACGATTTATGTGGGGTGATTCCTGTCATCGAGATTTCGATGAGTTGAATGATAAGTTGACTTCTGCTCCTGTACTGGCATTGCCAAGATCGGGGGTAGACTATTTGGTCTTCAAAAATGAATCTCTACAAGGATTAGGGAGTGTATTACAATTGGAACATAGGGACATTGCATATGCGTCTCGTAAGCTCAAGCCCCATAAGAAGAATTATCACTTGCATGATCTGTAGCTTGCCGCAGTGGTGTTTTCTTTGAAGATATGGAGGCATTACCTCATGGGTGAGAAATTTAGTCTTTTTACGGACCACAAATCATTAAAATATTTTTTCTAGCAAAAAGATCTAAATATGCGGCAGCGTCGGTGCTTGGAGTTCGTAACGGACACTAATTCAATATTCATTATCACCCAGGCAAGGCAAATGTACTAGCTGAAGTGTTGAGTCATAAACTCGTGGGGGAGCTAGCCAAGGTGTGGAAAGCCAAGTGGAAAGAACTTAGCCAGGATGATGCTGTAGCAAGAGCTTGCATGTCAGTGTTGACCATTATGCCTGCTATCGTGATGCGAGTCATAAAAGCACAAGGAGGGGATAAGGTTTGCCATGACCGTGTACGCCAATTATTGACCGAGGGAGCAGATTCCTACTTTATTAGTTCTGAGGGTGGGTTACGTTTGCATGAAAGACTTATACTCTCGGACAAAGGAGACTTGAGACGTGTCGTCATGACATAATCTCATGGTTCAAGATTTGTAGTACACCTAAGTGGGGACAAAATGTACCAAGATATGCGCCGCCAGTATTGGTGGGTGGGAATAAATAAGGACATTTCTAAATTTGTTTCCCAACGCGCCACTTTTCAATTGGTAAAGGTAGACCACTAGTGACCGACTGGATTGTTGCAACCGTTAGTAATACCGGTGTAGAAATAGGAAAGTATATCAGTGCATTTTATCACTAGATTTCCGATGTCGCAAAGTGGTCATGATTTTATTTGGGTTATTGTCGATCTTTTGACCAAATCGACACACTTCTTACCAGTACGAACGGATTATAATACGGCATGATACGCCCGAGTCTTTATTATGGAGATTGTGAAACTCCATGGGGTGCCTATCAATATAGTCTCAGACCGAGATAAAAAATTTTGTGTTCCATTTTGGCCGAAGTTTCCAAGAAGCAATGTGAACCAAATTGAAGTTATGTACCAAATGCCATCCACAAACGGATGGACAAACGGAGAGAGTCAACTAAATGTTGGAGGATATGCTTCGAATGTGCGTACTTGACTTTAAAGGAGGATGGGATCAATACCTTCCATTGGTCAAAATTACATACAATAATTCGTACCAATTCATGACAGGTGTGGCGCAATATGAGGCATTGAATGGTCGACCGTGTCGATCACCTGCTTGTTGGTTGGAAGTAGGAGATAATAAGCTCCTTGGACCTGAAATGATCCAAGATACCTCTTTGAAGATTGAGCTTATTCGAAACCGCATACGAATTGCATAAGATCGCCAGAAGAGCTATGCCGAAGTGAATCGGAGACATGTGGAGTTGTAAGTGGGGGATCAAGTTTTAGTGCGAGTATCCCCGATTAAAGGTATAATTTGATTCGGGAAGAAAGGAAAACTTATGCTACGCTATGTAGGCCTTTTTCTGGTTATTGCAAAAGTAGTCCCCATAGCGTACTAACTTGCTTTGCCGGAACGCCTATAAAAAATCCATGACGTGTTCCATGTTTCATCTTTAAAGAAGTATAAGATGCAAGGGATCTCATTGGCACATTACTTTGGATGACATCAAGTTACAACCCAATATTTCATATGAGGAACAATCGGTTGCTATTTAAGACCGCGGAGAGTGTAGACTAAAATCGAAAGTGGTGCCCTTGGTCGGAGTCCATTGGGGACACCAAAATGCTGAGGAATCGACTTAGGAACGAGAGGATGATATTCGTGAGAAGTACCCACACCTCTTTTATAAGGTACGCCTAAATTTTGAGGCCAAAATTCCCTTGTAAGGGGGAGTATGTAATACCCCTTATTTATGTGTAAACACTTTTACATTAAATTGCCCTGTGAACTAATTATTAAACAAAAGGAAGTTGAAGTAAATATTACTTTAAGTGATTTAAGAGATAATATTTACTGAGTTTTATATTTTCACTGTTAAGCGCATGTGAATAGTGTAACATTATGTTATGTTAAGTCGTTGTGCTTTAAGGGACGGTTATATCTTATATTCCAATCGTATTATTATTAATGAGTCAATGTGATGTTGGAACATGAATTAATGAACGATATCTCGGGTGCCAATTTAGAGGGCACGGTTAGTACGAAAATGGTTGAGATAGTCAAAGTAAGTACCAATTGTGTTTTTAGGCTTTGGGGGTACTTTAGACTAGTTAAAACTTAATTATGATGTTAGGAGTCATGTTAATTGTGTAGTAGCTTTTAAATGTTAGACTTAATGTATCTGGTTATTTAGTCTTGCATGAGCGTTTATCTCTCATTTTATTTCTAAACCTAGAGAGAGTTAGAGAGAAGGGAGATCTTGGGAGAAAGAGGTGATTTGCTATTTTAGGGCTACGAATCATTGCTACGAGAAGATAATCCGAGGATACAATCTTGAGGCAAGTTTCTAACTTTCTTCTATGTATGATATAGTGTTAATAATTTGTATATATAGTTGTGTTTTTGAGATTTAAACCATTTGGGGGTTTTAATGATTTTGGTGTTTAAAACTTTAGATTTTGATTTAGATAGGATTTGAGTTGGATATATTAGTTAGTTGTTATGTAGGAATGATTTGGTGAATTTATTAGATGATGATGTTGAAAGAAGTAGAAGAAAATAGGTTTAGAGATTTAGGTATTGTAGGTAAAATGGGGGATTGGACGATTTATCTGGTGCGACCAGTCGACCGCGGTCAAGATGCTGGTCGACCGGGCCTAAAGGGAAAAGCCTACTAATTGAATCGCAAGGCAAATTCAAAAACCACAATCGATCGGGGTCAGGGGCGGTCTATCGGTACCCTGTTTTCAACCTAAACATAGGATTTTCTTTCTACTCTTTTCTTTTAGGTTTGACGATTAGGAACCTTCTTATAGGAAGTAATAGTGAGTATTAGTGTCTTATATTAGGAGGATTAATACCCTAGGTTAAAAAGGGAGTGTTCGGGCTTATGTCGGGGATTAATTAATGGAAGTTAGTGTCTTTTGCATCTAGAAAGATATTTTAGGACTATGGGAGAGTTGGGTGTTATCGTTTCGGACTTTTGGAGACTACTATGAGGATAATTATACTTTGTAGGCTATATTGTTAAAAACATATGATTTCTTGAATAAGAAACGTATAATTTCAATTGGCATATCTTGTGATTTATTACGTGCATATACATACCTCTCTAAATGCCATCATAAGGGAAGTACGCGAATGAGGTAAATCCCCCAGCTTGTGACGCAGGGATAATATTGTCCTCGACTATAGGACCGGTGGTTTCATTGTTATATTGTTTTATTCGAAGTGAGGTAATTTTGGGTATGGTATGACTCACTATGGAAGGTATATGGCCGCTTCCCATGCGACGCGATTTAACGTTCCTAGGTGGTCTTAGTGATAGGCCCTGGAAGATGATAGCATTTAGAGGCACATCTAGTGGGGTGACTCCCGGAAGGATGGTCTTAGAAGTATTATGTTGTGATTGAAATTTGATCTCATGGTTATGGCATTTCATATGAATGAGTTAATGAACTTATAAATCAACTTTATGGTATATGATCTCCAAATAAGAAATCGATTTGTGAAGTTATCTTTTATGAATTTGCAAGTTAAACAGGTTAAATAGAATTTGACTAATTCCCCTTAATTGTATGGGTAGTTTAACTTATAATGATATATTATGACTTTAGGAAGTGCTTTTAGATGCGGGGTGAGGGTGATTCTTATATTGCAGAGCGAACTTAACATGTTTATGATGTTAGTACTCATAACTGTTATGCATTTTGTTCACACGTATATGATATCAAACCGAGCCCCGTCCCGTTTATATTTGTCTTCCTTGTGTGGTTCTTTTATATGCTCAGGTGTTCTGCCGCAAGGACAACCGATTTGATCTTTCCTTTCTAGGGTCAAAGAGCTACAACATTTTGCGGATGTTATAAGATTTTAATAGTATACGCATCATTTTCATTTGATACTCTAGCTATGATCCGTCTGTATATATTCGGGCGTGTTGCCTCAGTTGTTATTCATATTAACTATATTATGTGGTATAACCTTTTGTATTTGTCTGTTAACCGACAGCTTATTCGTTTATGTTTTGTAGAATGGTTATTAAAATTGTACCTGTCTTTACTTGTATCCACCTTCTGTTATAAAATGAATTGTCAAAACTGTTTTATCTAACTTGCAAAATTATTTGACTGCCATTTTTAAAAATATTTGTTGGTTTTTTCGTATTTATTTATGCGATAGTGATGTTAAGAATGGACCATTTATGATTCCTGTATTTATTGGAGTAACAGGCTGTCCACCTCTTATTTTAATAAGCGGGGTGTCACATCAGACTTCTCGATTTTCGGGTGGAGAAAAACTGGTTTCACAGAATATGTTTTTAAACTATTCTCCAACCATTTGAAGCTTCATAACTTTTTTTTACAATTCACAATCCCATTTGCTTTTGTGTGAGTTGTTTTGTGGAACCCAAAACATAGTTTGCTATTGTTCATACTTTGTGGCGAGATCTCTAGAACTGAGGGTTGCATGCTATTGTGGGGAGAGTCTCGACGGAGTTTTGTGACTGAAGACATTAGGGAGTGTTGCGGTGTTCCTAGGTTGAATACTGGACGACATTTCATGTAGGTTCACTGAGTGTGGACTTATTGCTGAAGACATCGACCTATTCCTGTGGGTATTCGAGTGTCAAACTTTATTTCATTGTAACCGTGTAAGTTGAGTTTTACAATTATAGTGAAATAAAAAGGTTTTGCCCTGAGGGGATTTTTTCCTGAACTTTTTGTGCACTACACGCACGTTGTTATTTAAGTTTAAGGGTTGATTTGATTTATTTTATAAATTGACTCTAATTAAATAAGTTTGTGATTGGAATTTGAACAACTATTTAAATCATTAACACATATATGGTCTTTCCTTGTCGAGAGTCAAGCTCATGATTAGGACTCGGGATTGCACCTATGTAACCAAGGATACTTAAGATCCACTACAAAAAATTTCTTTTTACTACGTAACCTTTTGAGACAGTTAAAATTCTGGTCTCTAAAACTAACCTTTTGAGACGGCTAAAATTAATCGTCTCAAAAAATATTCTTTTTAAGACATCTTTTGATCCCAGTCTCATAAAGTAGTAGCTAAAAAGACAAAAAATTAGTAGTCATCTCAAAAAGTATACTTTATGAGATAGCCACAAAATATTTGGGTTCCCCCTTCTCACATTTGAGGTTCCCACTGCTTTAATTTCAAGTAAAAAGAATGTAAAAGACATTAAAAAGACACAGAAAAAACACCCACGTGGCCACGCCCAGCTGTTCTCTCTTCTTCACCCGAGCACACACCGGCCCTAGGTAAGCCTAGTTCGTCACTGGTTGCACACCTCGATCAAGCCCTAGCCTAGTTGTCCTAATCACAAGCTATCACCACCGCCCTAGGTAAGCCGTTAGTTTGTTTACTACTCGAGTTACATATGTTTTTTTCATCAGTATATGTATTTTTTTCGTCTGTATATGGCTTTATATGCATTGTTTTACTACTCGAGTTACATATAGATCCGTGTTGGGTGCAATTCCAGATTATTTTTGTTGATTTGTAGTGGTGATAGGAGGTTGGGGGTGAGCCAATTGAAAACCGAGATTGTAAATTGGTTATTGTACTATATTTTTAAGACTAATTTATGAAAATATTTGTGTAAATGTTTGTGTGAATTTTAGTTGGAATTATTGATATGTTTGTCTGTGTTAATTAATTCATGGCATTTGCAAGTAGTTATTGCTATTAATTTTATTTACTATTTGATTATGATTTTATTTTGTGATATATTTGATGGCCCAAATTAATTCAAAATGCATCACCATTGAAAAAATCACCAATGCTATCCAATACCATATATTTTTTTAGGTATTTTGGCATTAGTCCTATTTCGACAATGTCCCGTTGGAGCCCATCCTTTTTTTTCTTTGGTAAAAAATCCCATAACTGTTAACAACTGCATTAGTTAGTGGGTTGTGCTGTTGATTTTTTTATGCCCTAATTTAATGGAGTGAAAGCCACGTATCTTTACATAGGACTAATAACAAAATGAAAATCTCATGAGATCGCTAGCTAATTTCTTTTTAAAAAGGGGACTAATAACCTCCAAGCCCTATTTTTTTCGTTACATCTAATACCATATCAAAAGATAAATCTTTAACATAAAAATTACTAAGGTTGTGTTTGATTACAAATATGGAAAATGGTTGAGAAATAGTTCATTTTTAATATAGGCAAGAAAATGTGTGGAAAATATAAGAGGGATTTGGTCTTACTTTTGAAGTTTTCCATGAAAATGAGTTCTTTAGGTTGTGTGTGAGAATTGTTTTTCGTGAAATTGATAAAAACATGGAACACTTTTTATATTTATAAGTATTGTTCTAATTGATTGCATATGAAATCAAGCACCTCAAAAGTAAAAAAAATGAGTATTTTCCATGGAAAACAATTCAACCCCAATGAAACGGACCCTAAGTGTTGGGACACAAGCTCCAACATATGAGGTGGTATTCGTTAAAATTCTAGTTTACAAAAAAAATAGTACACACAAAAAAGTAATATCACGATCTTTAAAGAATCTAAAAAGAAAACTTAATTTTTAATTCTCTCTCTGCCTCATTTATTATCTAATTACATATTTTTTATCAGAAAAGGTTTACAACATTGAAGGAGTACGAGAGGTAGAGGTTGAAGAAAATAGAAGAGAATATAAAAAAATTGATAGAATTGGGAGTCCATAAATTGTATTCGGCAATGCGGGATCGCGCTAAAAGTAAGAAAAGTAAATCAAAGAGTAATAAAAAATTGGTTGACGATGAAGTGTACGTGGCATACAAAGGAGAAGATGAACGTCATGATGCGGGGATGAAAGTGGGTATGTTGGTCGATTTTTTTTACGTATAAATGTTTAATGATGTACGTGCTAAAATGTTGATTATGTGACTTTTTAATTGCATTGGATGCTGTCATTTATTAAGATTTGGTGACCTAGTACTAAAATGTTGATTGTGTGAATTTTTAATTGCGTAACATTCTTTCCTTTCTTGACTTTTTATGTTGATTATGATTTTTTAATGATGTAGATATTAAAATTGATGCGTTGGATTGTTGGGTTATATTATTATCATTATTTAAATCAGTTTGCTATTGAATTTTTTGAATTTATGGATTAAAATTTTGGAAATCATTTGTTTTTTCATTTTTAGGTATCATGGATAAGAGTTAGATTAATTTACGTACTCGGTGTTCAAAAGAATACATTAATAGATTTGAAGGATTTCTTAACTATGCATACGAAAACAAGAACATTGGGACCACATAAATCTATTGCCCGTGTAAGAGATGTGCAAATCAAGTATACCACACTCGACAAATGGTGAGAAATCACCTTGAGATGTATGGTTTTGACAAGACTTATAAGATTTGGGTTTTCTATGGAGATACTTTTGGTGGTGTAGGAAGCAATATGAATTCTTTACGGGATGATATGCTAGTTGATGATATACCCGTTGAATTGAATGCTCGAGATGCCATGGTTACAATTTTTCAAGAGGGAAGGGTATTCCTCACACATATGACAATATGAGTAATGATGAGGAATGTAGAACTGAAGAAGTCTTCGAATCGGATGAAAATGTTCTGGACTATTCTAGACTTTTGAAAGAGGCGCAGTGCGATTTGTATGAAAATTGTCCAGAGGGGGTTACGGAATTGTCATTTGTTGTTGAACTCTTGCACATGAAGAAACTTAATGGATGGACAAATGTTTCTTTCACTAAGTTGTTGGGTTTTTTGAGGAGGGTATTTCTGAGTGCTAGAATTCCGAACTCTTACTACTAATCCAACAAGCTAACGAAGGACTTGGGATTCAAGTACGAGATGTTGGATGCGTGCCCAAACAACTGTATGCTGTTTTGAAATCAAGCTAAGAATCATGAAAAGTGTGAAATATGCGGATCTTATCGATATAAAAATAATGATTCAAGTGTGGGTGTCCAAGGCCCGAAGGTAGCCTTAAAGAAAGTAAGGTATTTCCCTTTAAAACCTAGATTGTAGAAATTATTTTGGTCATCCCATTCTTCTCCTCTAATGAAATGGCATGCCGAGGAACGGATTGACGATGGTGTCTTGAGGCATCCAGCACACTCTTGTGCCTGGAAACATTTGATGAAAAAAACCCATCTTTTGCGAGAGACAGTCGCAATGTTAGACTTCGGTTAACTTCTGATGGATTTAATCCGTTTAGTAATATGAGCAAAAAGCATAATACATGGCATGTTATCCTCACTATTTACAATTTAGCTCCGTGGTTGTGCATGAAGCAACCTAATTTGATTTTGTCTATACTTATAGATGGACCAAATGGACCCGGAGATAAGATCGATGTATTTTTACAACCATTGGTTGATGAGTTGATTGAGCTATGGAATGATGGTGTACGCACTTACGATGCATCTAGTAAGGAGTTCTTTTAATTGCATGTATCTTTGATGTGGACTATTAATGATTTCCCCGCATATGCCATGTTATTAGGATGGAGCACAAAAGGTACATTTGCTTATCCTTATTGTAACGAAGGCCATCAGGCAATGCGATTAAAGTATGGTAAGAAGTTTTGTTATTGGGGTCATCGTCGATTCTTAGACCCCTGCCATTGGTTTCGTCGGCAGAAGACACCATTTAATGGGATGGTAGAATTATGATAGGCCCCATTAAAACTTTCGGGCTTGTAAGTGTTGCAACAGTTGAATGATCTTGACATTGAAACTGAATATAATATGGAAGATGTCTTAAGAAAGAGGGAAATAGAGGCGCTAGAAAAGAAAACAGAGAAAGTGTTGAAACCTAGAATGGGTTGGAAGAAGAAATGTATTTTTTTTATTTTATGTACTGGAAGGATAATCTTACTCGCCACAATCTCGATGTCATGAATATTGAGAAGAACGTGTGTGATAATGTCCTATTTACACTGTTGGGTACTAAAGGTAAGACAAAGGTCAATTTAAAGTCTCAAAAATACCTTAAAAAATTGAATATTAGATCTGAGTTACATCCTCAACCAAGGGGGATAAATTTAGAGTACATTCCCCAAACATAGTTCACGATGAGTAACAAGGAGAAGGCCATTTTTTTTAAAGTGTTGCGGGATGTAAAAACTCTCGATGGTTACTCATCAAACATTTCACGGTGCGTGAACAAGAAAGAAAGGAAAATTTCAGGATTAAAAAGTTAGGCGATGGCTGAATGCATAGAGATTTTAGAGTTTCCATCAGTTGTAACAAAATTTCTTTGTGTCTTGAATTGGCTGCCAATTTGGGGAAGAATACTAGTGTGTCCTAGTTTTTGCATTATTTTGAACTAAAGTTAGAATAATGAATATAAGAATGAAAGATGATGATACGGTCATACTAATGGGTTGAACTTCCACAAACACACTCACCTGAAGAAAAGAACTGAAAAAATCCCTTTGGACCATCAACAGTTCTAAATAAAAATCATAAGCTTTACCAGCTTTATCAGTTGTATTAAGGTAATTAAATGGTCTATTGTAGATAATAATACACTTCAAAAATTCTGCTAATGGTTTAAAGCCTTATTTTCGAGCCTTGTTTTATCCCCCCGCTGATCCATTCTCTATAGGTAGTTAGATTGGTCATGACTTCATTCACAGATTCAGCACTGTCAGTAGTAGAACCAGATCCCCCATTTTCTCCTCACTATCGGGCTCCTCAATCGAGACCCTTCCCTACAAAGAATCAATCTTGTTGTTAAATGGATAAGCTCTTATCTTCCTCACTTCCTTCTTAGGTGATATCCCCTAGTTCTTTGTCAGTTTCAACATGTCTGTGATTAGTTTCTTCCCCACCATCTGAGTCTACTTACCTATTTCTTTATTGCTTCTTACCTCTCTTTCACATATTGTGTAACTAAGTGTAAAAACCACAAACAACATTCTAATTTTGCTTCATTCACTTAGAAAGTAATGAACACATTATCCTTATAGAAAACCAAATAAAAGAGTAATACTATCAAGAATGGACCAAATGAAGAAAGAAAATGCATAAAAATAATTGGATGTAGGTCACTGATTTAGTTTAATCTCCAGAGTAGTGATTGGAGCTCAAAACCTCCTCAAACATGTTCTTATGAATTTTGCACATAGAGAACACACACCACTATAAAAGGTATGCTCTAAGTGTGAAAAATAAAAGAATTTAGATCCAAAAATAAAGTGGGAGTGTATCAATGTGTTACAATAGACAAAATTCCATGGCCAACATAACTAAATTATTAATAGTAAATACAAAAGTCACATCCATAATTTATCTTTAAGTACACACTGCACATTACAACTTTACATATTTAATATTCACGGCTCGCGAAACTTCTCTCCCTCGAAAGTATAGATTGAATTAAAAATACTACCACAAACTACAACTAATACCTCAACCTCTTTCCAACCTGTGCGCAGCCTCAAAACCACATCTCAACCCACTAATTCGTGGAGTCGAAGGAATTACTGGAATTCTCACTCAAGAATTAATCTCAATGCCCGACACCTGCCACAATGTTTAATACCACGATATCTACAAATCTCAATAATAAATTAATAGAGTATGATAGATCAATTAACTGATGCCACTATTGGGGGAATAGACACAAGTGCAAAAGTGTGTAAATTCCACCCCTCAACCCAATCCACAACTGCTCAATCGAAACCTTGTTACAAGGGGTATCCGTTGCCCAGAAGGTAGGTCCAACCTCTGCCTTTACTCAGGCTTTTTCAACCTTGGGCAGCCAACAGCAATCCAAGGCTTTAACCTCTGCCTTTACTAAGGCTTTAACCTTTTCCTTTACTAAGCCAATAGCAATCAACCTCTGCCTTTACCAACACACACACCATTCTTTATTGGTGATGTTGATTTTAGGCCTGTTTGATGATCATGTGTGATGATATGATGACAACACACCATTTATTGTTTTGGTTATATTGATTAAATTGTGTTAGTATGTTACATTATTTTTGTGTTTTTATTAGTCACATTGGCACTTACCTTCAACCTTTATGCAATAATTTGATGAGAAACATTCTATATAGCGATATAAAAAGAATAATTGGATACAAACATTATACATATGTTTTTATACTTTTAGTCTTACCATCTACTAGTTATATATGCACGTATGCATACATATTTTAAGAATGTTCATTATGACACGTTCAACACAAGTTAATTGATTATTGCGTTGATTTTTGTAGGCTTTACATTCTTCACGAATTGTGCTCAAGAAAATATGATTGAATTGTGGTGGTGGGTGGGGGGGTGGGGGGGCGTTGCTCTTATTCTGTTTGGATCTATGATCAAGTAATAGAGTTTATTGCTTGGAAAATTAAACTCAAATCTGGACATTTCCATTTTGAATCAAATAATAACATACCATAAGCTTGGAAACTGTTACAAATCAGGCATACTTTAGAGCAGTTACTGCTATCGTGGCCTTCTATAGAGCAGTTACTGTCATTATGGCCTTGTTTGACTCATTGACCACTGTCCTATTATGCAGCTCATAAAAATCAAGCAAATGATGTTATGTAGTTAGTTTGTTGTAGTTAGAGTTAACTATACTTCATTATAATTGTTTATGTTCGTGTCTTATTACACCTATTTTGTACACATGTAGATCCATGACAATGAAGCATCGACGTCGATTGAATATGTGTGATCTCATAGGCGAGGAAAGACAACAACTCACAACCCCAGTGGAAAATGATTTAGATAGGTATGGATCAATAACCCAATTACAAATTCATTTAGAGAGGTATGAAACAAACATGCCAACAAACCCAATATATCGAGTCAGACACATTACAACACATATTCAATCGACGTCGATGCTTCATTGTCATGAACCCTAGTGGGGTTGTTTCATACCTCTCTAAATGAACCCCAGTCAGACACATTACAACACAACTCAAGGGTTCATGTTTCTTTATTTCAGAGACCTACATGCCAACAAACCCAATATATCGAGCAAATTAATGATCTACGAGAAAATGCTGATCCTTCATACAATGACTCGACTTTAGATGTTGAGGAGCCCGCAGGTATATCATATGTTAGCAATGCACTTTTTTTATCACACTGGTTTGATATTATATTTCACATAATAATAGTTTATCGAATATTTGTTTAGGTACAGAGAGTACCCCGACTAATGCGAAAAATGTTAGAAAAGCTTCCAGGCCTTGGATTGAATGGAATAATAAGAAAATAAGATACTAGAATGGAATGACCTTTGTCAGCCAGTTTGTAGGCTTGAATGTAAATTGATGTCGCAATTAGGCTACTATGATAGGAGTGGAAATTTATTTCCATTGACAATGTTATATTGGATCGAGGCGAAAGATGACACTCTTGAGGGTATTTGGAATGAAGTGAAGGTAGTTCTTTAATATAATATTATTTATTTGTTTCGTTATATATGATTTTGTTAAATTTCTAACCAATTTATTAATTCAATATTTATTTGTTTCATTGTAAATTTTAAGGAAAACACAAATGCACCAGAAGGTTTTAAACCAATTTGCTTTGCTAGGATGGGAGCTGCTTGGAGACAATGGAAGTATCGATTGAAGATAGATCACTATGAAAAGTTTCAAACTGATGAAGATGGGAGATAGAGAGGTATGTATATATGCTAACTAAAGCCATTCATTAATTTCTAATATATGTTTAAATTAAATTCATTAGTTTTTAATATATGTTTAATTGGTAGACAATGCTCGAGAGACGACTAAATGACCTACCAGAAGAGAAGCGAAATGATCCGGAAGCGAGAAATGAGATTTTTAAGGATGTGGTAGGACAAGGAGGCCATGGTTATACTTTACTAAAGAGAGTAGGCATTAGGCCAACATCTACACGAACAAGTTACTCTCTTGAATTATTGGAGGATATTAATCAACTTAAGAGAGACGCTGAAGATCGAGAGGGTAGAGCTAGACAAGTCGCTAAAGATCGAGAGGCTAGACATCGACACGAGCTCAAAGAATTAGAATTTTGCCACCAATAAGAAATCTTACAGAAGAAAACTAACATGAGAAGTGAAATGCAGAGTTTGTTTCAAAGTATTATCCCTAATCATGCTTCCATTACCTCAACGGCCCATACCGACTAGGTAATGACACATCTTTATTTTATTTTTATATATGTATGTGATGAGGTGTTAGGTAGGATATATGTTGTGGCTATTTCGCTCTTAGTTGTTTACAATGTTGTGGCTGTTTCTATAGTTATTTTTGAGTTAATTTATATGTTTAAACAGGTTGGTTTTCATGAATAAACAAAGGAGACTCTGCCGAATTTTTAAAAAAATATTAAGTGTTTAAAAGTAAATAAAACAAAGATATACAAATTTGATAAGTTTTTTAGAGATTGTCATCAATATGAATTATTAAAAAATATTACTTCTTTGTTTAAGGTAACTTACACTGAATAAATTTTATTGCAGGTCGAAATCTTTTGTGGACAAGGCAAGACACATTTTGATGGAGATCGTTTTCTTCAAGATTGTGAGTATGTATTCTAATGAGATAAGTTAAATTTTGTAGAGATATTTAGTTTGGTGGAGTATTAGGTAGGATATATGTTAGTGGCTATTTCTCTCTTAGTTGTTTACAATGTTGTGGATGTTTCTATAGTTGTTTTTGAGTTAATTTTTATGTTTAAACTGGTTGGTTTTCAGGAATAAACAGAGGAGACTCTGCCGAATTTTTTTAAAAATATTAAGTGTTTAAAAGTAAATTAAATGAAGATATACAAATTTGACAAGTTTTTTAAAGATTGTCATCAATAGGATTATTAAAAAAAGATTACTTCTTTGTTTACGGTAACTAACAGTGAATAAATTTTATTGCAGACCGAAATCTTTTGTGAAAAAGGCAAGACACGTTTTGATGGAGATCGTTTGCTTCAAGATTGCAAGTTTACTTGCATTAGTTTGTGTTAGGAATACAATGGTTTTTATATATTTTTTCTAATGAGACAAGTGAAATTTTGTATAGATATTTAGTGTGATGGTGACAATGTTGAAATTGTCTATTTTATCTTTGTATGGACTATAATTTAAGTTGAATGGAAGATTATGTGTTATATTTGTTGAAATGGGATGTCAAATATGTTATATATTATTTTTAAGAGTTTTTGCTTAAAATTATATTCAGCATATTATGGAATGGATGAAATTTTAATTTTGGCGCAAAATTATTAAAGACGGCTTCTTTGCCGTCTCAAAAGGATTCCATAAATGAGGACTTTTTGAGATGGCTAAGTTATCGTCTGAAAAACTCTTTTGGGATGTTTATTTTCGCCTCAAAAAGTAACTTTAAAAGACGGGTTTTTCGCCGTCTCAAAAGGGTCCTATAAGAAGTGACCTTTTGAGACGACATATTTCTCGTCTCAAAAAAACTTTTTGAGACGGCTTCTGCCGTCTCAAAAATATTTTAAAATGGGGGTCTAATACTATGCCCATTTTCTATCTCAAAAGGCGTCACAAAAGGATTTTGAGACGGCTAGAGGACTTTTTGAGATGGCTGGAGCACCGCAGTAAAAAGAAATTTTTTTTTGTAGTGATCAAAGTCCACATAGATTGGTTATTCGTAGTATGTATCATTTTCATTGTTTGTATGTAAGGATATGTTTGGGAGGTCCAACCGTGAGATATTTTGAAATCTCATCTTAATTACATAGTATAAATGGATAAAATGAAAGAGATTTGTGCATTTATATGGAGACAATATATCAAGACACATATTGTTGAGTCTCGAGATCACGAGAAGGACTCGATATTGCACCTACGTACCCATGTAGCCACGAGGTCAAAGATTATTTATTTTGATTGTTCACATGTTCCAACATGACGTGTTTGAAAGTGTAGGACTTGTCTTGAGAGGGGGAGTGGTGGTGTATGGGGAGTCAGGATGCATTCCAATTTGGGGTTGGTTATGGGATTTTGGGTTATAAAATGAAAGGCTATATTTTGGCTCAAATGGATTGGCGAGGGGAAACATATATGGTAAGGTCAAGGTCAATATAGGTGTAAAAACAAACATGGTCTATGATCATTTAATAAAGTTCACACAATTATCGAGTCAAAATAACTTTGAAAATCATGATCAAGTAACACATTTCATAAATGAACTCAATTAATGAACGATCAATGAAAGAAAAGTTAGATTACCGCTGAATTTAAAATTTTCAAGGAGGAAAGAGTAATTTATAACTCACAACAAAGAAAAGCACAACGCTCACTTGATGTAAGTATATACAATGCAACAAAAGATTACCGAGTTATAAACGTCTTAAGCTAAATCATTTAAACAAGAAAAGTGCATGTGCTCATGGATTCAAAGTTTAATTCATGAAGTTTTTCATAATATCTATGATTCAAGGACAAAAGTCAAATAACTTCTAAAATAGAGGACATGCATCATTGAATTATCTATTCGATCGAGCATTTATTTTGAATTTATCGTTGGAAACAAGGGCAAAATGCCAGTAAATGAGAAAAAAGAAAGAAAATACTTTTTAAAATTTTCAATTTTGCAATGAAAAAGTACACTTAGTAAGAAAATGTAATCAAATAAAATAAATGACCAATAAATGGGAAGAATATCCCACACCCCCTAACTTAAACCTTGTATTGTCCTCAATATGAATCAAGAACCAAGTTAAAGAGAGGAAAAGATCGATATTATCCAAAATAGAGAGATATCCTAAAAGTACAAGTTTAAAGATTATACAAACATGTTTAAATGAATCATAACAAAGAAGAATAATGAAATTTTAACTAATTACACTAGTGAAAGAAGAAAATCAAACTAGTAAATACATCCTATAATTTTAACTTCTAACTAACTATACACTAGACATTGAAATTTTTTAGGGTCCACCCAAAGAATGATTTGACTTTGAGGGATTAATGGTGTTACCTCAATTGATTTCATGCCTCACTGGAAAAATGGGTTCCGTTTATGGAACGGAAGGCATGTATAAGGCGAAAGAAAGGAACCATCAGCACTTAATTTTTTTTGGAGGATGATGTGGAGTTTGGATTTAACGGGGGACAAGACCAAATCGGTTCTTAGAAAATCAAAATTACATCTCAAATATTTTTCATTTGGAATGGGAGGTGGTGCAAGTGTAAGTGAATAGTCCATCAAATAAAGCATCTGGACATGATATTCCCATTCATGAATCGAGTCAAAGTCCTCAAGACTTTCATCCATTTTCTTGTGATATTTGCAATGGTTTGATAATGGAAGGAAACAAAGGAAAGGAAGGATGTTCAACCTCAATAAAATTTGAATCATAAATCAAAGGAAAAAATTAGAAAGTGTTTGGAACAATATCAATGGTTTCTTCTTCAAAATGGGGTGGAGGTGAAACATAAGTTTCAACCCCAACCGAGCTTGCAGAATAACAAATCATTTCATCAAGTTGGATATTTTATTCAATAGTTCAAGCTTCACGACTCGTGAATTTTTCTTTACTTTCCTTATTCCCACTTTACAAATTTTCCCAATAGCTTTGTTGAACTCTCTCATTTTCAAGAACTTTCATGTAATCACCCGTCATAGGTGGTGAATTTTTTTTTTCACACTCAACTATTTTACTTTTAAGAATTTAGAAGCCTTCACGCATAGTCTTGGGAATGTAACTTTGAAAAGTGTTATCACAACAATTACCATTAGATAAAGAGTTAATATGAGATATTTTTAGAAATAGAACACGACAAATTCAAATACGCGATGAGCACCAAAATTTCAAGTTTTTTGAAACAATTTAGTACAAGTCAAAAAGCAAGTAAAATAGTTTGATTCCTAAATTCAAACATTAATTTGTTCAATTAATTTACTAACTCTCATTACATAATGTAATTGGTTACATAACGTAATTGGTGACAATTAAAAAATAATTTTTCTAGAATTATAGCATTAATGAAATTGATTAATTAAACTAACATCAGTGGCAGTGCATCCCACCCCTTGAATGGGGTGTTTAGCCAAGCATTCTCATGTTTGCCTAAACAACAATAAATAATGTTTCAAGAAGGAAATAAATTGAAACGAGAATGTAGAAATACAATACACAATTTGTTTCCACAAATTTGTCTTGAAATGCGGATTGACAAGCGTCTAACTTCTTCACAATTTTCAGCACTTGATTACAAAAAAAAAAAACTAAACCTAAAATTTATTCTAACACTCAACTAATTTTTTGATTTTTTTTTGTAATTTTTTCATATCCCCACTATGTACAAAATATACACACTATTTTTCTCTTGTTTCTCTCTCTTGGCTGTCTGCAGACCGTCACTCCTCTCCTTATCTTCTCTTTTTAAATTGAGAGTTGGTGGAGGATTGGTTTAGTGGGTGCTTTTGTATATTTTGGGGGATTCGTTTTATTGGGTTGGATTAAAATATGTGGGTAATGGGTTTATCAGGTGGTGGCCGGCGTGGGCTTTTTTTAATTTTTTTACTTTTGGTCTTTGGTTTTGTTGGAAATTTGAGTTGGCAGGTATGGGAAAAACGATTTTGGTCAAAGGTTGTTGCTGGAAATGGGTCACATGTCGGGTTCATTTGGTGGGGCGCGGGTTAATGGAATTGGGTGGTTTGTTTTCGTGTTGGTTGGATGTTGATGCTCGCGGCAGGGGTTAGGCTAGGTTTTCGATCTGGGTTGTCGAGTTTGTAGCTCGAGTTCGTGGAGGGGTCAGGAGGTGGGGATATGCAGGTGCATAGTGGGTTTTTGGTGTGGGTGAGTTTGTTGTGAGTTATTAATGGAGGGAGGTGAGAGAGAGTATAGTTTATTTTGGGAATGGAGGAGAGAGAAGAGATTGAGTTTGTGAAGAAGATGAAGTGGGGGGGTTTTAAAGTGTATGATGGTGAGATGGGTTTTTGGTTATGGTGGTTTGTGTGTTGTTAATGGTGGAGAGAGAGAATGTTGGGTGGTGGGTTGGAGAAGAAGATGTAATTGGGGATGATTGAGTGTGGTGAGGTGTAGGTAGGATAGGGTGTGAGTGTGTGGTTTGTGTGTATTTTAGGTGTGTGGAATTGGGTGCGAGTGTGTGTTTAATTTGGATCCTAAAAACAAATAACACTAAAAAAATAAAACTAAAAAAACTAAAAATCTAAAAATAAAATCTTACTCTAAAAATAAAATAAAGACTCAATTAAAAATAAAACTAAAAAGAAGATGAAAATAAAAATAAAAATCTATTAAAACTAAAACTAAAATTCTAAAAAGACAATGTAAAATCTAGTAAAACTAAAAAAACATGAATTTCTAAAATAAACTAATCCAAATATAATAAGATTAAAAACTAAAAACTAATTGAAATCAAAATCAAAATAAAATAATTCTAATTAAAAAGAAATATAAAAATAGATAATAAAACCTAGAAAATTCTAAATAAATCCTAAAAATAAAACGACTCAAACTAAAAATTTTAAAAAATTAAAAAGGCATAAACTAAACACACACGGGGCTCAGGTGAAGGCTAGGGTTTGGTTTTAAGATTAAGTTTGGTACGGGAAAAGGCTCGGGGCATCGGAAGTCATCTGGGCAAGCTCAATGGGACCTCAGACTTTGTGGTTTCTTTGATTTATTCGATGCATGATTTTGATCGCTATTGAGTCGTAATTATACTGATTTAGCATTATTTGTACCGCAACTACGTATTGACATGCAAAATGATAAAATACGAACATATGACCATTTTTATTTAAAACCAGTGACTAAAATGCACATATTCGGGGCTTAAATTATACACTTTTTGGTGCTTATCACACCATCCCCAAACAGAACATTGCTAGTCCTCAAGCAAAAATAGAGAGAAAATAGAGATAAGTAACCAAAAGTGTGCCACTTTCGCAGGCACTCGCGATTGCACTTAGGATGTGCAACAAGTCGTTAAACCTATAGGTTGCCCTATAAGACGAGTTGTATATCGCACAATCCATCATATGAGAAATATTTTGAGAAATACAAGCTAAAAGTGTATAAAAATTTAGCTACATGAATACACACGGCACATCCTTCCTAGAACTCAACGTGCGTGTGTGTGTGTGTGTGTGTGAATAAGTAAAAACAGGTCAAGTATCACAAGAGTAATTCCTAGATTGTTTTTAAGAAATTAATGATTCAACTTCAAATCTCACTCGATATAACTCTCTCAAACGAACTCACGAGATATGAATTAGTGTATCGCTCTTGTGTATGAGGGGGTGAGTAAATGTAAGCAAGGTCAAACGTCTCACACACATATAAGAAAGAATGAACAATTAGAAAGAAAAATGATCTCATGAAATAATGTTAGTCACAATAGTGAGAACGTCGAGTTATTCCCCACGTTGACTATCATTTGCCCAAACACCTAGGGAAAATATAGATGTTTATGGGTAAGGGGAAACGGAAGTGAGATGGATGGGATGATATGAGGTAGGATGGTGATATGATGGATGGATGGTGTATGTTTGAGAAGAGTTTATTACTCTTTGACGAACAAATGTCTTTATTTCTGGACTGCACTTTCTCTTTTTCTTCTTTTCCAAATACTCATCAATGTATAAGATAAATCTGCTAAAAATAGAAATAACCCCAACATAGATTTGTATTTAATTTTTCTCCATCTAAATCTAATTTGGGAGAGATATTCGTTAAAAATTCAAGCACTCTCTATGAAAGATCTTCTTCTTTCACTTTCTCTTCTATTTTTTTTCTCTTATTTATTTTTTTTTTTTTTTTACTCTCAACACGAAAGACATTATACATTTGGGAAAAAAACTCTTTTTCTCAAAATGATTATGGATGATATATGAATGGAGTGGGTAATATGGGAAGGTAATGGATGAAGTGGATGGGTGACAATCTAGTATTCGGGACAAATTTCAAGACACACGTTTCTTACAACTCGAAAAAACAAATGTCGTTCTCAGTGATCAAGCCAAAATTTTTATGAAAAATAATGAGATCATACAACGATTTAAAGTGACGGCCAAAAAGAAGTTAAATCAACTTGTGAATCGAAGATTGCGTAAAACACTCTGAAAGGGTGAAAGGAACAAATCTCACAAGCTAAAGTCTCTACTAGCGATCCTTAAGGTTCTCTTGGGAATTGTATTACTCTTCAACTCTAAACCATAGTGATGTGATGCGTGCACAAATTTTATTGAGTATAGAAATTCATGGTGCAACATGCCTTGTTACGTATTACATAAGCTATTTATAAAAGATAAATCCTCTAGCTTGATTTCTAGACTTAAAAAGATGGATGATAGAAAATTCACGTCAATGAATTGAGATGAAAGAAACTGCACAAAATTTTTAAAAATCAGGCTTAAAAATCAAAAAATTTCAAAGGAGGTACGATTTTGATAAAATTCCCCATCCCCAAACAAAAAGGAACATCATCCTCGATGTTAAGAAAAATGATTTTTAAAATTGAGATCATAAGGTAGGAAAGAGTACCACAATCAACCGCTAATGAAATGGGTAGATGAATCCAAGAAGAAACCTGAATAAATGGTAAGATAAAAAAAATGTACAAGTCTATAAACATGTAAAGCATTGGGTGGGGTGAAACACCACCCCTAAACAGGATGAGACTCATACAAGAAATCATGAGCTGCCTCCCGATAGTGCTAAGTTTAACATCTTCAGCCAGACCGAACCATTCTCACCCTAAAGATAAGATCTATGAATGCTCGGGGCGACAGAAAAATAGGTGATGATAATCACCCCCAAACAAGACTGAAGCGTCAGTTTTGTTGGATAAAGGCTAAACGGGTCAATGCACTTGTATGGCAAAGTGCATCATACCATGCAAAGCATTGGTGGACCAAGAGCGGGTGTGTATTAGGGTAAGTGTAACACCCCATATTTTTGAAGATTTAAATAATTATGTGATTGATTATTATTGTTGGATTAATTAAATTAAAATGTGATAATGAATTATTAATCAAGATTAAAATTGAATATTTACTAGCGTTACGAGAAGTTAGTAATTATTAATATTACTGTGAGAATAAGTAATATGGAAAGACGATTTTATATAAGTTGTCCTGAGAGAGAAATACGATAGTTTGGTATATTAAGTATGGACACGCGTGTGAGTCATGTCAGGACTAAACAAGTGAAATAAAAAAGGTAAATTATTTTAAGTAACTCGTATGATCATTTTGAGTGCACCGTTGAGTCCGGGTATTTTATTTGGTAGGGGTAGTTTTGTAATTTTTAGGCTAAGTCGGACTACCTGGGTATTTTATTTGGACTCCGGGATATTTTTAGGCCAAGCCGACACCCGATAGGGGTAGTTTTGTAATTTGGATTTTTGGAGGAATTAATGGACGAAAATTGGAGAAATATTATATCAACTAATTGGGGACAATTAGGGTTAGGATACACCAAAATCAAGAGAGAGCCACAGTGGGTGAGGGAGAGCAAATTCCAAAGGAGGAGAGTCAATTTACACCACATTGCACAACCAGCACCACCATCGTGTAGATCGGAACATGAGGAGAGCATCCATACCAACAACACCAATGGATCAGACCTTCGAAATCGAGGCAAGTGTTTATTGCTTGCTTTCTTTAGCGATAATTGTGTTCATGTTAGTATAGGTTAATTAACCTTGTTATGAAAGTTAATTTGGGTAAAATAAGAGAAATATATCATAAACTAGGGCTAATTTGATAAGAATTTGAATCCCATATGTAGATAAGATGATTCCTACGAAAATTATGGTGATTTCTATGAAAAAAATCTCGGTTTAATTTAGAATTTATACATATCAATTTAAGAACTAGGGTTCTTGATTATAAATTAGGGATTTCGAATTATGTGGATGATTGGTGATGATTTAATGATGCTAGGTTATGGGATATAATATATATATATATATATATATATATATATATATTAGAATAATATTTGGTATTGATTTTTGGAAGTTTGGGCTTGAGCTTTAGAGGTTTTTGGAGTAAAAATGGTGGGAAAACGCTGAATCTGGAGGTAAGGGACGAAACACCTCAGGTCGCGAGATGTCGCGCGAAGTCGCACGAAGTGAGTCGTTTGAGCGAGACCAGTATCTTGCACGAAGTCGTTCGAGCGAGATAGAGTTGTCGCGCGAAGCTAAATCGAACGACACGTGTATGTCGTTCGAGCGAGATCGTCTTCGGGTTTGAGCGAGATTTCTAATTTTCACAGAATTTCATATTTTTCCCCTATTTGGGTAAACAGTCAATTTGAGTGAGGAAAACTAGTGTTCAACGAACCCAAAATAGTGCAGAATTATTGGGAGTTGTTTAGGTGGAATGATTCAAATATTTGGGACGACGAGTTTACCTTGAAGATTACGAGAGAGAGACAATCGTAATTATAAATGCGTCGAGAGTATTACGCGATAAATACTTACGATATTAGTTCTGAAGATATGAAACCTATAAGAATAAAAATTAGTGGTTACTTGTGAAACTTCTTATGATTATGTATTAAGGATTTTCGGGTGACATATTATCCTTATGTATATTACGAGAGAGGGAATATCGTAATTTAAAAATACGTTGATAGTATTTAGTAATGAAAATACTACGTATGGAATATGACATTTCATCGTGTGTATACGTTTGATTTGATGGGTTGTGTGTATACCTATATTTGATATTATGTGTATGACATACCTAGCTGCTTGCTATCGCGAGGGGGGGAGGGGCTTGTGTAGAGACGGTCTTATCTTGGGTGACCTTCGGGGGGATATTTGACTTGTATCTTAGAACATAGGACTGTGAAGACTTATTTGTGAGTTGATAAGTCAGCTGACTATGGGATCCTAGGTATGTGCATTACCCATAGGTATGTGAACTATGTTTGCCGCCAATATCTGTGATTTGTTTATGTGGTTCGTGGGAGATTTCTGAACCGATAGTCCTTGTTTGAGTACGAGATGTACCGGAACATGATAGCAGAGTATGCAATGCACTACATGTGTATCCTTGGAGTGATGTGTTAATATATATATATATTAGCGTATGCCCGTGCCTGAAGGCACGATGAAATTTTCCAAAGTACATAATTGCGAAACGGTGACAATTTTTCAAAGTACGTAATAGCGAAGTGCAAAAATTTCCAAGTGTAATTTTAAAACAATTGACCATAATATTTCGTATTTATAGGACTATTCACCATGCTTAAAAAACAACAAATAGTCCAATAACATTCAAATTGTCTAAATTCATCAAATAAATTCACTTATAATATGAAATATACAATATTCATCCAACGAATTCACATTGTGTCTAAAAAAACGAAGTGTCAAATTATTAAAAAAATTGGGCATAATCTCCTTTGTTTATGGAACTATTCAACATGCTTAACAAATAAAAAATAGTCCAATATCCAAATTGTCTAAATTCATCAAACAAATTCACATATAAAATGAAATATACAATATTCATCAATCAAATTCACTGTCTAAAAATAAATAAAGTGTCAATTTTAAAAAAAATTGGCATAGTCTCCTTTGTTTATTGGACTATCCACCCTATTTAAGGGATAACGACAAATCCAACAATATAAAAAAGAAATCCCAAATTCGGAGATGGGAGCTAGATGGTCGGGAAAGGAGAATATGAATTTATTCTTTCTGTGGGACTTCCTTAAAATGTCTGTGCTATGGTGTTTGACCACCATCTGTGGGACTTCCTCAATGCATAGTGCGGGCATGTTCCTGTGACAGTAGGCAGGTAAGAAAGGGTGTTGTCATAACATAAGGCCAACAAATGTTTAATATCCATTATGCCAAACTCAATAAAGAACATTATTGAACATTATTGGGCCAAGCATAGATTTTCCTTCAAATAAAGCTTTAATGTTGGAACAAATTACCAATTACCTTTTGTTGGTTTACATGGAAGAAGTATCTCAATAACTCTTATGTCGCTCCACCACAGAAGGACCTTGGTCTTAAAGTTCATATCCAACCAAATGCATACTTATAGAGAAGGTTGAAATTTAGCGCTGCATAGGAGAGGTTGCATTGTCGGATCATAAGAATCATAGGTACCACCAATTATTGGATTCAACAAAGCATATATTGTTTTGAAACAGTTTTAACAATAAAAAAATTTTAACTAAGAACACATGAGAATTAGTAACAGTGTTAAGAATAAGTACCACCAATTAGAATATCACAAAGAACTCGAAATAAAATAATTGAGATTTATAAGTACCAAATTTATAAAAGTACAATATTCAGTGGTAATATAACATTAAAGATATGAATCATATCTCATTTAATGAATAGATTAAGAGAAAATGAAATTAAAACTGACCCAAAAATATCGAACTAAAATTTAGTGAATAGACCGAGAGAAAATGAAATTAAAAAAATGAAATCGTGTGAAAAAATATCTTATAAACTTTGTATATGTCCATTAAAATCCAAATAAATCGTGAAACACAAATTGTAGAGGGTACCTGACTTTGTAGGTAAGGAAAAAGTGAAAATTCGCATCTTCTTAAGCACACACATATCAAGTTATAAGGCCTTCCATTTACACACTGAAAAAATAGTAGCAAAAGTTAAATACACAATAGAAAAGTACCTTAAAATAATTGTCCATGTGCTATTTATAAGTTTAGTGATTAAGCCCAAGATTAACACACCTCAGTTACGCTGAAAGTAATAACCAAAGCTAAGTAAGGGGAAGAATCCCAAAAAGATTCTTGAATGATTGTTCCTGATGGACTTCAATTGTTAAGAATTAATTTAATTAATGTCTACAACAAAGAAAAATTGAAATTGCATTTCAAGTCAAGAATCTAGCCTACATATGCATATATGCATATATGCTGCCTACATATCTGCATATGCAAATATGCAGTGCATATATGCAATCTGCAAATATACAGTGCATATTTGCATATGCATATATGCATATTGCAGCATATATGACAATGCATATATGCAGTGTCCGTGTGTGTGTGTGTGCGTGTGTGTATGCGTGTGCACGTGTGTGAGTGGGGAAGGGGGAGGGGGAGGGGGAGGGGACGGGGCAGTGGGCGCGGGTGTGTGTGTGTGTGTTTGTACAATGTAAACAATGGCATGAAACATTATAGATCTAATTAAATTATGAAAGATGTCAATTGTGTATATATAATTGGGAGATGTTTCTGTGGCAGATGTCAATGGTGTCTCAATTAATCAGAGAATGGATTGGGATTCATCAATTCCCTACAGCCACCCAGACCAAACTTCTTGAGTTATTGGGAAAGCTAAAGCAAGAGGTCTAATTCTCCCTCTGCTTATTAAGAAAATAGGGATGAAGAAAAAGAAAACAAATATAACTATACCGATGTTGTAGATTTATTTGCATATGGGTGCTTCTTTTTTTATTTGAGGAATAAGAAAGAATGTTTGTTATTAATTATAGTGTGTATGTTTCAGACATTTTTTGTTGTTCATGTATACTTGTAGGATGTGAGCACCTTGACCATCCTTGTGATGGGGAAAGGCGGTGTTGGAAAATCTTCTACTGTGAACTCGATTGTTCGAGAAAGAGAAGTTGCAGTCAGTGCCTTCCAGGTATATGTTGCTTTCAATCGGGTTTATCTAAGAGTATCAACAATGACGTAAAATGAAATATGATATGGTGAATTTAACCTATTAGAGTCCGCAATGGGTAACTGAGAGACTTACTCTCGAACAGCCAACAGTGGATGGTTTTGGCCATAAAAAAAACCAAGGGTTTGTCGGTCGAGGGTCAAGCAACTTACTTTTGGTTGTTGTGCCAAAAATGATGTTGTTCTCAAAAGACAAATAGTTGGCCATTCGAGAAAAAGTTTACCCAATGTTAAAAACTAAGCGAAATTTACAAACTTTTCACTATTTAGATACCGTTATTTGAACTGACTTTTTTAGTTTGTTCAACACATGTTCATTTGTAGAATAATATCCCTAACTACATATATACTTTAACATTAAAAAAAATGCAAGTATGCATCATTAATTTACAACTGCAGTGTATGGATTCAAAAATATATACCTAGGGATAGAGATTGATTCCATACTTCACACCTGAGGTTTATGCTGAAATCTGCAAAAAAAATATATGCATTAGAATACTCCTATCCAAACACAACCCATCCATACTAAAAAAAAATTATGTATCTATAATTACCACTTGTATGCTTAGTTATAGGCACCTCTTGACTGTATACCCTCATTCCTTTCAATCCAGTAGAGATAATTCACGTGATAGAGTGAGGTCTCTTTTAGTATAGCACAAAATCTTCCCTCGTACTTCGTGAGGATGTAACCTTTATCTTTGTACAGTTCAAACAATCCAAGTGCTGCCTCCTTTCTCTTCACAATACTACATAATTTGGATTCCATCTGAAGCCAACTTTCAATGTTAGACGCTGCATACCTTGATTCTGAAGATAGTCCTCGGCATTGACCTCTTTACCAATATAATATCACCTAATCGTGAAAAAGGAGAAAATAATGTCAATATATTTACAATTTATGTAATCATTTGCTAAAATACGACCCCAAAATATTGCATTACTATTAAAGACAACCCAATATAAGAGAGTGTATTATCTTGAGAGATTGTAAATATACAATTTCCAAACCAATTCAATCCTTCTCTTGCACCCAAATGAATAGGAAAGTTTTAACCCTTCTCTTGCACCCAAACATATACATGTTCATGGTAAGATAATTCCTTATCCTTCTCCCCGGCGACTCGTCTGACTTTCTTATGAGAAGAACTTGGGGGTTCAATTTGCAACTGAAGAATAATCAAAACATATGTAAGTCATACTAATAAAAAATCAAAAGTTTAGACACGTGAGAATAATGACAAGTTTAGACCGGTGAGAATAATGAGAATTCTACATAAAGAGTAAGCGAAACAAATAATGTTATACTGAGCTAAAAATAATGGGAAGAAATAAACATGTAACGCAAGCAAAAAATATTTCTTATGACGTGATGAAACTAAAACCTATTGTCCCATTTTTGGCATAATTTACTTTTTATTGCCTTTCAGTTTTTTGGTCTCTTTTAAACCTCATTGAACCCCGAATAATTTTCAATTCCTAACTTTTTAGGTCCATTTAAATGGCGGCTTAATCGCAAAGGATAAATGAGTACCTTTCGTAGCCCTTCCCCTTTTTTTCAAAATAAAACGCACAAACTCACAAACGGTTAAAATCATACACTACTTTTTGTCAAGTTTTATTGCATTTGGTTTGTTGTATAGACAAAATTGAGATGGAAGCACTCAACCAACATGTGATAGACAAGCACAAAAGTCAAACAAATCCGTGCATATGTGCAATAAAGGACAAATGAGTCAAACATGTAGGTAGCAACACTATATCATCTGAAAGATTCCAAACTTTGTAAAGAACATGAATGACACAATATATTGTCTCAAAACACTATCAAATAGTCACGTGGATAAGGCATGAAGTTGTGACTCGGTCATCCTAAGTGTTCATTCATATATGGTGCAAACAAAATACAAAACTCTTATTGGATTTTTCAAAAATTTTCTAAAATGGAAAGTATTTTTGTATTTTTTAAACACAATTAAAAAATAACCCAGTAGTACCACATAAAATATTAATATATAACAGAGGACTGCAAATAGCTAAATCCATAAAACCACACAGATCGTTCAAACGAGAATCAATGTCGCTCGAACGAGAGTGCATGTCGTTAGAACGACAGCTTCACGTGATAGCTGATGTCACTTGAACGAATACTCATCTTGCTCGAACGAGAAACACAATTTTCACATGATTTTCAGAATGACATGCAGTTTTGTCCAGTGAAAATGTTTTGTGAAAATATTTCCTATAATGGGCAAACATATCTAAAACAGTGCTAAAACAGTACTAAAAATAAAAAAATAAAAAAAGCTAGCAAATTATAAAACAAATGGTACATACTAGCAATAGGCAAAAGATAACATCATGTAAATCACCCTATGCTAGCAAACATGTCTAGACCTCATCCAGTAGGTGCGATGGAGTTTTCCAAAGACGGTGACATCTTTTGAAACAACTCCACCAAATCATGAGAAGTCTTAACCAAAAACTTTACCTGCTTTCGAATATGTGCAAACTCTCTATCATTATGTCAAGAAATGTATCATGGGTGGGTGCTTGTGTGCGAACATGTGTAGGAGCAAAGCGTGACACATAACCCAACTTAAAGAAAAACTCACTAAGGTGTCCTCCCTTTTTGCAATGGGAGCAAACATAAACTAGCCTAGGTACACCTTTCTCAAAAACACTAGGACGTTCTCTCCTAACAGGTACGGGGTGCCTAGGTGGGTTAGATTGAGTTACTAAAGTGGAAATCGGCTCGGGTGCGATAATAGAAGTGAATACACCATCGTGACCTTTTCCTAAATTGTCACCACAACCCAAAACGGGATTGAGAACCATCTTTTCAACTTTCTTAGATGCATTCTCTAAAGGGAATTTGACCTCTCGGGCATGCTCGAGATCACTCTCAAGTTGGGATACACGTATCATGAGACTAGACACCGTGCTGCTCAAATCACACTTTTCCCACCTTAAAACTTCTTTCTCTCTATCCAAATCTAAAACGAGATTACCTAAATTTCTATTATACTTCTTAGTTTTCATCGTCTTGGTGTACAAATCCCTAAAACCTTTTTAGAGTTCACTTTCATCTCCACTCTCAAACTCTCTCTCATCTCCCCTATAAATAGTCGAGTCATCATCGTTGCTCTCATTAACACTATCATCGTGAGACAAAGTGGGTGTGCTCACACGAGTCAAAACATCTATACACATCCCATGTGCTAAACCTTTACTAGACTCATCATCATCATCTCCCTCACCTCCCTCACTATCTATAAGTGTGGAGGGCATGGCAACTTTCTTCCCCTCTCTCCTAAGTCTAGTGGGACACTGAAACGAAATATGCCATCGTCCCTCACACTCAAAACATTTTAAATTTTCAAACTTTTCTTCACCCTCTTTCTCTTTCTCACCGATTTCTTTCGCCTTGTTTTTCTTTTTGGTTGTTCTCAAAAAATCGTTTATTTGAAGAATTTTGTTTCAAAACTGGAGAATTTTTTAAAAATTCTTTGCAAGCAGGGCCATGTCAAAATCAGACTCGGACTCATAAAAACTCATTTTCTTTTTCTTATATTGAGATTTAAGCACTATCCCTCTATCCTTAGGTTTGATAGTGTCGGTAAACATATGAATTTCGTACATCTATACGACTTCTACCAACTCTTTTAATTTCAGACGATTCAAATTTCCTAAGTTATTTAAAACAGTTACTTTAGGGATAAAACGTTTTGGTAGCGATCTTAAAAAATTTTCAACCACTCATGCATTAGGAATCATCTCACCAAGATTAAAACTAGTGTTGACATTGTCTGAAAAATGTTCATAAAAGTCATCCAAACACTCAGTTTCTGTCATGGTGATGGTCTCAAATTGAGTGGTCAAATTTTGAATTTTAGACTCTTTGACCGCATTAGTGCCCTCGCGACTAAGTTGAAAAATATCCCACGCTTCTTTAGATGTGGCTAATTTCATAATACGTCTAAACTCGTCAGGGGTAACATGGCCGAAAATTGCACTAAGACCTAGCAAATTATAAGTGCTCTACTTAAACTCTTCCTCAGTCCAGTCTAACACAGATTTTAAATTCGTGACATTATTTGTGGTGACAGTGGGAGGAGTCCAACCTCTTTCACAAATTAACCAAACTCTCTCATCAATTACTTTTAAATGGGATTTCATTCGGGATTTCCAGTAAGAATAACTAGAACCGTCAAAAATTGGTAACCGACTATATACGTTTTTGTTTGGAAGCATTGCGACAAACTTTCAAAAATTAGATTTAAAAAAAAATCAAAATCACATTATTTTTACGGATAATAGTAATACGCGATAAATTAGTATAAACTGCTCTGATACCAATTTGAAAGACCGTATATGTGATACTGATTTATATTGTTGTGTAAATTCCAATCACAAACTTATTTAATTAGAGTCAATTTATGAAATAAATCAAATCATCCCTTAAACTTAAATAGCAACGTGCGTGGAGTGTCAAACCAACATAAATAAAATATGCGACACAAATATGGAGTGTCAAACTAGAAGGGGCTACATCCTCGGTCACGATATTTTTACTATGCTTACGAATTTGTACCGTGACCCACCTCCCATGACCATTCTCGGTATATGGCGTAGTGCTTCCTAATAGACAAGATGAAGGAGCTTAGCCAAACGTCTAGGAGGTCTACAATCGTCAAAAGTTACTCATTAGGTAGTTCAAATGTATGTTGTTACAAAAAAAATTGGAAGAAGGGTAATGGGACCTCTAGAGGCCATTTATCTTCAAACTGATGTTCGCTGTGCACGTCAAAGATGGAAGGATATTGGTGCTAAGGTCTTTGATCTTGTTTACAAAGAAATTTCGAAACTAATGAGTGTTTTGGAGTATTAAGGAGGCAATTGAGGCCTATAACACCATTGTGGCCCCTTCCCTAAGGCAGTTGTAGTCTTAGGAGCTTAGCTATGGTTTGGTAGAGGTATGAGTTTGACTTTAGGACCTCTTATCTTGTATGAGTAAAGTTGAAAGGGTGGAGAAGGCTCATAATTTCAATAGTCAAACATAGTATCATCATATATTTCAACATATATAATAACAAATGATCACCTAATTTAATTGAAAGTATTAACTTCTAATATATATAAATATCAAAAAATATATATATGAAATAAATTCATCTTTAAATGTAAAGCCAAGTTTATGTATCAACAAAACACATCAAAATCAATAAATATATTTCACAAACAATATTACATTGAAAATTATAATTCATTGTAAATAAATTAATAAAAATTCAGCTTAAATAAAATTGTTACTTCAAGTATCAAATACCGCAACTGCTTATCAATACAATTCTGTTACATCAACTTAAAGTAAATATACACATCAAGTTTTCATTGGTGAAAATAACTACAAAAATATATAGAACACAACCTAATGTAGATATTTACTTCAACATATGTAATACAAATTTACGGCATGATGACCTCTACATACAAGGCTCTTATATATATAAATCAATAAATATCAATGAAGTCAGTTCATCTTTAACTGTAAAAATAAATAATCAATAAAAATTCAATTGAAAAAACTAGTTAATATACAATGTATACATACGCACACACACACACACACACACACACACACACACTCACACACACACAGATAATACAAAATGAAAACCTCTAAACATAATCATTTCAGTAAAAAATGAGCAATCAATACAGAGTATCAATAGCATAAACATAGAAAACATAAGGATTTCAATGATAGATTTTAATCAATACTTAAAAAAAACTTACTGCACAAACTAAAAAATCACACACAACTTTGTAAAACATTTACAGCTTAATCGATTAAGAAATCAACAATAAATACAAGAATACAACATTATAAACATACAAAAGATAATGATTTTATCAAAAAAAGATTAAAAGTACAAGAAAACTGTGACACCCCACCTAATTAAACATCGGGTGATCAGGACTTTATTAAATTAAAACAGGTTTCTCAAATGGTTCATTCTTAGCATCACTGCCGAAAACTTTTTAATTACTAATCCCCTAAGTAAAATTAGACCGGTGCCAAATTTTATCTTTCTTAAAACAGATAAATCAACCATGCGGAAAACAGTAAAGAAACTACCATGCTAAAACCCAAACCAACAAAGTAAAAGTACAACAGCGCAAAAGTATTATCAAATAAACCATCGGCTAAAAATGCTAAACAACAATAGAACAACTACTAATCTGAAACTAACATCTGAGACTGATACCGGACTACAAGTCCATACATGGAATAATGTGACATCCTGTACTAGATCTGAATGAGAGATATCGTCTAGTCAAAATCCTGTAAGCATCTACTGTGCTACAGCTGCGAGTCCCTAGAATAGAATCATCATCCATGGCGTCCCTGTGGCTGGACACCTAAAAGGTTTTGAAATTTTTTTATAGCAAGAGTTAGTACTCAAAATATTTTGAAAATATTTAGCAAGCGTTTATCACAATATAAAATGCGGTTATTGATTACACATGTTAGGTTTTCGTACACTCTCTTGAGTTCACTCACTTCTCATCTATTGTGAACACCTAACTTTCTACACTTAGCCTACCTAGCCATGTTCCCCAAGTTAATTAGGTCTAAGTAATCATCTGAACTTATCTAAGGTTAAGTTCTCGCATCGCCCACACCGTGCATTCATTTCAATAACATCTCGCAAAGGTTAATTAATACTCAAATAACATTTCACCTATGTTATGCTTCAAAGCTATTTAGTTTCACTACTAAATTTCTAGGATTCTCACAATTGTTATCTTTCCACTTGTGTAATTAAGTTTCACTACTTAAGTTACTAATTAGATATTCTCTATCTAAAGATATATTCCGTAATTAAGTTTCACTACTTAACTTACCAATTTGATACGTAACATTAAACACATCATATTCATCTACTTATTCACAACGGTATAATATCATTAAGTGTATATATTTCACACATAATATATACTAAATATTAGTCATTATTATTTGTCCTTTTTACACACATAAAGAACTCTTGGTTCGGAATGATTCATCGACCCCAAGTAAGAATTGGTTCGGAATGATACATCGACCCCAATTATTTATATACACAAATTCTGGCTCGGACTCTTTCATCACGCCACCAGTTCAAAGGTTTGGTTCGGCATTTTACATCGACCCCAAACATATAATAACCTTATGTTAGTTCGGAATGTCTCATCGACCCTAACATAGTTAATTTAAGTATATATCAATCTACTAATACACATAAGTAGAATATCATTAAATATATATTTCACACACAATATATATTAAATATCAGTCATTACTATTTGTCCTTTTTACATACATAAAGGACTCTTGGTTCGGAATGATTCATCGACCCCAAGTAAGAATTGGTTCGGAATGATACATCGACCCCAATTATATAATAACCCTATGTGAGTTCGGAATATCTCATCGACCCTAACATAGTTAATTTAGGTATACTTCTCTTAACGTAAAAGTTCATACAATTCAGTAGGTACACGCCCGACCTATCAACCATGTTCGTACGTAATATTTTATTCTCTTATATTTACCGTACAATATTCATTGTACGATTTATCTCATTAATCGCATTTATTTGAGTATTCACAACAATCTAAGGGCCCTAGTTACCCCTAACGTAATATCAATTCAGTAGCTACCCTTGTTAACATACTGACCCAATAAATTTAAGCTCGCTCATGCTTTTCCGTAATTATATTCTTATCATCTCGAATTAGAATACGTTACAATCAAGCCTATGAATCTCCACTTTAATTCTCTCACAAATTTAAAGTCCCATGCTCAATCATAGACCTACTTCCATAACATTATTCCAAAAATATATTTCATCAAGGTCCCAAACACTTCCCCGATAAAATTTTAGGCATTTGATGCTTAAAATTAAATATCTTACATTTTCTCGCAGCCTAACGAATCATAAAATTTTCTGGCAGATTAAACACCTTCTAGTAAAACTTCGATTTCTTCCTCTACAGAACTCCGATTGACCTGATTCCAAGTTCATGGGAAAGCTAAGAGATATAACTTTCCATACATATATTATTCACACTCTCATTATAAGTACAACTCAAATCGTACATGTTTAAAGTCACGTCAAACTTCTGGCAGATTACTATGCTGGCAGATTAAACACCCTGTAGTAATATGTCTATTACTCCCTCTACAGAACTCCGATTGACCTAATTCCAAGTTCATTGGATAGATAAGAGAAATACCTTTCTAGTAATGTATGGTTCACACTATAATTAGAAGTACAACTCAAATGGCATACGTTTAAAGTTGTGTAAAAATTTATGGCAGATTGACATCTTGTGTTCATCAATTAAACCCTAAGTCATTCAAGATTCATGTTCTTTAACCAAGAACTGATACAGATTATATGTTAATCATCAAATACATTCAAATTTCATTTTACCTTTACTTAGGGATTCATTCTACATGCAATCCTACCCAAACATGTGATCAATTCAAACATTTAATTCATGGTTTTTCAATAGAATTAATCAATTCTTAAAACTCCCTACACATGGGTATTATAACTTGAATTTGATTTGCAATAAACACTTGCCTTGATAGAGGGGTTTTGATTTTGTGATTGTTGTTGATGATTGATTTTTTTTCTCCTTCAATCTTCCTTCCCCACATGTTTGTGGTGAAAATCTCCTTTGAATCCTTCCCAATTCTTCCTTTTGCCTTTAGAATTGTTTCTCTCTTCTCTCTAATGGATATGGTGTGTTTTTTCTTCTCTCTAACCCTAGCCTCCAACTCTTATAATCTGACTTAGAGTTATTAAATTCGTAGGTCTTCTCACTCCTATAATTTAAAAGACTAAAACGCCCCTGAACGGTCCCGGCTTAGCCCAAAAACATCTAGGGATCCAACTAGTACCCCTGGGTATACTATTTTGACCCTTCCGGGGTTAACCGTGACCTCCAAATTATCATTTGAGTCACTTAAAAATATATTACTCGTTCTCGCCCCAAAACGGTCTACATGCGTTAAGTAACTATTTACTACTCGCACTAAGTAAATATAATGAGGCAATATAAATCGGTAACTATCTCTCGATTAATATACTATAATTACAATTCTTAATAAATATCATTAAATTACTCCTCTTACGTAATTTAAATTAAGCCGTATTTTCTCATTTAATTTTTCAATTTAATTAAATAGAATATTCAAAAATACAGGGTATTACGTAATTAAATGAGAAAATACGGAAGTATGTAATACCCTGTATTTCTGAATATTCTATTTATGATCCCCACCCCATCACTATTGCCAAACCCTTTCGCCTCCCTCACCAACTAGAGCACCATGCTTATAGGGCCCTAGTTTCCCTCACCTTCCGGCTCAATAAGGCCCGTGACCGATACCTTTCCACCCTCACCTTAGCCCTTTTTCCCACCCACCCTTGGTCCACCGATGCTTTGCATCACGTGATGCACTTTGCCATACAAGTGCATTAACCCGTTTTAGCCTCTATCCAACAAGACTGACGCTTCAGTCTTGTTTGGGGGTGATTATCATCACCTAATTTTTCTGCCACCCCGCGCTTTCATAGTTCTTATCTTTAGGGTGAGAATGGTTCGGTCTGGCTGAAGACATTAAACTTTGCGCTATCGGGAGGCAGCCCGCGTTTCTTGTACTAGTCTCATCCTGTTTGGGGGTAGTGTTTCACATCACCCAATGCTATACCATGCTTTGTAGAGTTGTACACATTTTTTCTCTTATCTTTTATTCAGGTTTATTCTTGGTTCCCTCTGTCCACTTCATGAGCGGTTCATTCTGGTAAACTCTTTCCTACCTCATGCTCTCAATTTTAAAAATCATTTTACCTAACATCGAGGATGATGTTCCTTTTTGTTTGGGGGTTGGGAATTTTATCAAAACCGTGCCTCTTTTGAAAAAAAATTGATTTTTAAACCTGATTTTTAAAATTTCGTGCAGTTTCTTTCATCTCACTCATTGATGTGAATTTTCAATCATCCATCTTTCAAAAGTCTAGGAATCAAGCTAGAGGATTTATCTTTTTCTAAATTGCTTATGTAATACATAACAAGGCATATTGCACCATGAATTTCTAGACTCAACAAAAATTTGCGCACTTATCACGTCCTTATGTTTAGAGTTGAAGAGTACTACAATTCTCAAGAGAACCTTAAGGATCACTAGTAGAGACTTTAGCCCGTGAGATTTGTGCCTTTCACTCTTTCAGAGTGTTTTGCGCAATCTCCAAGTCATAAGTTGATTCAACTTTCTTTGGGTCCGCATTAAATTGTTGTATGATCTCATTATCTTTCATAAAATTTTGGCTTAATCATTGAGAATGACATCTTTTCGAGTTGTAAGAAACACGTGTCTTGAAATTTGTCCCGATCACTAGGTTTTCATCCATACACCTACCACTTTTTCATATCACACTTCCATTTACTCACCCATTACCTTCCCATCTATTCCCCTCACCATCCATATACATTTCCCCACACCATCACCTATCATCTCCATATCATCTTTCATTTCCAAATAAAAGAGTGTGATTTCAAATGTAAATGTCTTCATTATTGGTTTGAAAAGTGAGAAAAAAACAAAAAAAAACAAAAAAACAAAAAAAAAAGAAAAGAAAAATAGCAAAAATAGAGAAAAAGAAAAGAAAAATTGAAAAAAGAGAGAAAAGAAAAGAAAAAGACAGTTTGTAGTTAGTAATAAAGACATTTGTGCCTAAAGTGTGAACACTCTTCTATCATATACATTCATCCATCCATTTTTACATTCATCATTTCACACATTCATCATACACCATCCATCCATCCATCATATCACCATCCTACCTCATCTCACACCATCCTTCCTACTTTATTTCCCCTCACCCATAAAAATCCATATATTCCCCTAGGTGTTCGGGCAAATGAAAGTCAACGTGGTGAATAACTCGATGTTCTCACTATAGTGATTAACATTCTTTCATGAGATCATTTTTCTTTCAATTGTTCGTTCTTTCTTATACATGTGTGAGACGTTTGAACTTGCTTACATTTACTCACCTCCTCACACACGTGAGCGATACACTTACCCTTATCTCGAGAGTTCGTTTGAGAGAGCTATATCTAGTGAGATTTTGAAGTTGAAGCGTTGATTCCGACAAGGCAATCTAGGAATTACTCTTGTGATACTCGACCCATTTTGACTGATTCACACTACATATGTTGAGTTCTAAGAAGCATGTGCCTTGAGTATTTACTTAGCTAAACTTTTTACATACGAGCTTGTATTTCTGAAATTTTTTCTCATGATGGATTGTGCGATTATTCTACGTCTAATAAGAGATTCACTGCCCTTCAATAAATCTTTTCAAATAAGAATTTTGTGGGTATATTCCCTGCAAACCCTCACGAGACACAACTCGTCCTATAGGGCAACCTATAGGTTTAAAGGCTTGTTGCACATGCTAAGTGCAATCGCAAGTGCCCGCGAAAGAGGTACACTTTTGGTTACTTATCTTTATCTTTCTCTCTATCTTATTGCTTGTGGACTAGAAACGCTCTATTTGGGGGGGTGATAAGCACCCAAAACTGTACAATTTATACCCCGAATAGACGTACTTTAGTTGCTAATTCTCGACAATATGGGTCTTATGTCTTAATTGTTTATTTCGTAGGCTGAATGCACGTTGCGGTGTTCAAATGCGTATTTCAAGGCAATTGTGCATTTTATGGAGCTATATACCCTTATCCCGTAACCTAGCCTACCCAAACCTAGCCTAAACTGTCCCAAACCGTGTGTGTGTTGAGTTTTTGCCCTTTTCATTATTTTTTAGATTTTTAGTTTGAGTCATTTTTATTTTTAGATTTTATTTTATATTTATTTAGTATTTTCTAGATTTTATTTTCCATTTTTCTATTTTATTTTTATAATTTTATTTTATTTTGATTTTTATTAACTTTTAGTTTAGTCTTATTTTATTAGGATTAGTTCTAGGATTTTATTTTTAATTTATTAGATTTTATATTTTAGGACTTTGATTTTCATTTAGATCTTAAATTTTTATTTCTTCTGTTTTATTTTAATTTTTATTTAAGCTTAGGACTTTATTTTTTAATTTTAATATTTTTACTTTTTAATTTGTTCTATTTTTAGTTAGATTTTATATTTCATTTTTTTTAATTTTATTTTTATTAATTTTATTTTAAGTCTCAGTTGTTATTAAGGGTCATAAAACACACACAATCTTCCATACACGATCCTACACCCTAACTAAACCATTACCCATACCCATTTTACCATACACCCTCAACACACCCAACTACACCCTCACTCATCTTCTACCTACAACCCATCTTTTCTCTCACCTCATCTACCATTAACAACTAAACCCACTTTCCTTATCCCCCCCATTACCATCTCTCCTCATTCCCATTACCACCAACCTCCTGCCTAGCACCCTACCTTAGTCCCGCCGGCATCATAACCCCGGAGACCACCAGCGACCTCTCTCCGCCGACCACTGCCGGCACCAACCTACACCATCTCCGACGAACCCCTGTGCGACTTCACCTCCAGCAGAACGCAACCCGCCACTGCCTCACCATATTCCGGCTTAAACCGAGCCTGTTCCGGCGATCCTGCCCAGCCCCACCCGACCCGCCTGTCAAACCCATATCCGATCTACTTCTCAACCCGGAAACCCCTGTAAACCCAGCAACCCCCTCACTCCATAACCCGTCCTCCCTCCCATCTCCCAACCGCACGAAACCCACGGCGACCTAACCCGACTCCATAGCTTTTCAAAGACCCAAGCTTTAACCCAAACCCATTTCAACAAAGTCTTAAGCCACGATTTTAAATCACCTGCCAAAAACCAATCTCAACAAACCAAAGACAAATACCCACATGTGCCTAATAACCCACTTATCCCTCTTAAATCAATTTACCCATATACCCTTAAAAACTCCCAATTACTAATTCTAACCCAACTTTCCAAAAATACCCCCAAACCTCTCATTCCCAAATCAAATTTTATTCTTCACCTCACTTCCCACATGAGCTCACATACCCCCATGCACATGTGCTCTCACCTTTCCCACATGTTCACCATAGCCAATTCTTATTTTTACCCCTAGCTCCATGCCTATTATAAAATGAAGATGAAGACCCCATTTTAGAGGGAGCTTTTTAGATAGAAATTTGTAGAGAGAAAATACCATTTTAGTGTAGTTTTATATTAGAATTTTTATTTTATTATTTTTAGATAGTGAGGAGAAAATAAATTGTTGTGAGGATTAAATTGAGTGAGATTCTTGATGTAATTTTGTTTGGATCATTCAAATTGAGGGATGTTGATTTCAACTCATGGATTGAAGCTCAATTAAGCATCAAGAGATTGGGGTTTGATTGTTCTTTTCTCATCTCATTTATTTTATGCTTTTGATTATTAATTTATCATATTTCATATCATGTTAGGCTGAATCCCCTTTCAAGGGGTGAGTAAAACCCTTATTTGATGTTATTTTATTTTAATTAGTTTAATTACTTGAAAAATCCCTTTGAATATTAATTTTGATCCCTCACCCTTATATTTACGCCTCGAGAGAGGGTAAATGATTTTCGAGAGAAAATCGAAATTCTAATTATAATACCCATTTTAGATTCGAACTAGAGATAGGGGTTTCTTAAGTGGGGTATTATAATTTCAATTTCAACTCTAAATTTATTTTCTAAGATTGACATAAATTTTAATTGATCGATCCTAGCGGGTGATTAATTAAAAGGAGTGTGGATCTATTTTCTAGAGTTGTGGGGTGTTAAATTTAATTTTTTAAAAGATTACTATTATAATTACACTTGCAATGAGAGTTGGTTTGTAATTTTGATATTAATTTGGGAGAATTCAAATAATTAAATTAATTAATTAGAATAACTAAAATTTGTGGTGTAATCCCATTCCTTGATTGTTCTCACAATTATTTACCTCACTTATCTCTTATTTTTAGTTTAGAATTTATTTTCCATTTTAGTCACTTTCTAATTAGTTATTTTCATCTCACATCTTAGTTTAGTGTTAGTTCACCCCACGTCACCTTATTGTTTTAATATTGAAAAAGCTAAAAAAAAAGTAGAAAAGTGAAAAAGCACAAAAAGAAAATAAAAAGTGAATTACGAATTAATTTGTTCCATTAGCTTACCCCCTTGGAAGTGGATTGATACCCTTACTTACCTCTACACTTGAGATTGTTATATTTTGTAGGTAATTTGAGGATTTTGATTAGAGGAGATTTTCAAGCAACGACAAAAATAATACACGCAAAAGTTAACTCTATCAAGAGACTACTAGTTTGGAGTTTCTTTGGTCGCTTGATGGCTAGTTCAAGCGACATGCAAAGTCGTTCAAGCGAGTTCGAGTGACCTGAGGAATTTTTTAGGATTGATTTTGTTTCAAACCTGCTTCATTTTATTGATGATATCATACTGTTTTTGGTACTTCTGGACAATTTATGTTCAGTGTAGGTTGATTATACATGATGGATTTTACTTCTTTATTCGTTTAGTCACATCATTACTGATTTTGATGATTTTTCTCATGCGACTACTATGTACTAGCTATGATTTTATACTTAGTGATTCTTTTAGCTGGCTATATACATCTGTTTATCTAGATATGCTTCATCGATTATCACATGCTAGATATTTGATGCTTGTGTATCCTTTTCACTTATTGTCTATTCGAGAAAAAAAAAGGGAGAGATGTATGTGATGTAGGGGGAGATTTAGAACATAGTTTATTGTTACATTACCAATTGATATCATATGCCTTCATGCTTATATATTGGTATTAATTAGTTTGCACAGTTTGATATCCTGATTTTAATGTTATTTTTCAAATTAGTATCAAAATATTTTGCTCACATGTTTAACAAATGAGTTGTTTTTACTGATAGAGATAATACACACTACACCAAAATTGGCGATTGGTCACGGCCGAAATCCCTGACCAAAGCTGTGGGTCGCGGACTTGGGCCGTGACCATTTCGGGGGTGACCATTTTCGTGGGTCGCAGCCCAAGTTCGTGACCAAAAAATGGTCACGGCAGATGGTCACGGACTTAGGTCGTGACCCATGTCGTGACGGGTCGCGGCCCTCATCCGTGACCCACAACCGTGACAAATTGATCGCGGCCAAAGTCCGTGACCCACAACCGTGACAAATTGGTCGCGGCCAAAGTTCGCGACTCATTACCATGACAAAAAAATTGGTTGCGGTCCTAATCCGCGACCCACAACCGTGACAAAAAAATAAAAAAAATGATCGCGGCCCAAGTCCGTGACCCACAACCGTGACGAAAAAATAAAAATGGTCATGGACAAAGTCCATGACCATATTTAACTATAAGGGTCCGTCTGATAGCATTATTTGCCATGGCAAATGGCAAATAAGTTGGCAAATATGACATTTGCCTACAATTTGGTGTGTTTGATAGCAAAATTTGCCTACAAGCTATTTGTCAATGTACAACACCTCTTATGCATAACATGTTTGCAAATTTTGCTTTGCTATTTGGGTGAGAAATATTTCTCAACAAATTTGCTAACTTCTTAAATGCTTTTAATATTTTAAAAAACAATTTAAAAACTATTTTAAATAATTATAAAAAACTGCTATGAATATTTTAAAAATTGTTATGAATATTTTAAAAATTATTTTAAATAGTTAAAAAAACTGTTTTAAATTAAAATCTGTTTTAATGTAAAAACTGTTTTTTCGTAAAAAACGTTTTAATGTAAAAACTGTTTTAACTTAAAAATTTGTTTTAATGTAAAAAATGTTTTAATGTAAAAAATTAAAAATTGTTTTGATGTGAAACCTGTTTTAATATAAAAAATTATTTTAATGTAAAAAATTATTTTAATGTAAAAACTGTTTTTTCGTAAAAATTGTTTTAATGTAAAAAATGTTTTAATGTAAAAACTGTTTTAATGCAAAAAATTATTTTAATATAAAAACTGTTTTAATGTAAAAAAAATTAAAAACTGTTTTAACGTAAAAACTGTTTTAATGTAAAAATTAAAAACTGTTTTAATGTAAAAACTGTTTTTAATAAGTAGAATTGGCATAAAAAACTTTTTTTTTATATATAGTTTGTTACTTTTTTAATAAATAAAAACGGGAACTAAAAAAGAAAAGAAAAAACTGTTTTTTTATTAAATAAGACTTGGGACGAAAATTAAAAAAAAAAACATATTTTATTATTATTATATATGTTAATATGGACGAAAAATGTGTTATTAAAATGTTTTTGCCTAAAAAACTTGTTTTAGCTCATTTGGTGTTTGATAGCGTAATGCGAGAAAAAAATATTTGTCTAGGCAAAATTTGCCTAGGCAAAATTTGTCCTGACAAATTTCGCCATGCCAACACTTTTGCCCAATATGTATCAAACGGACCATAATTTAAAAAAAATGTATTTTTTTTGTCCAATCCTAAACCTGGGGGTCCTGTGAGTGCACCATCAGTTGCTACGTGTAACGTTTGACGCGTACGAGGTGTTACAAATATTTATTATTGGCAAAACAATAAAAAAAATCACAAATTGCGAATCGAGAACGTTGTTAATAAACATATATACATATATACAAACTTATAAATATTACACGTCTTAATAATTCACATACAAAAAAAAAATTGGGCAGAGTTTCCTCTATTTTCTTGGCATTCCAAAACCTGTAAATGTAAAACCTACTTATTATAAAGCCTGCACGGCCATAAAATTCAACAATCAAATTATAAAAGCCAGCACGACCATAAAACTAAACAATAAAAGCCTGCATGGCTGACAAAATCCTGATTGTCCACAACATATAAACAATCTTCATGCTGTAGACCATTGCCTCCTTCGTTTGATCCGCGTGCAAAAATCCTACAAATGATAGGATACATAAAAAAAATATCAGTAACCAAGTAGTTTTACAAAAAATCTAATCAAGCTGAAAAATTGCATATATGAGTTAAAATTATCAGTAACCAAGTAAAAATATACAAATTATCGTCGTATTCTCAAATCGGGAGTTCCACGACTGTGGGGTCAGTTACTACGAGTTACATTGGTCCCGTGGGAGGTGTCGGCGCCACCCACGGCGCCGTTCGGGGGCTATTTTGGATTTTCACCCTCTAACGCCATGTTTTTAAGCCTAAGCCTAGAAATATGCAAATTACCGTCGTATTCTCAATCCGGGAGTCCCGCGACTGCGTGGTCAGTTCCTACGAGTTACATTGGTCTCGTGGGAGGTGATGGTGCCACCCACGGGGCCGTTCGGGGGTTGTTTCGAGTTTTCACCCTCTAACGCCATGTTTTTAAGCCTAACTCTAGAAATATGCAAATTATCGTCGTATTCTCAAACCGGGAGACCCGCGGCTGCGGGGTCAGTTCCTACGAGTTACATTGGTCCCGTGGGAGGCGTTGGTGTCACCCACGGGACCGTTCTGGGACTGTTTCGAGTTTTCACCCTCTAACGCCATGTTTTGCTTGAGTCTAGAAATATGCAAATTATCGTCGTATTCTCAAACCGGGAATCTCACAGCTGCGCGGTCAGTTCCTACGAGTAACATTGGTCCCGTGGGAGGTGTTGACCCACGGGGCCGTTCGACGGCTGTTTTGGGTTTTCACCCTCTAACGCCATATTTTGAAGCCTAAGTCTAGAAATATGCAAATTACCGTCGTATTTTCAAACCGGGAGTCCCGCGGCTACGTGGTAAGTTCCTACGAGTTACATTGGTCTCGTGGGAGGTGATGGTGCCACCCACGGGGCCGTTCGGGGGACTGTTTCGAGTTTTCACCCTCTAACGCCATGTTTTTAAGCCTAAGTCTAGAAATATGTAAATTATCGTCGTATTCTCAAACCGGGAGACCCGTGGCTGCGGGGTCAGTTCCTACGAGTTACATTGGTCCCGTGGGAGGTATTTTTGCCACCCACGGGGTCGTTCGGGGGTTGTTTTGGGTTTTCGCCCTCTAACGTCGTTACACACATTACGACGGATATGGCAATACCTTTACACACATTACTGTTGAAATGGCAATACCTTTACACACTGTTGAAGTGGCAATTACTTTACTGCAAGGATATGGTAATACCTTTACACACATTACTGCAAGGATATGGGAATAACTTTACACACATTATGACTGGATAATGAGCTACTGCTAAAAAAAATATAGAGTTGCAACCCACATTTCAGCAACCCATATCCGTCAACACAGTTTCCTCCGAACTATTGGAGAGAGCAAAAGATTTATTTTTCTCCCCAACAGAAGCGATAAGAAAATGAAATCTTCATAAATTAGAAAATAACCAACAGTAATCTTCAAAAATTTCCCTTGCTAATGAAAGAGAAAGTAAGAATTAGTTAGTGGAAAAAATGCGATCAAATCATTCAAAATAAATAATAAACAAACAAAGAATAAAGAGTAAAAAAATGGTCTTCTACCTCATTCTATTCCAAAGTGAAAGTTCTTTGTGGGTGGTTAGGTGTACCTCTGTGAACAACGCATGCCAGATCAAGAAAACACCAATGAACCATTTAAGGTCCCACCTGCAGTGGCTCTGTAGTACATGAAATTAGCTACACTGGGTAAAAAAAAAAATAGCTCAAATTACATGAACCATATAAGGTCCCACTTGCAGTGACTCTTACGGGACCGTTTTGTGGCTTTTTTACGTTTTCACCCTTAGATGGCATGCTTTTATGCTTAAGTCTAATTTTTTGCAAATTTATGTCGTACACTCCAACTGGGAGCGCCGTGACTACGCGGTCGGTTCCTACGAGTTACATTGGTCCCGTGCGAGATGTTCGTGACTGTTAGGGACCGTTTTAAGGCTGTTTTACGTTTTCACCCTTCGATGGCATGCAAATCTAACTTTTTGCAAATTTACGTCGTACACTCAAACCGGGAGCCCCGTGACTATGTCGTCGGTTCCTACAAGTCACATTGGTCCCATGCGAGGTGTTCGTGACTCTTACCAGACCGTTTAGTGGTTATTTTAGGTTTTCACCCTTCGATGGCATGTTTTTATGCTCAAGTCTTATTTTTTGCAAATTTGCGTCGTACACTCAACCCGGAAGCCCCGTTACTATGCGGTCAGTTCCTACGAACCACATTGGTCCCGTGAGAGGTGTTCGTGACTCTTACCGAACCGTTTGTTTTTATGCTCAAGTCTATTTTTTTTGCAAATTTACGTCGTACACTCTAACCGGGAGCCCCGTGACTACGCGGTCGATTTCTACGAGTTACATTAATCCCGTGCGAGGGGTTCGTGACTCTTACGGGACCGTTTTAAGGCTGTTTTAAATTTTCACCCTTCGATGGCATGTTTTTATGCTTAAGTCTAACTTTTTGCAAATTTACGTCCTACATTCAAACCGGAAGCCCCATGACTACGCGGTCAGTTCCTACGAGTCACATTAGTCCCGTGCGAGGGGTTCGTGACTCTTATGGGACCGTTTTAAGGCTGTTTTACGTTTTCACCCTTCGATGACATGTTTTATGCTTAAGTTATGTTCTCCCCCCCCCCCCCCCTAACCCACACTGGAAGTGACAAGAAACAAATGCACCAACAATACCCAAGCTATAGGGAACACAAAAGAATTAAAATTAAGGGGTTTAGACATAAATAGGATCGAAACCCAAAATAATTAAAAAAATTGAATCAATGCATATTTAACCTTAAAATAAAGTTCATCATAGGTCTATCCACTACCTGGATATTTTGTTACACCCAACGCCAATCAGAACCTTCTCTATGCCAGCAGCGATGCAATTTCAGATTATGTTTGATAGTAGTTCGACCCCAACATCAATGTATCCTATGACAGTGAAAAAATAATGATTTTTTTGCAAACAGTTATATTCAATTAAAAAATGGTAGAACCAAAAAAACAAATTCAAAACCAAAGGAAGAAAACCATGGCTAGTTCTTTCGTCACTCATTGTCCCAACTTGACTCGTGGTAAACTTGTTTGAACTGAAATTCTTTAATCCTCATTGATATTTTCTTTCACGTATATAAGGAGTACTACTGAGAAAAAAATTAGATGCACACATATGGAGAAGATTACAATTGATTTTGATTACATTTCAAAATCCAATACTTACAGAACAAAATTAACACTTACAGAATTCTTAAGGGTCTATTTGTTGCTTCTAACCCCCAAACCGGTATCCACTTGTCTCCACTGCATACTATTTAGGGTGGCACGCATATAACCCCCAATAAAATCACGACAAGGTGGATGTAAATTTTTTTACTCATTAAAAATTCATTTAATTATATTTTGTAAAAAAAAATACACACACATACAATCTAGGTTTATTGGCATAATCTATACAAACACACACATACAATCTAGGTTTATTGGCATAATCTATACAAACACACACATACAATCTAAGGTTTATTGACATAATATATACATACACACACATACTATTTAGGGTTTACTAAACCCTAATATTTTTTTTTACATTAATCTATACATACACACACATACAATATACGATTTATTGATAAAAAAACAATTTATTTGTTCATAGTTACACACAAAAATATATATATACACATAAATCTATACATACACACAGATATAAACATAAATCTATACATACACACACATACAAACATAAATCTACACATACATACACAGAAATTAGGGCTTTAGACAGAAATAATGAAATCCAAATGAATCAATACATACCAGGGTAGATTTATGTTTGGAAATCCAACTGAAATCCAAACGAAATCGCATGTGAACCTCTTAGCCCTAACAGCCTTACACTGGTATGTATTTTCGTTTTTAATAAGAAATTAGAAGCAGCGGGTAATTTTCATTTTTAGCACCTGATACTCATCACGGCCAAGAGCCATGACCCCATGCACGCGACCAATAAAATGCAGAAAAAGCAGGGCTGGCTTCTTCGACCTGGTCACGGCCTAAAGCCGTGACCCACCATGTGCGCGACCAATAAATTGTAGATGAGGTATTCTGGCTTGTTCGAACTGGTCACGGCCTAGAGCCATGACCCACCATGCTGGAGACTTTTCCATCGACACTTACTTCTTGAATGAGGAATGGTCACGGCCCATAGCCGTGACCCATACCAACAAATGGTCACGGCCCGTAGCCGTGACCCTCGATCAGTGATGCGCGACCCTTTTCATCAACCCTAGTACTTGAATGGGGTATGGTCACGGCCCTTAGCCGTGACCCACACCAAAAAATGTTCACGGCCCTAAGCCGTGACCCCCAATATGTGTACTCTCTTCTTCGTCATGCCATGGGTCACGGACTTGGGCCGTGACCCACCCGTGACTAAGATTGGAGGGAATTTTGGCGCGTGTTTGGCGCCAAGATGGTCACGACCTGGTCACGACCTGGTCACGGCCTAAGTTCGCGACCACTGTGGTCACGGACTTGGTCCGTGACCACTTTTCGAGCATCAATAATTTAGTGTGGTAATAAATATGGTCACACCAAATATTGAGTGGGTCACGGCCCAAGTCCGCGATCAGCTGGTCGCGGACTTGGGCCGTGACCCACTTGGCATGACCATTCGCAGGATTTGGTGTAGTGACATTTACTTCAAGATTTCGGCCTAACTTGCAAAATGCTATGGGATCTAGTTTGAAATTTAGTACTGCATTTCATCCATAAAGAGATGGGCAATTAGATAGAACTATCGAAATACTTGAATATACGTTAGGTGCATGTGTACTTGACTTCAAGTTCAGTTGAGGTGATTACTTGACATTTATAGACAATAACAGTTTCAGTCTTCTATTAGTATGGCTCCATATAAATCATTGTATGGTAGAAAGTATAAAACTTCGTTGTGTTAGAATGAGGTCGGAGAAAGGAAGTTATTGCATCTAGAATTGGTGGAGATGACTTTTGAAAATATAAAACTAATTCAGCAACGTATGAAAACCTATCAAAGTATATACATAAAAGTTATGCCAATAAGAGTAAGAAGGACTTGAAGTTCCAAGTAAAAGATTTTGTATTCGTGCGTGTCTCACCTTTGAAAGAGATTATACGGTTTGAAAAGAATGTAAAATTAAGTCCTCGGTATATTGGAACATATGAGATAAAAGAAAAAGTGGGAGCAATATCTTACATATTAGTTTTACCACTAGAATTATCACGATGACATGATGTATTTCATAGATCTATGCTTTGAAAATAAATTTTAGATCTATCTCATGTGTTGATAGTCCAACCTATTAAATTAAAAGATGACTTATCATATGTTAAAGAGCCGGTGTAAATTTTAGTTCGCAAGGAACAAGTGTTAAGAAATAAAGTTAATCCATTTGTTAAAGTGTTATGGATAAGTCACGTGAATTAGGAAGTGACGTGGGAAGAAGAAGAGAATATAAAGAAGCAATATTCTTATCTTTTCAGTAAGTAAACATTCACAATTAATTTCACGGACGAAATTTTATAGGGGTAGTTGTGACATCCTAAGTATTAGCATGCCACTTTTAAATTATTTAATATTTATATTGGTAAAATTATACGAATTATTGCATAATGAGGTAGTTTGGCACTTAATAGTTTTATATATTATTATTATAGTTTATTATGTAGTTTTTTTTCTTAATTAAATATATAAGATATGTATGTTAAAAAGTATTAAAACAATTAATTTTGATATGTTATTAATAGTAACATAAAGTGGGGGTGATGATGTGTATTTATGCACAAGTTAAGGAAAAAGGAGGAGACTATAATTGTTCCTAAGTTAAGATAAAATTTGTTAAGTCTTATAATTAGTATTATTCAAAAGGAAGGAAAGGTAAGCTTTGAAATATAATAAAATAAAAATGAGACAAATTTTAAAAAATTAGGTTTTCTACGCGAGAAAAATTCTACAAAATCCAGATCAATTTAGAAGGTAATTCTTCCTTGATTAACGTTGTCTGTTGAGTTGTGTAGATAATTTCTACCAATTTAGATTGTTATTTTGAGTTTATATTTATATTATTGTATTTTAGGGACCCTATTAACTTGTGTATACTTTATAGGATAATCTAAGTAAGATTAAATATGACTCCTAAAATAAAATTTGCGTCATTATATTAGAGGACCACGATTACGTAATTTCATATTTTTTTATTATTTTGATATGTCACTCGTTATGACCCATATTAATCAAATATTGATTTTTAATGGGTTATCTATTTAGAATTTGATATATTGACAAGAACTAAAGTTATTGTACTCAATTTGTAGAGGATGTTGGTATGACTTTCTCTATTAATTTTATTAATTATTATTTAATCATGATTAATGTAAGATTTAAATTAATTTGTGATATATTAACCTATTGTTAGCACGGATTAGTATTATTGTAACATTTAAAGTGTTATTATTTAATAATGCATAAATGAAATTATCCTAAGCATTACAATTAACTACAAATGTGGGGAACAAATGTATGGGTGATATATTTTAGTTAAATTAGTAACTTTATGAAACTGAATCACATTTTATAGGATACTGGTTGTATTGAATTATTAGGATCGAGCTCACCGTTGGTGACTACAACTTAGGTTGACAATGAAAAGAATAAGTAAACACACGACTGAGGTGAGTGTACTTGCTGAGTTGATTATTAATATGATATATATGTATTATATGGAGATATTATGGTTTATTAAAAGTCAAGAGATGTTGAGTTGTTATAGCTTAAAAGTTAAGAGATGTTAGGATGTTATGGCTTTATAAAAGTCAAAATATGTTGGATTACTATGTAATTTAAGAGATGTTAGATTATTAAAACCAATTGTAACACCCCGTATTTTTTATGATTTAAATAATTATGGGGTTAATTACAATTGTTGGATTAATTAAATTAAAATGTGAGAAATGTAATTGTTAATTAATCCAGATTAAAATAAATATTAACTAGCGTGTCAAGGGTTAATACTTATTGATGAGATTTATTGAAAATTATAGTGTGAACATGTAATATGGAATTATGAAATATTATAAATTATCGAGAGTAAGAAATACGACAGTTTGGTATATTAAGTCGGGACGCGCGTGTGAGTCGCGTCAGAACTAATTTAATGGATTAAAGAAGTGAGTTATTTTTAACTAACTCATATGGCCATTTTGACTGTTCCATTGAGTCCGTAAGGGTCAAGATAGTCAGAAAACTCTACTCGGGGTGTTTTATTTGGACTTTGGAATATTTTTAGGCCTAATTGGCACCCCGTAGGGGTATTTTTGTCCTTTGAATTTCTAGGGAATTAAAATGGACGAAAATTAGAAAAATAAAAGGAAGGGTACGTGGGTGAGAGGAAGTCTGTCAGTTTCTAAACCTAAGAGATAGGGAGAGAGAACCATAGAGGAAGATGAGAGAGAGTCCATAGGTATGTTGGTACAAAACTCAGGAACTCAAAGCACAAATCCCACCAAAGCGTAGATCGAAAGACGAAGAACAAGTTTATACCAATTTTATCAACGGATCAGAATATCAATTTGAGGCAAGTGTTTATTACTTACTTTCCTTAGCAACATTTGTGTTCATGTTAGTCTAGGTAATTTCTCCATTTGCTATGAAAGTTGAATTTGTTGAAAAATTTGGGAGAATTAGTCATAAATTTGGACTAATTTGAATAAAATTTGACTCTTTCATGTAGATAGAATTATGTCCACGAAATTATGATAATTATATGATTAAATTTGGGTTTAATTTAGAGTTTTGCATATAAATTTGAGAACTAGGGTTCTTGATATTTTAATTTGGGGATTTCGAATTTATTGATGATTAGTGATGATATAATGATGATATATTATTGGAAATCATATATAGATGTTGAGTAGTGGATTGGAATTGAATGATTGGTGTTTGGGTTGATTATTTTAGAGGTTTTAGGATTGAAAATGGTGGAAAACATAGTTGTTAAGTGTGAAAAACGTAGCAGGTTTGTTGGGGATGGTAACTGCTCAATCTCGTTTGAACGAGATTGAGCCTGGTTCGAACAAGACTGGTTCTCGTGAGAAGTCGTTCAAACGACATGTCACCTGGTTCGAACGATAGGTCCAAAAAATCTGGAAAATCCATTTTTAGCCCAATTCGAGTTACACAATTACTTTGAGTGAGGAACACTGTATTTGATGAATTCAGCGTAGTACCGAATAAATTTGGGAAAATTTGTAGAATAGTATTGTAAATATTTGGAACGGTGAGTTAACTTTGGAAATTTTGAGAGAGAGATTAATCGAAATAAATAAGCTATACATAGTAATGAGAGAATAATACATATGGAAAGTATATGTTCTGGTTGGGTGAATACCTATTGATTTTAATAGGATGTGGGAATGCCTATTATTATTATTATTATATTATTATTATTATTATTATTATTATTATTATTATTATTATTATTATTATTATTATTGTGTGTATAGCATACCTACGTTGCTTGCTATCGGGAGGAGGTTTTCGCGCAGTGGACAGTCTTATCCTGGGTGACCTAATGGGGGGATATTTGACTTATACCCAGAGTATATTAACTTGGTTACCTGCTATCTGAGATGTAGGATAATTTCGACGGCTGAATGGGAGCGTAGGTATGTGCGTGACCCATTTGGCTGGGGAATATACTCGCCTCCAATATTTGTGATTTGAATTTACGGTTCATGAAAGATTGAACCAGTAGTCCTCCATGCAGCGAGCGATGAACTGGGACATGATAGCAGAGTATGCATTGCGACAAGTGGTCTTAACCAAGGGGTGTAGGATTAGTGTGTGTGTACATATATATATGCTTGTGTGTATGTCTACTGTGTGTAACTAGTAGATATGGTAATAATAATAATCGCTTTGCGCCAAGTGGTATTAACCAAGGGGTGCAGGTGTAGTATACATATATAGGGATGATGTGACTATATTTATGAATAAACTTGGGAAAATTCTACTATGTGAATTTAGTAGATATAGTAATGTTGATAAATAAATAAAATCTGGTGAGTAAAAGATTAACTATTAGAACAGTGGGTATGGAATGTGGTTTGGGGAGTAAATGATTTTTAATATCGTATTGTTTGGGCGATATGGGTTACTCCTTTGAGATATATTTAGAAGTATAAGTCTATGACCTAGTTGGGAACATTATAGATAACTAGGTTAGGATAAAAGTACGTTAGGCGTGAACAATAGTGGAGAGGTGAGAATCTCATGTGAGAGTTTGAAACTAACATGCCCATAATACTTGTTTTATTGCAAATTTTAAATACTTGCTAAAACAAATATTTTTACAACTCGGGCTCTGATCCATTTCTTGCTATTCTTATCTATTTTGCTATATATATTATTTATCAGGTGCCCAGCTACAGGGTTACCAGCCTTAGATGCGTGGATCATTTAGCGAGTTGCATCGGTTATGGGAGTTGCAGGTCCTTGCATTGGACGCCTCTATCATTTCCTTCAGTTCGACCAATACATTTATCTTACGGCTTGTTTCGCCCATTCTCAATCGTTTCATTAGAGATTGTACTCAGTTTACTTTAGTAATTTATTTTTGTTGCATTTGTTGATTTTGTGGGTTGTTGGTTTGAGACTTTGAACTGGAATGTTTTATCCAGTCTGATTTATTTCAGTAGTTGATTCGTGTCTAGTATTTATTATATTTATGTGGAATGTAAATAGCTTATATCTTAAAGAATGAAAAATTTATTAATGGATTATTTGAGTATAATCAAAATTAAAGGTTTTGACATTTAACTTAATTATTTATTAGGTGATAAATAAAGAAAGATTATTTTTCGACAGTGATGTTAAGAATGAACCAACCGATCACTTTAGTTTAATTTAACAAAGGACTGATCACCCGATATTTAATTAGGCGGGGTGTCACACTTATGGATATGTTTATTGCCTACAGACGAGAGATGTGGGGTTTACTAAACTCCGAATATGCGTATGACCTAAATTAGCACAGAGATGGAGATATTTATATATTTGAGATGTTAACATAGTATTTTTTCTATATAGGGATGTCGTACATTCACTGAGTTTTTAAACTCATGGTTTTATGTTTCCATTTTCAAGTTTTAGAGCTACCACTACCAGGTCTAGCGTGTTGGATGAATAGTAGCAAGGTTTCGTCCGTTTTTGAATAATGTAATAGTTACAATTAAGTTAGTTTTTCTTGGAGTTTTTTTTAAAATTTTGTCTCTTTAAACAATTAGTTTTTTAGCATTCCGCACTTAAACCTTGAAGTTATCATAATTTGTATTAGTTTGAATTTGAACTATTTAGTTATCTTTATGCTAGTGGGGAAAGGGTATGCCATTCTTTTTCTTATGTTTTAGTGTCATTTTCATCAGGAGATTCCCTTGACAAGTCTATTGACAAATCATCGTCTTCGTTCGATTCAAATGAAAGTGCTACGATTGATCCGAAGTGTTGTTCCGTGCCTTTTAAAGATTGACATGCAGCAAAAGTGCTCGTGCCATCAGGGATCTATACTTGGTTAGAGGGTTATGTATAGAGATAGGGAAGGAGGGCAGCGACGATGAATGGAAAAATATTTTTATTCCGACAAGGAAAAAGTATTCCAACATCAATTTCGCATGCGACGCTCGTTATTCTTCCATATCCCTGATTTAATAACTCCTTACGATGATTATTTTGTAAGGAAGAGAGATGCATGGGGAAAATGGAGTTTTTCGGTGAGCATAAAATGATCGTTAATCTTTGATTGCTCGTATAAGGGTGCCCTGCCGATTCAATTAACATGTACGTAAAAATTATGGAGAACACTTCCATAGAGACACTGAAGAGATTTTACGGTGATGTATACGCCCTATATTCTACGCAGTTCGCTGACGACACTTAGGTCCCAGGATGTATGACACTTGTTCGCCAAAAAGGAGGAATGTGGCTCTCCAAAGATTCTAGGTAGTATAGACTGCATGAACTGGGATTGAAAAAAGTGTCCAGCGGCTTGGTAGGGGCCACAAATAGGTAATGACAAGAATACTACGATAATACTAGAGGTTGTATCTAATCATGACCTCTGGTTTTAACATGCATGTGCGAACATCGATTTGAACGTTTTGGCCCAATTAGACCTTTTCGACAAACTCATAGAACGTAGGGCCCCTGAGTGCAACTACATTCTCAATGGGCGATCATATAATACGGGGTATTACTTGGTTATGGTTTCACGTTTGTCCAAACAATCTCACAACCGCAAACTGAAAAGCAAAGACACATTGCATTGTGTTAAGAAGGGGCTCATAAGAATGTAGAACGCGCATTTGGTGTCATACAATCTCGCTTCACCATTGTCAAGGCCCCGCTCGTTTCTGGAAATAAGATGAATTAGTGCGCATCATGATGACTTGTATCATACTTCACAAATAGATCCTAGAAGGTGAATAAGACGAACCTGATCTCGAGCCTCGGCGACCCGATGATCATGAAATCAAGCAAGAGCCCTTGGAATTTATTAACCCCCATGACATGAATTAAGCTACCCGAATGTTTGTACAAGTTCGGCTCCACGGCACCGCAACAATTGTGGCTTTACACCACGATTTACAATGGCATTTGTGGAATTTGTGTGACCGCATGTCGATTTTATTTTTTTGTTTTTATTAGTCTTGAGTTTTTATTAATCATATGGTTTCAATATAACATTAATCTAATTATTGTTTTTTGTATGATTACATTCATATATTTTCAATAAAACAAAATCAAGTAAATATTAAATATAATAAACATAAATATAACACAAACTAGGGAACAAAAAAGGTGCGGCCTCTCATGGCAAACCAAGTGACGCGTATGCTTCTCTTGTGGCACTTGATTTGCCGTGGAAGACACTCTTTAGTGTTCCCCCTAGTAGCAAAATTAAAAGCATTTTGCTCATAATTTTTCTGCTCTAAAATGCAACAAGAATGTCAATCGACATATTTACCAATTGCTTTGGAGATAATTACTTCTATCCTGAGTTTTTCTAAAAAAAAAAAAAAAAGAAGAAAATATTTGACCTCGAGCGAAATGAGCGTCATAGTCTTCTGTCACTGCTTCCCCTGCGGTACTGCGAAGCTACCCTTATCTTCAATTATTCCAAGCTAGTCAATCCATTGGCTGCTGGAATACAGTATTCAAATTTTACACTTCTTCAATTTCCTTTTTCTTTTCTCATATACATGGGGACAAACCCAAATAATACTGAATATTCCATAAAGTTTGTATTCTAGTGTACACCTAGAGATTGCAATTGGCCTGCCCTTTGCAACCAGTTGGTAGACACAGTTACAACAAACCTTCACAACCTCGAGAGGTGGGTTATTATGCTGTCCCAATCCTTCAACACCAACTTTGTGATTTCTTACACTTTACCCACATTATATATATGCGAGAATCTAACAAAGATTTTATCATTTCATTGCAAGATTTAGCACTAGTTCACTACCCTACTCTTTCTGGCCAAACAACCTTGCAATATGCCATTCTCCGTCAAACAATCTTATTCAGCTCCCACACTTTCTGATCATTTGCAAAACCAATTCTTGGCTTCAAAATCTAGACTCTCATTTCCCCCCTCCAATCTTTCTTTAAGAAAATCCACTAAAGTCAATCTCTTAAAACCTCTTTATATCTCATCTCTTAGACAATTTGGATGCTTCATTGATTCAAAAGATTCGAGCCCACAAGAGTCTTTGATTTTGTGCAATGCATATGAAGCCCATAGATCAGAACCCAAACATATTAACATTGAACTAGATGAGCAAGCTAAAGCAGCTGCGGCTCAAAAGCTAAAAATTGGTTTATATTTTGCAGCATGGTGGTCGTTAAATGTGGTATTTAATATTTACAACAAGAAGGTTCTTAATGCTTTTCCATTCCCTTGGCTTACTTCAACTCTGTCCCTTGCTGCCGGGTCTCTAATGATGTTGGTTTCGTGGGCTTTGAGGGTTGTTGAAGCACCCAAAACTGATTCTCATTTCTGGAAGGGTCTGCTTCCTATAAGTAAATGCACCTTACTTTAGGGGCCAAATACATATTTAGTCCATGTTTATTTTTTAATTTATTTCGAAACACCCATATTATATATATATATATATATATATATATATATATAGGAGAAGACTCACCTACATCATGCTTTATACATCATCCATACATTATATCTAGTTGTAATCCCTTAAAAATCAATTTTTTCAATTTTTTTATTTTTTTCTTGGAATTAACCTTCCAATAAATCCATGTTAAAAAAATTAGGTAAAAATACATTTTGTTGCTATTTTTAAAAAATTCACAAAAAACTACTCAAAATACCTTATTTATAAGGGTTTGCGCCAGCAGGTTTTTGTGAATTTTTTAAAAATAGTTACAAAATGTATTTTGACCTAGTTTTTTGAACATGGTTTTAATAGAAGGTTAATTTCAAGGGAAAAATAAAAATTTTGGAAAAAAAGTTTCTTAGGGCCTATAACTAGATGTGATGTATGGTGTGATGTATACATCATGATATAGGTGAGCCTTCCCCTCTCTCTCTCTCTCTCTCTCTCTCTCTCTCTATATATATATATATATATATATATATATATATATATATATACACTAGCGAATACCCGTGCCTGAAGGCACGACGAAAAATTTCAAAGTACGTAATCGCGAAACGACAAAATTTTCAAAAGTACGTAATCGCAAAACAACAAAAAATTCAAAAGTACATAATCGCAAAAACGCAAAAATATCGTTCCCTGAAAAAACATCTATATATCATTCCCCAATATATTTGGATGCATAACTGTTAATGTAACTTAAATCTTTTACATCATACATCTATTTGTGTGGTACTTAATATAACTGTTAACATATATTATTAATTGTGATATCTATTACATATCTATTACAAATAAAGTTATCCTAAAACAAAGTTATCTTAAAACATGAGTACTAAAACAAAGTTATCCTATAATTAAACATCTGTTACATATCTATTACAATCAAACATGTGATATTCATTATAGAACCCATAAAGAAAACACATAATTTCTGACCAGTTACAAATAAAATAAACTTAAACAACATGTGAAAAGTAAATAGTGAATTCCAAAAAATCAATCATCGGAAGATACTCCCAAACCGAACCAACTATCCGTAGTCTCATCTTAGGAGAAGCTTTACCGATAGGCCTGTAAAAGAAGAAGAATTATCCAAGTTACAAAGGCATTGAAAATGTACACTATCTTCAACAAACAAAACAATTGATACAAATGAATGTTGACGAAATAACTGTCAAACAACGGCATACCTTGGAATACAACTTATTAATGTACAACTACCACGTTGAAAATATATTTCATGATCTACAACAAAAACTACACATGGGTACTCAAAATCTTTAGCCGGGCTTGATATTCATTACATAAAACAACAATATAAAAATAAAAGAACTAAGTGCTGACATAATTAATTGCTAACAATAGGAAATGGGGCTGGACTATACTGATAAAAAATTTGTTGTGTAGTAACTCCAAGAATGGAACATGCATTTGAGACACAAAAGTTGTATTATGGGTTATGATTTTGAGATTTGTAGTAACAACCGTAATTTAACTTACTGAAAGCGTAACTCACAACTGTAACATGAGAGTCAAGGTAATGGGTCACAATCACAAATCTGTGGTAACTCGAATCTCAAATCTGAAACACAAACAGTTAGTACCTAAAATTAGTTCAGGGTAGCTTCTTGCAGAAATTGCATAACTCAGGTTTTATTTTTTTATTTACACTTTACTTATCTATATATGTGTGCGCCCACATGCGTTCACGTATTATGTTCACTTACCTGTACATCTAAGAAATCCGATCCAGCTTTAGCAACGTATTATCATGCCAGATCAGTCCGAATCAGTCCGTGAACCCACGTGGCAGGCGTTTCAGGTGTTTTACAGATTAGTCCAAATCTGTCTTCCCGGCAGCCAAACCAACTAAATCATTATGGCAAGCTCCATGGCTGGTGTTCCAAGTGTTTGGCATCCATGGCAGGTGTTCCAGGTGTTTTTCTCCATAATAAAACTAATTAAAGTGAAAATCCATAATTGGTAGGGAGTGAAACAACCTGTGAATAAATGAGAGAGTGTGAGAAAGAGAAGATTTGAAAATCAAAATAGCTCCAAATCCAACTATGAAAAGTGTGAATAAATTATGAAAATCCAACTATGAAAATAGCTCCAAATCCAAGTGTGAATAAATTAGAAGGTTACATTCTGCTAATTGGATACATAAATCCAAGTGTGAATAAATTAGAATTGCCAATTCAGTTAGGCATATTGAGTTACATTCAAACACCTAATTCTATTATCAACATTCTTATCACTTCAAGTATAGTTGAGAACTACAATTTCAAACATGAGAGAGATAGGAAAAAAATAGTACTCACTTTTAGAACCGATTCGGTTCGAATATACACTGAGTACACACAATCCGAATCCTGAAAAAAAAGATATATGCAGAACTTAAACTTGAACAAACTTACACTGAGTACACACTTAAACTTGAACAAACTTAAAAAACTGAATGAACTTTAAGCAGATATATGCAATTTTTGGATATATGCAATACATGACAGCCTTAATAGAACTTAAATTGGACTTTCAACCACTTTACAGATATATGAAGAACTTACAGATATATCCTAAATTAAGCAGATATATGCAATTTTTGGACTTTCAATCACTTTACAAACTTAATAACATATCAACCCAACCATAACATCCTTAACATAACTTAATAACATATCAACCTAACCACAATGTGTATCTGGAAACTTTATGGTGAAATAGGGTTAACTATTTAAAATAGGGTTAACACGTTATAATAATAAAGTCATTTGAGAAATTTAACAAACACATGTAAAATATCTAGTTGAGTCACCTATTCCAATGCTAGTTGAGTCACCTATTCCAACCTCACTCGCCATCTCCAAGAAGTAACTGTGACTGTCAAACGAAATTGTTCAGCTTCCCGGTTTATAATAGCTCCCCTGTAAAATATCTATCAATCCCTGTTTATAACAGTTCACTGTTTTTAAAATAAGTTCACTATTTTTAATACATAAAGAATGCATGTGAAAACATAAAGAATAACAGTTCACTATTTTTACCATGTATTGAACACTCTTAATGCTGTAGAACTGAAAAATGAGCATTGCTATAAGTTTCCAATGATCAAGAACCATGGTATTATTATACTAATATGGATCCCCAAAAGTTGCATTGGCCCACAGTTGAAACTCTTAGGTGAACAGTCAAAACACCAACAATAATGTTCATGAACTCATTGGTGTGTTCCCACTCAAAAGTTTTTATTGGATGATATGAACTAACATAGTTGATGACCGATGGTAATCCACATTTAACAATTTCCTTTTGATTTGGCAAAAAAAACATTTTCCTTTTGAGAAAATAAGCATAAAGAGTCTGATTGAAATAGCATTCTAACTTCAAGTATTCTCATTTTCCTATCAAATGAATTTGATTGAAAGAAAATAGGAGCAAATGTATTAAAAGTTTGAGGACATAATTATCTTTTAGTACATTTATGCATTCCTATAATAACGGTAAATATATTATAAAATTCAATAATTCAGAAAAAAAAAAATTAAACTCAACTGGAGGCCAACTACAATAAATGATGTTTTATTCCAATTATTCCAAATAAATTTATTCAACTGGATGCCAACTGCACGGTTGAAATTAGAAGTAGTACTTCCAAGTTTCTTAAAAAATCAACAATAGTTACTTAAACAGAGAGTGGGAGAAAAAGAGAGTGGGAGAAAAAGAGTATCTACTTTGAAACAAACAGTAAAATCTAGATCCATCTAAAAAAAATAATTAAACATAAATTGATCTTTGATTCACACCCAAACAATAGTTTTGGAAAACCCAAATACCTCATTGAACCCCAGTGAAAATATCTGATATCAAATCTAGCAAAATAGAAGCACTTACAAAATAATATAAGAAAAAAGAGAGAAGCACAAATAAAAGTTTATCAACAAAATAAATCACAATATTACCTCCAAATAAAAATGTACCTATTTATTGAATTAAATCTTCATGTATTAGTAATACCTCCAAATCAAATCCCATCTAAACCGAAAAAAAATTAAGATCTTAAATTATAAATCAACTCGTCTCTTTCTTCTGTAATGTGTAAACCTGGCAAAACCGGAACAACCACGCACCTCACCAAAATCCACATACTCTCTTCACACAAACCCAGATAAACCCACAACCAACCCCAATTGTCACGCACCCACTCCCACACCCCTACTTGATATACCCACTTACCTGCACTGTCTTCCCCCAAACCCACATACACTCACACGTCACCAATCCCCTGTTACTTTGCCTTCCTTCCCACCATTTCTCTGTTCCACAACACATGCTCCTTAACCCCCGCGATCAAGTGATAGATATGTTGTATGTTCACCAGAAGCACCAAAATGAGAAAGATAATTTTTTTTGACGTGAGAAATGATAGTCCGTAAAATAATTGTCCATGGTTGATAGATGAGATAAAACCAAATAACTATTCACCAAAGTGGGCAGATGAAATAAGATTAATAGAGATGCATAAGAGCAACAAAAGTGGGTTCATTTGTTGTTTCCCAGCTAGAACAGGGGAGGGGAATACCCCCTCACACGGGCTCAATCTCTTTCATCGATCAAATCACTTTTGAGTTTTTGAGAAAGGTTTTCGGTGTCATGGTGATTCACGGTGGCGGCTAGTGTAGCAGCACACACACACACATAAAAAACAAACTTTTGATTCATTTGAAACTCTAAAAAAAATAGGGTCTGGGGGTTTGAAATTCAAAAAACCCATTTAAACTCCTAAACTCATGATCGGTGACGAACCGATGATTTTGAAATCGAGTTTGGTGAATACGGAGTTGAGAGAATTGTTGGGAGGTTCATAACGGAAGAGAGAGAATGTTAACCTTAGGTTTCTTTATTTGCAGAATGGAAAGTGGAAGGGTTAGTGGAGAAAAGGGCATCAGCTTCTCTTGGTAAACGTGCAGTGCTTTGTTCAAGATTTAGGCGGGATATCAAAAATAGGCATGAAATCTCAACCCTTGATTTTTTCTTAACAGATCACAGCTGTTATTGTGCTCATACATTTTTGCCAATTCAAAATCCATGCCATCTTATTATATGGATATATATATATATATATATATATATATTCCAATATTTTCATAACTAAGATTTAGTAGAAAGGTGATGATTGTAGGTGAGATTCCACATTTGGAAAAATAAAGCTTTTCTAAAATTAGATAGTCTAATGGTGCAAAATAAGGGTCATTTGTACTTTTGGACCCATCTGTTATGGAAAATATGAGAAAGGCGTTTAAAAACTTCAAAATATGAGGTTCTGGTCGCAAAGTGACACAATTACTTTTGCTATGCATTTTATTATAATGAAAATAATAAATTATTATTATTATTAATATAAAAATATGAGCTACACAGCTAAAGGTGGGGGTGATAATTTATGTTTTTGTATCATGTTTTGGAATAACCTTACAAATATGGTAATAACTATTAAATCATGAACATAACACGATAGTTTATTTAAAACACAATATAAAAACTTTCATACTTGGTCTAGTGGTAGCGTATTAGTACTGAAGCTCCAGGGTCGATTGGGTTTCCTCCCAGTTCAAGTTTCGACAGCTGTGAACAATCTGGGGCAGCGACTGACTCCTGATCTGCGAGTGAAAATTAATCGCGGTGCGAATAAAGCTGATCGAAACACCTCATGATACCTCTAAATGGGATAATAAAAAAAAAAAATACAAATGATACAATTCATTACTTTCATACCTAACTAAACATAACCGAACACCAAAAACTACTAAAAACAAAGCCATGACGTGACATGAGTAACACAAGCACGAAATTCGACTTCCTGTTAAAAAAATGACACGGAAACGATTAAACGTGTCAATTGCTTCTCGTGTTTTTGTTTGCCATGAATTTCTTTTATTTTATTTTTTTCGTTTTCTTGATTTTGGGCATCAAATAATCTGTGTTTGGTTTTAGGTTGCAGTGGTACATACAATTGGGCATGTGGCCGCAACATTGAGCATGTCAAAGGTTGCAGTTTCATTTACTCACATCATCAAGAGTGGTGAGCCTGCTTTCACTGTTCTGGTTTCAAGATTTCTAATGGGTGAGGCTTTTCCCATGCCAGTTTACCTATCCCTGTTGCCAATCATTGGAGGTTGCTCCCTTGCTGCTTGCACTGAGCTCAACTTCAACATTACTGGTGAGAATGAAAAACAATTTTGCCTTTCATATTTCCAATTTTAGATTCAATCTCACTACTGCCCTTGAGTTGGTAGTTTAATCCATACATGATGTTAATAATAGAGTGAAATGAAAAAACCTCTAAAATATGCAATTTTAGAAAACACAGAAGTAATTTTAATGAAACAACTCTCATGAAATGTGCATTTTGTTGTAAGGATCAAGTTGAATGTCACTCAAAGACATCACTAAAAATGCACATACCTGTCTTTGCAACAAAAAAGTTATGTCTTATTTACCCCCATTAGTCCAATTTATTAAGTATATAGTTCAATCAACCTACAATTTTTTTTACTTCAATAGGTCCCATAAAAAAAAAGATTTTTGGTCCAAACGGTCCTATTTGTAAGCATACAATGAATATTCACTATATGTATAAATATGATCTATAAAAAAAAATGTTATTATAGGACTTATTAGGAAATGTCTTATATAAATAGAACTTATTAGTATAAGAGTTTTTTTTGCGATGAAAATGTTTCTGGGGGTCTAGCGAAAATTCTTTAGTTTGGATTTTTGTTTTGGCACTCTCCTCTCAATAGAAACAATGAGAATAACAACAACAACAATAATAATAACTACTGTGACTAATTTAATAATTTTTGTTGTTCCGTTTTTTGTTCATCACAGGATTTATGGGGGCTATGATATCAAATTTAGAATTTGTGTTTCGAAACATCTTCTCAAAGAGAGGAATGAACAAGGGGAAGTCTGTGGGAGGAATTAACTATTATGCTTGTCTATCTATGTTGTCTCTTTTGCTTGTCACCCCTTTTGCAATTGCTGTGGAGGGTCCTCAGGTGTGGGCAATTGGCTGGCAAAAAGCAACATCTCAAATAGGGCCTAACTTCATATGGTAAAATATAAGAATAATATTCAAGTTTCTTGCTTTCATATCTTATAAACCAAACATGGTACTAGTGAATTGATTGTACTTAAAGAATAATTTTTGCTCTAATTTTTTTAGTTATTCTTAATAGGTGGGTGGTGGCGCAAAGTGTTTTCTATCACTTGTACAATCAAGTGTCATACACGTCATTAAACGAGATCTCTCCATAAACATTTAGCGTTGGGAATATGATGAAGAGGATTAGTGTTATTGTCTCGTCCATCATCATCTTCCACACACCCATCCAGCCAGTTAATGCTCTTGGAGCTTCCATTGCAATATTTGGAACTTTTCTATATTCTCAGGTATATCATGTTATACCCTTTCAGAAATTGTGTATAGGTTCTCATAAATTTTGAAAACTACATCATATAAAATGAAATTAATGATAAGATGCTATGTATATATGCAGGCAAAGCAGTAAAAAGTTGTGTTAAGGATGTGGAGTAATTGAAGTAAACTTAAGGAGAAGACCGCATCTGGTTAGCTTGACCATTAGAGGATGGGAGGGTTGGACTGACATTAACATATATTTTTTGTATATTGAAGGATTAAGGATTTTCAATATGAATACTATTATAGACACATGCCCTATTTTGTGCTGTAAATAAAATGGCGGGATGTAATGAGACTTATCCCTGTCCAATGAGATAAAATAATCACATCTCTTATATATGAGATTGTTTAATCCTATAAGTAATAAGATGATATCTTTACTTGGGATTATTTATTTCACTTTAAATCCCATCCCACATAAATACCAAATATGAGATGAGAGACATTATCTTATCTAATCTTCAGATCACACGCAGCAAATCGGGGGCATAGATTTATGCTGTTCTACTTGAAGTCTTTCAAGGAGAGTTACAAAAATTTTGGCAGTGAATTGTAGATCCCTTTGAATAATGATAAATAGCATTATTTTGAATGTTAAACATGTTATATGGTTCATATGTTGATTGTTAGTTTGAAAAATGAGAAATGTCAAAGAGTTTAATATTTTGGTCTTCGAAACTTTTATCAATGTATTGTAGATCCCAATTGAATAAAGATACATCAGTATTTTAAATGTTAAACATTGTATGGGATGTTTTTATTTACACCTTACTTTTCTATTTCCATCCCCCATAATTATACATCTCCCCACTTTTGGGCTAAGACCCTTTTAACATTCCCACTACCGGCGATTTGACTTACAAAAAAGAAAAGAAAATGAGCATTTCAGGCCATAAACCAAATCTCAAACAAAACCCATTTCCATCCTCTCTCTCTCTTCAACGAAATGGAGTTGAGCCAAACCCATTTTTCATGCTCTATCTCATCAAATATTGAAGTTTAGCAGGACCCATTTTCCATCCTCTCTCATCAACGGAATGAAGCCATGACCGACCATTGAAGTACATTGGCTGAGATGTCGCTGACATGTTTTGGATTTTCAATGAGCTATTTTTTCACATATATTTTATGAACAATCAAACTATTATATTTTTCTGTTTGTTTTTTCGTGAATGGATTTTTTTGTGGCTAAGGCCATCTCCAACCCTTATTTCTATCATGTTTCGTTTCGTTTCGTTCTTAGAAATTCAAAAAGTGAAAAACTCTCTCGAGCAAAAAATTCTATGGTTATTTCTGAATGACATGGTATGATAAGGTGACAGAAATTTCAATATAAATTTCTAATTACACAAGAAATTCTCAAACCCAGTTTATATGTGAGGTGGGCTTTGTTTATTATCCTATTTTGTAGAGAAAATTATGCCAGTTAATATAAAATGACTGTAAATACACAAAGAAATTGAGGCACTTGAAGATGGAAATTTCATTTTCGTGAGAAAACTATGCAGAAGGAAAAACTATTTTTTTCTAGAACGTTTGGATGGAGCATAATTTTTTTGCTGCTTTGATTTTTGTTTGCTATGATTTGTGTGTTCAGATTCCTATATTGTTTAATGACTTTTTTATTTACGGTTGAGTACTTCATTGAATGGTGTGTTGGAGATAGTAGGGGATATAAAAATTGTTAATTACCAATTATTTATTGTTAGAGTCCTATTTCAATGCAACATAATTTTTCGTTGGGAATAACCGGTGGATATTAAAAGGGGTGATTATGTCTTTTTAATATGATGCTGCAGCATAGGGATATAGTTGTTTTTTTTAGCATTTATTCTTTATTTTCCCTTTTTTAAGCCTCTTAGTATAAATAGTTATTGAGGCCCTCATTGTATCACTTTTTGACCAAGTGAGATTAAAAGATTAGAGAGAGAAATAATAGAATCTCCTTCATTGTCCACGTTGTTGTTGTTGTTGTTGTTGTTGTTGTTGTTGTGTAGTAAACATCTTTATTTTACGCTTTTGCATCCTAATTCGCATGAAATTGGTATCAGAGCGAGGTTTGTTCTTTGATCAAACATGCTTATTGAATATTGTGACTCAAATTGGATTCACCCAAATGAATTTTGACCAAACCTTAATAACCAAACCAAAACCCTAGATTCTCCCATGGTCGTCCATACCCTATCAAAACCCACTAAAACCATCCCTCTTTTGTCGGACACCCCAACCGAGCCTACCAAACCCTACGCCGCCTTCCCAGCTGTCGAAAACTCCACATAAAGGTCCACATGTCTCGATCGACCCTTCCTATCCTAAGATCCCAGCTCGGCGACTCAAGCCGTGACCCAAGAAGATTCACTATGGTGCGCCGAAGCTCTAAGGATTATTAAAGAAGATTTTGGCCAAAAAAAGAGAAGAACCATGTTTGTTGGCATCGACTCAAATAATTTTTCCTCGGTTGGATCCAAATCAACCGAAACCCCAATTAAAGACTACAATTCATAAATTAAACCCAAGATTGACTCTAATTCAAACCCTAATAAACTTTCCCAAACACAAAGTTAAATTCAAATCATCTTTGCTTCCTTCCTAAGAAACCCTAACCCTTACGCCTCCTAAAAACTCTAATTCTGTTTACAATGGATGCACCTCTTTTGGCATCCAACCCATCCCACTCAATGTGCCTTTAGCCACCGCATAATCCATTTGTCATCAACATGACTCTTTTTTTCATTCTCAACTAAGGCTCACCGATGTCTCTACCGCCTATACTCATACAGTTACGATTACGACCTCGGTGGATGTCCAGTCACCTCCTCCTAGTGATGATGCATGGATTCAAACGAGCATTTTTTTACTCGTTACATCGCGAAGTGTAGGTTATGCATTGTGATCATAGACGGGGGCACCATTGATAACTTGATTGCACAAGAGATAGTAGATAAACTAAAGCTTCCCACGGAGTTATTAGCTACACCGTGACATATTGGGTGGTTGGGTAGCGAAGCCACACTTTCCCCTAGATGACAGTGTCGAGTAGCTTTCTCCATTGGGGACTATCATGATGAGGTTCTGTGCACCGTTGTTGACATGTGGGTATGCCACTTGCTTTTGAGGAGGTCATGGTAGTTTGACCATAGTAGTATGCATGATGGTCGAGCCAACACTTACTCTTTTATACACATAGAAGGCGAAACTTTCTTCTTCACCCATACGAGAATTTCTGATTACTTGACCCTCGGCCCTAATTGTTTTCCATGAGGAGTTATCCATCGAGGCCATGGAGACGGGGGTGTGTTATGCTCTTATTAGTCCTATAACCAATTCGGAGGCATCTGTTCTGTAGTGTGTTCAGCATTTATTGGATTCTTATAGTGATGTGTGAACTCCCCGAGACAAGCTTCCTCCCCTTCGGGTCAGACAACATAAGATTGACTTCATCCCTAGGGCGCACTTCCCCAACCTTGCCCACTATTGCATGTCCCCTACAGAGAATGCAGAGCTATAGAGGCAAGTCACCGAGTTGTGTGGCAAGGGGTATATATAGGAGAGCATGTCTCTTTATGAAGTCCCGACACTTCTAGAACCCAAGAAGGACATGAGTTGGCATATGTGTGTGGATAGACATGCCATTAATAAAATCACGGTGAAGTATCGGTTTCTAATTCCTAGGCTTGAGGATATGTTGAACCAACTCCATGTAGAGACTCTATTCTCCAAGATGGACTTGAAGAGTGGGTACCACCAGATACGTATGAGGCTGGGTGATGAATGGAAGACGGCCTGTAAAACCAATGATGGACTTTATGAGTGGACTGTGATGCCTTTTGCTCTCTCCAACATCCTATCCACGTTCATGCGGGTGATGACTCAGATATTGTGGCCATTCTTGGGCAAGTTCGTTGTGGTGTATTTGATGATATCTTGATTTATATCCGGTTCGATTCAGAGAGTCGACCAAGGTCAAACGGGTCCCAGAAGCGCCCGATAACCGTTTGGAGTAAAATTGGTCGTTCGTCCGAACTGTAAGGATTATTCGCGCATAGGATGGACCGTTGGAAAGGGGATTTATATCCATTTAAAGACTCATTGAGATTTGCTTAAGTTGAAGAGTTGATCGGGGTTAAACGAGGCCCGAGAGTGCCTGGTGGCATTGAGATCAATTTTTAGAGTAAAATAGACCATTCGTCTGAATCTTAAGGCCGATTCATGCACATAACGGACCGTTGGAAAGGGAATTCAGAGCCATTCGAAGATTTATTGAGATTTCGCTCAGGCGAGAAAGTTTACTGGAGTCAAATGAGGCTCAGGAGTGCCCGATGGCCTTCATATTAGTTTTCATAGTAAAATGAATTGTTCGTCCAATTGTAAGGATAATTTATGCACGGGCCAGGCCATTGGAAAGGGTATTAAATGCCCTTCGAAGATTCATTGAGCATTTGCTCAGGTGAGGAAGTTGAATGGAGTCAGAATGGGTCCAAGAGTGCCCGGTGGCCTCCAGATTGGTACTCGGAGTATGACTTAGGATATATGGTGGATGGATGAGTGCTAGCGACCTAAGGATATGCTTAGGGGTCCTAAGATGAGGTGTCTATAATGATATTTACCTTGGGATATAGCCTTCGATATGGGTAAAATGTTTAAATTAAACTTAAAGGCGTATTTATGCAAATAAAAGGAACCACAATATGCTTGATGTTTTGCTAAAAAATGACGGTTGGACTGCAAGTAAACAAACTAAATGTAAAGTTTGAAATAGAATCCACAAAGGAGTACCGGGGAAACTAAAGGAGGGCTCGAAGACTTAGGGTACGACATATGCTTAGACCTAAAACCACTGGCTAGGGGAGTAATAGGCTATGACATTTATGGCAAATAGTAATGGTTAGGTAAAGTTAAGGGTTAAAGGAATAAAAAAACAAAGATTGTAATTACAAGTTTGAATAACTTGTAGTGGTTATATGATTGGGTTGATACATAAGTTTAAACAAGCCTTATTATACATTGGGTGCATGTGTTAAAATATTATTTTCAGAAATGCCATGGATTCGGCGGTTCAAATGACAAATTGATGGTTTTCGATAACAACCCGAATAATATTGAAGGGTAACAATGTAAATTTGATCCTTTTATATTAACCGCACGAGTTAGACAATAAATGAAATATTTTTGGTGTTAAAACACTGTAAATGCAAAGAATATAACAGTTAAGAATTTTGTCCAAGTAAATGGAAATGTTTTGGTAATACAGCATGGTTTAATGCCCATAATGTTTTATAAGTGCATGTATCTCTCCCCGCTCCTTTATTACCGTAATTTAAATATGGTTCCGTATTTTGAGATAGTTTTACAGGTCAGTTACCCCTTACCCTCTTACGTTGGTAATGTTGATATCTCGAACTCTGAATGCTTTCTAATTGGCTCTACACTTGTTATATTATGCTATATCTCCCGAAAATGGAATTGGATGCTTATTAATGAAACCGTAATTAAATTACAATAAACTTGGGACATTATTTAGGTTGCTCCACAACCTTCACACCTAATGTAGTCAGACCAGAGCGGGTTAACCCATGGGTGACCCAAAAATTAGGGTCAGGGTGTTACAATTTTTGCCACCCGATACGTGGAAAATAAAGGGTGTAATAGTTGGTATCATAACCAGGTTTAGAGCCTTAGGTTCGATATGATCCCATTAAATTTTTTTACTGAGATTGTTCTGATATGTTTAGATCTTTTCATAGGGTTTCATTATCTTATTTTGATGATTATGCATATGTATAAATCTTTCATTTGTGCTCGATAGTTGGTGAGGCTCGAGGAGCATTAGATCATAGAAGAGAAAAATGATGAAGACCTAGGAGATCACATCCAAATGCATCCACATCTGTATTAGCCACTACTTCTTAAAATCATATTCTAAACAACCTAGAATCTCCTCTAACTAGCTTGATTCTTTATCACGTAGGATTGCAGACCTTATCCAACCAAAAATATCCACTTAGACTGATGCGGCTCAAAATTTGTCCCATAGGATTAACACTTTGATCATTAGTAATTCTCATCATTTATCTGATCTTAGACGGATCATATTTTACCTTAGTAGTGAGGCTAGGATTATTCATGTCTTATATAAGGAGAGGAGTGATGATTATGACGACTATGATGATTAATGTGTTGTATAGGATAATTGTTGGTTATTTGGTCCTTGATGTTCACTTATATATTTTTTGTGTTGGATATTTTATTTGTTTGATCTAGGATTCATTTTATTTTACATTTATATATGTGTAAAATCTTACACTTGTTTTGTGGTTATATCTTTTGAGATGATACATTACATGCAGTCCTCACATGACTACAAATTTTAACAAATTTTCATAGGTAGGTCTGTGGATTCCATCCCCAGTATACTAATACCTTCAACAAGTGAGGGATCCTCTAGAAACTGCATCTCGTCCTCTTTTGAGGCTATGAGCATGAATACAATTCCTATTACCGAGGAGGATGACATGGCTTCGAGAAAAAGAAACCATACTCTTGTGGATGAATCTGACCTCCCCACCTCCCCAAAGGAAAAGGTCACCAAAAGGAGGGAGGTCGGAGGTCCCTCTAAGCTTGTCACTCTTATAGATTCTTAAAAAAGGAGAAGTCCAATAAGGATAAAACTATTCGATCTTCTTATGTTGATGTTACCACCGAGAAGGTGGATGCCCCCAATGTGGTGATGGGCCACCAAACTATGTCGATGCCCAAGATCCCATCTTTGGCCCCTAGTCTTCTCAGGGTGTTATTCTGATGCTAGACCGAGAGTCGGTCAACAGGTTGACCTCCGACCATTTTTTTTCTCATGCAGTACAGGCATTATCTTTTGGATTGCTTTTCAGATATGAAACATATGTCTTTTAGGTTTTCAAAATTTCTACTATATAGCTTCTTGGTTCTCACAAAGAATTCAATTCTTACTCATTACTCACCTACGAAGCAATATTGTGAAATACCAATAATAAAGAGATTGTCTTTCTCTCTTTTCGAAAGCAACAAAGCTGTAACAATGAGTCTTTATCTCCTTCTCTCTTAAAGTCACTCTGCTAGTAAGGAAAAAGTGGTAGGAGATCCACATTGACATTGATATTTATATATCATGAAACTCTCTCACATGTGTAGACTTTTTACTTAACGAGTGTTTATGGATTACTATTATTTATTCAACCATGACTTTAAATGACTGTATCTTTTCACTACACGTATATGCAATTGAGAACTATCCAACAGCCCTAAGGGGTCACTACAAGAAAAACAATCATTTATGTCAGTTTGAAAATCAACGTTATGCCAATTAAAGTTTAAATGACATAAATGTTTATATTTATGTCAGTTTTAATTTAATGGTTAGTTTTTATCTTAGTTATAATGAACTTGTTATAAATATATATATATATATATATATATATATATATATGTCAATTTTGTGTAGAACCGTGATATACCTATTTTTGTTTTATCCCTCTGAAATTCAAAGCTGAGATAAATGAAAAAAAAGAAGCGCCCTCACTCCCGCTAGGATAAAAAATTGGGCGAAAAAGTCACTTTATGGAAAGAAAGAGCGGGCTTTTCTCATTTGCTTTCCCCAACTCTCTCCCGATCTCTCTCCCATCTTCGTGTTCATCAAGTCACTCCTCCGCCACCCCATCATACCTCTCTAGACATCGCCCCTGCTCTCAGGTAAGATTCAAATGGTTTAACCTTTGATTTAATTTCGATTTAGGGTTTACAAATGGTTTAACATTCTATTTATATTCATGTTTGATTCAAATGTTTTAACTTTCGATTTAAATATCGATTTAAGTTTCAATTTAACCTTAGATTTTAGGGTTTACATATGGAGATTCATTTAAGTATTATATATGGAGGTTCAATTAGGGATTCCATATGGAGTTTGTTTACCTTTGAACTATGTTTGATACAACATTTGAATGCAATAACAATTTAAGCGTTCTGTATTGATTTCCCCTAATTTGATATGTTATGATCTAGTTGATATTTTTAGAGTGTTAGAGTATTTTATTGAAGGATGATATTTTGTGAGTATATGATATTGAAGGCTAATATTTTTTTAGGTTTTGTTTGATTTTTTATCTGAATCTGAAGTCTGAAGACTGAAATCTAAATCTAAAAAATATGTTTGTTTTTATGTCTGAATGTACATCTGAATGAATGTATTTAGATTCATTCAGACTTCATATTCAGACTTTAGATGTAATTCTACCTCTTAACCATTAAGAGCTAAATATAAGCGTTAATCTCTTAATCATTTAAAAAAAATAACACTTTTTTGTACCTCTTAAGTCTGAATGGTTCAAGTTCAGACTTAAGAGGTAAAAACAAACAACACCTTAGTATATGATATTTTGTGAGTATTTTATTGAAGGTTAATATTCATTCTTCTATTTTGCAGATCTAACTCTTCAATAAAGAACCTAATCAGGTATACTCTCTTATCAAATTTGATTCCATGAATCTTTTAGTTTTGGTTTGTTATAGAATAAGGATGTTATCCACATTTCTCTCCATTCTACGTGTCTATTTTATTTTTGGTTTCTTACTAAATAGTGATTTTATTATTCTTGGAGCAAGAATTCATGCATTCACAATTGATGCCACTTAAAAGATACAAATACTCATATTGAAGTATGATTATTTTGTTTTTCTTTCTATTTGTTTAGTGCAATGATTCAAGGAATATAAAAACATGAAAGAGTCAATGTTTAATTTTCTTTAATTTTATTTTATTATGGATTTTTTGGTGTAGAGTTACTGATGTTGAGCACAGTGCAAAATTGAAATGGAATAAACTGAGCAGCAACTGCTACTGTTGTTGAAATCCAATAGGGAGTTTTGCTAACTTACACAACATTTATAATTACTGTTGTAAGTTTTAACATGTTGAGTTTGTTTTTTATTACTTTTATGTATTGTCACCGGTATGTCTTGGATGCAATGAATATTTTTCATGAAATGTGTAAAACATAATTTTAGTGGTTATCTGCCAAATTACAAGATATATGGGACCAACCAAGGTAAAACAAGTGTAGTTAATTACTAAAATGCTAAAAAAATGTGGATACCTGTGAGTATATTTGAGTATTAGGTTCATTGATCACTCATATAAAAAATTGATAGCAGTCTCTAATTTTTATGATGTTTTATGTCTTTATTTTATGAGATTTTGTAGATATGGTTTATAGTAATGTAGGCTATGGCTCTGTTATATTTTTTGTCTTGATTTTATGAGATGTTGTAGAGCTCTGTCTCACTAATTCTTTTGTTTTACAAATCATACTTTTAGTATTTAGTAACTGTTATAATAGTTGGATGATGGATGATTGTTTAGAAACCATTTAATGTCCTTTTATAAAGCTCTCTGTGTGTGTGTGTGTGTGGTTAGTAGCATTCCATTATCAAACTACAACACTCATCTAATGAGGTTGTGGGCATTGTTATGGTTCCTTGCCATCTTAGCAAAGTATGTGTGATATGTTCAGTTGTTATTAATATTGTAATGAATTCACTTTTCCATTGTTTTTACGTATAAAAGGTTAGGAGCATAGTTATTAAAGGTGCGCTTGGGCTCCAGGCTAACTAAGGTGCAACATTGGGGCCTTGCCTCACCTCAAGCAAGGTCCCTTTAATAAGGCGCGCGCCAAGGTGCCCTGTTACAAGTCACTGCTACTTGACCTGAAACCCAAACTCACCCTTATCACGAAGGCAAGCAACCCTTGATAAAGGGGAGCCTGCTTCTAAACCCCTCACCTCTCTTCAATGACCACAACTTTGCACTCACGACCCACAAAACACTCCCCAATCCTGACTTCTGGGGAGTATTCCATACAGTATTGAAGAGTCTGAATTACTGGATGTTTTGTTATCTCATACACATATGCAACAGTGTATTCCATATTAGTCTAAAACCAGGTCACAATGACGACATCTTGGGTCTGTCTCTAATAGCATATATAAGGAATTAGGTATTTTACTCAAGAGGTTAACCTATTAGGTGGAGTGATGAATCCAACATGTTAACTTAAAGACCCCCAACCCTAACCCACGCACCCACATACACACTTCACCTTAATTAGTCGATGGGAGTCCTAATGCTTTTTGTTTTTTGATTGAAATTGAGAACCAAATCGAAACCGTGTATGTAGTAAGGAGAAGAACAATGTTGACCAACGAAGTGACATTGTCTAACTTAGTGAGAATTCATGTATTATGATGGCTATGAATCTGTCAATATAATTGGAAATTTATGAATCTCAACACACGCCAAATTCAGATTTCATCTATTTTTTCTCTTATTTTCTTCAGGAAAAATGTATTCGTATTTTACAATTTTTGTAACTTGTGTCACGTCTCACATTCTAAACCCCAAGGCTAGTTATATAATTCTTCTGAAACTCTAGATCCCTTTATTTCAAATTCACTTACCACACTAAATAGAAGATATGTTCAATTCTTCATCCACTTTTAATGACAACCATAGTAGTTGTATTTTAAGCAAAGCACAAAGCTAAAAACATTTACAGAAAAATCACCCAAACAAAAAAAAGGTATAACACATGAACAAAAAATATAGGACCTAGCAGTCCTTTTTTCAAGCCTCTATAAGTTGTGCCCAAGAAAATCTGCCCAATTTTAAACTGACACAGTTTATTTACCATAAACATAAAACTTAACAAGACTGCTATCTCATGAAATTGAATGCCTTCAGTCTCTGGCTGGTTTGGTCCGACCTTTAGTACTCATCATAGGTGTAAAACCAAATGAAGAAAGTTGTCTAAGTTTTTTCGATACTGAGCTAATGAATGACTTTCGAGGCAAATGAGATTTCTCAACACGCCGAAAAGTGGGTCCGGATGTGCTTGTTGCTGATTTGTCAGTTAGCTTCTCAATCTCTGTCAACTTCATTTTCTTCTTTAGTAGCTCTAGTTTTAGGTCCTGGTTTTCTTTTTGTAAGACTAAAAGATCAGCTGGGAGGGGGTTGATCTCAGTGGTTAGGTATAATATGGGTTTGGGGTGAAAAACAGGGGATTCTGCCTTGACAAGTCTGCATCCGCGACCTCTCTAAGGCATTGCTGCTCACAGTAAAGCACATGAACTATAGTCTCAATAGGAAGGCGATTATTCTGAGCAACCTGGTTGTAGGCCTCCCAAGACAACTTTTGACTGTCCATCACGCTACAAACTTTCTTCCCCTCTGTGTCATTTAAACCCGGATAAGCCTGTTAATTACAAAATAAACATGTTAATTCCATGTAGTATATATTTTTGGTAAAAGTATTTATTTTACCATAGTTTTGGTATGCATGTATTCAGCTCAGATGTGTGGATTTAAGGGTAAAAAGTACAATTCACCCAGTCTAGCTTCAGCCATTTGCAACCTCATGCCAGCTTTTAGCTTCGCCCTTACCATTATTTGCAGGTTGTTAGTTTTATTTTGCATTTTGTTCTATTCAGAATAGATTTGATTTTGTTGTTTATGTAATCAGCTGAAATTATTAGTGATTTGGATAGGCCAACAATCAAATGATAATCCATTGCTTCGGTCCACCATATTTGTACCTTTTATAGTCATCTCTTCACGTGATAAATAAGAGTCGACTTCAATGGCAACAATTGGTATTAGATGTCTCAACGAAACGTTCGTCCTGTCTTGAACTATATCTGTAATACCCCGCCCTAGAAAATAGGTATTTAACGTTATTTGAAGTGTTTTCTCCAAAAAAAAATTGGAGGAATAAATAATCGAAGTGTAACACGTCAAGTAATACGTAAGGTGGCATATTACGTAAATGGTTTAAACAAAAACAAATCCAACAATGCATGTATCGCATTAATGCATATTTAATCTCTAATATTATTGGCTAGTATGTCCATTAAGTTTGAGAAAAAAATATCAAGGAACGGATGCGACACGGACAAGGTTAATACGACGCCACATTTAAATGGTACGAAAAGCAAAATATCGCAATATGGGTTAAACGAGATAGTTTTATGTTTCATGGTTCACACGAGTTTTATTTTGAGTTTATATAATTATTTTAAGCACTTTGGTTAAGTTTCGTGCGATTCGGACAAGCAACGAATGCTACGCAAGCATGTGTACTAATTGTCTTACGACGCGCGACACAGCGAAAGTCCAGTCTTGTGCAAATTGTTTAGGACGTCCCGGGAGGTCAAAAAAATATTGTGAATATGTTTTTTGACTCACAAAAATATAAGGAATATTATTATGAAGAGAAAAATCGAAAAAAAAATACTTTTGTACGAAGGTCCCGATTCTTGCGCGCCTTGTATAGGACAATCCGGGAGACCAAACGACTATTGTAAATATGATTTTTTAGCTAAAAAAATGCAAGGAATATGATTCTTCAGTTAAAAATTTAAAAAAAAAAAAAAGAATTTTTTTTTGGGCTTGTACCAAAAGTGACGCAAATCAACTTTTGTGGGTATTTTTGGGCATTTTTCAAATGAATTTTTGGGGTCACATGTTGGGTGTGTGTGTAGTCTCTTTCAAGACTTATTATGCAGATCTTGGGGAACCAAATTACACCCATTTGGGCATTCAAAACCTTGGGTTTGTTGGTCAAGGGTGGAATGCTTCCATCATTACATTATAAGATAAATGGGAGGGAAATACTTGGAGCCAAAACTCTCAAACATTTTCAGATTATATCTCCATCTTCTAGCTCTTGCAAGAGTTGTTCTTCCTTCCAAATTCGTGGTCCTCCTTTGCCACCGCTTTTCCACCATCAAAACACCACATTGGAGGTCCCCAAACTCCATTAAAACACCTCTCAAAGTTGGGACAACTCATAGGAAATTTTGAGATAAGTTTTTGGAGCTCAAAGGAAGTCTTGTTGGGTGATTTTAAAAGGAGTTTTCCATAGTAAAAGAAAGAGTAGTTCATAGAGCTTGAAGGTTAATTGGGAGCTTGAAGAGGGGGCTATTGTGACTCCCTTTAGGGCCACCTTTGGAGGTGGGGGAGTCACCCACCTTCTCTACCATTATTTAAGGACATTTTGAGGTGGGATTCTTTAACCTTGGTGTAGGTTTATTATTTAGCATAATGTCATATTGCTATTTACATATATTAGTTTTAATATATGAAGGATTTGTGTTGATTTGCATCCATGGAGTTCATTGGGTGGGTTTCTATGATTTCTTGGACAAGTGGGTTTTCAAAGAAGTGATTTAAATGGGTTTTGAATTTGACAAAATTTCAGAATAGTATTTTCCACCATTTGGGTGTAAATTGTGTGAGAAAATGGTTAAAACCAATTTATGGGTTTATTAGTTACACTATTGGTATTTTGTGTAAGGATGAGTATTTTTATGAAATAATAATGAGGTTTGAATTCAAACCTCATTATTATTTCATAAAAATACTCATCCTTACACAAAATACCAATAGTGTAACTAATAAACCCATAAATTGGTTTTAACCATTTTCTCACACAATTTACACCCAAATGGTGGAAAATACTATTCTGAAATTTTGTCAAATTCAAAACCCATTTAAATCACTTCTTTGAAAACCCACTTGTCCAAGAAATCATAGAAACCCACCCAATGAACTCCATGGATGCAAATCAACACAAATCCTTCATATATTAAAACTAATATATGTAAATAGCAATATGACATTATGCTAAATAATAAACCTACACCAAGGTTAAAGAATCCCACCTCAAAATGTCCACCATTTGGGTGTAAATGCTGAGAGAAAATAATTAAGGAGGGCATGACGTCCCTAGTGGTGAAAGACCCCAAACCAACTGCAGTAGTATATGGCGGCGGAGACCGGTGGTGTGAGGCCACGAAGTCCGTGAGTGTTTGTTGGCAGATCCCAAAGAGAAATAATGCTAAGTAATGAATCGAATATTCATGAAAGAGGCATAAATGAATGACACTAATTCATTAATTTTACTAATGCAAGAATAACGCATTAAATGCTTAAAATTCATGTGTCAACATGGAATTGTTTAATAAGGTGACTTAATGAAATTAAGCTACCTAAGAACAGTTGAATTAAAGTAAACATAAGCGTGTGTTACGTGAGGTTTACTATGGAAAAGAGTATTTTTCTAAACACGACATGTGTGTGTGTTGAATGGAAGTCCTGAAATGGTTAAGTAACTTTGGCGTGAGTTAATGAATATTAGGGAGTAAATCTCCTTGAAAGTAAGAAGAATGTTTTCCAAACAAATGCCGTTTATTTAAACTGTTTGAGTTAATGGAAAACACGTATAAGTCCTAAGCATGATAATGCAAATGACTGTTTTGTAATGTCAGGGAAGTTAAATGGTATTAAAAGATGTTTTTGAAATAAACAGTTAAATACATTGGCATATGTATTTTTCAAAGGTATATATGTAGAAATATACATATTTTCACATGCATGTAGTGTAGCGTGTGAGTACTTCTTTCTGCCGCTCGTTTCTATACTGCATTTGTATATGATCCCACTGAGCATTCGGCTCACATCCCTTCTTTTGTTACGGCAGGTTGTATGATATTCCGTACTTTGAGAGCGCTATACAGGTAAGTAACTATCTGCATTTACGATTAGTAGCTCTGTTTACTTGGCCTTGGGAGCACTTCCCTTGGGTCATATCACTTAGTGATTGTAATTCGGACTTGCATGCTAATAAGTGTAACGTTAAATACTAATAAGAATGGATTATAAACATTAATTAGGATGTTTCATTGAACTTCACTATTAACGTATGATTCGGATCGGGTTAATCCTTAATTGACCTTTAAATCCAGGTCGGGGCGTTACAATATCTATAATTTAAATGAATTTTAACTTGAATATTCACTTATGCAAGTTATTAATCATCAGCGGCATACAATGCAGAGCATGCACTGATTCAGCTGCCACAATTTAACTTATACTCTACACATTAAAAAGTATACTCCACAAATCAATAAATACCAATGGCAATTATGTGTGATTGAGTTTCCTGATCATACAGTGACAGATTAATAGTTTTCCACAATGACATGTCAATAGTTTACTGTGAATAGCAATCTAAACAATGTCAATAGTTTGTCACAACATTTCAATAGTTTATTGTGACATTTTTTAGGACTTAAATAAGAAAACACTCTTCCAATAGGACTTATATATAATAATCCCTTAAAATAGACTTGTGAAAGTCAATAAAGAGGTGAAAAATAATAATAAAATTAATCATCTCGCCTAAACTTCTATACTTAATGTCCAAGGAAAATGTGGACGCATTCCTAATTTCTTCTCCCTCCTATACCCCATCCCATATTTACATCTCACTTGCCTTTTTATTTCTCATCAAGGGTTACACAAAAAATTTCATGTATGTTGACCCTAGTTATTCATCCAAGTGGCACTAATCTTGCAACTGATATACACTTCATTGTCCTAAGGATTTACTTCTTGCTTCATTGAAAACTCCCAATGTTGACATATTAAGAAGATGTAGACCAGCAGGACGAGTGAATTTTCTTGCAAAAAGGAAGCATGGGGAAAGTTTCCTTTCGCTAGTGCACCATTCTCTTCTATACTCAGTTTCATAATACACATTGTCTATATCCTTTATAGATTGATGATCGTGGAAGTAGCATCTCCTAGCTTTTGTAAGTGACACGATGCCATCCTCGACGCACACGCCCTTCGAGGGATGAAAGATCCCACGCAGTATGAGTCAGTGTCCTTCTTTTGATTTCTCCCTCAAGAAAAGTTCAATATAATATACAAGTGTTTGGCTTTAGAAGTGAGCTTAATTTTGTGTGTCTTGTATTTGTGTGTACCAGTTTATTGTGACAATGAAATACTAATGTGTACTGTGTATCAATCTTCAGCAAACTGCCAATGCATATTCTAGTCCGTTATAAATTACCTGATGCGAATTTTAATAGTACCAATGCATATTCTACTCCCTCGCAATGTTTTAATCTATACTATAAGAGTGATATTTGTTTATATTTGGTATCAATTATAGATTATTATTTTAATTTTACACTTAAATTTACATACGGGTTTTGTTTTAAACTTCCTTGCAGATCTGATATTTCTAATTTTGGTACCTCCCAACTCAGCAACGTAACTTTCTCTGTACGTGTATATTTTTATGTTTTGAACTGCAAAGTTTGGTTTTAGTGATCAGTCCTAATGACTGAAATAATCGATTAGTTTCTTTATTTGGTTCTCTTTGTTTGCTTAGATGTCATATTCGAGAAATTCTTATATGGTTTTTGTTCCTTTTTGCACAACTTATTAGTTGTAAGTTATCCATATGATTTTTCTATCATATCTTACTTCTACTTCTACTACTACTAAACTTACGGATTTAACTGTAGAAAAAATATTGTATAACACCATAACCTCAGTTGATTGGTACAATATATATATATATATATATATATATATATATATATATATATATATATATATATATATATATATAGATAGAGAGAGAGAGAGAGAGACATTTTACCAACACCAAATATTTATACATTATAGAACACTAGTTTTGGCAAATTGTAGCGATTTATGTCCATAATTGTTACTTTTTGTCAAAAATTGGGATTCCTCGAAGAAACACATGGGCTGCTATATGTATACATTTACGTATTTATTTAGCTTATACTAGAAAAAACTTAACTGTTGATGTCTTTTTAACTAGTTTAAATTACATTTAATGAATGGTTAATCCTACATGGCTCGGGTTCATGTGTTGTGCTCCTTGCACATAGGATTTAGGAAGCATCGATGCTTTAGCACTTATTAAGACTTTATTAGTGTTGTTTCTTGGCTTCCGTTGTGTTAATATAAGACAACTTTAGAATTTGTTAGACCATTTCTAGATGTGCATGCATAATGCCTTTTTGGCTAGAAATATACATTATGGTGGGTAACATGGCCACCCAATCGCCTGTTGCACCAATGCAAATGCGACACTTCAACTTCCTAACGTTCTCATTCTTTCTTACTTGGTAACAGATAAAAAAAGGCCAACCTTAAAAACCCGCATCTCTCTCTCTCCATATCTCGTAACCTCATCCTCCGCGTAGACACAAACATCATATTTTTCCTTTTGGACAACCCTTAAAATGAAAAACTTATAAAAACAGAGAAAGTGCAAAGTTTTCTCCCATTTCTATAGTGCGTTCCCTCGCTACTTCCCCGTTTATTGTGGTTTGAATTAGTGGCCAAACCCCATCTTCCATTACAACACTATCAAAACTGGAATCACTTGATGTTTCTCACAATGAACTTGCCGGTAAATTCCCTCTTCAACTTGTTGAGTTGAGAAGCTTGGACAGTATGATGCCTCATAGTAGATTAAATTGGCTCACATTAGACTTCAATTCAGTTTACAATGGTTGTATAAGTTTGGAGATTACCTAGGCATGTTTGATTGCATATTTGAGGCATATATCTACCTTTATTCCAAGAAGTGGTTCATAGAGGCTTTGAATGAGGCAAACCTTGTCTAGCCTTCATTCTAATCTGAATAGTTCACCAGTTGATTACACACTATATGCTATTTCCAATAACACATTCTACGCTCTTTCCAATTACAAAGTGTATTCTCTGTTAATTAAACAATGATTATTCAAGGTCAAATTTTTAATTACATAGTTTTTGGATCATGCTATCATCAACACCATGATGTATACTCTCGATTCCCCTCTTTTAGTTTTATATACACCGTTTTTGTATTCATCTTCTAATGCTTACTTGTATGTTTAATTTTTTCTCAGGTAAGGATTCTACAGTTTGTGTATTCCATTTTTACCCTTTTTTATATTTGTTCGATTTTTACCAATGCAAGATCAACCCGGTAACAAATGGGACAGAACATACCAGATAACAAATGGGGTAGAATGGACTAGCAACCCAATTACTGATATCATACCAGCAGCAGCAAAACCAAGCATTGCCAAGTGAAACCAAACTGACAGAGTACTTCTAAATGAAAAGGGACCAGGCACTTCCAAGTGTTGATTCAAAGATGGCCATAACTATTTTTTTAGGAGAATTCTTAAAAAAATTTCATGTATTTCAATTTTACATTTTATTGGATTGGTTATTACCCATTGGGTGGATATGCCAATAAACAAATGAGACTCTGTCCATTTTTTTTTTAAAAATTGACACTTTATTTATTTGAGGCACAATGTGAATTTCTTTGATGAATATTGTATATTTCAAGTTATATGTGAATTCGAGCTAATTTGAATTAGAATATTTGAATGTTGTTCGACTATTTATTATTTATTTACAAGGGTTGAGTTAACGTCAAATAAAAGTTGTCTATTGACGGAGTAATGTTTTTTTTTAAAATTTTTATATCAAAATTTATGTCAGTTTTTATAAAACTCTCATAAAATTACTAAAATTGACATAAATGTAATGTTATTTATGCTAGTTTTTCATGAAAATGTGATTAAAAATATTGTGAATATTGTAGTTTTTATGTTTGTTCTTAAAATCTAAGATAAATATGATCTTATTTATGTTAGTTTTACGAACATTTATGTCAGGGATCTATATATCAGTTTTGAATAATTCTAAAACTGACATAAATGGCCATTTATGTCAGCTTTTGACTGACATAAATGACTTTTTTACTTGTAGTGGGTGTGTTTGTGGAATTGCGTGTGGTCCATATATTATTAATATGACATGGGAATGGAAGCTTCTGGCAGATGCTCTAAAGCATAGGGCTGTGTGGCAAACAACCTGCCTTAATTTTTTGGAAAAAAAATAGGCATTAGAGTTTGGGGAGAAAATATACATTATACTACTACAATAATTAAAATATGTCCACTTTTTCCCTTATCTAAAGCTAAAAGTTAGGTAAAAGTTAACTTAATAATATTTCCTTTTTTGAATTATACTTCCTTTTACTTAAAACTATAATAGAATAACTCATCCTCAAGAACTGTTATCATGTTAGTAATTTATTAGATGTGTAAAACTTTAAGGCTTATAATATTATTTATGTTGTACATATTAATATTATCTTGAAGAACTTTCCAATAAATGATAAATACAAATAATCAACAGTGAATAAAAGACAAATACATGAAATTTACATATATACTTAAAAGCGTACTAAATATATTATTTAGTTAAAATCATATAAATATTAAGACTTCTCTTAGAGATTTATGGGTGCTTTTAATAATAAAATTAGTAGTTCTTTATTTAATTAATTTAAATAATTATTATATTTTCAATAATTATTTATTAGGCTGCGCATGGCGTGAATTGCATTGCATTTGGAAATGGTGGATGGATTGTTGATCTTCACCGGGGCTCTCTATATACTAATTAACACAATGGTCCAACCTGGTTTGGCATTTTCCACTCTAAACCTAATTTGTACTGCCCCCACAGAACTTAAATTAGTTCATATGCTCCTTTTGTGAGTCCAATGCTTTTTAATGCATTCAGTTGAAATTTTCGAGGATAACTGTTATCGAAGAAAATATTGCCTCATGGACTGTGAAAATTCCGTTTCAACTACAAAAGGTCAACCCACAACCATTTTACCAAATTTATTTTCTTCCTTGCATGTGCTCTCTCTCTCTCTCTCTCTACATATATATATATATATATATGTAGAGAGAGAGAGAGAGAGAGAGAGAGAGAGAGAGGTATATACACAGAGTACTGCTCTTATCCGTACCGGTCCGTATTTTAAGAGTGCGGACCGAACATGTGTCACCTGGCGGTGAGCCCAAAAAAGTGAGAGAAAGTGCCTATAATTTAGCCGATATTTTCTAGGCTCACCGTCAGGTGTCCTATGTCCGATCCGCACTCTTAAAATGTGGACTAATCCTCACAAGATCATTCATATATATATTTTAACTTCCTGAACTCACCATGCTGGCCCACACCAAGATTCTATAATATGGGTACCCTTTTTCTCATTTCTTTACATCATCCTTTTGCGTTTATAAATCTCTCCACATAATAGTCTGTCAAAGCCTCATCATATCCATTCTCTCATATATTGATGGATCACTCGTTGAATATTTTCGTGGACAAATCTGCTGCCTCCAAAGGAAAAACAGACACCTGTGAGGAGAGTGGTTGGACTTCTTACTTTCAAGATTTCTTATCAAGCCAAAGAGAACATAGCTCATGTTCAAATATTACAGTTGGTGGTACTTCTTTTATTTCTGATGCTGCTTATTTTGTTGAATGAAAAAGCTCACTTAACATTCCACTGTTCATCTCATGTTCTTCCTGTTAAAATTAATATCTTGTTGACTTACTCTTAAATCTGTAGAAATCTGCTTTTGTATTTTAATAGTATTTCTTTGTTAGCAAAAGGAGAGATGGCCCTTAAATTCCTCTCCCTGTTTTCAGAAAGTTTCCCACTATGTAAAAGTTGTCTCAACTATGTAAAGGACAACAACTTCTCTTTATTAGTGTGTGTTCTCTGCAAATCTATACAGAGAAGAAATTAGAGCAGCTTATGGACTGTTTTGTCTTGTAATTTTGTGCCTTATTTACAACAGAATTCTCTTAAACTATACATCTATTTTTCATCTTCACTTCTCCTTCTAGTATAATAATTTAGTTCCCATTCAAATTCCAACAAAGTGGTATCAGAGCCCTGTTCAGATCAAGAGCTGGGTGTATTTTCTTTGCTGGATGAAAAACAAATTCGATGAAAAGCGACAGGAAATTTATGGCAAGTTTTAGCAACCAAATGGGTACCCAACAACCCTTCATTCCAATTTTTGATGGAGAGAACTATGATTTATGGTCTGTAAAAATGAAAACCATTTTCCTTTCATTTGATTTATGGGAGTATATTGAAGATGGGTTTGATGAACCGAAGGATATCACGACTCTGTCGGAAGCTCAAAAGCAAAAGTTGAAGGAGCACAAGAAGAAAGATGCAAAAGCTTTAAGCCTAATCTAACAGGGGTTAGTTGAAACAATATTTCCAATAATCATCAATGAAAACAAAGGAAAGGAAGTTTGTGATATTTTACAAAAAGAATTCAGAGGTACTTTGAAGGTAAGGGCTATTAAAATTCAGTCTTTAAGAAAGATTTTGAGAATATGAAGATGAAGGATGTGAAAATATTGAAAGATTATTTCTCTATATTAATGGAGATTGTGAATCAAATTAAAACATATGGGGAACAACTTTTTGATCAAAGACTTGTTGAAAAGATTTTGATTAGTTTGCCGAAAAAGTATGACCCCATTGTTGCCATTGTTGAAGAAACTAAATAAATAGCCTCTTTGAGTGTTGAAGAATTGATGGGTTCCATTAAAACATATGAGCAAATGATGAGTAGACTTTCTGAAAAATCTGTTGAGACTGCCTTTCAATCTAACCTCAATGTTGGAGCCAAACCATTTTTTGATCAACCCAAAGGTGAATCTTCTAGAGGTGGAAGATATGGAAGAGGAAGAGGAAGAAACACTCGAGGAAGTGGTAGAAATAATTTTGAAAGAAGAGAAAGTAATGAATGTTTTAATCAACAAAAGTTCAGTATTTGCAAAAGAAGTAGCCATATTGATAAAGATTTTTGGTTCCGGGGAAAGCCACAATGTCACAATTGCAAGAAATTTGGGCATGTTCAAAAAGATTATCGGCTCAAGAACAACCAACAAGCTAACTTCACCGAAGAACAAGAATGTGAGGGGAATGTGTTTTTTGATTGTCAAAGTGCATCGAAGAAAAGAAAGTATTTATGGTTTCTTGATAGTGGGTGTAGTAATCACATGACCGGAGATCAAAATATTTTTACCTCTATGGATACTTGTTTTAAATCTCATGTGAAGATGGGTAATGGTGCCTTAGTCCAAACATAGGGCAAGGGTACTATAGCCATTGAAACGGAGAAAGGAACAAAGTATATTCGAGATGTGTTACTAGTTCCGGATTTAGAGCTGAAATTGTTGAGTGTTAGGAATCTTGCGAAACATGGGTACACTATTATCTTTGAAGAAGACTCGTGCAGAATTTTTGATAAAGGGGGGAGAAGCCAAGTTGTTGCAAAAATCAAGATGGAAAAGAATAGAAGTTTTCCTCTCACTTTTCGATACTCAAAGAATGTGGCCTTGATGATGAATGTGGTTGACGACACATGGCTATGGCATAGAAGATTTGGGCACTTGAATTTTGAAAGCATGAAGAATTTGATTCAAAAGAGCATGGTTTACAAGCATTCACGAAGTAAATGGGGTTTGTGAAGGATGCGCTCTTGGAAAGCACCACCGAGAGCCTTTTCCAAAGGAGAAAGCATTGAGAGCTAAAGCACCATTGGAGCTCGTTCATACCGATGTGTGTGGACCAATGAAGAACACTTCTCATGCCGGTAACAAATACTTCATTACCTTTATTGATGATTTTACAAGAATGACTTGGGTGTATTTTATGCGGAAAAAATCAGATGTTTATGCCATTTTTAGAAAATTTCACAAACTAGTCGAAAAACAATGTGGTCACTACTTGAAAATTTTGAGAAGTGATAGAGGTGGAGAATACAACTCTAAGAAGTTTGATAAATTTTTTGATGATATTGGTATGGAAAGACAACTAACGGTTGGGTATACTCCATAACAAAATGGAGTGGAGGAAAGGAAGAATAAAATCATTGAGGAAATGGCAAAATACATGTTACATGAGAAAGGGCTTCCATATACTTTTTGGGCTGAAGCGGTGTATACGACGGTTTATTTGATGAATAGATCCCCTACAAAGGCTGTAGAAAACCAAACTCCATTTGAGGCATGGAGTGGAACAAAACTATTCGTGAACCACTTGAGGGTGTTTGGTTATATTTTCTTTGCTCATGTCCCTAAAGAAGTGAAACACAAGCTTGATGAAAGTAGTGAAAAATGCATCTTTGTGGGGTATAGCTCAAAATCAAAGGGCTATAGACTCTTTATCTTGAAAAGGAACAAAGTGATTATTTGTAGAGATGTGATTTTTGATGAGAAAGACTTTTGGGATTGGAAAGAAAAAAAATCCCAAAATCAAGTTATCACCCTTAATGAAGAATCATAAAGCGTTGAAGAAGATGAAGAGGAAGATGTAGAAGCTCCTCAAATGTCTCCAAATGCAGCTCCAAATGCAAGTCCACAATCATCCTCAAGTTCTCCATCAAGCTCAAACTTCTCATCTCCAAGCTCAACTCCAAGAAAAATAAAAAGTTTAAATGATGTGTATGCTAGATGTAATTTTTGTGTAGCTGAATCAGAGACCTTTGAAGATGCTAAAAATGAAAAAGTGTGGAAGCTTGCAATGGAAGAAGAAATTCAAGTTATTGAGAAGAACAAGACTTGGGAATTGGTGGAGAGGCCTAAAAATAAAGAGGTCATTGGTGTGAAGTGGATTTACAAAAACATGGTTAATCCTGATGGATCAATCCAAAAGAACAAAGAAAGACTTGTAGTAAAGGGGTATTCTCAGCAACCCAGAATTAATTTTCAAGAAACATTTTCACCCGTGGCAAGTCTTGACAAAATTAGAGCACTTGTTGCTATGGCCACTCAAAAGGGTTGGTTTTTGTATCAACTTGATGTAAAATCTGCATTCTTGAATGGTGTGTTAAATGAAGCAGTGTACGTTGACCAACCTCAAGGATTCGTGATGGAAGGTGAGGAAGAGAAGGTATACAAGCTGAAAAAGGCATTGTATGGCTTGAAGCAAGCTCCCCGAGCATGGTATAGTGAGATCGATGCATACTTCAATTACAGAGGCTTTCAAAGAATCAAAAGCGAACCAACCTTGTACATCAAAAGAAGCGGGGAAGCAGGTATTATTTTTGTCTCTCTTTATGTTGATGACTTGGTGTTTACCGGTAGTGATGCAAAAATGATTGAAGATTTCAAAAGTGACATGATGAAAAAATATGAAATGAGTGATTTGGGTCTTCTAAATTACTTTTTGGGCATTGAAATTTATCAACAAGAAGATGGTATTTTTATTTGCCAAAAGAAGTATTCTAAAACCCTTCTCGAAAAATTCAAAATGATGAATTGCAAATCGGTGGCTACACCTTTTGTGGTGAATGAAATTTTTTTGAAAGAAGATGGAAGCAAAGAGTTTGATGCATCTATTTATAGAAGTTTGGTTGGAAGTTTTTTGTACTTGACGGCTACGAGGCCGGATATGATGTATGCTACTAGTTTATTGTCTCGGTACATGCATAAGCCGAGTCAAACTCATTTTGGGGCTGCAAAAAGGGTGTTGAGGTACATCCAAGGAACTTTTGATTTTGGCATCATGTATAAGAAGAATGTAGATATAAAGTTACTTGGGTTTTGTGATAGTGATTTGGCCGGTTCTATTGATGACATGAGAAGTACTTCCGAGTATGTATTTTCTCTTAGCTCCGGAGCAGTTTCATGGGCATCAAAGAAGCAACAAACGGTAGCGCAATCATCCACCGAGGCTGAATATGTGTCGGCATCATTGGCAACTTCACAAGCGATGTGGCTAAGAAGAATTTTGGAGGATGTTGGTGAAAATCAAGGAGATGCTACTCCAATACTTTGTGACAACCAATTTCGCGATTGCCATGGCAAAGAATCCCGTCTATCATAGCCGCACCAAGCACATTGCAATCAAACATCATTTCATTAGAGAGGCTGTGGAGGATGAAGATATTCAACTCAGATATATCAAGACCAAAGAGCAAGTTGCGGATATCTTCACCAAAGCTCTACCCAAGAACAAATTTCATTTCCTTAGAGAAATGATGGGTGTTCAACAAAAACATTGAGGGGAGTGTTAAAATTAATATTTTGTTGACTTACTCTTAAATCTGTAGAAATCTGTTTTTGTATTTTAATAGTATTTCTTTGTTAGCAAAAGGAGAGATGACCCTTAAATTCCTCTCCCTGTTTTCTGAAAGTTTTCCACTATGTAAAAGTTGTCCCAACTATGTAAAGGACAACAACTTCTCTTTATTAGTGTGTGTTCTCTGCAATTCTATACAGAGAAGAAATTAGAGCAGCTTATGGACTATTTTTTCTTGTAATTCTGTGCCTAATTTACAGTAGAATTCTCTTAAACTATACCTCTATTTTTCATCTTCACTTCTCCTTCTAGTATAACAATTTAGTTCCCATTCAAATTCCAACACTTCCACGAGTGGCTTACCAAAATTCTCCAAGAAACTCAATTTGAAGAAAACAAGAGCAGGAGAAATTTCTTATGACCATTCATTAGAAGATACTGCTAGTTCTCGTGTAAATAGTCCCATGGTTAGATGAATCCAACTATAGATTTGATATGTCAAGTGATTGTTTAGTAGAATTTTTTGTGTTTTCAAAAACTCCATATCGGTAAATTCAAATGCATTAAGTCCTAAAACTCATGTTAAGATTTTGAATGACGAGATGTCTTTTGTTTCTTAAAGCTCAAGCTTTATACACAAATTAACCGATTTGAGATTTCAAGAGAGTGCAAAAACTCAAGCAACAAGAATTAGGAAAACTGGGTGCTCGATTGGCTTGAGATTTTATATATATATATATATATATAGAATTTTAAATTGGTTGGTATATTTTACGTGAAAAGTTTGGATATGGAAAATGATTTGATGTCTTATTTTTAAGGTCTTGATATGAATTATGAACTTTTTGTATGTGAACCCATCATTTTAAATGACGGAAAAGCACAAAATTCCAACATAACAAGCACTGAGCATAACTTTTGTATCATATCAGCAATGCACTCGCAACTTTATAATCGGTGGTGAGGCAAAACCATTTTGTAATGCAACGGTTGTATGTAAGAGTTTTTTTTTTCCTCTTAATTCCTTGTGATGTATTCTTTTAATGAAATATTTCTGGTCCTTATAATAGGTTGGTAGTTTGGAGCAGATGAGATTCAATCAAGGAAAAACATATGATAGCATTTGAAGTGCAGTGGAAGGGAAGAATAATGGCTCGGATCAGGGTTTTGAACTGCAGAAAGATGAAGGAAGTGAAGTGGCTTTGGAAGGGAAGAATAATGGCTGTGGGGACTTGAGGAAGAGAGGGATTTGTTTAGTCCCTATGTCCATGTTAGTGAATTATCATGCTTAATTTCTCTTTAATTGTCTCTATGTAGCAAGACTTATGAACAGATTCGGTAAAGACAATCGTGTGATACTATCGATATTACAGTGACTTAACTACCAGATTCTCAGTATTTATGCACTAAATCTCTCTCTCTCTCTCTCTCTCTCTCTCTCTCTCTCTCTCTCTATATATATATATATATATATATATATATATACACTACTGCTCTTGTACGGACCAGTCCGCATTTTAACAGTGCAGACCGAACATGTGTCACCTGACGGTGAGCCCAGAAAAGAGAGAGAGTGTGCCTTTAATTTAGCCGATAATTTCTAGGCTAATCGCCCAGTTCACACTCTTAAAATACGGACTGATCCGCATAAGAGCAGTACTGTTACTATATATATATATATATATATATATATATATATATATATATATATACAATAAACTTATGTGTACCCTTATTTGGTACCCTCATTGGTACCCTCTAATAAGAGAAGGCAATACGAACTTGTACTTGTTGTCCTGGGTCCCGCTAGGACAACAAGTACAAGCTCTTGTTGCCTTGTCTTATTAGAGGGTACATATAGCATTACTTATATATATATATATATATATATATATATATGTGCCAAAAGATTAATTTTCTATAACTAGTCATAAGATTATAAGAAATCCCATGCAGATACAGTTCTCATCACACTTATTCCGGTGAAGTTTTTAACCAAGGGAGGGGACATTTTAGGGCGAGAAGAAGTTAACCAATAGGATTAGCCTGGGTTCGATTCATCACATTTTCATATATGCGTATGAAAAATAATCTCACAAAAATAAGATAATATTGTAACACGTTTTTATATGTAAACGTGTTACATGTCCATTTATCTTTGTTTATTGTTTTTATTTATTGAATAAGTCAGAATTTCAGTCAGGCTTATGTCTAAGTTTAATTTACAAACACTCTTCCCCTCACTTGCTTTCAAACAATACCTTATAAAGCGAAATTATAATAGTGCTGAAGGAACATTTCACAATAGTTACCTTTCTCGAGGAGTAAACCTAGCACAAGATGCTAGAGAGCACCGAATGTGCTTTATAGGCATTCTACCTTAGTGGTGCCAATTCAATGATAGAATGCATGTAAAATAAGTGAGTTCGGTATTGGGTTGGTACAATAGTAAGTATTTGTATCTTTATTCCTTTTTCGAATAGTTAAACGCTCCTCAGCGGGGTCTATGGAAGCCTTAAAGGATTGGATAATCTGATCAAGGGCTTATTCAAGTCGTTTCACATCTATCTCGAACATTGCAATAGCAGCCTCAAAAAGATCTTTTGCGACAGTATGCCTAAATGTCCCGAAAACATATTTGGTAATGAGTAATTCCTGTTATGCAATCATGCAAAAATGAATGATTATCAATTCATTGCTGCATTGTAAAAGAAGGCAATCCTATTATTAGGAGCGAAAACAATACCTTACACGAGTCCTTTCCCCATGGCCCATGCTATATATGAAATATTGGCAAAAAAAATATTAGTTTTTTGCTATATAATATCTAATGCATTGAATCAAACCCAATAATCATCTATGTGGAGGGCATTAGTGAAAAAGAGTTCTAGAAGATTATTTATGACATTGAAGGACTTTGAATACCAACTAAACCTCATATGTTTACAAAATTGTTTAGTTTAAAAGGAAGAATATGACACTAAAGCATTAACTAATATATTATTCAAGCGGGTGTGGAAACTATATATACTCAACCACAGAATCCAAAATGATACGAGTTTTTTTGTACCCGTGGAATAAACAATTGCATAAACGACGATAAAAAGGAATAGTAGAAGATTGATCAGTTTGGTATTATTACCTCTTCGACACTAAAATACTAAGAAAAGGGCTAAAATAAAAGACCCCTCCATGTGCATAGAAGTTAAGGCTGGTGAGCATATATGACTGCCCATTGTTTAGGTTGTTCGGCAGAAGTCCCATCATAAATTCCCCAGGTTGACTCTTTGTCACACTCATGAATAACTCATTTTTAATTCTCTTCTTCTTTATAGTTCCTTCACTTTTTAGTCTTTCTATTAATGTAAGAATAATTACTGGTATGATAAACACACCGAAGATGGTTACCAGAACTAAAGTAATCCCTTTACCTTTAGCTGTTATCAACTGTGACACAGCTATAGTAACTTATCATCCTAGATGATGTATGAGTAATTTTTCAATCTGCAACAATGAGTAATAAAATACTATACCCTTATCACTCAGTAAAAATGGCTTTGGTTTTATCGTAAACATACAAGAATAAAGGATGGTCTCAGTGTCAGTGTTGTGAATTGCCATCGTCCATTGAAAATAGTGTGGAGCTTAGACTTCCAAACCAGACGAGTAGAAGAAGTACGTGACTGCTTTGATCTCTCCGTGACTCAGACGAAACTGAACATCATTTGTCAGTGCAGTGTGCCTCGCAAACTAGTCTCAGACAACTACATCAACCTAGTGGAGCAGCCCATGTGGTTGCAACCATGAGGCTTGTATGAAATTATCCCTCAAAAGAGCTTGCATAGAAACAAAATATTGTAATTTATTATTATTTACAACACATCATTTTGGACAAAATTTGAAACATATATTTGAGATTTGTATCATTATTCTTGTAATTAATAGAATGCTCTCTCGGATATTCTTTGGTCCGAAAAAAAAAACTAACCACATGGAAAGTTGTAGAGGGGGATATAAGGGTTGCCAAAGCAAGAAATGTACAAATTGTTATAATAATAATAATAATAATAATAATAAGAAGAAGAAGAAGAAGAAGAAGAAGAAGAAGAAGAGGAAGAAGAAGAATTATTATTTTTTTAAGGAATTTTTTTATTTAACCCTTATTTTTTTTTTAAATCTTTTTGGAAACTCCAATTAGAGCTACATATTTTATTAAAGAAGAAAGATGAGCTACACAATGTGGGGGTAGCCCTCCCCATGTGAAACATGCCTCTAAGGGGATTGATGAAAATTCCACAAAGGAGCATGCAAGAGGATTCGAATTAGTCTTATTTCACTTAATTCTAAAATCGAATTCATCATTTTCAATGCATTCATTGAAACTTGAGTCAAAAATTATTATTGTCTCTCTTTAAGAGAGAACTATCCCAAAAAAGAATACACAGTCGACCCTAATTTTAACCCTTGTCATCTCTCCTAATTCGTCCTCCCCCTATCAATGTATGTGAGAGGTGGGGAGGAACACCCGGGTTCCCTCATATCCAAATATAAATTAATAGGAAAAAAAGTCAAAACTACTCCTGGGGTCTTTCATAGTTTGGACAGTCGAAATGGTGACACGAGTAAAATGGTCTCCTCGATTTTTAAAGGCCCTCTCGAAGAGCATATCATAGGTTTACGATAAGAACTGCTCCTTTGGAGGTAAATTCGACACATTGACATTGAAGATATATTGTTTGTTTGTTTTAGTTATCTTTTTATGTATTTGTTATATTTTTAGGCTCCATTTGTAGTCTTATCTATCGTCTCTTTTTGGAGTGTTTTGTCAACTTTTAGTGTGGTTGTCAAGTCTTAGGGGTTGGGTTCAACTGTCCCAGGTATTGTTTCTCTCGAGTTAAAACTTATATGGACTTTGGTCCATTTTGGGTGTCTCCCGCTTTAATGAAGTGTATCTTTATTTAAGTCCCTTAGATTTAGAGTCTCCCTCCTCGGCTCTAATGCTTATGAATTATGTGTATTACAATATCCCATCTTTTACTTTCCATGTGCATAGACTTTGTTAGATGCGGCTCACCCTTTGGTGTCGTCGACACCAATTTTTCTATATTATTGCTAGAATGAGTTGTGAACAAAACCTCGTACTTGTCAGTTATTTTAAAAGCCTATGTTTTGGTGTTGTGCTACTTCTTTAGTTTATCAGTATTTTTTTTCTCTACTCTCCCCCTACTTAACTCGAGCTTGTTTGAGGTAGGTTGTCCTTTTATCTTTATGCTAGTTACATTAATCAAATCCTCCTTGGGATGTTTAAAAAAATGCATTCAAAAAATCGATAATTCATTTTTCATCATATTGGAACCAACAACAAGCGATCCCCTCACACAACAACAAAAATCAAAATCAATTTACAAACTCATTGACACTCCCACATAATGAAAACCCAAGACACACCATTTCGGTTCGTATCGAAATCACAAAATCTATTATAAACCCACCCTGGCTCTCACAGAACAATAACCCAACACACAATATTTGGATTTGTATATAGAAATGAAAATCGAGTTACATAATCAAAACAAGTTCTTAGGGATGTCTTTAATTTAAGGGTATTTTATCTCAAGTGGTATTAGGGGGTAAGTCTGTTATGCTAAAAGGCACCACACCCACACAAATATAAGAAAATATATTATACAAGATTGATGGAAATATAAACAAGCACAAAAAATAACATGATGAATGGAAGAGATTTAACGTGGTTCGACAATAATACCTTCCCTACATCCACAAGAGAGTGGGGGAGAAAAATTTCACTATTTGAGAAAATAGGTCACAATAAAAAGATTATTCAAGAGCTATACTCACTATGAGCTCAAGCCCCAAATACACTAATATCTCACCTAAGGGATCAAGTTTAGATTCCTACACCTCTCACTATATTTGACTCTCTTTTTGATGAAGAACTCTCTCAGTATAAAAAAAAATAAGAAACCCACGATATCATTCTATTTATACCCCAAAGGTTACATGTCAAAAAACCCCAAAATACGCCACACTGACAAACATATTTTCATATATCTGTGGAGAACCTCCTTCACTGCGACGAACCTCCTTCGCTGGTCACGCCACACACACCAATAAAACCTGGAAGAACACACATCTTTCGAACCCCCCTCCGTTGCAATAAAACTATCCTTAGCTGCAACGAAGATTCTCTAATTGTATTTTAAGCCCACTATCATAAATCTCTACCTTGGCAAAAAATACAATTAATCCACCAAAGTTTAGGACTCTCGTTTGAAAAAACACAAATAATCACCCATTCGCCTTCATTGTACTAGTTACACACACCTTGAATCTATATATGGTCCTAACGATCCTTAATTCATAAATGACTAATACATGAGTGTAACTACCCTTTGTGTCAAAAATCATTTGTTGACCCTGGAGGGTAACCCTGAGCCATCCCCTCCCTTAGTAGGAATTTTCCTCTCACCATCATCTGTCGTCGGGAAACTTGCAACCACTGTCTTCATTCTATCCACAAACAAGAGATGCCTCAAGATCTTGATGACTCGTGCACTCGGCTTCCCCATTACCCTCATAGTCTGTTTCAGACAATACAAACCTCCTCTCGCTTCTCCCTTTGCTAGGACCATACAACCATGTGCGACTCTCAAGACTCCACCTGATGCTGACACGCAAAAACCCTTTAAATCCAATTGACTAATGTATATTTAGTTTGTTCGCAACTTTGGGTCATAAGCCACACCCCTCAAAATTCACTCCACCCCATCGAACATTTTGATTTTAATCCTTCTCACTCCATCCACGTCACATTTCTTCCTGTTAGGAAAAATAAAAAACATTTCTTCTTATCTTGGAACATCTCAAAATACTCTCTCTTGGAGCAAACGTGATTCTAAGAACCTGAATCTAATATAAATTCACTTTGAGAAGGAGAGTTGCCTTTGGAAAGTGTGAAATACTTTCCCAAATCTTCATCCTTTGAATATGTCACTGTCACACTATCGAGGCCACCTGCATCCTTCTTCAAAGGACAATGTCCATTTACAGGACCCCACTCCTCACACTAGTAACGTTTCCAACCTTTTCCACCACTCCCTAATCTAGACCCACTACTACCTTCACTAGATTCTCAGTTGGTATTCCTTCCTCGATTCCCACCACGAGCATACAAACTCGATCCTGAAATCTCATCCACCGAAGACTTTCTCTTCTTATAGGATTATAGAGTTGACTTCACCTCATCCATTTTAATCATATTATTACCATACAAAATGGTAGTGACAATGTTTTCATAGGAATTCGAAAGAGAGGTAAGTAGCATTAGTGCTCGATATTCTTCCTCTATTTTCACATCAAACTTATTTAGTTGATGCACAATCCCATGAATTACACGTATCCATGAGGTTCCCTCCCTCCTCCGTCTGCAACCAGTAAAACTTCCATTTGAAATTGAGATTTGTTGTGAGACTCTTCACTAAATAGAGGTTCTCTAGCTTATCCCATAACTTTGGCCATGTGTCCTCGTCATTGATATTGTTGATAATATTATCACCGATAGATAATTGAATAGTAATCAAATAGCTTGACTCTATATCTTCCCAATCATCATCCTCCATCCTCTCCGGCTTTTCACTCCTCCTTTTCAATGCCCTTTGTTAATCCTTATTGAAGGAGGAGATCCTTCGATCGAACTTTCCATAAATAAAATCTACCATTTCCATCAAAACAATCCACCATCCAATGTGAAACTGCATTTCTGGATATGGTTGAATGAAGAAACAAACCCAAGATTCCCAAACACTAGTGATTTAACACCAATGCCTGACTTAGTACTTTTTCAAACACCAAGTGTGCACCAAAACGTAAAACCAATTGTTATGATAGAAGGCACCACACTCAACCAAACACAAGTGTGTACACACACACACACACATGTGTGTGTAAGTTTGATGGAAATATAAACAAGTACAAAAAATAACAAGTTGAACGCAATAGATTTAATGTGGTTCGGCAATAGTACATAGCCTACATCTACAAGAGAGAAAGATAACAATTCCACTATCTGAGAAAATAGGTTATAGTTGAAGAATTATCCGATAGTTATACTCTCTCTCAACCCAAGCCCTAAATACACCCAAATATCAGTTAAGGAAACAAGTTTAGAATCCTAAACCTCTAATTCTTTTTGCCTCTTTTTTTATGAATATCTCTCTCAATACCAATAAAACCCTAATAAGAAACCCTTCATATCACTATATTTATAACCCAAAGGTTACATGTGAAAAACTCCAAAATATCCCACTCTACAAGCACAATTTTCAGATCTGGGCCCATTCACTACGGCGGCCCCTTTTACTGCAGCAAAGATTTCATTCGATGCAGCGAAGCTGCCTCTAATGGTATTTTGAGATAACTATAATAAAGACTAACTATAAACCAGAGGTTTTCAAATGGTGTTACTCATTTGTTAGAAAACTAGGTGTTATGCCAAAGAGATTAAGAAGGAAGGATTAAGTCAAACAAGTCATTAAAAAGTAGGAGTTAAGTAAAAATACTACTACTAATAATAATTTTTATATCCTAAATATGACATGACACTTGGAAGACTCATAGGATGACATTTTCCAAGTCAGTCAACCCAACTTCACCATCAGTGCGCATAATCTCATGCATGGTGGACACTGAGCCATCCTCGGGACAGTTCCATCTCAACCTATATTTGAAGTATTAAAAGTCGTTAGTTCAATCAGCAATACCGCATGACCATGTGACGACAACGTGAAGAAAACTTGTAATATGAGAGGAAATATAAACATATCCTCACCATGTGCTATACATAACGTGTATTATTCTCTTGCATCCATCTAAAGTGTGGACTACATCGTATACCATAGATGATCATAAGGCCTCAGTCGCGACCAGGGCCAAAAGTCAAAGACCCTGTCCGTGATCATATTCTCTGTGACCAAAAAGCATTGGTCACGGACCTTATCCTGACCCTAAATGGGGTTCAAGGTCTCTTCGTTAACATAATATTATCTCCATGTCCAGGGACTTAATCCGTGATCCCATGGTCATGGCCCAGATCCGTGAGCAGCATGGTACAATGTTCGAATTTGGTCATAGCCATAATTCACGACCTATGATTTTTTTTAAAAATAAATAAATAAATGGTCACAATCTTGGACCGTGACCATTTATTTATTAAAAAATGGGGGCCACGAATTATGGCCATGACTGTATACATTTAATAATTTTTTTCATTATTTGTATGCAACCTTAAAAAAATCCTATAGTTAGCAACTAATTCATATACAATTCGACAATATTGTAACTACTTTATAATACTCACATCACATTGACCTGTTATTTAAGCATATTATTTTGAAAAAAAATGAAATACGTGAAATGCCATCAATATTTCAAAATTTTGTAAGTAATAGAGAACTTTATAGTCACCATTGATCACTTCACTAATTATCTTACGTCTAAGGATGGCTTTTAATTAATTGATCCAAACTAAAATACGACTCACATGCGGGGACCAACTGTAGTTGCCTAACCTACAAACCAATAAAATTTGTAAAATTAATTTAGAGATGTAGATACCAGTTATGTATAACGTTAGTTAATAAGTACAAGAAAAATATACGCAAACCAATTTCACACCATGGAATTAACAATTCAAAGTAAAGAAACTAAACATTCGTAAATCAAATTAAACATTGTTCATCGCCTAATATTGACCAACAAATATACTAGCGCAGTGATATAAAATTTCTAATAGTATTTCATCAATGGCCCTGATATTATTTCATTAATGGCCCTTCTCCACTATCAAAGTGCACAGACTCTTCTCCATAACCGGTGTATATGTTATCATCTAGTATCTGAGCCTCACACATATGAAAAAGGAGATTGTGAACAAGAGTTTTGACATTTAAGGGAACGAGTGTGATTGTGTCAATAATCATATTAATGGCCACGTCCATTATATAGTACTGCTCGCCATAGTCACCGAAAGTGGATGGCGATGATCCAGAAAATGTGGCAGGAGGGAGCATTTGGGAGGGAAAAGTGGCAGAATGAGGCATTGGTAGGGGAATATTATATGAAGCGGAATTTGGGAGGGAAAAGCTTGAGATAGAGGATAGGGGAAACCTTGGGAAGGAGGGTATGGGTAGCTTTGAGGAGGCATCTGGGGCCAAAAAACTTGAGTTAATAAGGACATAAGTTGCCCGATTGTACTCACCAGCACTCCCATATTACTCTGAATCTCTTCCACATCTCTATTTGTCTTGGATTGACTAGCCTCTTATCTCCAAGTACGATTCCTCACCAGAGACATCTCTTTAACGAAAGTTGTAGTGTATTGTAATTTAGTTTTCGTCATATGTGATCGAACACTGATATACATAACTCTGGACTCGTCTAGACGAGACCCACTCTGGTAGCATGTCCCCTCACAGATCATCTTGGACTCATCAGATACTGGACTTCCCACCTACTGAGCCATGCTGAATAATCTCCACCTCTGAGACTATCTCATTCCATGACTATCATCATCAATTACTGAGCATATTGTTGACCTTGCCAATAAAAGAAACCCAATGTTGGTCTAGAAGTGTCAGCCCAACAATGTCGGCCTCAGCCAGTTCTATGAGGCCGAGACCTCATCACCCATTACACGCGCTAGAAATAGAGTTAGCTTTATCTCGACTCCATCCTTGAGTATCGTTTCTTTACCAGTCTCGACCAGCCAAGAATCTCATCCTCAGACATAACATACGCGCGTAGAATATATGACATGGGTATTCTTGGCACACGTGACCAATACGGTTATAGCATATCAACCCCCAAGTGAAGGGAATATTTAGCCATCATGAATTACAAACCTCAGTATACAGTTGTTACACTCCTATTAGTTACTTGATCTCCACTACACCAAAAATACAATTTAGCACACCATGATATTAAAAATCTGGCATAGTTTAAAACTGTCCCAAATTTTGGCACGGTTTAATGACAAGCTGACATACTTTAAAACAGTGCCAAAATTTGGCACTGCTTTAAAGTGTACCAAAATTGAGTACACTTGACTAAAATATAAAATACCCTAAAAAATAATTATACTAACTTTTTTTCTATGTTTAGTTTCCCTCTTCTCTCTCCTCTCTCATCTTCAATATCCCACTCCCCCTCTCTTTCTCTCGACCAAAATGCACACCCTCTCTCACCGCTCACTGGCTCCGACCCCTCCCTCTGTTTGCTCATGCATCAACCCCATCACCTAGATCTCCCGCAGGTGGTGGGTCAACCAAAAAAAAAATTTCCTGTCTCTCTCTCTCTCTCCTCTTCCCCTTTTCCGACATTTTCCAGAGTAATGACTAGCAACAGTAATGTAACGCCGTCGAATCATCTCTGCCATGTGGAGTTGATGGCCACTTTACCATCCGACGTAGAAAAAATTCCTCAATTAAATGCCATCATTTTAGGGGAGTCTCTTGCTTCTGAGGAAGACGATTTTGTTTTCCCTAGCGACGATTTTTCTCAACAGGCTCTTGATATGATAAGACTCAATTTATAGACATAATCAAATAATAAGTAAGAAAGAGAGCAGAGAAAGATAGCTCAAGTATACATATATATATATATATATATATATATATATATATATATACTTGAGCTATCTTTCTCTGCTCAAGAGGTTGTTCGGCAACCTATTCTATACATATTGATATTTTATGGCTAAGTATTTGTATGCTGCTGATTCAAAACGCTTTGAATCAGAAAATGTTCAAGAGCTCTACACCATCGATTTTCAGGTAAGTACCGTGGGAGAAGAGGTGCATTACAATCCCATCTTGATAAAATATGAGGTGATTGTAAGGATGTAGCAAATCAATTATCTTTCAATGCTGAAGTGCTTAATTATCTTCGATTTGCATAGTTTAAATTTGATATGGTGTCTCATAAGCTCTCGAATTCACATTTTTATTCGTAGATTTCAATATAAATCTAGTTAATATATTAACTAAATCAAGTTATTGATATTACTTGGTTTGAAAGACGGTGTTTCTTTGCGATGTGGTGGGAAAGATAAGTATGCGTGACCTTCTTCCTTTTCATTGGAACTTTGTTTCACAGTTTTAGAGGATTGAAGTTTTGTAGATAACTGAATGATAAGTTTCTAAATTTTCCATTTTGTATAAATAAGTTTATCGATTCTAGATGATACAAAAACCTTATTGAATAGACATAGTTTGGTATTAGTCTCACACTCTATTTCACTCAAGTTCTAATAACTACTTAATGCCCAACTATCTAGCGTGAACAAAAATAAATTTGGGCATGTTCATAGTTTTTTATACATGTGTTATATACCGTTTATGTTTGTATAAATCTCTATACTCTATATAAATCACAGGTTGTGTTATTCACAGTCTAGGTATCTACAGAACTAATGCCAATATTTTCTTGAATAGAACAGTAAGGAAATGAGAACTCATGTACATTATTACCTTATTTTCAATCTTCTTATTATCTAATGCTTTCCATCTTCGTTTGAATTGATAATGTCACAGGTAAAAGTAAAAGGGAACCAACAATAAGAAGAAAGTTGATGGCTACAACCATAAAAAGAAAACCATTGGTTCTGTGAGAGGAAGAATCTCACGTAGTAGCAAGCACGTAACCTTATCGGTGGCTTTTAATTTATTTTCATTAGAATTGAGTAGAATATTTAGTGTAACTTTGTTACTTTGTATTGTTATTGCTGCAGGTTAGAGCCTCTTACGGGGTAGCATTTCATTCGAACAAAGTATGAGTTTGTTGATTGAAATGCCTTTTTTAATAACATTATTTAGCCTTCAATATCTTCCTTCATTTTAACCTTAAGAGCACTGTATTGTTTTTACTAATTAATTCTAATTTATTAGGTATGAAGAAAATAGATGGATTTCTAGAGACAAAAAACCAAAAACACCTTCAAATGCGAGAGAAGAGAAGGTTCCAATTCATAGTCATTACAATGAAATTTTCCAACTTGACAGGTAGTCACATAAATATATCTTTTCCCTTCTCTTATTTTCTTTCATCCCCCTTCTCCTTTTGGTGTTTGTCACATCAGACATATATATAGATCCACTTAATATACAAGGACTTGGATTTCACATCACTTTTGCAATGAAACTGTTTGATAATGAAAAACTTTTAGCTAAGTGATACGCTTAAAACTAGCCGTTAAAGGGTGAAAACCAAAATCAGCCCCCAAACGGCCTCGTTAGAGGAATGGACACCTCTCATGGGACTAATGTAACTCGTAGGAACTAACCATGTATTCACGGGCCTCTTTATTTGATAATATGATGATAATTTGAAAATATATCGATTAGGATTTGAAAGAAGCCGTTGAAGGGTAAAAACCAAAACCAGTCCCCAAACGACCCCGTAAGAGGTACTAACACCTTGTATGGGACCAATATAACTCGTAGGAACTAACCACATAGTCATGGGCCTCTCGATTTGAAAATATGAGGATAATTCAAAAATATATAGATTAGGCTTTGAAAGAAGCCGTTGAAAGGTGAAAACCCAAACCAGCCTCCAAACGACCCCGTAAGAGGCCCTAACACCTCGTACGGGACTAATGTAACTCGTAGGAATTAACCACATAGTCACGGGCCTCTCGGTTTGAGAATATGATGATACTTTGATAATATATCGATAAGGATTAGAAATAAGATGTTGAAGGGTGAGAACCCAAACCTCCCCCAAATGACCCCGTAAGAGGCACTAACACCTCCCATGGGACGAATGTAATTCATAGGAACTAACCACGTAGTCACGCTCCTCTCAATTTCAGAATATGATGATAATTTGAAAATATATGGATTAGGCTTAGAAACAAGTCGTTGAAGGGTAAAAATCCAAACCAACCCCCAAGCGGCCCCGTAAAAGGCAGTAACACCTCCCACGGGACCAATGTAACTTGTAGGAATTGAATGCGTAGTCACGGGCTTCTCAGTTTGAGAATATGATGATAATTTGAAAATATATCGCTTAGGCTTAAAAAGAAGCCGTTGACGGGTGAAAACCCAAACTAGCCCCCAAACGGCCCCGTAAGAGGCACTAACACCTTGCACGGGATCAATGTAACTCATAGGAACTGACCACGTAGTCACGGGACTCTCGATTTGAGAATATGATGATAATTTAAAAATATATAGATTAGGCTTTGAAAGAAGCCGTTGAAGGGTGAAAACCTAAACTAGCCCCCAAATGACCTCGTTAGAGGCACTAACACCTCGTGCGGGACTAATGTAACTCGTAGGAACCTACCACATAGTCACGGGCCTCTCGATTTGAGAATATGATGATAATTCGAAAATATATAGATTAGGTTTTAAAAAAGCTGTTGAAGGGTGAAAACTCAAACCAGCACCCAAATGACCCAATAAGAGGTACTAACACCTCGTACGGGACTAATGTAACTCGTAGTCACTAACCACGTAGTCACGATCCTCTCGATTTGAGAATATGATGATAATTTAAAAATATATCGATTAATCTTAGAAACAAGTCGTTGAAGGGTGAAAACCTAAACTGGCCTCCAAGCGGCCCCATAAGAGGAATAAACCACCTCCCACGGGACCAATGTAACTCGTAGGAACTGACCATGTAGTCACGCTCCTCTCGGTTTGTTAATATGACGATAATTTGAAAATATATGGCTTAGGCTTAGAAAGACGCCGTTGAAGGGTGAAAACCCAAACTAGCCCCCAAGCGACCCCGTAAGAGGCAATAACACCTCCCACGGGACTAATATAACGCGTAGGAACTGGCCACGTAGTCACGGGCCTCTTAATTTGAGAATATAATGATAGTGTAAAAATATATAGCTTACGCTTAGAAACAAGCCGTTGAAGGGTGAAAACCCAAACCAACCCCCAAACGGCCCCGTAAGAGGTAGTAACACCTCGCACGGGACCAATGTAACTCGTAGGAACTGACCACCTAGTCACGGGCCTCTCGATTTGAGAATATGAAGATAATTTACAAATATATAGATTAGGCTTTAAAACAAGCCGTTGAAGGGTAGAAACCCAAATCAGCCACCAAACGGCCCCGTACGAGGCACTAACACCTCGCACGGGACTAATATAACTCATAGGAACTGACCACGTAGTCACGGGCCTCTCGATTTAAGAATATGACGATAATTAGAAAATATATAGATTAGGCTTATAAACAAGCCGTTGAAGGGTGAAAACCCAAACCAGCCCCCAAAAGACCCCGTAAGAGGTACTAACACCTCGCACGAGACCAATTTAACTTATAGGAGATGACCAGGTAGTCATAACTTGCGTAAGATTTTTAATTTGAGAATATAATAATTGTAACTCCTATATGTAATTTTTTAGCTTGAGTAAGCTTTTTTTATAAATTACTTGGTAACTTATATCATCTCTTTTTTGTATCCTATTTTTTTTCAGGATAACATTTTATTGTTATCATTTATTCACATGGAACACACGGAGAAGTCAACGGTTTACAACAAGGGGATTATTTATTTAATGTCATTAATATTCATGATTCTATTTTTTTATGCTATGGCCGTGCGGGCTTTTGTAGTTTTATTGTTACCTTTTATGGCCGTACGGGCTTTTGTAATTTTATTGTTATATTTTGTAGTCGTGCGGGCTTTATACTACGCATGTTTTATATTAGCAGGTTTTAGAATGTCCAAAAAATAGAGGAAACTCTGCCCAATTTTTTTTTGTCTGTGAACTACTAAGGACTTATAATATTTTGAAGTTTGTATGTACATTAGTTTATCAATAACGTACGAGATTTTTAATTTGTGAATTTTCTTGTTTTCAAATAATTTTTTTTATTTTAGCCAAAAATTTGTCACAGTTCAAAATCATGCCAAAAGTGTATCAAATTTTGGCTTGATTTTGAACTGTGCCAAACGTTTATCAAAATGTACTCAATCGGCACAGTTCAAAAGTGTGCCAAAAGTGTGTCAGAAATATCAAATTCTGGAACGATTTAAAAGTGTACTAGAAGTGTTCTTGTTTGGTCAAATTTGGCACACTTTTAAATCGTGGAAGAAAAAACTGGCCATTTTGGAACACCTGATTCTGGCACAGTTCAAAACCATGCCATATTTGATCTGACACAGTTTTAAATCGTGCCATATTACTATTTTTGGTGTAGTGCTCAGTCACATGAACTGCATGCTAGGGGGTGATACTTCACATTCCAAATCCTATAAAAGGAACTCATCATCTTCTTTCACGACGATGGATCAGTTAAAACCATACTACATTGCATTGTGTTGGAAAGACAAAGTACATAAAAGCTTGTAATATTGTCAATGGTTTCTAGCTTCATAATTTAGTATAATTAATTTACTCATTCCACGGTGGACATAGGCCAAGGCTAAACCACTTATATATGTGTATCTTCTTTATCTTTCACTATCTCTACTTACTATTTTACTAATTATTTTCCTACTTTACATCACCATTGTTATGCAAACCTAGAAACTAAGTTGAATTTATCTCTAGGTGATATTCTATATCATTATTTTGGTGTTGTCTGTGGGAAGAGACTTTGTTTTCTTCTTCATCTTAGCTTGAACGCTCCCCTCATTGTGTCTGGTGGTGATACAGATCCACTATTGTTGGGCGTGAATTACCATTGAAAAAGCTTGAGTTTGGTGTTTCTTGATCTTCGATATTTCATTTTATTTATGAGTTTCTTTCCTCGTCTCTACGTTTTTTGTTATTTCGTTGACTATATCACCAAAAGTGTCCATAGATTCACCTTGCAATGCCGGGGTGAGCTCTAGCCAACCACCTCAAAAATAAAAAATGGAAGACGTGGCGGCGGTGCTGAGGTCCCTTGTGGCCAGTAAGCTGCAAATGCAACAACAGTTCTTGACCTTCATCCAAGACATAATGAGCAGAATCCCTGATGATCCTACTGTGAATTTGTTAACTTCGTCCGCTAGGGAAACTGCACATCCAATAGCATTGGACCACCTCAGCTCCAGTGAAGAAGGTTCAACACCACCTAATGAGGAAAGATGTCACTGATACAAAATGTCTCCGCTTTGAAAAGAAAATCTAAGAGTACCTGAACGACTTGGCATGTGATGAGGAGGAATATTGGGAAATGTATGAAACCTCATATACTTCATATCGTCCAGGGGGAACTCTAGCTTCAACTTACCAAGGAAAAAGTGTTCAACATACTCCTTAGAGTCTCCGAAGAGGCTCGGTGTTCGATATAATAAGTAGGCGTCAACTTTTGATCGTCTTGGCCCAAGGGGTGATGTGACGAGACCAACACTCCAGTAGCGCAGGCGGCATGCATGTCACTGGTCATCATAATGAAGTGAGGCTGCAATGAGAGCAGGAAAGGGAGGATCACATAGAATTTAGCACCAGAACAATGGGAAGATAACTAACTCCTGAAGTGGTCGAGCTAGTTGAAGGAGCTGAAAACATTATAGTGCAATAAGAAAAGCCCTGGAATAATTTAATTCAGAGGCTAAAGGAGAAGATCAGCGCTATGATTAAAAGTTAAGACCCTGAACACAGGAAATATGTGGAGGCATATCCATTTGTGCTGAGGATTGTCAGTTACCCCACTCCCACAAAATTCAAATTGCTGAGTGTGATAACCAAATATGATGGAAGCACGAACCTTGCTCACCATATAGAAATGTGTCAGGAGGTTGTCGATATTTACTCAACACCTAATGAAATGAGATGAAAATATTTTTTCATTACTCTTACAGGCATGACGCATATTTGGTATACCAGCCTGTCGAGAGGATCCAAAGATACTTTCAAGGAGCTCGCAGAAAAGTTCATCCACAACTTTTGTTTTGGCATGAAGTCGACAAAGTGTGTGATTCACCTGTTAAATGTCAAAGAAGGGAAGAATGAACCTTTGAGGGATTATATTTCTCATTTTAACAAGGAAAAGTTTTAGGTAGAAGATTATAATGAAAGTATTGCAATGGTAATCCTCATCAGTGGTTTAGCCAGGAAAAATCATATGGAACCTCTCTTAGGAGACTCCAAATTTCATAACAGAACTTTTGGCAACAGTCAAGAGAATTATAAATGCAGAGGAGGCCATGGCGACCAAGATAGATGACATGAAAGAGAAAGTTAGTGGAAATTCCGTACAAGGCAGTGACTAAGACAAGGATGGAAAGAAGAGAATGGACGATGATAAGTTTGCCAAGTAAACCCCACTAATTGTAAGCCCATACTAGATATTGAATGAAATAACGGATGACATGGAACTCAGATGAACTGAAAAGTTGAATTCCCCACCTCACAAGTGGGGTAAAAATAAGTGGTGTGAATTGCACTAAGACCACGACCATACAATCGACCGTTGCTTTACCCTAAAAGACGAGATCGATAAATTATTACAATGGGGAAAGATCTAAAAGTACGTTAACAATAATAAGGTTCGATACGTAGGAATGAAGAGGTTCAACAGAAGAAAGTATACCAATACAAGAAAAGAAGTTCAAGCAAATAAGAATGAGCAAGAGTTAGACGACAGTTGCGAGGATGACCCGGGTCTTCCGACTAAACTTTTTATGATAAAAAGGTAACTCGTGCACGATTTCCCTTGGTGTTAAAATGATCTATGGTGGATTAGTAGGTGGAGGTATTGAGCCATCCGATAGGAAGGCCCATGTAGTTGAAGCAAAAATAGCATAAAAAATGGTCGAGGTTAACTCGATCGAAATTAAAGATAAACTAGGAAAAATCAAGAAAGTTGACATGGATAGGCTTATAGTGGGATTCTTAAGGCTAAACGTCAAAGGTATTTTGGCCCCATATGTCGGCCCTCTGGTCATCAACATGCAGGTTTATGTCGATAATGTATCTCATATCCTGGTATGTAGAGGGAGCTCGATGGACGTTGTGTTCTGGGACTGTTTTAAAGGCTTAAAGCTAAGCAAGAAGAGACTAGTTCCCTATCACCATACTTTGATCGGATTTATTGAGGAGAAAGTACACCCGCTCGGAGTCTATGACATGGATATATGCATGGGAACCTGGTCAAGATGCCTGACCATGAAAATAACTTTCTCTTTAATGGATGAACATGTATTTTCATCCTTTAACATTGTCTCGGGGAGAGTAGAACTTAAAGAAATTTATGCCTTCCACCGTACACCAGATGATGAAATTCAAGATTCCTTATTGAGTAAGGAAAGTGGAAGGTGATCAGGTGGAGGTCCGAGAGTGTTACTTCACCTCGATCGAAGAGAGAGAAGTCCATAAAAGGAAGACTACTTGCTATGACATTGATACCATTGACCCAAGGGATGAGAGGAAACTCAAGAAGGGAGAGCCCGCCAAGGAGGTAGAGTCCATCATCCTCAATGAGGATTAATCAAAACAATTGTTCAAATCGGCTCATCTTTAAGAACATATATCAAGAAGGATCTAATCAAGTTGTTGAGAGAAGATAGCATATTTTCCTTGAGCCATAACAATATGCTGGGGATTGACCCCGAAATAATTTTAATCGTCTCAATATTGATGAAAAGTCCAAGCCAATAAAGCAAAGACGATGCAGCTTCGTGACAGATCGGCATGATGTAATTCAATATGAGGTCAAGAAATTACATATTGTGGACTTCATTAGAGAAGTTCAATATCCAGAATGACTTTCCAATGTCGTCATTATGCGCAATCAAAATGTAAAGTGGGGAATGTGTGTCGATTTCACAAACTTTAACAAGGCTTGGCCGAAGGATAGTGATTAGGCATAAATGTTTCATATTTATCCCCTTAATTTCAGTTATTTTATGGTCTTCTGCCTTGCATTTTACCCTGATTTATCTCATATTTAATGCTACGAACCCTTTTCGGCGAGTATTTCGTGTTTTGTGTATTTTTCTTATATTTTACAGGTAATTCGTGCAATTGGATGGAAGAGAAAAGTCGAAACAGTAAAAGAATCAAAAGAAAAGGAAATCAAGGGCATTTTCGTAATTTTTTAGCCAAAACCTGGAGGAGGAGATGACTAAAAAGTCAAAGATCTCGAAGTCATAAGAATATTGGAAAAACGACACCTCAATCTGATCAACGGTGAAGAAGTGATGCGCGTTTGAAGTTTAAATATGTAAAATTCGAGAACACAAGGCAAGACTTGGACAATACTGGAAAAATAAACCAGTTCAGTTAAAAAGGGAACCAGTTCCACATTAGTAATGCTCCAGAAATGTGACAACAAATTCACACTTTAGAACCGTGACAAACTACCTGAAGCGGGATTTTTATTTTGGCCTTATTTTTTATCCTAGAGAGTTTTATGTTTTGAAGACTCTTTTAAACGACTTATAACCTATATATTTAGTAATTAAGGTTCTTTTAAGAGATTTTCATTAATGGTAAAGCTCCTAAAGAAGGGGGAACATCTAGGAGAATATTTACATATTTTGCACATTCAATTCGATAACATTTTCGGTTTATTTCTTTCAAAGCTTGGTTTGTGTATGTTCTTGCTTCTCTACCCTTTTAGTAATATTATTTACATGCTTTCTTCTTATTTTTCATTCATCATGTCATCATACAACGTAAATAATTCATGCTTAGTTAGAATAATTATGTTCAGTTAAATAATTAGAGGGTTGGGGTGCATGAACCCAACCTAGGTTAATAAGTTGTATATAAAATTGGATGAAATTGTATAGATAATTCATAGGTTTGATATTTTGTCGAAACAAGTATTATAGGTCTCTTAACTTCATTTGCCTTGGGTAATCGGAGTGTTTGAGGGTACAATATACATGTCAGTAAGTTTGTCATCCACGTTAAATTATTTCTTGACTAGACATTATGTAGAGTAAAATTCTCATATGTTTAGTACTTTGAAAAATTTAATCTTTTCTTCTAATTATAAATACAGTTTTTGAAAATTTTGTATCCAACGAAATTATCGACGGTTCCGGGGATCGTAATCCAATTCCATTTTTTTCTCATAGTTAAAATAAAAAAGTTTCCATCTTTGCATGCATAATTAGTTCACTTTATTAATTAGGTTTCATTGGTTCATTAGAAATTTCCTTCAAACAATCAACATCTTTTCCCTTCTTTTTGTGAGTCGGTCGTTAGATCTAGTCGCCTTACTTAGTCATCGTTACGTTTCATGTCTTAGTCCCTAAGTTCGATACCCGACTTGCTCGGATTATTACTTACGCGATCGTCTTGCACTTGAGCCATAAGTTATAAGCACTATATACACTTTTTAAGTCGCGTCATGTTTTTGGCATTGTTGATGGGGACTAGGTAGACATACTAGGTTAGGTTTAATTAATATAAGGATTTGACTCTAATTCCTAAAAAACCAAAAAAAAATCATAAAGCCATAAGATTAAAAAAAATATAAAAATAAAATTCAAAATATCCAAAAAAAATCAAAAAAATCAAAAATAAATATAAAAATAAAAATATGAGTCTTGAGTTCACCCCACGGGATAGTGACACAACCGAATCACCAATAAGTCTTGAAAATTTTTGAGAAAGAATTTGGTCCGGTGAATGAGGAGCTCACTATTGAAGTCCAATCGTTATTGGACTCATTTTGTCACCTAGATGAAAGCGACTGGAATGATAAGATAGATAAATTTCTTCTTTATGAATGTGCACGTGAGCCTTTCTAAAGTATGCTAAAATACAAGGTTTTATCTATTAGTGACGATATTGAGAAAATAATTCACGCGTTTCCACCAGGTGAGGCATGGTTTGTCATACCGCATTGTCATTTTCCACCATGTTCTCTCGTGCCATTAGAGTTCTTTGATGAGATCGAGGACATAACTAGAGTATCATCATAGTTGAAGCCCGATTAATCCATTCTCAAATTATAGGGAAGTCTAGGCTTAGCGTGTCAGTCGAAATTTCAGTGTGATAGATTCTTCAAGTCTAACCATTTATGTTACGATGTGGTGGTGCATGTCTATAACTTCACTCACCGCATTCATTACGTGCCTACATATGTATACTTGTTCTATTGGGTTGACTCCCAATTGTTCTGACTTTTGATATATGATGCGCGGATGGTGGAGATGAGTTTAATGACCCTCGTACACAGGGTTGATTAGATTTTGAGAGAGGGGTATCCACACCTCCAATGCGTATGGGGTGATTTTTTGTAACACCCCGCTTAAAGTAATAACGGGTGGCCAACCCTATACTACATTAAATCAGGAGTTTCAGATGGTCCAGTCTCAACATCAACTGCCGGTACTATATAATATAGGACTAACTTCCCGATATTGTATAAGCGAGATGTTAATATGAAACAAAATATGCAACAGATAACAAACCATGACTACCAAACTTACACTATAACTACTAATAAGAAAAAGAAAGATGCATGAAAGAACTATGAGAAATGAAATGCTATTATAAAATGAAATAAATAACTACAACTAAATATACCACAAGGAAGTAAACCCGAATAAGCTGTCGGGTCACAGCCAATACAATAACTGAAATGGAATAAATATAACATATATAAATATCCCTTGGGTACAAACCTGATATACTATATGAATCCTACCTAGATTTTTAAAAGTAGGAAGCGACTACATTCTGCATCCCGCAACAGTCTGCACCTGTCACGGCTCCCAAGACTCGGGATAGAAAGTCATCTGGCATCCATGCGGTAGGACACCTGTAATAGTATATATATATATACAAGCAGGAGAGAAAAGTAAACGGGTCAGAGCCCGAGTGTGAAAAATATTTAGCAAGTTTGTTAATCGTGCATAATAAATATCGGTGCACTTATTTCATAATTAAAGTGGAATTACACTCTCGTGGAACCCCAACTCACCTCTCATCTAGCGGCGCGCACCTATTCGCGTCCTGAGATTTTAGTTAAATTATCCCAATTATAAGGACAACCTAACTTACCATAGGCCCAACCTATACCCACGAGATTTACCTTACTATCATAACCCAAGAATCCACTCTTTCTAAACACACTTAAGTATTTATTTTCAAACATGGATGCCTTATTAGGATTAATGAATTATGGTTTATAATTTAATCAATTATAGTTTTTAATAAGTTACCCATATACATTTGTGTGGAATCATATGATTTAATTTCTAAATAATAGGCATACAAAATTTATTATTGACAAAACTTCTCTCCAATTTCAACGTTGCGCTGCGTTTCGTGCGTGGGCTGTCTCGCAGAGAGAAATCCAAACAAGGAACCACCTCGTTACACTAATCCTTGTCAACGTCGATCCTGGAGATCCATTATGCCATACTTAATTATTGGCAAAACTTTTCTCTAATCTCAACAATGCACTACGTTCTGTGCGTGGGGTGTCTCGCAAAGCGAAATCCAAACAAGGAACCACCCCGTTACACTACTCCTTGACAATGTCGATCCTAGAGATCCATTATGCCATACATACAATACTACTAAATATAGATACCATAAGAACAACTTAAAGCCTCCAAATAATATCCTTGGGAAGATGTAACCGAAATATTCCTTAAATGCGACACATCAACCCCCAATCATATGGTACACCATAATCATCCAAGATGTACTTCAAGAAATTCCATATCCTATCACCTATAGGATATATAAATTCATACATAGGCATTTATTCTAACCATATATATATACACCATCATCAATCCAATAGCCAAGTGTACATACTACATATGATGTACAAGGCCATGCACATAATATACCCGGCTAGATATATCGCCGATAAACTGCATCATGCCATCATCTTCCCAGTGCCCGGCTCACGTAGAAATACTGGGGCCACCATGGTGGGACTAAACGACACCCATATCGTGGTAAACTCACGCACACGACATCCCGGAAAGCGGTCATAACTCCTAACCGGCAATGAGACGAAACATACCCACCACGTCTCATCCCAAAAGAAATAAAAATCACATAATAACACACGGGACGACTATGACCTGGGAAATATCCACACCCTGCTTTTCTAGCCAGGATGCTCACCCTCTGCGCAGAAACTTCCCAATGATAACATGAGCGAGGTATGCTTAACCACACAAGTATATATATCATTCACATGCACAATATATATACATCCATATGATCCAATCATATAATTAAACCATAATATACGGTTTAGATATTCATATCATGTATATCCAAAACATAAATATATCCATATATTCACATCCCCATCTATCTATATATACAACTAATTCTAGTTCATATAAAGAAAATATATAAACTTGGCTATAAATATACGTAATCCTCAATAAGTGAATACGACCCTTCACTTGAAGCATATCCATCCATTTTCCTATGATGAATAGTCTCCCAAAAATACATGTATATATCCAACATTAGGGTTATTACCAAAAATTTAGTGTAGGTAACAATCACTACACACTCCATATGTCTCCTAAAGGACTTTCATGTCTCCAATACTAGTTCCGACTATTGATGTATATATATACACAATTAAGAGTCTATAAACCTCAACTTAGCCCAACTTTATTTCAAGTATTAGAATCCCAATGATTATTTCCACACGATTATATAATAACTATCTTGACTAGAATTTATGCTATCACTTTCTAGTTGATAGTACGATCCGATTGTTCCCAAATTCGCCTCTGGTTCAATTGCTCTTATGAACCCTAAATCCTATTGCATTACAATTTATTCTTTAATTTAAACATTACTAAGGATATGCAGCTACTCTCTCTCTCGTCGGTTCCTAAACCTTAATTACAATCGAATCCTATTTACCATAAGAATTTGGCACTACCCCCGGCCTGTAATTACAAGACATACTCTCGCAAGTCTCTCTCTCTCTAAGAGTTCTTAACATCATGTCATATCTACACTTACTTTGATCTATAATTAGGATTTTCAATCCCAAAGAGGTTTCCCCACAATCTCTATACACTACTCCAATACATACCTGAATACATTTTCCCCAATTATTTCAAGGAGTCCCCAAATCATAATATGTGAGAAGCCCCTTATATGTCTCCAAAAACACATATCTTACATCATAAGAGAAGGCCCCAAACCAATAAACCCAACCAAAAAGGGCTTGAAATCACTATGGAGAAAATACCTCAAAATGCCCTGTTTTCGAATCGATTCGGCCCCTCCGAATCGATTCGGTCCAACAGCGAATCGATTCGGTCCATCCGAATCGATTCGGTCCAAGGGACCTGAGAGTCTATCACCTACCGAATCGATTCGCCCCTAGGGAATCAATTCATCCCTAAAGACCTGAGGCTTCTGCAACCTGGCGAATCGATTCGGCAGGGGCAAATCGATTCGGCCAGTTCAGAAAGCCACGAAAATGGCTATTTTTCTATGTACCCGAAATTTCCAAATTTTGTTTTATACCTCTTCCAACACTTAATATTCAACCCCAACATATTTTTAGACATTAAAACTCATCCTATATCTAACCTCATCAATTTCTATCCCTTAAACCCAATTATAATCTTCAATTTCAAGATTTAAACCAAATTTAGGTTTTGATAATTATACCCCAAAATCCAATTCTTCTATCCACAAATTATGAAATGAAATACACAAATGACTTATTTAGCAAGATTAAACACTTGCCTCAATTTTGCAGAGGTTGAATCGTCCTTGATGATGCGGTTAGGCCGGAAATCTCCAAGTTTTCTTCCTCTCTCTCTTCTTTTCTTCTTCTTTCTCTCTTCTTTTCTCTTTCTCTCTTTCTCTAATTGAGAAGGCTTGATCCATAAGCCTTTTAAGCCTATAAAATATAAGTCCCAATTTTAAAGGTTAATACACACTTTAAATGACTCGTTTACTTCAATTCGAGCCAAACTGAATTAAAAATATTTCGGAGCCGAAATAAAACCCAATGATAGTCATTTTGACTATCTCGACCCTTTCGGGATCGATGGTACCCTCAAAATCATCATCCGGAATACTTTAAAACATCCCCTATTTTTTGACTCAATTCCAAATTTTAAAATTCTCCAAATTAATTAAATTTTATTTTCCCAAAAATTTAATTTCTCAGTCTCCAAAGTCACGGGTTGTTACATTTTTTTGTTGTATATTGAGTCGTGTGTTGGTGTTATATAGTGTCTTATTGCATTTTAATGTTTTTTCATTTTAACTTCGCACTTTGCTTTTCTTATTTACATTTTAGTCCTTTTGCTTGAGGTCAATGCAAAAGTCTAAGTTTTTTTTTTTTTGGGGGGGGGGGGGGGTGAACAGTGCGTCTTTCAAAAACTTCACAAATTTTTAAAATGCCAAAATAATTGAACAATGTAAAAAAAATAAAAAGAAATTGAAATTTTCAATATTTTCAAATTTTTTTTTAAATTTTTTTTGAAAAAGCCAAGAATATTTTTCTTCAAAATAAATAAAAATTGAAATTTAAAATCTTCAAAAATATCATTAAATTTTTGTTTGAAGTCTCAATCCAATGCAATAAGCCAAAATTGAGCGAAAATTGATGACTTAACGAATAAGTTTGGAAATTTTTAACCCAAGGAGATTTCGAGCCTATCTCTTTTTCTGAGTAATTAAATCAATCCGAGTTAAAAGTTAACTCAAAAGTTCTTTTAGTGTTAAAAAGTCGTTGATGATCTCTAAATCACTGTTTTGACCGATTACGAAAAACGAGTGGGATATTATCTTGAAAATGCGCTAAAAATATTTCTAAATTAAATATAATCTTGAGACGGGTATGGTAAAATATTTAGTAATTCGGATAAATGATGTTAGGCCGTCGTTTATTACCCAAAAATATTAGCCATAAAAAGTAATGAAAAATCACTCTTTTGCTAGCCATTTTGAACCTAATAAAATTTTTCATTTTCGTTTGATAACTCCAAAAAAACCATTCAGCTTCGCACACACACAATGGATTGAGATCTATCAATTAAAATTTTGAAGTGATTATTTTTCTAGAATTAAAATTTTAAAGTTTTTAGTTATTTTAATTTTTTGAGTCAAAAAATGAATTTTGTGGGTAAATATACTGCAAACCCTCACGAGACACCACTCATTCTATTAGGATGACCTAGGGGTTTAATGACTTGTTACATACGCAAAATGAAATCTCTTACTCACAAAAGAGGTATTCATTCACATTAGTTATTTATACGTCCAGTTAAACTCATGCTCTTATTCTTTTAATTGCTCGGGAAGAGCAAAGTTCTAAGTTAGGGGCATTTGATTAGGCATAAATATTTTATATTTATCCCCTTAATTTCGGTTCTTTTATGGTCCCGTGCATTGCATTTAACCTGAATTTATCTCATATTTATGCTACTCACCCTTTTCAGTGAGTATTTCGTATTTGGCATATTTCTCTCATTAACTACAAGTTATTCGTGCAAGTGAATGGAAGAGAAAAATCGAAACAATGAAAGAATAAAAAAAGGGAATTTTCTTTTTTTTTTTTCATCCAGAACTCGGAGGAGGAGACAGCTGACAAGTTAAAGAGATTAAAGTCACAATACTACTGGAAAAAATGACACCTCAATCTGAGCTATGGAAAAAAGTTATGTGTGTTTGAAGTTGAGAAGAAAATCCAGTGGCAGGATTGTAAATATGTGAAATTTGAGCATACAAGGCAAGACTTGGACAATACTAGAAAAATGAACCGGTTCGGTTCAAGAGCTCCAGAAATGTGACAAAATTTGTCACGATTTAGAACCGTGACAAATTAACTGTAGCGGGATTTTTATTTTGGCCTTATTAGCGTAGAGAGTTTTATGTTTTGAGGACACTTCTAAATGACTTATAACCTACATATTTAGTAATTAGGGTTCTTTTAAGATGTTTTTATTCATGGTAAAGGTTTTAAATAAGGAGGAACATCGAGGAGAATAATTTACATATTTTACACATTCAATTCAATAGCATTTTCTAGTCGTTTGCTTGCCTCTAAGGGGCATCCTTCTTTTTATTTTGGGGAGGAGGGTTGGAAGAAGTACCCTTAGGGATATACTTCCTCTTTTTTTACCCCTCATTAGCATGGGGCCTGACCATTGTAGATTTTTTCTAAGCCTGAGTCGGCGAAAAAGATTTGCTCTGAAGATGGGACATTATGTTATTGGTCATGGGGGCATCCATCACATACACTCAGTCTGGAAGTCCTTCTGGACGATCTACAGACAAGAGCAAATTAATTAATATCGACTTATGAAAAATCAAACGATAGTAAAGTTAATTTTTAAGAAATTAGTTATGAAGTTCACTAAGGGGGTCCAGCCCCAACCCAGTGCACTCAAGAAGTTTAGGGCCCATCAAGTCTTTAAAAACTATGAGTCCTCCCTTGTTTCCTTGGCCATGCAGTTGTTCTATATTCTTTCTTGTATTGGTGCTCAGACTAGGATCTATTTTATCCGAGATTGAGACGATATCACATTGTACAGGGATCATCGGTTCGTCATTAGAAGGCAACACATTACAATCAAACTATCGGTCCCCAGATATAAAAAAATAATGGGACTTCCAATCATAGTTGGAAGTTTATTTGATGTGGATGAGATTTCGATCGGAGCGATGATCCACAAAATGATAGTAACAGGGGGAAACTTTCATCATAGATACTGTGTAACAGGCCCAAAAAACATCAATAGGGATGTATTCCTCGCAGACAATCTTCCAAAGCTGAGCAACCCCGATAAGGGTCCTCCAGGCATTCTCTTAAGTTGAGCAGGAGCCAAGATGATAGAGGAAATAATGGCTCGAATGGACAAGTGAACGGGTAGGGTAAAGCAGACCTTTAACATCTGTTCATAGACGATAATCTCTCCCTTAACCTTTTTATTAAAGGCACATTCGTCCTCTGAAGGACCCCTCATCTTGATGGAAGACTTAACACCATACATGTGTCTCCAAGTTATGAGGTTAATCTCACCAATGTCGCTGGGAATGGTCGAGGCCACACTTGTATCCAGAGTGTATTCATCTTCTTCTTCCTCATCTTCCTCAACAACTTGAGCTTTGATACGAGGATCATAATTTCTAAACTCGACCTCGGTCATGGATGATATATGAATTTCCATTTGGGGGCATATTAATAACCACTTCAACCTCTGGCGCATCATCATATATTTCATAGACCATAGGCTCAGGATCCCCCTGTTGGTGAGCAGAAGTTGTGGCATTGTCACGATTACTGGAATCGGTTGTATCACCCTCGTCCAAACAATCAGTGGGAACCCTCATAGCCTTTTTAAATGACTCAGCCCTAGCTTTCTATCATCTTATACGAGGGTTTGGAATATAAGAGGAATTGTAATACTTAGAAAAAGGAGAAGATAAGGAGTCCTTAGAAGACGAAACCGACATGGTATCAGTGCTAATTGAAATGACAAGTCTAGAATCGGCTAAAGGTAGGTAAGTAAGAAGTGGAGGTGGATGTACTACAAATAATGGAATGGGGGTGAAAGGGAGTTGAGCCTCGGCTTTAGCTTTTTACATAGCATCGGCCTCAGCGTTATAGATCTCTCGCCAAATATGATCACAGAGATAGGGAAATTCTTCTCCTAATTCAAAAAGTTTGCGATACATAAAAAACACGAATAAAGTTTGACTTCCGTTGACTAAAGATCAAACAGTTTACTTAAAATACTACACCAAAATGGGCAAATTGTCACCCTTTCAGCGACTAGCCTTATCACGGTCAATGATCGTGACAAAAAAATACGGGTTTTTTTATCACGGTCATTGACCGTGACAAGTTGTGACAAATTCTTGTCACGGTCATTGACCGTGACAATGTTATAAAGTTGTCAAGGTCAATGACTGTGATATGTCCGTGACAATTCTGTCAGTAAAAAAACCCTCCCTCTTCTTTTTTTCCCACCGATTCTATTCCCTCCACTTCACTCTCTCTCTAGCGGCTGGGCACTCTCTCTCTACAACTTTGGTATGTTTTCTCTCTCTATTTCTCCTCCATTAATGTATATGTGTATGTATATGTGCATGCATGTGTGTGTGGTGTATATATGCGCGCGTGTGTGTGTGGGGGGGGGGGGGGGGGGAGGCAGCAGGGCTAGGGGAGGGGAGGGGAGGGGGTGTATGTGCGTGTGTGTATATGTGTGCGTGTGTGGTGGGCAGGGGCAACCGGGGGGAGGGGGCAGGGTGTGTATATGTGCATGTGTGTGTATATGTGCGTGTGTTTGTTTTTTTTAATTAATTTTTTTATTGGTTTATTAGATATTGCCCATCATATTGTAGTGCCCCTTGTAAAAGAATTGATTGATTTAGTATTGATTGGTTGTTAATTTTTTTTGTAAATTAATAATTAGTCCCCCTTTCATATATAAGTAGGATTTCCCCTCATTGTAAATTAGTAAATTAATAATTGTATACTTTAATTGCTAGTTTAATTGATGAAAATAATTAATTGAGTAGATGAATTAGAAGGCGTACGAGATGCATGTAACACCCCGCCCGCCCGGGGAGAGCGAGCGGCGCGCTACTACGATAAACTAAATCAATTCCACAATATAACAAGGTATAGAGCATCTAAATCCCATAATAGAAAAGAAACCGCTAATCTCAAATCTCTTCAAATAAATACAACAATTCTCTCGAATAAATACAACAATCTAACTCGAAAAATACAAATCTCCAATGCTCTATACATCAAAATAATACAAGTCTTCTCATTTCTTGTATAAAAATTCTTCCCAAATAATCCACGCTAAAATCATCCCAATTGGTCCATAGCACTCAAATTCGTGCTCACCTGCCAACTAAGAAAAAGATGGGGAAGTACACAATACGACAGGAATATGTTCAATAAAGATGTTAGCGATGAACAAAGTGCAACAATACGACTACGAATACTCAAATCAAATAATGAAAATCTCAATAGCATTTTATCAATAAATTTCTCAACAACACATTAACCGGAGTCACCAGGCCTCACCATACCGCGCCATACTTTATCAAGTAGCCGGAAAAGGAGTCTTGGCGGGTGCCCAACATCAGTTCCATATTAAAATCTCATGACAGCGTGCTCAAAACAACATGAATAATACCTCATGAATGAAAATAATTCCAACAATTATTTTTCCAGATTTCCAAGAATTTAACTATTCAAAATAGGAGTTCAATTAACAAGAATTCAACGGAATAAACACTCACGAGATTTCAGGAGCATACTGTGTAAAACCCCATACCTTAAACCACCAAAAGAACCAACAAGAATTATCACATAATTTCAGCCTCAAAATCTAATCACACCATCACGTTCCTCTCGCGAAAATAATCAAATCTCGTTCTAGCCCAAACTCGAGAAAATACCAAATAAGCCTTCTAATCTAAGGTTGAAATCTTGAATAATTTTGGGGCTATGGTTTGTATATGAAAGGGAGTAATTTTGGAGAGGTCTTCTGGTTGAAAAGTTTGAGAAAAAGTGATTTGAAAAGCCAAGCCACGAATTAGTTGATATATAAAGGATTAAGAGTTTGATTAAGAAAAGAGTTCTAATCAGATACAAACACTAAAAATTTTATTCCGGACGATCGGACCGTTGGAATTGCTTGAAATTTTAACATGTTGTAGTGAATGGCGGGACAGGACTTCTGACAAAAATTCAGCTTGATCTGACGGTCGGATTTCTAAAAATATTATTTTTACTAGAGAGTTTTATGTTCCGAGGACTCTTAGAGAGTTTTATGTTTTGAGGACTCTTCTAAATAATAAAAATTCAATTAAAGCTCCATTTTAATTCCAATTCCGACACTCTTTGAAATTCTCATCTTTAAAAATAAAATCCAACATATTTGAGCAATAAAAATAATTTTACCAAAAACTTTATTTTTCTCTATATTTTTAAAATACCTCAAAATTACGCGGGTTGTTACAATAGACATTTGTTGTTACCATTGCGGTTGGATTATAGTGGATCGATGTTGGGTTGGTTAATTTTAAAAGTGGCATAACCACTGGATTATTGTCCATATGGGGATGGGATTTTTTTAACTTTTTTTTAAAATTACTTTGTATAATGAACAATATATATATAGTATGATAATTAAATGAAACATACTTGAAATTACATATAGTGCGTATAGATACTAGCCTTCTAGTTCTTATGCGTACGCATTCAATAGCCCTTAAAACCGTTCGAGAGTCATTACCCCTGTAATGAGATCTCTCGAATTGTCCCGTTTGGACAGTTTGGGACTGCATAATTTCTGTATAATAATATTCTTAGTGGCTTAAAGTTGTTACTTTTGAAGGAAGTTCTACAGTTGTATCCTAATGTTCTCTGGGTACATACTAGATTGACAAGTGTGACTGTTATTTCAATTGATCAATTGAAATAACACTCACACTTGCCAATCTACGTCGTGTACTTGGAGAACTACGGGGATATGCTGCCGAATTTTTCTCGAATCGTAACAATGTGCATGAGCTGTTAAGTATATTACAGAAAAATGCAGTCTTGAATGGGATATGACTACTCAACCTTTAGAGAAGATGGAGGAAATAGAAATTTCTATTATAAATTAAATTTGAATTTGAAATTTAAAAATTGAATATAAATAAGACATAATTAAATGAAACATACTATAAATCTAGTTTTTTTATACTAATCCATGAATATACTCTTCTTACCTTTAATAGGTGATTACTTATGTTAGCTGTGATGGGATATCCGAAATACAAAGAGTGGATGGGTGAGACAAATGGAATGGGGGATTTGTTTCGCAGAGGTGCCAATGAATTTGTGAAATACGCAAGGAGATGTCATAATGATGAAGAGTTTCTGTGTCCGTGAGGTAGGTGTAAGAATGGTAAGGTGTTTGAGTGGAAAACAGTTGAACTACATTTGTTAAGATCGGGTATATAAGATAGTTATCGATTTTGGAGTTTTCACGATGAATTGAAAGTTCCTTTTATCCCTGACCAACCTTCACAACAACCTTCAACAAGTAGGATAGATGTAGAAGGGGACGATGTAGATCATAATATGTTAAAGGATTTAGTTGATGATGCGTACGGAGTTTATGAAGCAGAGGAGAATGAGGTTACTGATGATGTACAAGGTTTAAGTGCTCGTGAAGATATCACGATAAACCTTGACAATGACTACCAAAGTTTAAAATTTAAGGCGACGCAACCGTTATACTTTGGATGTGAGAAATATCAAGCAACTTTACATTCCATGGTTGGTTTGCACAGTTTGAAGACGCAGTACGGTTTGTCTGGCAATAGCGTGACAGGAATTCTGAAATGGGTGAAGGGCTTACTACCCAAGGAGAATATGCTTCCAGATAGATATCTTGTTATGAAGAACAATTTGAAAGTTTTGGGAATGAAGTATAAATCGATTCATGTTTGTGTGTATAACTACATACTATACCGAAAGGAGTATGAAAATCTCGATCGTTGTCTGGTATGCGATGAACCTAGATATGTCCAATATACTAGTAAGGAAGGCACAAGCTCAAAAGTGCCTCAAAAAATGTTGAAATATTTTCCCGTTGGGCCTTGATTAAAGAGATTTTTCACAGTACTATGGATAGCGGAGGCAATGACTTTGCATGCTAGGGCAGAAGTGGGAGGTAATATCATGCGTCATCCTATTGATTATACAGTCTGGAGAAAGATGAATTATGAGTATCCCAATTTTGCTCGAGAACAGTGTAACATTCATTTGGCTATATCAACAGATGGTTTAAATCCATTTGGAAATCTAAGCACCAATCAGAGTGTATGGCCAGTGATCCTAGCCCCACTCAACCTCCCTCCTTCACACTGTATGAGACCTGAATTTTCGATGATGGATTTATTGATACCTGGGACAAAGGCACCAAGTGATGACATCGAAGTCTACTTGGCACCTTTGGTAGAAGAATTAAATGTGTTGTGGGAATAGGGTGTGAAATCATTTGACTCTTTTAGAAAAGAAGAGTTTACGCTGAATGCTATGTTGATGTGGGCAATTCATAATTTTCTAGCTTATGGGACATTATCCGGTTGTGTAGTACATAGTTATTTGGGGTGTCCTATTTGTGGAGAGGAGACTGAATCTCTTCGTCTATCCTTTAGATAAAAAAATGTATACCATTGCCATAGGAGGTTTTTACCCCCGGCTCATAGTTTCAGATTTGAGAAAGGTTTCAATTTTTTATTGGGCGGGGTTGAACATAGGCTACCGCGGAGATAACTTTCGGGTTCAAAAATTCAAAGTAAATCTTTTGACTGTGGCCCTAATATGCCAGGTAAGAATACCAAATTTAAGAATGTGAAGTATAAGAAGACCACAACTGGGAATGAAACTGAGACAAGAAAGGCATGTTCTAGGAGGTTAATTTTATTTGACTTGCCTTATTGGAAGAATAATTCGGTGCGCCATGTATTGGATGTGATACATGCAGAGAAGAACTTTGCTGAAAATATTGTGGGCACTTGCCTTGGGGGAGTCATTCGAAGGATGGAGAAAATGCACGAAAAGACCTTAAATCGTTGAAACTTAAGCCACAACTATGGTTGAAAGAAGAAAGTAGGGGAATGACAATAATTCCCCCTGGTGCGTTTACTTTGACAAGTGGGGAAAGGAAAGTACTTTTAGACATAATATATAATTTGAAGGGCCCATCTAATTTTTTGTCCAACTTGCAAAGGATTGTGAATTATTCTACTCATGATTTATAAGTGTAAGTCCCACGATTGGAATTAGATCATGCAATTGGTTCCTCTATTGTTTAAGCACTGTTTCTCCAAGCAGAAGGATTTGCGGAGGGCTATTATGCAAATTAGTATTACCTTCTCACTCTTTTGTGAGAAGGTAGTCAATAGAGAACACATAGTGGCCGAAAAATTGGCGGTGACCGAAGCGATTTGTGTGTTGGAGAAGTAATTTACCCCAACATTCTTTGACATAAGTGTTCACTTGTTGGTAAACCTATGCGACGAGGCACTTCTTTGTGGTCCAGTTCGATATCGGTGGATTTATCTGTTTGAAAGATTGATGAAAGTTTTTAAAGATTACGTCAAGAATACATTGCAGGATCAATTGCAGAGGAATAAATCACCGTGGAGTCATCAATATATACTCAGGAATATATGCCTGACTCGACCAACGTTGATGACACTGATGAGTTCGTCGACGATGGTGGTCATGTGATGAGAAAACGAGTGAAATTAACGAGTTTGTAACATGAACAAGTAGCTCGTTATCTATTTGACAAACATGAAGATGCCGAAGAATGGAAAAAGTAAGTTTTGATTATTATAATGTTTAATATTAGTTAAATTATTTTATACATGATTAATTTTGTAATATGCAAAAAAATATGAAGCATGTGAGAACAATAAAAGATGAAAAACAATGGTACAATCAGACAACGAATTTAGGTTGTGGTTGACACAAGAGGTAATTATAATGAAAATGGCCGTTATATAACGTTACAGTACACTCAAATTTTACAACTAATATAATTAATTTATCTATATTCTCAGCTCTTAAATATGGGTGATGCGACATCAAGGCTTGCTCGTCTAGCCACTGGACCCTTGTTCACAGCACAAGAGTACAAAAAGTATCGATTGAAAGGTCACGTTTTCAGTGCTAAAGTGTATGAGGAAAGTACAAATGTACAGAACTCGGGTATTTCATACAAGGCTCTTAATTTCTTTCGAGCGAGCGTAAAAGATAAAAACCTCGTTGAAGCTGAAATGACTTACTATGGTGTAATCCGAAATATATTTGAATTGGATCATATAAGCTTCAAAGAGGTTGTATTTTACTGTGACTGGGTAAGAGTTGAGGATAAAAATGCTTGTAAGGTTGATCCTGTCTCCAATTTTTTCATGGTTGACTTGTCCAAGTTGAAGAGCAACGACAACGTGAGCGATGAGCCGTTTGTTTGTGCATTTCAAAAGGTTAACCAAGTATTTTACTCATAGTATATCAACAACGAGCCGTGATCAATTGTCCAACATGCACCAAAGCGTCTAATTAGTAGTGTGGATGACTTGGCTGCTCCTACCGAATATCAATCCATTTTTGATGATAAATCGAATTTGAAACAATTTTTCAATTTGTAATAAATATTCCAATTTGTATCGAAACATCCATTTTTAATGCTTTTAATTGATTTGCACTTTATCATTTTCACTCTTGTGAGTGTGCGTGTGTGTGGGAAGTAAGGGTGGGGGTGGGGATGTTTCGGATATATAGTAATTGTACATATTATGAGCTAGATCTTGTTGTTTAGGAATTCAGAATTAAGGTGTTTAACAGTAACAATTCATTTTTATTTGTAGTAATTGTACATATTTGCATGTCTTCTTCTAATTCATTTTGATTTGTACTAATAACATTTTTCATAGAAAATTTCTCCTTCAGGTATTAAGGTGAGGATGATGATTCTAGTTATGATGATGTCGTCTAGGCTCGGTGGTAGCGGAGGCAAAGAGGGATCCTCGGCCCCTAGGCTCCCCAAATATGGCAAATTGGGGATGTCCATCGAGAACAAGTCGGGGCTATTAGCGAGATCCCTCGAGCTGGTAAAGACGATCATCAGCCCGGGGTACATTAGTTGGAAGGAGGTTCCATATGAGCTCAAGTTAGCTATTTTGGTGGCACTACAGGTAATGTATTTATATTTATATTTATATGAATATTTCAATTTCAATTTCGATTTCGATTTCGATTTCAATTTCAATTTCAATTTCATTTTATATTTATATTTATATTTATTCGCAACTAACATTGTACTTGTTCAACAGGAACAATTTAGCCTGGATCCAAAGCTACGCGATTTCATCTTGGAGAAGTTGAGGGAGCAACACAAGACGTGTAAGAAAAATATGCGGACCTGGTATTTTAGAATGACACGAGAGTCCATTATCTGAATATGTGAATCCGTCCCGCCGAAGGAGCCGACCTCATTGACACAATGGCAAAAGTTCATTGACAATGAGATTGGGGAGCGACAATTGTCATCTCGCCATTCAGGGAGGGATAATCGAGCAAAAAAAACGGACGTGCACTACTCCGGTTGGATGTCTTACGCCGAGGTGGAGCATAGGATGATGGTAAGATTTAATTTTTCTATAACTACAGAAATATATTATTCTTCATTATTTTACTTTGCGGAGCCGATACTAATTTTACTTTGTTTTATTTCAGGGGACATGGAGTGGCCCTGGGGGTAGGCCACATAGGCTCGATACTTATGTGGCTCTTCGGATGAAGAAGGGGAAGAATAAGGAGGTGTCCCCGAGCATCGCGGCCATGATTGTAAGTAATCCAACAGTTTACTTTTTATTAATTACGTTATAATTTTTTAATTTACTTATTTTACTAATCATGTGCTTTTTGTCGTTTCAGGCAAAGCTTAAGGAAGTGCATGAGTCGCAGTCTGATGACGACACGACATCTTTATCTATAGACGCACTCATCCAAGTGCTTGGCACTGATCGCAAGGGGAGGACATGGAGGGAGAGCTCGCGGGTGTCCAAATATAGGATCATCGGATTGGAGACGAGCGACACCGAGTTAGCTCGAACGGTGGATTCGCATGACGTAAAGCTGTCCCGTTTGGAGACGACGGTCCAAGATATTCTCTCATTCATAAAGCGTTCATTGGGAGGCAACCGTAAGGGGAAAGGGAAGGAGAAGGTGGTAGATGAGGACGTGGTGCAGGATGCCGACGATGTAGACCTCGCTTCTTTATCACCGACACGTGCAGACTTTGATGATCGACTCCCTTATTTGGCTCCCTTCGACCGACCGATGTCGAAACTTGGTTGTCCGAGCGTGTTTATACTGAACATATTTGATGGCCATGGATAGGGTGGGGATTGAGGGACCCGAATACCGTCCAAGGTATGCCATTTCATGGACGTTCACTTCAAGGGATCGAGTCCAAGGTTCTCGTCATGCATGTGGTACCCGGGAAGGAGAACTCCCCATTGTGGTTGCGCAAATAATGCGACACGATGTATATTAGTGGGTGTGTTAATTCGTATATCGTGTGGCCTACTCACCTCCTCAAAGTTAACCTTACCCCATACATTTAGTGACATTATTGGAATTGAATTATTTTTAAGTTGGTATATTTGAATTATATTTGGATTATATCGTGATGCATATTGTCTATATTTTGAATGTATATTTGCATTATCTCTATTTTATTTGGATATATGATGCTTGAACAGGTACAACGTTGCTATAACAGGTACAAATATACTGCTGGGCAGTTCTAGTGGCCAAACTGCCCAACAGTTTTTTTTTTCAATTCTGCCCAGAATTATCACGGTGATTGACCGTGACAAGTCCGTGACCATTATACTTTATCACGGCCTTATCAAGGTCAATGATCGTGATAATTTTTTAAACATTGACACGGGTTCGTCACGGTACTTAACCGTGATAAAACTTGTCAAAGTTAAGGATCGTGACATGACCGTGACAATTCTAACGAACTTGTCATGGTCAATGACCGTGACAAGTCCGTGACAAAAAAGTTATCACCCCAGGAATTGTCACGGTCATTGACCTTGACAAGTTGAACTTGTGAAGGTCAATGGTCGTGACAATTCGGCAGATTTGGTGTAGTGAAAGGTTATTTAAATGAACTAGTCAAGAACACTAAGAACATTTGTGATGAGCTTCAACCGAAGAACTCATCGAAAAGCCTATCTAATGGCCAAAAATTCCTAAACTTTGTAAATATCAACCCTAAAGCAGTTCCTGAGGTCTAATTCCTTTTTAAACCACACCAATTTAAACCTAGCACCACTTGGAATGGTGGCCGAAAATGCTACCGATAACTGAAAAAAGTAGAATAATTTGAAATTTCTAAAAATACAAATTGGAAATAAAAAGTGGTAGAATAGAGAGGTACCTAAAGAGAATAAGACACCAAAAATGATGGAAACATGGGAGAAGGATTAATGAAGACTAAATGACTTAGAGATGGAAAGGAGATGGCAATGGATCTGGGTAAAAAAATGATCGAGAATGGCAGAAGAAACAGAAATTAAGGATTTTAGCTGGTTTTTAAACCCTTTGGTGTGCGTGCAACACTCCTGAAGCTAATGATTATAGGGCATCACTCGAAGCGACACATTTTAATGTAGCCACTTGGGTCACACGCTAAGCCATACACCGACAAGTGTTAACCTTGGGTCAGTAAAATGATGTCTCTGACAACACGTTATCCCACTGCAATCATTGAGGTATGCTCAAATATTGAGGGTACACCTAGGAACTTACAGTCCAAGATGTACTTACACCTCAACGTCCCATTGACATTGAAGACTATAGTCTATGGGGTGATTGATATACATAACTCTGGTCTCATCTAGATGAGAGTCACTATGGTAGTATGTTCCCTCACAGATAATCTCGAACTCATTAGATAATGGACTTCTCACTTATTGAGCCATGCCGACTAGTCTCGGCCTCAGAGACTATCTCATCTTGTAACTATCATCATTAATTGCTGAGCATATTATCGACCTTATAAATATTATAAATCCAATGTTGGTCCAGCAGTGTCAGCCTCATACATTTCTATATCAGTGCTCTATGTAATCATATAATATCATCAATAAATATATGTGCATACTTGTCAACTATGTAAGTAGGTTTGACTGGCAGAAAATGTGTTTATTCGTTAATCTATCAATTAGCAACCAAATAGAATCATATCCCGTCTGAGAGAGAGGAAGTTCCGTCACAAAATCCATGGTAATATTCTCTCATTTTCAATCTGGAATAGGAAATGGTTGTAGCAACCCTGATGGTTTTTGATGTCTCGCCTTAACCTATTGGCGTGTCAAACACTTGGGAACAAAATTTGTAATCTAACATTTCATATTATTTCACCAACAAAACTCTTTGAAATCAATATACATTTTAGTGCTCCCTGGGTGCATAGAACAAAAAAAAAACTACGTGCCTCATCAAGAATATATATTTTCAATGTTGAATCGTTAGGAACACAAATTACGTTCTTATAATAAATAACCCTACCATTAACAACAATAAAATCAGTTGTCTTACCTCCTTGGGCTTCCAGTCATTTTTTCACTCAAAAATTATCTTGGTCTTGTAATTCTCGTATGCAGTTTGCTAATAAAGGTCTCATGGTAACGTGTGAAAATAAATCCCCTTATTTAGTCAATTTTGACTTTACTCCCATTAGTCTTAATTCCATAATATTGCCAACTCGTGCATAGTAAATATAAGACAATTTCCCCGGTGAATTTCAACTTAGAGCATTTGTAATAATATTTTCCTTCCTAAGATGACAGTGAATGGTGCAACCATAGTCTTTAATTAAATCCATCCAATATCTTTGTCTTAAATTCAACTTTTTATGTGTAAATAAACACTTCAAACTTTGATGGCCAATAAAAATTTTATAAGTCTCTCTATATAAATGATTTCTCCACAACTTCAAGGCAAAAACAATATCCCCAAATCGCTATGAAAGGGCGAATCTGCACGTCAGACGAGAAACAAGTATGTAGGAGTTTATAACCCACAAAATAGATATAATAAGCTATGAAAAATATATAAAATAAATAAGGTAGGAGGAGGAATCTAATCTCGGGATTGACCCAAGATAACTATGTAGCCTAAGGGCATCAAAGTCTACGTAGTTCAAAATAACATAGGGATGGGGTTAAACCCATAAATCCAAATTTGGGACTCCTCTTATGTGTAGGTGAGGAAAATGTGTTTTAAGAATGAAGACGTAAAATAAAAATCCCACTTTAAAAATTTAAGAATAAACCCTCTTTTTGTCTTTTATTTTTTTATGAAAATAGGTTATGTGTAATACTAATAATAAAGAGTAAAAATTAGTGGACGTGAGATAATGAAACAAAAGAAAAAAATAGAAATAAGATGAATAACACTTAAAATGGACAAACTAGAAAAGGGGTGGAGAAATAAACCTCCTTATGCATGTTTGTTACTGACTTTGAAATACAAGTGTGTTGATTTTGAAGTGGTATGGAAGTGATGTAGAGAGATGAGGTGAATTACTAAGTGAATTACCAAATGAGGTAAGAATATAAGGTAAGAAGATGTGGTAAAATGGACTTTTTGGGAAGGTAAAAGGCTTTGATTACGAGCAGAATGTTCTCTGATTTTTTTAGAGGGGTCTAGGTTGTGCCTTGTAGGGTGAGGTCATGGCCCTTTTTATAGGGGCCAAGGGTGTCGATCGACATGGACCCTAGCCTGCCTATCGTCATAGGGCCTGCCTTGCTGGGCATGAAAAAGGGTGCCCTTCTAATAGGTAGTGTTCCTGAGGTGCCTATAGGTAGTTTGTAATGATTTTTTTGAAAAAATGGGCATAAAATGCAAATCGTAAGTTTGAATTGTGCACAGAGTGGACAGTTGGAAAGGGAATTCAGAGATCCACTTCTAGGTCCAGGAGTTGAACAAAGTCAAACGGATCTTGTAAGAACCTGATAGTCTCTAGATGACAGATTGTCTAAGGAAACGGGTCATTCATTCGAACCGAAAGGCCGATTTATACACGGTACGGATCGTTGGAAAGGGGATTCAGTGCCCTTCAATATTTTATTCAGATTCGCTCGGTTTGGAGAACTAACTAAGTTCAAATGGGGCCCAGATGCACCAAGTAACCTTTCAGAGTAAAACAGATCATTCATCTAAACTATAAGGCCGATTCACGCACATGACAGACTCATGGAAAGGGGATTCATAGCCCTTAGAAGATTCATTAAGCTTCATTCAGGTGGAGAGTGGACTAGAGTCAAACAAGGCGAGGAGAGCTTGATGTCCTCTGGATCAATTTTTAGAGTGAAACGGAACATTCGTCTAAATCATAAGGTCGATTTATGCATGGGACGCACCATTGAAAAAGGGATTTTGAGCCCTTTGAGGATTCATTGAGCTTCTCTCAGGCCCTCCCCTTCATGGATTTTTGCATGATTACACAATATTGAACTAGGCTAGCAATATCAACTAACAGGCCATTCGCCTTGACAGAGTTGGTTTCTCTAGAAGGTACTTGATGGGATCTATTCAGGATACTAGTCTGATGGGAAAAGTAAGAATGTAGTGTCGTAACTTCTGCATGACTTGGACTAAGGCAACACACGCTTTCTCCAAAGCAGTATAATTAACTTCATACCCTATCGATTTTCAACTAGCGTAGTACATGGCTCTTTCCTTATGATTTTCTTTAATGTATTGGGCCAGGAAAGCCCCTGTTGCAGTATCAGTGATAGTTAAATACATGATCAGGGGGAGTCTGGCTGCGGAGGCATGAGTATCGAAAGTCGGTGAGGTATCACTTGATTTGGTCAAAGGCTTCTTGGTAGGACTCGTTGAAGACTTTGGTTAAATTATTCCCGAGACGTTTAAAGATGGGTTCACAGATAGAGGTGAATTGGCTAATGAATCGACTTGTGTATTACAGTTTACTCAGAAATCTTCAAACTTCCTTCTCCGTCCACGGATGGTGGAATATTGAGTATGGCTTAGTGATGGAAAAAACACACTTTTGTGGGTTAAAACGCATCTGGTAGTGTTGCATTTACTCGAAGAACTTCCAGAGGGAGGAATGTGACCTTTCCAAGTCTTTAACTTGCTGATCATGTCATTAATATACACCTAAACTTCTTTGTGAATAAGGTCATACATGATGGTTGTGGCAGCCCTTTGGTCGGTAGCCCTGATATTCTCGAGCCCAAATGGCATGATGGTGTAGTAGAAGTTACCCAGGGGTGATGAAGGCTATTTTTTCTCGGTGGTCACGGTGCATCTTAATCTGGTTGTAACCGATAAATTTGTCAACAAATGATTTGAGGGGGTGGCTGTCCATATTGTCTATGATCATGTTGATGTTTGGTAATGGGTAATCATATTTCGGGGATGCTTTGTTCAAATCTAGATAGTCGACGTGCATGAGAACTTTTCCTCACGATTTTGGTACGGAGACGATATTGGTAAGGCATGTAGGGTATTCGATTACGTGAATGAAAGCCACATTCATTTTTCGACTACCTCCTCTTTGATTTTGAGTGACTATTCCATTCGAAGTTTTCTCCATATTTTCTTGACTAGTTTGCAATCCAAGAATGTCGGGATCTCGTGCTGAGCTATTTATGGGTCATGTCACCATATGAAAACGCAAAGACGTTTGTGAAGTCTTTCATCAGCTCTTCAAATTATGCATGCTCATGCTCGTTAAGGGTGGACTCTATCCTAGTCTCGCGCTGATGGCTGCTAGAACAAAGGTTAATAACAACAATCTCATCATCGTTTGTTTGAACGTGGTTATGTTGTTTATTATTTTCCTTATTTAGATCGATTAAGAATTGTTCATTTACAAAATCATCATAATCAAAAGTTTGATTATAATCAATGTAATTAATGTAAGGCATATCAAGATACTCATAATCCTCAATTATTTCATTTTTAGGGAAACAACATTGAGAACCTCGTCAAAAGAGGTCATAGTTACATTTACATTAGGAAAAGGAGAAACAAAAAGAGGTGCAGAGATTTGAATAGGATAAAGAGTGGGAGTTGAATGATCTTGAAAAGGTTGGACTGGGATGGCATGCCAGTTTAGAAGAGGCATATCAACAATTATTGTTTGGGTGGACGGGTACGACAACGTAGCATCTAGGCAAATCATGCAGAGACTCATCCCCTATATCTATAGGTCAAAGGATTCCTTAGAGTCTCTATCCTCGAAGTTCTAAGTAGTTTCCGTGGTTTTCTCGATAAGAGGCTCTACTTTATGTTTTCAGTCTTCATCCCAAGTGTTATTGTCTTGAAAGAAAATCTCTAGCCCCGATTTCATCTTTTTATTAACGTAGTCATACGAACATTTAGAGAATCAACCAAAGGGGAAGTCTTCATATTCCTTGACAAATATTTCATTTAGATAGTCCCCAAAAATAGTCTTTTCATCCTCTAGATTACTCTTCGATTATGGTCGATGGAGTGCTTTGAATTCAGCCGGTGAAGGTTGGTAGCCTTGTCCGCATAGGGGAAGGGCTTCTTTGAAGATTATAGACTCGAGGATTCCTTAATGGCATTGCCCTAGCCCCTTTTTGAGCATGGAGTGCATGTTCTTGGACATCTGAATTATATTGAAATTATCCTCAGGATTGTGCTCTAGACAAACCCAATCTTTGAAGTTGTCTGCTCTTGGGATAGGAAGCAGATCAATTCTGAAATGCCAAAAAAACGTGTCATTGGTCCCATGTTGAATCTCCAATATTGGATTGGCATTTCTAGTACTGTCTAAATTTTCGTCATCCCCCAGGATAGTGATAACTTAGCCTTTAGTGAAGAACTTTAGTTTTTATGGAGAGAAGAGGATAACCCTCGGATGATGTGGAGCCATGGGTGTCTAATGAGTAGATTGAAACAGGAAAATATATCGATGACTTGGAACTCAATTAAAGAGTTGATGGGGCCAACCCCGAGTGTGAGTTTATGGAACCCATTACTTCTCTACGAGTGTTGTCATAAGCACATACGACGATGGATGTGGGAGTGAGATCACAAACTTTTAATCCCAAGAAGTTGACGGTTCTGAGCGGACAAACATTAAGAGAAGATCTATTATTGATAAGTGATAATGGGACTGTCTTTTCCAAAACTTCGACGGAGATGTTAAGGGCATAGTACTATTATGGCTGAATTTTGGGATTTCTTCTTTGGAAAAAGAGAGGAGTCTGGTAGAGGTTAAGGATTCAACCATATTCACATCTTCTTCGGGAGTAGTAGAGGGATAAATTATGGGTCCAGTGAGGAGCTTTATCATGGCATTTAAGTGCATATGAGAGGACATGAAGAGTCCCCATAAGGTTATATTAGCTTAGGTTTTCTTGAGATAATCGAGGAATTTTCTTTCTTCAACGGTGTACTTTGTTTACTCTGGTTGAATGGGGAATCGGATCTTTATAGTACTAACCTGATCTGGTCATTTGGTTCATAAAGGCGGTGAAGAATAAGAACACCGCAACTTCATCTACTTCAAGCTGAATGGATACTTTATTAATTTCCCCCAATAAATCTTTGAAAGAGATTATTCCACATAAACTAGTAACTAAACTATCTTTTTTATAATTCGGTTCATCATCTGAGCTAGCAATAATGTCTTACTCCCAAGAGTAATCAATGAATTAGAAAACATCTATGAACTTATCATATAAATCTTTCCATTCAGTGGGGAAATGCAGAAAGTGAAGGGACTAGCCATCCCTGAAGTTTTAAAGCAGTGAGCAACTCAGACATGTTGTAGATTTTCCTTGTCTGGAGAAATATATCGGTCATGATCAGTGATCCTACATATTTCCCTTATCTTAAGAAATACATCGGCCATGATCTGTACAATGTCATCTAGATTAATTTCCTCATCGGGTACCACCCATTCATCTGATTCTCGAGCCTAATTTTGGGCTTCCATGGAGAGGCCTCTGAATCTCTAGTAGTCGGTTGACATTTTTCTGAGAAATTTCAGTCCAAAATTTTAGAGTTGGTCTAGCACAGTAGGTAGTTCCATGTCTCCTCCCTAATCAGGTGCGAACAATAATACAAACTCGCATAAGGAGTAATAGATCTTGATCAGTAAGGCATGTAAGGAGCAGGAAAAGGATAGGTAAACCTTTAGAGGTTTGGGTGAGACTATAGGGATAATGGGTGCTTTGACAGACACCATTTGGGTAAAAGGGTTAAACTTAGGGTTACTTTCCAATAAGATGGCATTCATTACAACTTCATGTACTGAAAGAGGGTTGTGAGTGGTGTTGGGCTTGGGATTAGTTAGTGGGGCGATAATACCCAAGTTTATCAGACCTTGGATCACATTTCTGAGATGAAATCATTGGTCGGTGGTGTATCCTATGACTTTGTGAAAGTCACAGTAGGCATCGTATTTGAAGTTTTTAGGGAGTAAGTTTGGTAATGGTCGAGGTTCCAATGGTTTAATGAGATTTTAGGCTAGCAGGGCCTGATAAACTTTTGACAGGGGGGAATGGAGTTTGGTTTACTCTTTTCCAGCAAGACTGGGAAACTTTTTGGTGTCCAAAAGGTAGCAGGTTGTGATATGTTATTGATGGTTGACACTGAGGCATTAGTGGACTTTCATATTTTTAGGGTGTAAATTATCCAGACAGCTTCTTTGGTTCAGACTCCACTTTGGTGAAACGTTCTTCAATTTCCATACCAGCCTCTCGAAGGGCTCAAAAGTGCAAGTAGTTTATCCTCCCATCGATTCTCAGATATGAAGCAAGAAATTCTTCTTCACAATGCTCACTTATTCCTCCTCTAAGGTCATGTTGGTCATAGTGGCAGCTTTATCTCTCCGCCTTTCAATGAAGCTACTAATTAATTCCTTGAGGTTTTTCTTATTAGTTCTAGGTCTCTGTGTGTGACCTCCATCTCTTTATTGTATTTTCACTCAGACATGAATTCCCAGGCTACACCTTATGAGATATGGATCTTGGATTCTTCGAGAGACAAGAACCATCAGAGAGCACTTTCTTTCAAGGTTTATTGAAATATTTGGCCCATTATATTTTCTAGGGGATCGAGAAAGGTCATGGCTTGGTAATGGCTTCGTAGACGCATAATTGGAAGCCCGCTGCCCCCAAACTTCTCGATATCCATCATCTTGAAATTTTCTAGCAGCCTAGCCTTATAGTATAAAAATATGTGGGTGTAATCCATGTAGTTCCCAAAGTTCTTGACTTGGTCAAACTTTTCGATAGCAGCTTGAGGTTTTCCTTGACCTTGTTCCATTCTTTTTCTTTGGGATCCACAGGTATTGGCAGATTGGCCCTCCGCTAGGTAAGTTTTCAAAGCGAGAGTTAAGCACATGGCAGTTCGTTAACAGGTGGGTCACACGGGAGATATTAGTATTCCTCTAGGACCCAAACAGGCTCGAGGGCAGGTGGACCCTTAGCACGAGGAAAAAGATCTTTGGTTCATGAGCTTTAGGATTCTGGGCTTCATGTTCATGCATATCTTGGACATCAGTTTGAAGGTTGTCAATCTTGGCACTGAGTTGGGCTAGGATGGCCATCAGATATGGATGAACATTCGATGCTTAATCGGTATTCTCCATGGGTAGCTTACAGAGGTAGATCCCAAATTCGATTAAAGTAGCAAAAGAAGCAGTGGTTCTTGGGGGAGGTTTGATGGAAGACCAAAGCCAATAGGGAGCCATGCCAAGGTCGGGTATGCGATCGACCTTAGAGGGAGAAATGATTTGGGTTTATTTTGGAAGAAAAGGGAGAATTTTTGGTATAGTTTTTATAGAGGGAAAACTATTTTTGGTATTTTTGTTTTTGAAAAGTGAAGAAAAAGGGGAGAAACCTCAACATGGTTATTATCATCATTAGGTTTTCACTTGTATTGTTATTAATCTCTAAAAATGGACTTAATCCATATTTATAATCACAGATAAAGATATAGTATGTTAATCTAATCACACACATAAGAAAATATATTTTTAAAGTGGTTCAGCTGTAAAATAGCCTACAACCACTGTTGGGATTATTTCATAGGGTTTACAATAGCTCAGTATGGCATGTATATGTGTGATTCAAGTTGTCTCTCCAGCTAAGGGAGTATTTTATATTTATAATGGTGTAAAACCCTAAAGATGGAACGCGTTTATATTTCCAGGTATTTACATATGTGTATAATAAATGAAACTCTTGGAATTCAGTGCTGGTTAACATCCCATCCGAGTAACTTTTGGTATTCCTGATGGTTTTCATTTCTTAAATCGATCGGCCGTCCAGCCGACTAAGTATCTCTGATGTCGATCAAGGTGGCTAGTCGGCCACGTAGGAGGATAAGTGTAAATTTATCGTTGGTCCACATATGAGAGTAATTTTACACACAATAAAAGCCCTCAGTGCTCCATGTTTGATGATTGATCGGAAGTATGGAGTAGTTGGTCGAGGAAATTGCTCGGCGTACTATTTTGAGTATTTGGTTGGCAGTCGACTTCCCACACTTGTAAAAAATTTCACTGCTACTGGTTTATAATTGCATTTTTGTAAATAATTCTAACTTTCTTGAATCGCCAAAAGATACAATAGTCTTTTGAAGCTTTGGGAGGCATGCAACCGGCAGTAGTTCAACAGTTCGTTCAGTTAATCATTTCAATACCTTTTATCGAGGCAACCTATAAATAGGTACAATTTTTTCCTCCTTTCTTTTCACCTCAAAGCTTCTACACTTAAGAGTTATCCTTCGTCTTCAAGCTTTCTTTGTACAATCGTTTGCTGCCAATATTTTTCTTCAGTTCTTTTAGTCACCTTAGATTTCCCGTAAGCTTTCTTCCCTCTTTCTCTATTTTTATAATCTTTTTATCTTTTACACCATGGTTCACATCGTAGATGAGGGTTCATTAGATGAATTTAGAGAAAAAAAAATTCCATCTTGGGTAGATTTGTAGATAGCTCAGGGTCCCATATATGTGTATTCTCTTCTTGAGGGTCACTAAATCCCCACCTTATTCATAGTTGAGTGTGGCATCACTTTTCCACCAAACCCTCTTTTCCTTTAGTTTTGTCAATACTTTGATGTGGTCTCTGCCAGGGTGGCACCCAACACGTGGAGGGTGGTAAACGGTGTCTATATATTAAATGAGATTTACGGTACCCATATTGGGATCTAGGAGTTGATTTTTTACTATAAATGGGGTACGATTGGAGAGAACACGTACGATCTGAAGACTAGGCAAGGAAAAAGGAGCTTAGTAGTGAATTTATTAGATTCCAATAAGGATTATTGGGATTATGGTGCATTTGTTAAGAACTGGCAACATTCCCCTCTTTCATAGGAAATATCTTATACTGGGCCCAAATGTCCTCAAACAGGGCGTGACATATGTTACAATTATGTTGTTTGTTTTTCTTCTTTTTTTAGATGTTTTTGATTTTTTTTACTAACTTTGTTGTTCCTTTTTTATAATGCAGTGGAAAGTAAGAAGAGGTTCCCCAAGGAAGGGGAAATTAATACTGATGAGCTCAAGTTTATGTGGGGACTTAACCAGAGGGTTGGAGAGGAACATCCATGAGCTGCTTCTTTGTTGTTGGAATATAAGAGTTTCATCACTTCTTTTGTTTCCCGACCAATATTTGTATTGACCCAGGTTTCCATCAATCTAGAAGAGGATCATATACCTACTTCTTTAGCTACAGAATCTGTTGGTGCTGATTTGGGAGGAACTTCTTCCTCATTTGAATCCTTTAACATTTTTGAGATCCCACTTTCTCCTCCAGCCAACACGATAAAGAGTAAAATACCCAACTTGATGAGTGGGCCATTGTCTCCTCTCGTCCAAGAAGAATGCTGATGATGGAAAGAGGCCAGTTGCGAAAAAATTCCTAGGTCAGTGATAAGAGGCCTCTTGGTGCTGGAGAGACTCAAACTACTGAGTCTCAATTTAAGAGACTGAAGAGTGGTTTGCCTGACCCTAAAAATGAGCCCAGAAAACTCAAGTCGACCATAAAGCATTAGATTCAAAGAAAAATATGGCCGACCAACAAGTGTTGGTGAGAAAAATCCAAGTTGACCTTGACATTGGGTCAACTTCTGTTGCTATTAATCCTGGATTACCAGGGATTTGATGAAGTCTGGAACTCTCCCTGCTGATCGAGTTGTATTAGCCCCCATGCCCAGGTATAGGCTGACTGAGAGGGCTTGCCATTATTTGGCACTAGTAATTATCTTATCTTTTATTTTTCCCTTGATGTTGTTGAATTTTTCTGAATTATAGTGTTTGCTCTTTTTGTGGTTTTTGGTTGTCTTCAACCAAATGATGGAGAAGGATGATTAATTAAGGTCCTATCCTACTGAAGTGGAAGAGGCCTTTGAGGTATTAAGATAATCCTTAACTGCTTTTGGTTAAACTCTGGGATCAAAACAAAAACTCTGGGAAGAGGAGCTAAAAAAAGCTAATGATAGGGCAACCACAGCCGAAGAAAAAATAAAGGTTGCTGATGAAAAGGCTGAGGATGCCGAGAAAAAGTTTGATGAGGTTGAAGGTAGGGCTAAGGTTGCCAAAGACTAACTTACAGAAGTCACAACTCATGCCTAAAATACTGAAGAGAAAGTGGTTGACTTGACTTTTGAAGTTACCTCCTTAAAGGCTAAGGGAAACGCTGCCTTTGACAAGGGTTGGAAGAAGGCCCTTTTTTCTGCCTCTACTCAAATTGAGTATGCTAAGAAACTATCCTTCAAGGAAGGTTGTTCGGAGGCTCTGAAGGTTGTCATCACAGAGGCAGACTCTGAATTGTTTTAAAAGTATGACACAGGAACTCCTCCTAACTTGGATGAGGAGTTTGATGATGAAGAGTTTGAAGAGTATTCATCAATGCCCATATAGTCTTCAGTGGTACCAGAGGCAAGTGCCAACCTACTTATTATTAGCCAGGATCCAACCCAGGATAATGATAAGGTTTAACTCCTTTTTAGCTAGTTTCCTTTTTTGTCTTCTCTCATATGTATTTTCTATTTCTTTTATTTTCTTGTCTTTATTTTTTATGTATCCACCTCTGTACTTCAAGATTAATCAATGAAAGAACATATTTTTCTCAATTGTTGATGCCTTTGAATGACTTTAATTTCTTGTTGGTTTGTTCTTTTCTATAGAGCCTATTTCTCTGGATTTGCCACATAAACTCATAAACTTTTAACTTTCCAGTTCGATGCCAGGAAAAAGCTACGTTTCTGCTAAATTTGATCTACTTAGGCGGTGCAAAAGTCTCTTTGAGGATGACCATAATCCTTTGTTTGAGGAATATTTATCAGTGTTGCTCGGCCCAGATTTTTCTGATCAAGTGAAATAATCTTACATCCATCTTCGTTGCCTATTGGATAGAGATGTAGCGAATAATTGTAGTTATTATGAGATGATTGAGAGGATGCAGGGATATCAAAAAATTTCCAAAGCATTACTCCATTCTGAATATGAAGCCAAATATAAGGTAATAAGTGAAGGCTACGACTTTGACAAGAAATTAAAAGACATTACTTCTGCTTTGCACAAAAAATAATTAGCCTTAAATCAAGGATTAAAAAATCCCGATCAATTTCTACTATATTGGAGAAACAAAATAATGCCCTGAGGAATAAACTTGACAGTCTGAAGAGATTAACCACTACTGGTCCTGATGAGGGTATTTCATTTTTAGAGGCTAAAAATTCTAGGTTGTTGGAGTATCTGGAAGCTTTACAGAAGAAAAAAACAAAACATGATCAAGCTTACATGCAAAGTATAGTAGTTCAGTCAACCATTAAGGAGGAGAGAACTAAAAGTACACTTGCCGACCAAGCGACCCTGCTAAAATCCAAAGATATAGTCCTCAAGAAACTCTAAGATTTAGTTGATAGGCTGACATTCCATTTTCATAAGAAGCCAAGGGAATTTTGGATGGATGGTTATAATGAGGCCTTAACTCACTTGAATGATCATCTTGCCCAAGAAATTGTGAAGGCTACAAATGGGGGTTGACAAATTTGTTGACCTTACTGAAGTATGACTAAGACAGTAATTTGTGGCACTAGAATGACCCAAGTTTATTGGATTGTGCCAAGCCTCCCTTCAAACTAAACACAAGCTGGATTCCACCTGATGCCATTCCTCAATGCCTGATAAGTAAATATTCAAGTGAGTATAGCCTCAATGATGAATATGAGATGGTTTATCCTCCTCACTTGCTTAATAGGCCGAGCAATAGCAATAGGAAGATGTTGAGAGATTCCAACACAATAAATTCGTCATATATCCTTGATGATCCTCCTGTCAGGATGGATAAGGAACGAGAAAAGTGTCCAGAAGAATAGATTTATTCTTCTTTTTGTATTGTAATGCATTTTAATCAATGAAAAGAAGTCATTTTTAATTGAGTTCCCTTTATTTAAGCTTGTGGTTGACATTCATTTTTTTTCTGACTAGGTAACCTCTATAATGATTAGTTAATCGGCTTATAAACTAAATAAATTGCTCAAATGTCTAATATTTGATTCATGTTTGAATCATTTATACGGCCTTATATTCGACTAATGCACTTAGATAAAACCGTAAATAGCTTTATTGTACTAAGTTGTAGCATTAGTTATCTGTGGTGACCAAGTGTATTAGGAATGTATAAATATTCTTGTGTTTTAACCTGGTCGGGTAAAATTTCTAATTATGAAATTTCACCAACTTCTTGTTCTTGACTTGTTGAGGACAAATCACAAATGGAGTTTAACCTTTCTGAAGTTTGAAAAGTTTGAAAAAGTTTGAACCATGCACTTTTCTGAAGTTGGAAAAGTTTAAAAAAGTTTGAACCATGCACTTTCTGAAGTTGGAAAAGTTTGAAAAAGTTTAAACCATGCACTTTTCTGAAGTTGGAAAAGTTATAATAAAAAATTAACTTTTTTGAAGTTGAAAATTTTTGAACCATGCACTTTTCTGAAGTTGGAAAAGTTTGGATCAAAAATTAACTTTTCTGAAGTTGGAAAAGTTTGACTTAAAATGGCTCATTAATTTAATAATTTAAGATTTAAAGTGTATTAAGCCCACACTCCGAAAAACAAAACACAAAAAGGAAGTATAACGGTGAAAAACATGAAATTTCATTAACTTGAAGGAATGATTAAATTAAAAATGGAATTTCTGAAAACTGAATTACTGATAATACTTGTGCAGATGGTCTACGTTACAAGGATTCTTGAATTCTTCTCCTTCTAGAGTTTCCAAGCGATAAGTTCCTGATCGAATAACTGTCAAGATACGATAAAGAACATGCCAATTAGGCTCCAGATTGTTGCTCTTCTAGATTAACCTCCATGTTTTAGGTTGGTTATCTTAACGTGTCTATTATAAAACCTTGATGTCCTTTGTTCATAAACAACCATCTTAATAGCGGAATCTTCTATGACTTCTTCTATCATATCTAGATCAAGTAGCCTCATTAGGTCACTCTTACGTGAATCAAAGTTCAATGCCATGTGAGTCATCAGACCTATTTCAACTAGTACCAACCCCTCAGCGCTAAAAGCTAGCATATATGGGGTTTCCCTATTGCTGTTATGGGGGTGGTCCTATATGCCCAAAGGACACTATGGAGTTCCTTAATCCAGTTACCTTTAGCCTCATTCAACCTTTTCTTAAATCCATATAACAAGGTTGTGTTGGTGATTTCTGTCTGGCCATTGAATTGTGGGTGCCCAGGTGCTGAATAAAGTTTTTGGATTCCAGACCTGATGCAGTACTCTTAAAATACCTTATTGTCAAATTGAGTGCAATGGTTTGTGATGAAGGCATAAGGAATACCGTACGGGCAAATGATATGATTCCATATGAATTGGAAAACCCTTTGATAGGGCATATCAGTTAAAGGCCCAGCCTTCACCCATTTGGTGAAGTAATCAACTGCTACAACTAGATATTTGAACCTTCTCTTAGTAGTTGGTAGTGGTCCGATCAAGTCAATTATTCAGATAGCGAAAGGCCATGGAGAAGTGATGGGTATCAGAGTTGCTCATGTTCTTCTACAAATGACGACAACTTTTTGACACTTATCAAACTTCTTGGTGAAAGCAACACAGTCTGATTTCATCGTCGGTCAGTAGTAACCTTGCATTGTTATTCGTTGTCTTAAAGACCTCTCGATTATGTGAGCTATATCATTCACTTCATTTAGATGAACACAACAAATTAGGGAAACAGTGTATCCTCACCTATATAAAATAACTTTTTCCAACACGTAACTGGTTTCTTTATACCTCATCTTCTTAACTTCTTTCTGGTAGGACGGTGTTCCTCTTTCAATGTACTCACTAATTTGTTCCATACATGAGGTACATAATTACACAAAGATGACGCTGAGTTCCATCCAATCTATACTTCTATGAATAAAAATTTCCACTGGGATTGTTCGCATGAGTTATGTTTGAGTTGGGATGCAAGACGAGCAAGAATGTCAGCTCACACATTCTCTATCTTGGTAATCTAAACCATCCTGACTGGAGTGAATAAATAAATAACCTCCATAGATTTTTTATGATATCACATCATTGTTTCCCCTTTAATACCATAAATTTTATGCATTTGATTGAAAATTAGCTGGGAATCTATACACCAACACCTGGTCTACGCTTAATGATGAAGCCAATTCCAATCATGTGATCAATGCTTCATATTCTGCCTCATTGTTGGATGCCTTGAATTAGAATCTCAAAGAATATTCCACATATAAGTTTTCCAGAGTGTCGATGATGAGGCCTGCTCCACTTCCAATAGCACATGAGGATCCATCTACAAACAATTGCCAAATTAAAGTATCATTAGAGAAATCTTCCTCTGCCAGCACTCCGTGTTTGAACATCTTCTTACTATATTGAATTATTTCTTAAACAACCGATGATTCTGGTTAATCATCCATAATCTCTATTTTCCTTTGATCTAAGCTCTCTTTTAAAGAAGTTTGCTTGATAGGCAAACTTAGATTTCGTTATATCTCTGCATATGTGAATTCGGCTATAAAGCCTGCCACTGTTTTACCTTTTATTATAACTTTGGTATCATAAATAATTTCATACTCTCCTGATTCAACTGCCTGAGACATTAACCTTCCATACTTTAGTTTTATGCAATGCTTGTCGCAGAGGCAGATCAGAGTAGACGATAATGGTGTGAGCTTGAAAATTTGGCCTCATTCTCGTAGAAGAATCAATGAGAGCTAACGCTAATTTATCCAGTCATGGATGCTTGATATCCTCTCCTAGAAATTCCTTTCTAGTATAATATACTTGCCTTTAAACTCCTCCATCCAGTCAGATCATAGCTGAGTTGACAGCTAACTCTGAAACAACGAAATATAGATATAATTTTTCTCCTAAAACTGGTCGGGAAAGGAGTGAAAAAGGATACAAGTTCTTCTTTAAATCTAGGAAGACTTTCTCTCATTTGTCATTCCACTCAAAGGTCTTTCTAATCATCTTAAAGAATAGAAGACATTTATCAATTACTGGGAGACAAAATGATTCAATGCAGCTACTCTTCTTGTCAGCTTTTGAATATTTTTCTTATTGTTCGGGGACTGCATTTCAAGAAAGGCTTTAATTTTGGCAAGGTTTTCTTCTATTCCCCTTTGATTGATGATGTACCCTAGGATAATTCCTTCATGTAATTCGAAGATAAATTTGGATGGGTTGAGCTTCATCTGATGTTTTTCCAGTTGATCAAAGGTTTGAGCCAAGTCCGCAATGTGGTCGGTAAAAAAATTGCTTTTGGTGAGCATATCATCTATATACACTTCCATATTTTTGTCGATCTGGTCTTCAAAAACCTTATTCAATGGTCTTTGATAGGTTGCTCCAGCTTTTTTCAACCCAAAGGGCATGACATTGTAACATTAAGTTCCTCCACTGGTAATAAAGGAAGTACTTTTATTATCTTCAGGAGAATATGAATCCATGAAACTGAGAAATTCATGACCTGCTGTAGCATCGACCAATTGATTAATTCGTGGTAAAAGGAAAGTGATCTTTTGTGCATGCTTTATTGAGGTTTGTGAAGTCTACACACATGTGCCATTTGTCATTCTTTTTCTTGATTATAATTACATCATCCAACTAGCTGGGATACTTAACATCTTCAATAAACTGTGCTCGCTGCAATTTATCCACTTCCTCATGGATTTCCATATTCTTCTTAGGGATAAAAACTCTTCACTTTTATTTGATCGACTTAGAATATGGATATATATTAAGATAATAGCGAATGAAGTTTGGATCAACCCTCGGCATTTCTTCATGGTTCCAAGCGAACACATTTTTCCTTTCTCTAAGGAATGTAATTAATTACTATTTGAGAGAGGGACACAATCTTGAACCAATCTGGGTAGTTATTTTTGGTTTCTCGTTGTCCAGTACAATAACATCTATTTCTTCCATAACTTTTCCATTCATCGTCTCCTCCTTTTTTGAGGATACAAAGTGCCAATGTGGAAAGTGGTTGTGCCCTTCATTTATATCTCATGTTGGCCGACCTAAGTATAATAGCATTCCCTAGATTTATTATGATTGTCATTTACTATGCCGACTCCATAATTTGTTGGAAATTTCATGCATTGATGCACTCTAGATGGCACAACCTCTAATTTATTTATTCCCACTCTTCCCAGAATAATATTGTAAGCCAATGGGACATTTTTATCTAACACAAAGAAATGAACTATCTCTCCTGCTCACCAGCCAGGTGCCGATCAAAACTTTCAACTTGATCATTCCCAATGGGTATAGTTTCTCTCCTGTAAATCCTATGAGAGGTCTATGGTATGGTTCCAACTTATTATCTTTTAGCCCTAAGCTTTGGAAACAGTTGTAGAACATTACATCAACTGAACTCCCATTTTCAACTAATATCCTTGCAACTCTGCCATGATGAACTCTGCATGTGATAACTAACCGATCGTCGTGAGGATAAAGGACCCCATTCAGATCGTTTTTAGAGAATCCGATCACTAGACTGTCTCTGTTGACTTTCCTTGGCTGACCATAACTAGATTTGTGCATATCAATCTATTTGATAGTTGGGCCGACCTTGGCTTCATTTAAGTAAGATTTATTTTCTACAATCGCATCTCCTCCTCCAGCATGTCCTCCTGCGATTGAGTGGCATCCAAAGGGTATCATGCCTACCTCCACCTCTAGTTCTTCACACTTTTTCAAAAAGTATGGATCTTCTTCAAAATCATTATTTCTTACCCTTTTATCTCCTTTCCTTGCTCGGGATGGAGATTCAGACCTCCTCCGATCATCTCAGTTTCCATTTCGATTAACAAATTTGCTCAGTTTTCCCCGCTGAATAATATTTCTAATCTCATTCTTTAGTGCAATGCAGTTGTTGGTGTTCTGCCCATGGTCCCTGTGAAATTCACAGTACTTGGACTTATCCCTTTTGTTGGGGGTGTCTTCAACTTTCCAGGATAATTCAATCCTTGATTTCCCTTGATTTCCTCCTAGATATGGTGAACGCCTTTGTTGAGGGGTGTATATTCATCATACTTCTTAATCCAATCAAGATTTTTGTCTTTTTGATCCTTCTTGAATGAATTAGAATTATTTTTTTTACTTTCACCCTTGGTCTCAGGAGCTTCCTTACTGCCATAGCCTCCTCGGCATTCATTATCTTTCCAGACTTAGCCATTAATCTTGTCATGGTTTTGGGTGGACTCTTTGCTAAAGCATAGCAGAGATATTTAACGAGCAACGCACTCATAAGTGATGCAATGGTTTTCTTCTCCTTATAATCCAATACCTATAGTTTTTCATTGTTAAAACGAGTAATATATTCTCTACTACTTTCTTTCGGCTTTTATTGCACGATCAAGAGATGAGTGACACTTATGATCGACTTAGCCCCAAAGTAAAAGTTAACTATGAATAATTCAACTAATTGATGAAAACTAGATATTTTACCTTTTGGTAGAGTATTATACCAGATTTGGGTTGGTCCTGTGATAGAATTGGAGAAAGCTCTACACCTCATCTCATCGGGTACTGAGTAGATATCGACAGCAGCTTGATATTGCTCTATATGTAAGATTGGATAAGTTTCCCATCATAATTGGGAGTGACCATTGATGGCTTGAACTTGGAAGGTATGGGGTATTTCACTATAGTGTGGACGAAAGGTGGGCCTTTAACAAAACTCCTTTGCAATTGACTCTTGGCTTTGGCCATTTCACCTAGATGACCTTCTAACCGTTGCATGGATCCCTTACAGGGTTGTTTTTATGGCTTAGATTTGGCCAAGGTAGATTTACCATCTTTATCATGTCTATGTGCTGAACTTTTCTCCTGAGAGGTTTGCTCGGCACACACAAAGCCCCTCATACTATCCCTATATCGTGGGGACCCTTATCTGTTTTCAGGATGATGCTCCTGCTTTCTGTGATGATCTCTAGTTACTTGGGGACCTAAATGATCAATAATAGACTCCCTATTTAGCCTCTCAAAGACACTTGGTCTTTCTTTAGAAAAAGATCTACCATCATAGTAATCCATTGATCGGAATGAAGAAGTTACTCAAGGAATTTATGACCTATCATGAGAAGAACAAGAATAATAACTCGTTCATTTTTGGCTAGTGGAGGTGGTATATCTACCATGGAATTGGAAGACTTGTCATGCATTGTATGAGCCAACTGTCTGACTGATTCTTGCATAGCCTCCTATCCCTTAGCCAAATTGAAAAGGATTCGTTGGAGGTTTGTCTCACTAGGGGGAAAGAATATTTCTTGATTATTGCCTGCAGCTTCCAGGATGTATTCACTAGCGGTATTCATTCTTTAACTAGAGAATGAAATATACGAGGTAGAGAATAATGACTAGCAGTCGAGTTCCCACAGATGGCGTGAATTTATTGATGTCTAAAAATGGACTTAATCAAGATTTATAATCACAGATAAAGATATAGTATGTTAATCAAATCACATACACAAAGGGAGAGATTTTTAAAGTGGTTTAGCTGTAAAATAGCCTACATCCACTATTGGTATTATTTCGTAGGGTTTATAATATCTTAGTATGGTGTGCATATGAGTGATTCAAGTTTTCCCTCCACCTGAGTGAGTATTTTGTATTTATAATGATGTATAACCTTAAATATCGAACGCCTTTATATTCTAGAAATTTACATTTGTATATAATAAATGAAACTCTTGGAGTTCAATGCTGTTTAACATTCCGTTCGAGTAACTTTTACTACTCCTGATGGTTGGCATTCTTGGAATTTGTCAGCCGTCTAGCCGACTAAGTATCTCTGATGTAGATCAAGGTGGCTTATTGTCCACATAGGAGGACAAGTGTACATTTATCGTTGGTCCACGTAGGAGATTAATTTTTGCACACAAAAATTATATTTTCTTAAATATAAGAAAAATGATGGACAGGATCCGAGCCTGGGACAGATAGGGTTTAAAATATAAGACATAGTTTGACTTGTTTCCAAGCTCACAAATAGGGCCTTATTTTTAAGAAAAGGCAAAATAACACAATAATTTGGGTGGTATGTCGACCCAAAATTTTGAAAGAGTTTTTCATTAGAAACTGCAAACTAATTATGAGTTTCCTAAGGTTGATGCCTATATGAGGTTGCACTTGGTGGGTTAGTGGAAGGGTTCCCCCCTTTTGGCATGAGTTCCACGATATATCGCTTGACTTTAAGGGCAATCATTTATCGGTGCATGTGGGCAACCGTTTGATATACCTGAGTGTATGTGAATTGTCTCATGATATACCTCACAGGGACGATACATGTGAGAGAAAATTTAATATACTCTATGTACGTGAACGAGTTCTGATATGCCCCAAGTGTGACCTCGGCCTAGAGACACCAACCTCGACCGAGATTATGGCCGACGTTGGACATGCCTTGGACACGCGATATCCGCCCTCGGCCATAGAGAGGTCGGCCCAGGCCGACACTACCATGAGCCTTTCCAAAGGACATCACAAGGATCATCAGTATTCTCGTATACCTTGGAATGGTAACCTCGGCCAAACATAAGTCGAGCTCGCAGGAAGCCACCAGAAACCTCATCAAGACATTAATCGATACTCCAAACACTCCAGCTCAACCTCGTCTTAGGCCGACCTTGTCCATTGTCTCGGCTGGTATTAGGCCGAGACCTCCATGGGATACTCGGACTGAACGATTACCTAGACTTACCAACCTCGGTCTCTATCAGGCCGAGGTCATACACCAGGCGCGATAGCCGAGCATCTGCTGACATTTGGATAAGGGCACGTGGACACAAATAAATTATAACAAGATTATTCCTCACACGTGGGGAGAATATTGCATCATCATTCTCTACATGTGACAGTGACAGATGGCTTTCCCATATTGGTGAGGCAATCCCACACATGCACATTACGTGCATGGGGGGTACATTACACCCCCCAGGTACTATATATAGAGGTCATCCCCTACCTTACAAGGGATCCAGATATACAACCCCAGTTGAAAATATGTCTAGATACACAGTAGAGAGAGAAATCTTGAGAGATTGTATCCATGGCCATTAGAGACCTCATACAGTGATACACATCATACACTTGCAGAGTGGACGTAGGCCTGATTGGCTGAACCACTTATATTCCGGTGTTGATTCCTCTTATCCTAACCTCCTTCTACTGTATATATATCTTTATACTGCCATTGTTAACACTGAATTGAGCTCACAAACCCCTTGAAGGGTCGGTCCCTTGTGCATCCCATGAAAGTTCCACGGGTCTTACAGGAGGTTCATAAGGGTTCTTGCTCTAGCCACATAGGGGGAAGACCCTTTGCCAAGAGAATCATCACACAGGGGTACTGGTGGCCAACTTTGTCCAAGGATGCCGCAGCTTACGTAACGAGGTGTGATAAATGTCAAAGATTCACCACTATCCCTCATCAGCCTCATCAACCTATGACGTCAATCACTTCTCCATGGCCATTTGCAGTATGGAGGATTGACTTAGTAGGACCCCTGCCAAGAGCTGCCAACAATTATAGATTCTTGATAGTTGCCATCGACTATTTTCAAAGTGGGTGGTGGTAGAGCCGATGATAACGATCACTGAGCAGAAGGCCTTCCAATTTATTTGGAGGAATATCATATGCAGATATGGCCTCCCAAACACTCTCATCTCGGACAATGGGACCCAGTTCAAGAACTCCTCTTTAGAAAAGTATTGCCTAAGAGTAGGAATAAAGCAATTCTTCTCATCTCCTGGCCGACCTCAGGCAAATGGTCAGACCGAGGTCACAAACAGAACTATCCTGGATGGAATCAAGAAGAGGTTAGAAGATGCGAAGGGAAGATGGATTGAAGAGGTTTACGCTTTGTTATGGGCCTACAGAACCACGGCAAGGACACCAACAGGAGAAACCCCGTTCATGTTGGCACATGGCTCAGAGTCCGTCATACCAACGGAAGTAGGGCTCCCAACTCATAAGATTCAGACCTATGACCCTGACAATAATGGGGAAGAGAGGAGGCTAGACCTAGATCTTATCGAATAAAGAAGAGAGGACGCAGAGGTCCGACAATCGGCCTGCAAACAAAGGGCAGCGAAATTCTACAACCAAAGGGTGAAGTCAAGACCCATTGCAGTAGGAGACCTAGTGCTAAAAAAGACCCTATAGAAAGCAAACAAACTCCACCCAAACTGGCATGGCCCCTACAAAGTGGCAGAAGAGGTTGTGCTTGGCACCTACAGTCTAGAAAACCTAGAAGGAGAACCTTTCGCTAATCTATGGAATGCTGATCACCTAAAGAGATATTACATATGATGATTTCATAGAGTTTTATGTAAATGTACCATCTTATTATGAAGAGGTTATTAATAAAGATCAGTTCCCATGACAGTTCTTGCTTCATTCTTAGGTCAAAGATTAATTATGAGGATAACATCTTAGGTGATGACCTCAGACCCTCATAACATCAATCAGTGGTGATGAGGTCTGAGGTCAGACACCATAATGAGATGACCTCAGACCCTTAACATCATTAATTTGGTGAGATTAATTATGAGGATAACATCTTAGGTGATGACCTCAGACCCTTATAACATCATTAAGTGGTGCAAGGTCTGAGGTCAGATGACCTCAGACCCTTAACATCATTAATGTGGTGAGATTAATTATGAGGATAACATCTTAGGTGATGACCTCAGACCCTCATAACACCATTCAATGGTGACGAGGTCTGAGCTCAAACACCATAATGGGATGTCCTCAGACCCTTAACATCATTAATTTGGTGAGATTAATTATGAGGATAACATCTTAGGTGATGATCTCAGACCCTTATAACATCATTAAGTGGTGATAAGGTCTGAGGTCATATGAACATCATTAATTTGGTGAGATTAATTATGAGGATAACATCTTAGGTGATGACCTCAGACCCTCATAAAACCATTCAGTGGTGACGAGGTCTGAGCTCAAACACCATAATGGGATGACCTCAGACCCTTAACATCATTAATTTGGTGAGATTAATTATGGGGATAACATCTTAGTTGATGACCACAGACCTTCATAACATCACTCAATAGTGATGAGGTCTGAGGTCAGACACGATAATGAGATGACCTCAGACCCTTAACATCATTAATTTGGTGAGATTACTTGTGAGGATAGCATCTTAGGTGATGACCTCAGACCTTCATAACACCATTCAGTGGTGACGAGGTCTGAGCTCAGACACCATAATATATGACCTCAGACCTTTAACATCAATAAGTTGGTGAGATTAATTATGAGGATAACATCTTAGGTGATGACCTCAGACCTTTATAACATCATGATTTGGTGATAAGGTCTGAGGTCAGACACCATACTTGGACGACCTCAGACCCTTAACATCATTAATTTTGTGAAATTAATTATGAGGATGACCTCTTAGTAGATGGCCTCAGACCTTATAACATCATTAAGTGGTGACAAGGTCTGAGGTCAGACACCATACGGGATAAACTCAGACCCTTAACATCATTAATTTGGTGAGATTAATTATGGGAATAACATATGAGGTCAGACCATTGATTAAGTTTAAACAAGATATCATTGCAACAAGACTAAGAGCGAAAACATCACATGACATTCAATAAAAGTAAGTGAGGATGATCCTCCTCAGAGGTTGATACATTCCTAAATAATAGATGATCAAGGATTACAGAACAAGTTTCAAAATGTTATGGGTTACAATGTTCAAAAATTATCTAAGGGTTTGAGGGGGGAATGTTGATATCCATGACATGGGAAGGCTGGACAACATTGGTCACCTCGACCACGTCGTCATGATGGTCTTCCCCTTCAACCTCAGTGTCATCCAATGTGGCAGTCTCGGCAGGCGCGATAGCCTCCTCCTCCACCTCCTGAAGGGCCTGGGAAAACTGGGGATCGACAAAGCCGAGGCCTACAAAATCTGAGGCTTTCAAAGTACCAGCCTCCCTCTCCTTGACATCATCCCACTCAATAGTGGCTTTGATACCTCTTTTAAGGTATTCAAAGCCAAATCTCATAAACTTGTCAGAGGACTTGTAGTCAGAGATTATCTTCTCAGAGGCATCATCGAGGGCTGCCCTAATAGCTGAGTTGACCTTCTGCTGCAGAACATCATCTTTAGCCTTCAGAGCTGTAGTATGATCCTTACCAAGCTGAGAGATGTCCTTCTCCAGCCCCTTCACCTTCTTCTCAGAATCCTTCAGCTCGGATTTGAGGCGGTCAATCTCTGCGTTCAAAGTGCTCTGGACCTTCTCGACCTCCTGAACCTTTTGGATGAGGGGCAATTTTCTCGGAGTCCAATTGGATAAGTGGTCCATAGCTGACAGGCCCTGCATATTTTGTGATCATGAATGAGCTGAAGAACAATCAGATGTTACACTTGGGGTGAAGAACAATTAGAAAGATCAAGTCATACCTGAATGGATCTGTGAATGCCGAACTCAACTAGCAATGGGGTGTCCAGTGACCTGAAGAAGCGTTTGTCAGCCTCGGTCATTGCAGAGCCAAAGGCATCTAGGGCCTGAAGACTGTGGCCGACTATGCTGTCAGTTATTTTCAACTGATCTAGACGAGCCGACAGGGCGTCAGCTGAAGAGATGGGGATAGCAGCGTCAGCACTCTTCTTCTTCGGCCTCTGATCCCCATGGGCATGACCTTCTGGAGCCCTCTTCTTCGTGGCTTGGGGCTTAGAGGCAAAGGGAGCTGGGGGAGGAGCGTTAAGGCCTGCTATCTTGGCAAGTATCGTCAAGCTGGGTGAAGCCATTTCCTAAAGTTAGTCCGAAATATCCTGTGGTCGCTCTGCAAAAAATTAGTAGATCTGAGTTAGATAGTCAGACATGAATAGACTCAGAGGTTCAACTTGAAACAAAAATGCTTACCAAGCTCGGCAAGGGTACTTCCACCTAGACTTGTCCCAGAGAGGTAGTGGGGGGTCATCAAGTGTTCAAACCTGACGAACAGACCATGCACCCCCTGATCTTGAAGGGCTTTCACCTTCTGAAGGTTGGATGGGCTCAGACCAGGGTCAGCCCTCGCAGTCATTGTTACTTTACCCCACCTCATAGGCATCCTCGATTCTAGGATAGATGAGGGAACACATGGGCCAAATTCCCATGGCCCAGAGGCAAGGAAATACCGAGGCTTCCATTTATGGTTGGAAGTCTGAGTTATTTGAAGCATTTTCTTCTCAGGCTTCCGAGCTACAAAATGGTAGTAGCTCGAATGATTTTTGGCCGAGGAAGGGACATAGCAACCTACGAAGACCTGAACTGGAAGGTTTGAGTGGTGGACAACCTTCCATAAGACTATGGCCCTTATTATGACACTCTAGGCATTAGGGGATAGTTGAGAGGAGGCCAAATTGATGTAGGAAAGGATGGATTTGATAATGGGGTGAACGGGCAGACGAAACCCCAACTTGAACATCTGCTCGTCCAGGCAGATCTAACCATCTCGTCAATGATAAGCCCTCTCCTCCCTCAAAGGTCTCCGAAGTTTTATTGAGGGACTGATAGCATACATGTATCTGAAGCAGAGAAGATCTACCTCAGTAATAGTACTCTCAATCTCGACCGCCTCAGAGACGTCGACATCGCTCTCAACCTCATCATCATCATCCAACTCAACGTCGGCCAGAGCAGATGTTGATGGGTTACTCGGGAACCTATTAATGAACTCTTCCCCGGTGACGTCCGACAGAGGGATGGCGTCAAGTGGTGGTGGAATGGCCACACTTGGCTCAACAATTTCAACCTCTGAGGAAGAGGCTGAGGTGCTTGAGCTATTATGGGATGAGGCTCGGCTGGAGACCTCGGCCTGATCAGGCCAAGGTGTGAAGTCCATGGCCTCCTAAAAGGAATCCACAGACATGGGGTCTAAGGTAGAAGATTCAGATTCAGACATCGGTATGGGATCAGTAGGAACCTCTGTCTGAGTGAAAAACTCTGGGGGTAAGGATATATCACCTTCAGAGGTGGTGGAAAGATGGGCCTAATGGGAAATTCTTGTGACCTACGAGCCTCCTCATGTGCTCTTTCTATTTGTCTAATCTTTTCTAAAGTCTTCTCTCTAAGGGAGGGGAACTCCTCAAGAAGCTGATATAAGGGTCTGAGCATCAGGGGCTGACACTACACTTAGGAGACTTCTTAAAACTACAAACAAGAATGGCTAGTGAAGTAAAGCAGTAAAAGATTAAACTACCTAAATGTGGCAAGAATTGTTCGCCTGAAATAATGGTGGTCTCGCCGGAAAACTCAAAAACTCGTCGAAAAATGCGAAAATAAGGAGACTTGCAGGAAAAATGAAGGAAAAAGTATGGCGAAGTTTACCTGAGGATGAAATAGTAAGGAGGAGACGAGAAGACGCAAGAGAACACCTTCCAAAAGCCTCAGTGAAGATCTTTCTAGAGAGAGAAGGTTGCAGGAACGAGTTTGTCTGGAAAGAGAGAAGTGAAGAAGAAAGAAGGGAAATAGGGTTCAAAACCCTTAAATATACAGGCGCAATTACCAAGGCCCATCATTGCCTTGGAAGTCCAAAAGGGAAACTAACAACACACGCCCACCAAGAAAGCATACTTCAGCATTGGACAAGTGTCAAACAAATATTGGCTCGTAATAGACAGGCCTCGGAGGTGTGATAATCCCCTAGTCACCTGCTCCCTCATATGACTAAGGGCTGGGGGTGATTGATATGCCCCAAGTGTGACCTCGGCACAGAGATACCAACCTCGGCCGAGATTATGGCTGACGTTTGACATGCCTTGGACACGCGATATCCGCCCTCGGCCATAGAGAGGTCGGCCCAGGCCGACACTACCATGAGCCTCTCCAAGGGACATCACAAGGATCAGCAGCATTCTCGTATACCTTGGAATGGCAACCTCGGCCAAACATAGGCCGAGCTCGCAGGAAGACACCAGCAACCTCATCAAGACATTAATCGATACTCCAAACACTCCAGCTCAACCTCGTCTCAGGCCGACCTTGTCCATTGTCTTGGCTGGTATTAGGCCGAGACCTCCATGGGATACTCGGACTGAACGAGTACCTAGACTTACCAACCTCGGTCTCTACTAGGCCGAGGTAATACACCAGGCGCGATAGCCGAGCATCTGATGACATTTGGATAAGAGCACGTGAACACAAATCAGTTATAACAAGATTATTCCCCACACGTGGGTAGAATATTGCATCATCATTCTCTACATGTGACAGTGACAGATGGCTTTCCCATATTGGTGAGGCAATCACACACATGCACATTACATGCATGGGGGGCACATTACACCCCCAGGTACTATATATAGAGGTCATCCCCTACCTTACAAGGGATCCAGATATACAACCCTAGCTGAAACTCTGTCTAGATACACAGTAGAGAGAGAAAGCTTGAGAGATTGTATACATGGCCATTAGAGCCCTCATACAGTGATACACATCATACACTTGAACAGTGGACGTAGGCCTGATTGGTTGAACCACTTATATTCCGATGTTGATTCCTTTTATCCTCACCTCCTTCTACTGTATATATATCTTTATACTGCCATTGTTAACACTGAATTGAGCTCACAAACCCCTTGAAGGGTGGTGCAGTTTCTTGCATCATCATTTTGGCGCCGTTTGTGGGAAAAGAAAACGAGCTCTCATCCTCTTCTTCAGCTTAACCTCACCGGAGACTTTGGTGGTGAACCAGGCACCGCCCCTGGCGTGGAGCTGCTTCACTATTGAAAGAGGTCCTTTGAGGTACTAACCTCATCTGCTACTCAAACTCTATAGTGTTAACATATGACACCATAATTACCACCGCCACTTCCGCCACCTGGGGGTGGAGGGCCTAGTTCCAGTCAGGCGCCCCCCAGTCCAAAATGGCGGAGGTAACTGCAGCCTTGAGATCTTTAGCTGCAACACAACAAGCTATGCAGGAGAAATTTGCACAGCTCAACCAAACTATGATGAGGCTACTTGGAGTCTCACCGAATATGATCACTCCGACGGCAGTTCAGCCTCATCCTGACACCAGGGGACCACCCCAGGCACCAATAAAGGACCAGCCTTCACCCCAGCGGATAAGGGACGTTGCTGACCCTAGGCGCTTGCGCCTGGGGAGGTAGGGAAACCCTTTCCCAGAGGACAGGTATGATGATCTAGAGGAGGAAGAAGCCCCGAAAGACTACTGGGAGCCGTATAAGGTGTCAAATAGCACTATACGACCTATTAGGCAAAGTTAAGGTTGTGTCGGCCGAAGAGGTGAAGAGGCCCAACAAAGAGGGTCAGCCTTTGATAGGTTGAGCACAGGGTCGGCCTTTGAGAGATTGGGCCCAATGAATGACCTAAGACAGAGACTGTCGAGATCAAGGAGCGCAGCAGGCTCTCAGAGAGGGAACAGGCAGGGTCGGCCAGATCAAGGCCGACATTGTGAAAGAAGAGGTAGGGAACAGGAAGAGGTCAATAGCCGACGTGTCACGGCAGGGGAACCCTCGGTCCATCCCATGAAGGTGGAAGGGGATAACCTAGGCCAAGTCGATGGTAGAAGACCATGGAATGACTCTATCCAGTGCCTTGAGGAGAAGATAGGAGACCTAATCAAAAGCAGGGACCCATTGCAAAGGGTTTACTCAGAGGGCTCCAATTTTGTGGCTATGATAGTGGGTTTCCCAACCCCAGCTAAGTTCAAGCCTCCTACGGTGTCTCCCAAGTATGATGGCAGCACTAACCCTGTACATCATATCGAGATGTACCAGTCGGTAGCAGAGATCTACATGATACCCGATGAGATGAAGTGTAGGGCCTTCTCTGGGACCTTGACAGGGGCAGCGCACAGTTGGTTCACCTCCCTTTCGAAGAACTCAATTGAGAACTTCAAAGGCTTGGCTGAACAATTCATCCACAACTTCCGCTTTGGGGTGAGGCCTCAAAAGAAGACTACCCACTTGCTGTATGTTAAGCAGTCCAAGGATAAGAGCCTAAGAGACTACATAGCGAGATTCAACAAAGAGAAGTTGGAGGTCGAAGATTATGAAGAGAACATAGCCATGACCGCCCTTATAGGAAGTCTTCAGAAGGGGAAGCTATTGCAGAAACTTGCGGAAGACCCCCTAGGTCTATGGCGGAGCTCCTAGCAATCGCATGGAAAGTAATGAATGCGGAAGAGCCAATGGCCGCCAAGTATGAGGATGAGAACCGCGGTGGCAGTGGAAAGTCCCAAAGCAAGAAAGATGGGAAGAAGAGGTCGGGTGATGACAAGTTCGCTCACTATACTCCTCTAACTGTAAGCTGTGAGCACATCCTCAACGAGATTAAGAATGACAGGACTCTGAGATGGCCAGAGAAACTAAAATCCCTACCACATAAGAGGAACAAAAACCTATGGTGCGAGTTCCACCAGGATCATGGCCATGTCACGGATAGATGCTTCACTTTAAAAGATGAGATTGAAAAGATGTTAAAATCTGTAAAGCTGAGGAAGTATGTGGATGGAAAGGCTCCAAAGGGTGGAAGAGATGACCATAAGAAAAGGAGAAATGACAGATGCCATGATAATGTCCCGGCCATAAGAGACGATGATTCAGAAGGTGATAACGAAGACGATCCGGATCTTTCGCCGAAAGATGATAACACCCCGGTGAAGAGGGTCGGTACGATCTCCTTTGGTGTTGACACCATATGTGGAAGATTTGCAGGAGGCGGCTCTGAAGTAGCTGATAGGAAGGCTCACGTAGCAGAGGCCAGGTCAGTGGCCAAGCTTGAAGTTGTGAATCTAACATCTTTCGATACAGTGCAGAAGAGGAAGAAGGTAGACATGGACACCCTTGTAGTTGGGTTCTCTAGACTCGACTTCAAGGGTATCTTAGCCCCCCAGGATGACCCTTTGGTCATAACGACAAGGGTGCATGGGTGTGAGGTGCAAAGGATCCTGGTAGACGGGGGGAGCTCGGCGGATGTGATGTTTTTACCTTGCTTCAAGATCCTGGGTCTTAGTAGAGCAAGGTTGATACCCTATCATCACCCTTTGATAGGCTTCAGTGGAGAAAAGGTCCACCCCTTGGGCATGTATGAGATGGACATAGGGATGGGTGATGTGTGGCCTAAGAGGCTGACGAGGAAGATAAATTTTTTCGTAATGGACGAGAATGTATTCTCGGCCTATAACCTCATCATAGGAAGAGTGGCCCTAAAAGAGTTTGAAGTTGTACCGTCGACGGTCCATCTAATGCTAAAATTCTCGACCCCCTATGGGGTAGGGGAAGTACGAGGTGACCAGATCATACCTCGGCAATGTTACTTCAACTCGGTCAAAGAGAGGGAGGCCCATAAGAGGGCAACCACCACTTTAAGCTTTGATAGTCTTGATCCAAGGGACGAGACAAAACTGAAGAAGGGAGAGGTCGCGAAAGAGGTAGAATCCATCTTCCTCAATGAGGACGAGCCGAAAAAAACCATCCAGGTCGGCAAAGCCCTTAATTTGGAAATTAAGGAAGAGTTGATAAACTTCCTCAGAAGGAGGCAGAGTGTCTTCGCATGGAGTCACACAGACATGCCTGGCATCGTCCCTGAGGTGATGAGTCACAAGATCAACGTGAACAAAGATGCCAAGCCTATCAAACAGAGACGAATAGTCTACTCCAGGGAGAAATACGACGTCATCCAAGAAGAGGTTAAAAATTTAGAAGAGGCTGAGTTTATAAGAGAAGTTACCTATCCAGAGTGGCTTTTAAATGCAGTCATCGTGCCCAAGGCTAATGGGAAGTGGAGAATGTGTGTTGATTTCACCGACCTGAACAGATCTTGCCCAAAGGACAGCTATCCCTTACCTCGGATAGATCAGATGGTGGATGCCACGGCAGGACACGAGCTCATGAGCTTCATGGACGCTTATTCAGGCTATAACCAAATCTTCATGGATGCTGAAGACTCAGAGAAGACAGCCTTCATTACCGATAAAGGGACGTACTGCTACAAAGTGATGCCCTTCGGTCTGAAAAATGCAGGGGCAATATACTAATGTCTTGTCAATAAGATATTCGAAGAGCAAATAGGTAAGAGTATGGAGGTGTATGTAGACGATATGCTAACAAAGAGCTTGAAAGCTTGCACTCACGTAGCAGACCTTGAGAAGACCTTCGATGTTATGGACTCATACAGAATGAAACTCAACCCAACGAAGTGTGTCTTCGGAGTAGGAGCTGGGAAGTTCTTGGGATTCATCGTTAACTAGAGAGGAATTAAAGCGAACCCTGAGAAAATCAAGGCATTACTTGACATGAAGACTCCTAGGAGTATCAAGGGTGTCCAAAGACTCACGGGAAGAGTGGATGCCCTTGTAAGGACACAAATTTCCAATTGAGTCCATGTATTATGTTGGCTCAATTTCGGACAAAAACATTTATTCATAGGACAATATGTCATTGTAATACTCTCAAGCCTATCAAGTATTTGTTGAAGACGTAGCGGCAAAGAGTATAAAGCTTCATCAAATATGCCAGTTTGCGTGCCTCGTTTCTATGTCATCAACTATGGTTCCATGCTCCCAAGGTATGAATGCAATTATATATATATAGGAGCTTGGAACAAGTTTTATTGGGTGTTAGGTTTAATAAAAACTGCGTTTTTATTTTCAGAAAAATTTAATTAGAACTTTAAATAAAAGTATATAAAGTTTCTGGGCCAAAATCGAATTTTACAAAATTTCTGGAAGTCGTTCGAAATGTCGTTCGAACGAGTTTTTTTGTTCGAACCAGGTTTCGTTCGAACGAGTTTGCCAACGAGTTCTCACTAACCTATACTGGTCTGTCGTTCGAAATGTCATTCGAACGAGATTGTTCGTTCTAACGAGGTTTCCAACGAGATTCAAACGAAGTCCATACTGGTGTGTCGTTAGAAGTCTCGTTCAAACGAAATCTCGTTCGAACAAAATGTCGTTCGAACGAGAGGCCAGGCGGGAACAGTTTTTGGCAGTTTTTCACCCACTTCCCCACTTGGTTTTTAACCAACTTTTTCAGACTTTAATATGTGCGGGAATGACATTTTCCAAACTTAACATTTCCATAACTTTTCCATCATAGTTTATCTCTTAGAGAGAGTTTGAGAGCAAAAATTGTTTAGGAAAATGTTCATGTTTTGAGTGCTAATTTTCAAAGAGAAATTCATATACCACTCTAGTGTTTACACCCAATTATTGTTTATCCAAGTTCTTATATACATATCAAATTGCTTGGAGTTTGGCACCGATTTTTCTCTACCGAATTGAAGAAGAGAATTTTTGGTTTGCTTCTACATCCATCAAAGAAGAAGACGTTTGTTGTGATTCTACCCACTTAGTGAAAGGCTCCTTGCTCGGGTGACGGTGACCATAGAAAGCCCTATCGGTGGATTCCGAGACCGCGGTTATCCGCTAGGAAGAGGTGTCTACAAGAAGAAGCGTCGAGGCTTGAGAGGGATCGAGTCAGTCGTTGTAAGTCTATCTATCTTGTACTTGTAATTCCGTATCTTGTGGATTTGTGGATAGGGCCGTCCGAGGTTTTTTCCCGTCTTGGGTTTTTCCTCGTACATCGCGGCGTAGTGTGATATTGTTTATTTTATCCTGCATCATAATTTAGAACCCATGCTTAGGATAATTCAAGATAAAATTCGGTTTAAATTATCACACTCAATTTAATTTGGAACTAAATTAAATATTGGGAAAAGCTTATTTAATTCAAGTCATTTGCTAAAACTTGGTTTCGCCTAATTTGCTAATATTGATAAATATGACTTAGGCAAATTCTAGGGCTTGGATTAATGAATTGGTTTAAGTGACTGTATTATTATTTAATTTTATTGAACCATCATCCTAACGCTTCCGCATCGAGTTTATCACAAAAGGAAATCTCCAGCGTTTTAAAATTGGTATCAGAGCCAAAAACGATAAATTATTTCGTTAAGATCTTTTAAATTTTTGGCTAAAATGGATTTTTCCCCATTTTCAAAATTTCCTATTTTCGATGGTTCAAACTACGCGTATTGGAAAGGGCGTATGAGATCGGCACTAAAATCTATCGACGAAAGAGTTTGGATGTCTGTTGTTAACGGGTGGTCCCCACCAACTTATTTAGTTGAAAATGAACGTGTTATCTCACCCGCCGATAGATGGACTGAAAATGAGTTTAAACTTGCTAATTTCAATTTTCGTGGTTTAAATGTCTTGTTTAGCGCTATCAGACCGGATGAATTCCGACGTATTATGACGTGTGAAACCGCTAAAGAAGCTTGGGATATTTTACAATTAACTCATGAAGGAACTAGTGTCGTTAAAGCTTCAAAACTCCAAAACTTCACCACTCAATTTGAAACTATCAAAATGAATGAAAAAGAAACTTTTGATGAATTTTATGCTAGACTTTACGATATTGTTAATTCATCGTTTAACTTGGGAGAGAAAATACCTGACGACCGTGTTGTAAAGAAAATTTTAAGGTCCCTACCCGATAGATTTATTCCAAAGGTGACCGTTTTAAATTCTTTACCCACTTTAGCCTCTACGAAATTAGAAGATCTTGTAGGTGATTTACAAACCTATGAACTGGATATGTTTCCTTCTAAAACTGAAAAGAAAATCGAAAAGGGCGTTGCTTTAAAAGCCCGAAAAGAGGTCAAACAAGTAGTAGAGAGCGATAGTGATAGTGACTCGGAAGACATGGCTTTATTTGCTCGCAAATTTAGAAAATTTCTTAAAATTAACAAAGATAAATTTAAAAATTATTTTAAGAAATTTGAATCTTCTAAACATGACAAAGGCGAAAAGATTTCTAAAGCCGAGAAGATCCTTAAACCTAGTAATGAAAATTTATAAAGGAACAAGTCTAATAAATGTTTTGGTTGTGAAGGTTATGGCCATAGGGCTTATGAGTGCCCCACTAAACTAAGGAAAGAGGGTAAGCGAGCCATTTCATATAATGCGACCCTTAGTGATAGTGATACGGAAGAGAAGCCCGATTCCCCCACTAAGAAAAATTTTGTGGCTTTTATGGCTAGTCATGTGAGTGATAGTGAGAACTCATCGATTGATGAAATGATAGCACATGCCACTTCTAAGGTCATTATACATGATTCTCGTGTTTTTTATGATAGTGAGAGTGAAGAAGAAAGAGAGAGTGAAAATGAAGAAGAGGTTGATGTGAGTGAACTTCAAAATGCTTTTCAAGAACTTTATAAAGAATCCATTAAATTGAAAAGAGCTAATTTGAAGTTAGAAGCGAGTTCAAGAGAGAGTGCCAAGGTCGTTGATGATAATGCTTTAATAAAAGACCTTAGGACACGTGAGAGGACTCTTCAAGAGAAGCTAGAATATGTAGAAGGCGAAAGAGATAGCCTTAGGGGTTTAATGGAATCCTTGAAAAAGGAGATTCTTGCTTTTGAAAAGCAAAATGTTTTACTAGAATCTAACATTTTTGAATTGGAAAATAAATTAAAAGATTCTAGTCATGTCAAATTTGTTTTGGAGTATCGTTCGGAAAAACTAGATAAAATCTTTGGAACGGTCCAAATTAAAAATGACACTTGTGGTTTAGGCTTCAATACTTGTAATGAATCTTCTCATAAAGCCAAGACCAATGTTTTAGGAGAATCTTCTAGGAATGTATTTAAAGATCACTCCTTAAGTAAATCTTTTCGACATATTTTTGCTTGTACACATTGTGGTCAAAAAGGTCATCTTAGGAAATTTTGTTTTGATCTTAAACGAATTCCTAGAAAACCCCATAGTAAAGTAATCACGGTAGTTAAAGTTCCAACACCCCAAGATAGTCATTCCTCATTAATTTGGGTTAGGAAATCCGACTTGGTTGCCTTGCAAAATAGGGAATTCGATTCTCATTTACTTTCACATGCTTCCTCCCTTGCTAAATCAAAAGGATGAATGTGTTAGTGTTTGCATACTTTAGCTTTTGTACTTCATGCTATATTCACATGCTAAATGTATGCTTGTTTCGTCATTTTCTAGTCATTGCCTTATTTCATATCACATGCTAGAAATTATGACTTCTTTATCTTTTTGTATTATATTTTGTGTTTGAATTTATTGAAAAATATAAAAAGATTTTTTCTTATCATTTGTGTTTTATTTATTTCATTTCAGCTTAATGAAAAATACAAATGAATTTTTGTTTATTCTTTTGAGTATATATATTTATTTTTGGTGAAAAATGTCAAAAACTCAAAAAGATTTTTTTGTGTGTGTATTTTAGTTTGACACACTTTATGTGGAATATATTTGTGTTTGAATCCCATCTTTTACGCTCCCACGTTGCTAGAACTTTTGGTTTAGATTTTCAATCCTTAAAATGTTCTTTACCATGTTTTATATGGAGTAGTTGGATTTTATGTTGTTTAAATGGATTCTATTTCTATATGCCTCTTTTCACATATGCACGAGCTCTTTTGAAATCTTAATGTCACATGTGATATTTGAGCTTTTTGAGGTGTTCTCCTACCAATCTAATCATCTACATATCTATGACCTAGGAGGACTAGTGCATGTCAAAATCTGTTGCATGTGAGATTTGTGTGAAAAATGAAAACATGATAAAATATATATGCACGGGGAAGGGCTCCGAAAGGACTAAGTGATCCTTTGCGATAGTAAGCCACCGTTTGAATGGACCTAAAAGAAATACGTGGTCCAAAGGCCTAAAAACAGAATATTTGGCATTAAAAAGAAAACAATTACCAAGGCCTATGTTTGTTTGATATATCCATTCAAAATCAAAAGAATATATATGATTATTGAGGGAGAAGTGGATGGTATATCAACGGTTTGCACAATGTCCATTTATCCTAGTTGTCTTTAATGTCACGACTCTATTTGGTTTGTAGAATCATCATCATGCTAGGCTTGTATGCATTGTGTATGTTTGTTCATTGAGTTCAATCTTCATATTGTCACATGAGGTTATATTTAAATGTGATAAAGTTTGCAATCAAATGAGAACTCCGTGAATGTTTATTAAGTGTTTGGGTCTAATTTTAATTGTTGCTAGTTCACACCCCAACACTTCCGTTTCCATATGACACATTTTTGCCATACGAGTGTGCAAACTTATTGTATTTTGTGTCATGTGTGTGTTTATATCTATATATATATGCATGTACTTCATTAGTATATTTCTTGTTTATATATATATATGATATTTGTTTGCCTTTGCCTTGCTTTTATTGCCCATATGCTTTCATGTCTTATCACTTTAAGCTTCAACATGCGTTTATGTTTATTAGTTCTTTAGCCTTTGTCTATTCCTGAACAAAAAGGGGGAGAATGATGATAGGGGGAGAAATGGTATCTAATCCTATTGTTATCGTATCTTAGTTTGGGGGAGATTTATCTTAGGGGGAGACGTCTTTCTAAGTAGGTCATGTGTTTCATAAAGGGGAGAGAATTAACTTAGGGGGAGTAATTTAATAACTTGCATTCTATATTTTGATATTCCCTATGCATTTGATGAGTTTGCTTAAGTGTGCAGGTATTCTACTAAAGCGGCATCCTTAAAAGGCAAAGCATTTGATCCTTGGGTTGAGTCAAGTTTGGGTGGGTTATGTTTTGAGTCTAGTGAGCTTGACGGCCCTTTAGGATTTTTGTTTTGGTTTTTGTCCCGGAATAGCCAAAGGGGGAGATTTGTAAGGACACAAATTTCCAATTGAGTCCATGTATTATGTTGGCTCAATTCCGGACAAAAACATTTATTCATAGGATAGTATGTCATTGTAATACTCTCAAGCCTATGAAGTGTTTGTTGAAGACGTAGAAGCAAAGAGTATAAAGCTTCATCAAATATGCCGGTTTGCGTGCCTCGTTTATACGTCATCAACTATGGTCCCATGCTCCCAAGGTATGAATGCAATTATATATATATATATATGATCTTGGAACAAGTTTAATTAGGTGTTAGGTTTAATAAAAACTGCGTTTTTATTTTCAGCAAAAATTAATTAGAACTTTAAATAAAAGTATATAAAGTTTCTGGGCCAAAATCAAATTTTACAAAATTTCTGGAAGTCGTTCGAAATGTCGTTCGAACGAGTTTTTTCGTTCGAACCAGGTTTCGTTCGAACGAGTTTGCCAACGAGTTCTCACTAACATATACTGGTCTATCGTTCGAAATTTCGTTCGAACGAGATTGTTCGTTCTAACGAGGTTTCCAACGAGATTCTAACGAAGTCCATACTGGTGTGTCGTTAGAAGTCTCGTTCGAACGAGATCTCATTCGAACGAAATGTCGTTCGAACGAAAGGCCAGGCGGGAACAGTTTTTGGCAGTTTCTGGCAGTTTTTCACCCACTTTCCCACTTGGTTTTTAACTAACTTTTTCAGACTTTAATATGTGCGGGAATGACATTTTCCAAACTTAACATTTCCATAACTTTTCCATCCTAGTTTATCTCTTAGAGAGAGTTTGAGAGCAAAAATTGTTTAGGAAAATGTTTATGTTTTGAATTATAATTTTCAAAGAGAAATTCATATACTACTCTAGTGTTTACACCCAATTATAGTTTATCCAAGTTCTTATATACATATCAAATTGCTTGGAGTTTGGCACCGGTTTTTCTCTACCGAATTGAAGAAGAGAAGTTTTGGTTTGCTTCTACATCCATCAAAGAAGAAGACGTTTGTTGTGATTCTACCCACTTGGAGAAAGGCTCCTTGCTCGGGTGACGGTGACCATAGAAAGCCCTATCGGTGGATTCCGAGACCGCGGTTATCCGCTAGGAAGAGGTGTCTACAAGAAGAAGCGTCGAGGCTTGAGAGGGATCGAGTCAACCGTTGTAAGTCTATATGTCTTGTACTTGTAATTCCGTATCTAGTGGATTTGTGGCTAGGGCCGTCCGAGGTTTTTTCCCGTCTTGGGTTTTTCCTCGTACATCGCGGCGTAGTGTGATATTGTTTATTTTATCTTGCATCATAATTTAGAACGCATGATTAGGATAATTCAAGATAAAATTCGATTTAAATTATCACACTCAATTTAATTTGGAACTAAATTAAATATTTGGAAAAGCTTATTTAATTCAAGTCATTTGCTAAAACTTGGTTTCGCCTAATTTGCTAATATTGATAAATATCACTTCGGAAAATTCTAGGGCTTGGATTAATGAATTGGTTTAAGTGACTGTATTATTGTTTAATTTTATTGAACCATCATCCTAACGCTTCCGCATCGAGTTTATCACAAAAGGAAATCTCCAGCGTTTTCAGCCCTTAACAGGTTTATTTCTAGGGCAACGGACAAGTGTCTTCCATTCTTTAAAGTTCTGAGAAAGGCCTTCCAATGGGATGAAGAGTGTGAAAAAGCCTTCAACCAACTCAAATCTTACTTGGGATCCCCCTTATTTCTATCTCGACCCGTCGCAGGAGAAAAGTTGTATGTGTATCTGGCAGTCTCTGAATCAGCCATCAGTGCATCCATAATACGGGAAGACGATGGGATCCAAAGGCCTGTGTATTTTAACAGTAAATCCCTTCAAGGGGCTGAACAAAATTACCCTCGCATGGAAAATTTGGCCTATGCCCTGATACATGCTTTAAGAAAAATGAAGCCCTACTTCCAAGCTCACTCCATGGTAGTCCTCACTGACTCCCCGCTAAGACAGGTCCTGCATAAACTTGAGAAATCTGGGAGGTTGGTTACCTGGGCCATCGAGTTGGGGGAGTACGATCTTGCCTACCAACCTAGGACAACCATCAAAGGGCAAGCCCTCACAGATTTCATTTCTGAGTTCACATGGGAAGAGGCCGAGGCAGAGAAAGGCCTGGGGGGCATGGAAGAGACAAACCGTAGTGTTTTCCGAAATCAGGAAGAGATGACACCAAATGTCTTCCGAAAGCAAGAAGAGACGACACCAAGTGTCTTCCGAGATCTGGAAGAGGTCGCATCCAAAAAATTTATGAGCAGAATTGCGGAGAACAAGGAGGATCGATATCTCTTCAAATAAGGAGTCATGACAGAAGGAGCCTTTTCATCAGATACAGACATCTGGAGTCTCTTCGTTGATGGCTCTTCCTACGATAGTGGAAGCGGTGTGGGGTTGATACTGTCGGCTCCAGATGGTGCGAACATTGAATACGTTCTGAGGTTCAATTTCCAAGCCTCAAACAACAAGTCCGAGTATGAGGCCATGGTAGCAGGTCTCTTATTGGCAATAACTCTTCGCGTAAAGCGACTCCTACTCCACAACGACTCAAGGTTGGTTGTCAATCAAGTACTGGGGATCTATGAGGCCAAATATGAAAGGATGGCCAAGTACTTGAAGAGGGTAAGAACGATGTTAGAATATTTTGAAGATGCAAAACTGAAGAGAGTGCCTCGACAAGGTAACAGTCACGCAGATGCATTGGCAAGGCTGGCCTCGGCAACGAAGACAGATGTTAGAAGGACCATTCTGATCGAGGTCTTGAGAAAGGCAACCATCGAGGAAGAAGAGGTATGTAACTTGTGTCACAATTTGAACCTAGGAGACTCATGGATCGACCCCCTCGTCAGGTATATTAAAGGGGGAGAGCTACTTGAGTCCAAGCTAGAGAGGAGAAAATTGAGATATATGGCTGCCAAGTTCTCGATGATAGGAGATGTCTTGTACAAAAAGGGATTTCTATTGCCTCTCCTCAGATGTGTGCATCCCATGGAAGTTCCACGGGTCTTACAGGAGGTTCATAAGGGTTCTTGCTCTAGCCACATAGGGGGAAGACCCTTGGCCAAGAGAATCATCACACAGGTGTACTGGTGGCCAACTTTGTCCAAGGACGCCGCAGCTTACGTAACGAGGTGTGATAAATGTCAAAGATTCGCCACCATCCCTCATCAGCCTCATCAACCTATGGCATCAATCACTTCTCCATGGCCATTTGCAGTATGGAGGATTGACTTAGTAGGACCCCTGCCAAGAGCTGCCAACAATTATAGATTCTTGATAGTTGCCATCGACTATTTTCAAAGTGGGTGGTGGTAGAGCCGATGATAACGATCAAAGAGAAGAAGGCCTTCCAATTTATTTGGAGGAATATCATATGCAGATATGGCCTCCCAAACACTCTCATCTCGGACAATGGGACCCAGTTCAAGAACTCCTCTTTAGAAAAGTATTGCCTAAGAGTAGGAATAAAGCAATTCTTCTCATCTCCTGGCCGACCTCAGGCAAATGGTCAGACCGAGGTCACAAACAGAACTATCCTGGATGGAATCAAGGAGAGGTTAAAAGATGCGAAGGGAAGATGGACTGAAGAGGTTTACGCTATGTTATGGGCCTACAGAACCACTGTAAGGACACCAATAGGAGAAACCCCGTTCATGTTGGCACATGGCTCAGAGGCCGTCATATCAACGGAAGTAGGGCTCCCAACTCATAAGATTCAGACCTATGACCCTGATAATAATGGGGAAGAGAGGAGGCTAGACCTAGATCTTATCGAATAAAGAAGAGAGGACGCAGAGGTCCGACAAGCAGCCTACCAACAGAGGGCAGCGAAATTCTACAACCAAAGGATGAAGTCAAGACCCATTGCAGTAGGAGACCTAGTGCTAAAAAAGACCCTATAGAAAGCAAACAAACTCCACCCAAACTGGCATGGCCCCTACAAAGTGGCAGAAGAGGTTGTGCCTGGCACCTACAGTCTAGAAAACCTAGAAGGAGAACCTTTCGCTAATCCATGGAATGCTGATCACCTAAAGAGATATTACATATGATGATTGGATAGAGTTTTATGTAAATGTACCATCTTATTATGAAGAGGTTATTAATAAAGATCAGTTCCCATGACAGTTCTTGCTTCATTCTTAGGTCAGAGATTAATTATGAGGATACCATCTTAGGTGATGACCTCAGACCCTCATAACACCAATCAGTGGTGATGAGGTCTGAGGTCAGACACCATAATGAGATGACCTCAGACCCTTAACAACATTAATTTGGTGAGATTAATTATGAGGATAACATCTTAGGTGATGACCTCAGACCCTTATAACATCATTAAGTGGTGCAAGGTCTGAGGTCAGATGACCTCAGACCCTTAACATCATTAATGTGGTGAGATTAATTATGAGGATAACATCTTAGGTGATGACCTCAGACCCTCATAACACCATTCAATGGTGACGAGGTCTGAGCTCAAACACCATAATGGGATGACCTCAGACCCTTAACATCATTAATTTGGTGAGATTAATTATGAGGATAACATCTTAGGTGATGATCTCAGACCCTTATAACATCATTAAGTGGTGATAAGGTCTGAGGTCAGATGAACATCATTAATTTGGTGAGATTAATTATGAGGACAACATCTTAGGTGATGACCTCATACCCTCATAACACCATTCAGTGGTGACGAGGTCTGAGCTCAAACACCATAATGGGATGACCTCAGACCCTTAACATCATTAATTTGGTGAGATTAATTATGGGGATAACATCTTAGTTGATGACCACAGACCTTCATAACATCACTCAATAGTGATGAGGTCTGAGGTCAGACACGATAATGAGATGACCTCAGACCCTTAACATCATTAATTTGGTGAGATTACTTGTGAGGATAGCATCTTAGGTGATGACCTCAGACCTTCATAACACCATTCAGTGGTGACGAGGTCTGAGCTCAGACACCATAATATATGACCTCAGACCTTTAACATCAATAAGTTGGAGAGATTAATTATGAGGATAAAATCTTAGGTGATGACCTCAGACCTTTATAACATCATGATTTGGTGATAAGGTCTGAGGTCAGACACCATACTTGGACGACCTCAGACCCTTAACATCATTAATTTTGTGAAATTAATTATGAGGATGACCTCTTAGTTGATGGCCTCAGACCTTATAACATCATTAAGTGGTGACAAGGTCTGAGGTCAGACACCATACGGGATAAACTCAGACCCTTAACATTATTAATTTGGTGAGATTAATTATGGGAATAACATCTGAGGTCAGACCATTGATTAAGTTTAAACAAGATATCATTGCAACAAGACTAAGAGCGAAAACATCACATGACATTCAATAAAAGTAAGTGAGGATGATCCTCCTCAGAGGTTGATACATTCATAAATAATAGATGATCAAGGATTAGAGAACAAGTTTCAAAATGTTATGGGTTACAATGTTCAAAAATTATCTAAGGGTTTGAGGGGGGAATGTTGATATCCTTGACTTGGGAAGGCTGGACAACATTGGTCACCTCGACCACGTCGTCATGATGGTCTGCCCCTTCAACCTCAGTGCCGTCCAATGTGGAAGTCTCGGCAGGCACGACAGCCTCCTCCTCCACCTCCTGAAGGGCCTAGGCAAACTGGGGATCGACAAAGCCGAGGCCTACGAAATCTGAGGCTTTCAAAGTACCAGCCTCCCTCTCATTGACATCATCCCACTTAATAGTGGCTTTGATACCTCTTTCAAGGTATTCAAAGCCAAAGCTCATAAACTTGTCAGAGGACTTGTAGTCAGAGATTATCTTCTCAGAGCCATCATCGAGGGCTGCCCTAACAGCTGAGTTGACCTTCTGCTGTAGAACATCATCTTTAACCTTCAGAGCTGCAGCATGATCCTTACCAAGCTGAGAGATGTCCTTCTCCAGCCCCTTTACCTTCTTCTCAGAATCTTTCAGCTCGGATTTGAGGAGGTCAATCTCTGCGTTCAGAGTGCTCTGGACCTTCTCGGCCTCCTGACCCTTTTGGATGAGGGGCAATTTTCTCAGAGTCCAGTTTGATAAGTGGTGCATAGCTGCCAGGCCCTGCATATTTTGTGATCATGAATGAGCTGAAGAACAATCAGATGTTACACTTGTGGTGAAGAACAATTAGAAAGATCAAGTCATACCTGAATGGATCTGTGAATGCCGAACTCAACTAGCAATGGGGTGTTCAGTGACCTGAAGAAGCATTTGTCAACCTCGGTCATTGCAAAGCCGAAGGCATCTAGGGCCTGAAGACTGTGGCCGACTATGCTGTCAGTTATTTTCAACTGATCTAGACGAGCTGACAGGGCGTCAGCTGAAGAGATGGGGATAGGAGCGTCAGCACTCTACTTCTTCGGCCTCTGATCCCCTGGGGCCTGACCTTCTGGATCCCTCTTCTTCATGGCTTGGGGCTTAGAGGCAGAGGGAGCTGGGGGAGGAGAGTTAAGGCCTGCTTTCTTGGAAAGTCTCGTCAAGCTGGGTGAAGCCATTTCCCAAAGTTCGTCCGAAATATCCTGTGGTCACTCTGCAAAAAATTAGTAGATCTGAGTTAGATAGTCAGATATGAATAGACTCAGAGGTTCAACTTGAAACAAAAATTCTTACCAAGCTCGGCAAGGGTACTTCCACCTAGACTTGTCCCAGAGAGGTAGTGGGGGGTCATCAAGTGTTCGAACCTGACGAACAGACCATGCACCCCCTAATCTTTAAGGGCTTTCACCTTCTGAAGGTTGGATGGGCTCAGACCAGGGTCAACCCTTCGCAGTCATTGTTACTTTACCCCACCTCAGGGGAATCCTCGATTCTAGGATAGATGAGGGAACACATGGGCCAAATTCCCATGGCCCAGAGGCAAAGAAATACCGAGGCTTCCAGTTATGGTTAGAAGTTTGAGTTATTTGAAGCATTTTCTTCTCAGGCTTCCGAGCTACAAAATGGTAGTATCTCTAATGATTTTTGGCCGAGGAAGGGACATAGCAACCTACGAAGACCTGAACTGGAAGGTCTGAGTGGTGGACAGCCTTCCATAAGACTATGGCCCCTATTATGTCTCTCTAGGCATTAGGGGATAGTTGAGAGGGGGCCAAATTGATGTAGGAATGGATGGATTTGATAATGGGGTGAATGGGCAGACGAAACCCCAACTTGAACATCTGGTCATGCAGGCAGATCTAACTGTCTCGTCCATGATAAGCCCTCTCCTCCCTCATAGGTCTCCTAAGTTTTATTGAGGGACTGATAGCATACAGGTATCTGAAGCAGAGAAGATCTACCTCAATAATAGTACTCTCAATCTCGACCGCCTCAGAGACGTCGACATCGCTCTCAACCTCATCATCATCATCCAACTCAACGTTGGCCAGAGCAGATGTTGATGGGTTACTCGGGAACCTATGAGTGAACTCTACCCCGGTGACGGCCGACAGAGGGATGGTGTCAAGTGGTGGTGGAATGGCCACACTTGGCTCAACAATTTCAACCTCTGAGGAAGAGGCTGAGGTGCTTGAGCTATTATGGGATGAGGCTCAGCTGGAGACCTCGGCCTGATCAGGCCAAGGTGTGAAGTCTATGGACTCCTAAAAGGAATCCACAGACATGGGGTCTGAGGTTGAAGATTCAGACTCAGACATCGGTATGGGATCAGCAGGAACCTATGTCTGAGTGAAAAACTCTGGGGGGGTAAGGATATATCACCTTTAGAGGTGGTGGAATGATGGTCCTAATGGGAAATTCTTGTGACCTACGAGCCTCCTCCTGTGCTCTTTCTATTTGTCTAACCTTTTCTAAAGTCTTCTCTCTAAGGGAGGGGAACTCCTCAAGAAGCTGATATAAGGGTCTGAGCATCAGGGGCTGACACTACACTTAGGAGACTTCTTAAAACTACAAACAAGATTGGCTAGTTAAGTAAAGCAGTAAAAGATTAAACTACCTAAATGTGGCAAGAATTGTTCGCCTGAAATAATGGTGGTCTCGCCGAAAAACTCAAAACCTCACCGGAAAATGCGGAAATAAGGAGACTTGCAGGAAAAATGAAGGAAAAAGTATGGCGAAGGTTACCTGAGGATGAAATAGTAATGAGGAGACGAGAAGACGCAAGAGAACACCTTCCAAAAGCCTCAGCGAAGATCTTTCTAGAGAGAGAAGGTTGCAGGAACGAGTTTGGCTGGAAAGAGAGAAGTGAAGAAGAAAGAAGGGAAATAGGGTTCAAAACCCTTAAATATACAGGCGCAATTTCCAAGGCCCATCATTGCCTTGGGAGTCCAAAAGGGCGACTAACAACACACGCCCACCAAGAAAGCATACTTCAGCATTGGACAAGTGTCAAACAAATATTGGCTCGTAATAGACAGGCCTCGGAGGTGTGATAATCCCCTAGTCACCTGCTCCCACATATGACTAAGGGCTGGGGGTGATTGATATGCCCCAAGTGTGACCTCGGCCCAGAGACACCAACCTCGGCCGAGATTATGGCTGACGTTTGACATGCCTTGGACACGCGATATCCGCCCTCGGCCATAGAGAGGTCGGCCCAGGCCGACACTACCATGAGCCTCTCCAAGGGACATCGCAAGGATCAGCAGCATTCTCATATACCTTGGAATGGCAACCTCGGCCAAACATAGGCCGAGCTCGCAGGAAGACACCAGCAACCTCATCGAGACATTAATCGATACTCCAAACACTCCAGCTCAACCTCGTCTCAGGCCGACCTTGTCCATTGTCTTGGCTGGTATTAGGTCGAGACCTCCATGGGATACTCGGACTGAACGAGTACCTAGACTTACCAACCTCGGCCTCTACTAGGCTGAGGTCATACACCAGGCGCGATAGCCGAGCATCTGCTGACATTTGGATAAGAGCACGTGAACACAAATCAGTTATAACAAGATTATTCCCCACACGTGGGGAGAATATTGCATCATCATTCTCTACATGTGATAGTGACAGATGGCTTTCCCATATTGGTGAGGCAATCACACACATGCACATTACATGCATGGGGGGTACTTTACACCCCCCAGGTACTATATATAGAGGTCATCCCCTACCTTACAAGGGATCCAGATATACAACCCTAGCTGAAACTCTGTCTAGATACACAGTAGAGAGAGAAAGCTTGAGAGATTGTATCCATGGCCATTAGAGCCCTCATACAGTGATACACATCATACACTTGCACAGTGGACGTAGGCCTGATTGGCTGAACCACTTATATTTCGGTGTTGATTCCTCTTATCCTCACCTCCTTCTACTGTATATATATCTTTTTACTGCCATTGTTAACACTGAATTGAGCTCACAAACCCCTTGAAGGGTGGTGCAGTTTGCTTCATCATCAAGTTCCATGATATATACCTCTCGCTGTTAGTTCGATCAAGTGAGATGATGCAGGGGGAAATGTTCGATGTACGTAAAAGGTACAAGGCCAATGGAAGGTGGTAATCATATTTTTTTAGGTTAACGACTACCCAGGGAAGCCGACACCCATCACGAAGTGACCCCCTTGTACAAGACAAAATTATGGCCAATATTTCCATGCTCTGGTGGTTAGTGCGTAAAAATACATGAGTCTTAATTAGTATCTTATGGAGAGAGATATTTTATTTACATGCTGAGTAAGGGAGTAATACTACTATAAGGGAGAATATATAAATAGCATGAAAAGTAAATATAGCATAGATCATGAAGACTATACTAGGCATGGTGATAGGGAAGGATGTGAATAAGTGGGTGATATGTGTAAGGTGAGAGAGTGACATGGGATTATCGTGAGTGATGATGTGAATATACACAAAGTGAATGTGTGTTCTAGTGAGCCTAAGCATGGATCATCTACAAATGGTGTGTGATATGTGTAAGTGATCATGGAGATATAAACGAGTGAGAGAAGTGCGGGTGTGTGGTACTGAAACGAAGCATGGATAATATATAAGTGGTGCGTAAAGCATGTAAGTTGAGGTGAAGCTATATACAAGTGTAAATTTGTGAAGTGAGTTAAGTGGAGCATGTAAGTAGATGTGAAACTATATACGAGTGTAAGTGTGTGAAGTGAGCATAGATAATATATACAAGTGTTGTAAGTGAGCATGCAAAATATGTACAAGTGTGTTAAGTAATCATAGAGAATATATACAAGTGTGTGAAGTGAGCATATACAAGTAAGTGAAAAGTGATATATACATGAGAAGAGAGCATAATAGTGATAAGCATGAGATGGGCATACAAATAAAATAAGTAAAGGAGTAAAGGGAACATACAAGTGGGAGCATATGCACACATTTAGAAAAGTAAGAGAGAAAAGAATAACACCATATAAAAATAGAGTCTAGTCTTCTAATAAAAGTCCCCACCAGAGTCGCCACTGTGTCCATTTGGGGTCGGATTCCTCTGGCACGTGTGGATAGGGAGTTAGCAATTGTCGAATGGGGGTAACACAAAGAGATAGAGTAGCCAACCTATTTTTCTCAAAATAGGCAAAAGAATGTTTCCGCCTCCAGAGCACAACATCGCGGTCAAACTGATGAATGTGAAACCAAATAGTTCAAAGGTTCGGGAAATAAGTTATAGAATGGGAAGGTGTTAGGCACCCATTCTTCCCTTTCAGTCTCTCATGGGCTAATGTTAATCTTCTCATGGACCTAAGGACTATGTTACGGAATGGGAAGGTGTTAGGCACCCATATCTCTTGCCTATAAAGTACACTTGAAATTATACTGATTTATTCTCATTGTGCGCGTTGACATTATTTTGGCAATATCTTAATGTGCATGTAATTTGTTACTTAATTTCATGAATTAATAGACTTGTCATGTTTTAATTAGACATGTCATTGCGGGTTCGCGCCAACGGCATTAACTAGCCTTGACCTTTAACCAAAGAATTTTCATTTTCTCATTTAATGTTAGTAATAATGGAAAGTTGTAGAATTGTGAGATGTTGTTATTTGGATAATAGGGCTTGCATTGATATATTTGAAGACAACTCATTAGATTTCATATGCAATGATTTTTGTAGCTGGTTTACAGATTTGAAAATTGATACTTTTTCATTAAAGTACTCATTTGAAGATGAAAGTCAATTCATGTTGGTTTGTGACAAAGATGTTTGTTGTATGTTACAATTTTAATTGATTGTCAAAATCCGATTTTATTTGGATATATACCTTCGATTCAGGAGATTTCCCACTAATCCAAGTCATGAACGGGTTGAGTGCACTTATAAAATTCACGAATAGGTTGACCAAACTTATACAAGTTATGAATGGGTTAACTGCAGTGATACAAGTAGAGAAAGGGTTGACTCTTTATCAGCAGCCACTACAATTGATGTTAGTAGTGGTGTTGAAAATGATTTTTATATTGTAGGTGTGGAGCTGAGTACCTCAAAAGTTTTTCTTTCTAATGGTTAGAAGACATATATATGTTATTAAGGGTAGTTTTTTTAAGGAAGTGTGGTTGAGTTTCAAGATAAATTACAAAAGTATGTTGTTGAGGTTGGTTTTAAGTATGTCTATTTGAAGAATGATAAAACTCGGATGACAGTAGAGTGCTCTAAAAGGACCAGTGAGAATTGTATGTGGCGAGTTCATGCTTCATTATTTTCAATAAATGGTTACTTTTATATATGAAGTCTGAATAATGAGTGATATACCTGCATATACCCTCGGTTAGGCCGAGGGCGTACTCCACTTGGGCGAGGCTAGGATGACCCCTCGTCGGGCCCAGACGACCCTTCAAGGGGATGACCCCTCATCAGGACCAGACGACCCTCTAAGGTCCGACCCCTCATCATGATCCAGATAACCCTTCAAGGAGCCGACCCCTCATCGGGCCCAGACAACCCTTCAAGGGGCCAACCCTTTATCATGCACCAGACGACCCTTCAAGGGGCCGACCCCTCATCAGGCCCAGATGACCCTTTAAGGGGGCGACCCCTCATCAGGCCCAAACGACCCTCTAAGGGGTCGACCCCTCATCATGGTCCAGACAAACCTTCAAGGGACCGACCCCTCATCAGGCCCAGACGACCCTTCAAGGGACCGACCCCTCATCATGGTCCAGCCGACCCCTCATTAGGTCCAGACGACCCTCCGAGGGTATGATAGTACGAGGCCTAAATTTGGCCAGACTCACTACATGAAGGAACTTTTCCCTAGGCCTCATATCATAGGCCGAGGATGACATCATCACAACACGTGGTTTGGGAGATGCGTGGAACAGTGCGCGTGAGGCTCACATGGCATGTGGAAGATCGTTATAACAATATCACCCCCTCATATGAGGGAATATTATGTCATCATTTGGCATCTACAGGTGTCAACAGGAGAGTGGTTAAATCATCATTCACATGCACCATTCATACTTGGGGGGTACACTACACCCCCAAGACCCATATATACTTATCACCTACAACCCTACAAGGAGATGGATCGATCGATAAATTGTAACCCTAGCTAAAAATCTTCTTGTACACACAGTAGAGAGAGAAAGGGAGCTTATGTGCATTGTATCTAAGGCCATTAGTTCCCATACTTAGTGGATCACACACTCACAGTGGATGTAAGCCTAATTGGCTGAACCACTATACACCATTGTCTTATTCCTCTTATACTCATCTCCTTCTTCACACTTACACACCTATACATCTATGGATGCCATGGTACTTATAGTTTGAGCTCATCATCACTTATCTGGTGGTGTTAGATTTTAGCATCATCAGTTTGGCACCGTCTGTGGGAACAAGAAGACATCTCTTCCTTTCTACAGCTTGACCTCACTGGGCACTCGGGTGGTGAGACAGTTCTCCCCCTGTGTGGAGATGTTTCACCATTGAAAGAGACCCACTAGGTTCTCAAGCTCACCAGTCTTTTTTTCAGTTAAGTTCTTCATAGCTCAAACACATGGCACCGGAAATGGCACCACCACTTCCTCCATCGGTTAATGGAGTGGGACCCAGTTCCAGTCAGCCACCACCTCAGTCTGAGATGGCTGAGGTGGCGGCAGCCTTGAAGTCTCTGGCAGCAAGTCAGCGGATCATGCTGGAGTAGTTCACAGCTCTAAGTTAAAACATACTATGACCACCAGGGGTCTCACCTGAGATGATTACTCCGGAAGCAGCTCCAGTGAAGCATGAGGCCAAGGGACCACCCCAAGCACCACGCAAAGACTTGCCACCCCACAACAGCGGAGGGATGTTGCTAACCCTCGGCATCTATGCCTAGGGAGGCAAGGAAACCCTTACCCTAAGGATAGGTATGATGATCTGGAGGGAGAGTAGGCCCCCATAGAGTGCTGGGAGCCGTATGAGGTCTCCAAAAATAGTGTACCGCCTCTCCAGGAGAGCAAAGGGAAGTGTGGAAGGTAAAATCCTGACAATCGCTCGAGAGGCTCTGCTTTGAGCAGGGGGTCGGCCTTTAAGAGGCTTGGCCCAGTAAATGACCTGCTGGAAAAATTGTCCAGATCAAGGAGTGCTGCAAGGTCCAGAAGGGAGGCAGCAGATGGCCGACCCCACGGGGGTCGACCCCAAGGACAGGATGATGGTCAAGGGGAAGTAAACAACCGACACAGGTCTGCTGCAGCAGAACCCTCCGTCCATCTCAAAGAGGCGGCAGGGGATAACATCGGTCAGGCCGACCCTACGAGGCCCTGGAATGACTCGATCCAGTGATTGGAGGATAAGATTGGCAATATTCTGAAGAACCGGTTCTCTCTTCAGAGAGGATATTGCATAGGCTCACCCTTTGTGGCGAAGATAGTCAACTTCCCCACGCCATCCAAGTTCAAGCCACCAGAGATCACCCCTCGATATGACGAGAGTACCAAACCTGTCCACCATATTGAGATGTACCAATTAGTGGTAGACATATACTCTATCTCATATGAGATGAGATGTCGTGCCTATTCTGGCACTTTGACTGGGGCTGCACATGTCTGGTATATGTCTCTTCCTAAGAACTCCATTGAAAGTTTTAAGTAGTTGGAAGACCGGTTTATCCACAAATTTTTCTTTGGAGTGAGGCTACAGAAGAAGATCACACACCTGATCTATGTTAAGCAGAGGAAAAATGAGAGTCTAAGAGTATATAGACAGATTAAACAAAGAAAAGTTAGAGGTGGAAGACTATGAGGAGAGCATAGCCATGACCGCCCTCATTGGAGGGCTCCAGAAGGGGAAGCTACTATGGAAGCTTACTGAAGACCCTCCGAGGACTATGGCTGAATTACTATTGACAATAGGAAAGGTGATGAACACCGAAGAGGCGATGGCCGCAAAATAAGAAGATGAAAAAGGAGGCACTAGTGGGGGTAAGTACCATAAGAAGAACAAATAGGGAAATAAGAGATCTACAGATGACAAGTTCGCTGATTACACCCCTCTGACAGTCAGCTATGAACATATTCTCAACGAGATAAAGAGTGAACGGTCCCTGAAATGGCCTGAAAGTTGAGGGCAGCCCCCAACAAGAGGAACAAAAACCTGTGGTGCGAATTTCACCAAGACCATGGCCACGTAACACAAAAATTCCTTGCTCTAAAAGATGAGATTGAGAAGATGCTGAAAGAAGGGAAGCTCAGGAAGTACGTTGACAAAGGTGCCTTCAAGAGGGGCCGAGGGGACGACCCCAGAAAGAAGAGAGGTGACACATGTAGAGAAGATCCTCCAAAAAGAAGGGAAGACCCTTCGGATGACGAGGACGATCCTGACCTACCTCCGAGGGATGATCACGGCCCTGTTAAGAGGCTTAATATGATCTCTCTCGGAGTGGGAATGATCTCCGGGGGTCTAGCAGGAGGAGGGTCAGAGGTCGCCGACAGGAAGACCCATGTAGCAGAGGCCAAGGCAGTGATAAAAACTGTGCACTCAACCTCTCTAGAAGCAAAGTCAAAAAATAGAAAGAAAGTTGACATGGACAGCCTGATAGTGGGATTCTCAAGAATGGACTTCAAAGGCCTCTTAGCCCCACATGACGACCCTCTCGTCATCACTACTAGGGTGCACGGGTGTGAGGTGCTGAGGATCTTTGTGGACGGGGGTAGTTCTGCAGATGTAATGTTTTGGTCGTGCTTCAAAGCCTTAGGCCTTAGACGTGCTAGACTCGTCCCATACCATCACCCATTAATTGGGTTCAGTGGGGAAAAAGTTTATCCCCTCGGAGTGTATGAGGCCGATTTCAGGATGGGAGACGAGTGGCCGAGATGGCTTACCAAGAAGGTCAGCTTCTTTGTGATGGATGAACGTGTTTTCTCGGCCTACAACATTATACTGGGGCGAGTAGCTCTCAAGGGGTTTGAGGCTGTACCATCTACGGTTCATCAGATGATCAAATTCCCGACCCCTTACAAGGTAGGGAAAGTTCAGGGAGACTAGACGACAGCACGGGAATGTTATTTCAACTCCAACGAAGAAAGAGAGGCACAGAAGAAGGCAACAGCCACTTACAATATTGATAACCTTGACCCCAGGGACGAGACAAAGCTGAAGAAAGGAGAAGCCGCGGAAGAGGTAGAATCCATCATCCTCAATGAGGATGAGCCGGAAAAAACCGTCCAAGTCGGCAAGACTCTGAAGCCAAACATCAAGGAAGACCTCATCAAGCTGTTGAGGAGAAAATAGAGCGTCTTTTCATGGAGTCATGCAGATATGCCGGGGATCGACCCCAAAATCATGTGCCACAAGATCAACGTGGTAGAGGGTGTAAAGCCAGTAAAGCAGAAGAGGATAATTTACTCTCGAGAAAAATATGAGGTCATAAGGGACGAGGTCAAAAAGCTGGAAGATGCTGAGTTTATTAGAGAGGTCATCTACCCCGAATGGCTATCCAATGCAGTCATTGTCCCAAAAGCCAACGGGAAGTGGAGAATGTGTGTGGACTTCACCGACCTCAATAAGCATTGTCCCAAAGATAGCTTCCCTCTCCCTCGCATTGATCATATGGTAGACGCTTCCACAGGCCATGAGCTCATGAGCTTCATGGATGCCTATTCAGGGTATAACCAAATCTTAATGGACCCTGAAGACTCGGAGAAGACAACTTTAATTACCGATAAGGGGACATACTGTTATAGGGTCATGCCCTTTGGCCTAAAAAATGCGAGGGCAATGTATCAGCGCCTTGTAAATAAAATGTTCAAATACCAAATTGGGAAGTCTTTGGAGGTCTATGTAGATGACATGCTAACTAAGAGTTTGAAGGCAAAGGATCATGTGGCTGACCTCGAGAGAACCTTTAATACAATGGACAAGTACCAAATGAAGCTCAACCTGGCAAAGTGTGTCTTCGAGGTCGGAGCAGGGAAGTTCTTGGGGTTCATTGTCAACCAAAGAGGCATCGAGGCCAACCCTGAAAAGATAAAGGCACTTATAGAGATGAAGACCCCCAAGACCATTAAAGACGTTCAGAGGATCACGGGGCGAGTGGCTGCTTTAAATAGGTTTGTGTCTAGAGCTACAGACAAGTGTTTACCGTTTTTTAAAATTCTCAGAAAGGCCTTCGAATGGAGTAAAGAATGTGATGAGGCTTTCAAGGAGTTAAAGTCATACCTAGGGTCTCCCTTGCTGTTATCACGACCTGTGCAGGGTGAACGACTTTATGTGTACCTAGCTGTCTCAAAATCAGCCATCAGCACAGCAATCGTCAGAGACGAAGACGGAATACAGAAGCCAATGTATTTCAACAGTAAGGCGCTCTAGAGGGTAGAGCAAAGATACCCAAGGATGGAAATGTTAGACTATGCCTTGATCCATGCATCAAGAAAGATGAAGCCATACTTCTCGTCCCATATAATGGTCATCCTCACTGACTCTCCTCTTAGGTAGGTCTTACACAAGCCTGAAAAATCAAGGAGGCTAATGGCCTGGGCTATATAGTTAGGGGAGTTTGACATTGTGTATTAACCTAGGTTGGACATTAAGGGGAAAGCATTGACAGATTTCGTGGCTGAATTTACTTGGGAAGATAATGAAGCTGAAGATGAGAGTCTTGGGAAGACAGATACCCAACAAGGCAGGCTCACCGACACACCCGCAGATGAGGCTGAGGTAAGAACCCTAGGGGAAAAGTGGTAGAAAACGAAGAGGGAAGATATCTCTTTAGACAGGGATCCCTTATCGAGGGAAATTTCTCAGAAGAATAGACTGTGTGGAGCCTCTTCGTTGACGGGTCCTCCTGTGACAGCGGAAGTGGGGCTGGACTGATAGTATCAGCACCCGATGGCACAGACATTGAGTACGCCCTGAGGTTCAACTTCAAAGCCTCCAACAACGAGTCTTAATATGAGGCCTTGATAGCAGGCCTTGATAGCAGGCCTCTCCTTAGCCAAGTCTCTTAGTATCGATTAGATTTTGGTCCATAGTGATTCAAGGCTAGTTGTGAACCAGATACTAAGAGCCTACGAGGCCAAGGATGTGTGGATGGCCAAGTACCTTGAGAAGGTGAGGTCATTACTGAAGAGCTTCAGAGAAGTGAAATTGAGGAGGATACCAAGGATCAATAATGGCCGAGCTGATGCACTTGCTAGGTTGGCCTCGACAACTAGGACAGATATCAGGAGGACAGTCCCACTGGAAATTTTGCTTCGACCAACTATTGAAGATGCTGAGCGGACACTTGGAACTTGCTTAAATGTTTCTAAGAAAGATTCATGGATGGACCCTCTGATCAGATACATTAAGGAAGGGGAGATGCTAGAAGCAAGGCAAGAAAGGAAAAAGCAGAGATACAGAGCTGCGAAATTCACTGTCATCGGAGACACCTTGTACAAAAAAGTGTTCTAGCTACCCTTGCTCAGGTGTGTGCACCCATCTGAAGTCCCACGCATTTTGCAAGACGTGCATAAGGGGTTGTGTTCAAGCCACATTGGGGGTAGGTCTTTAGCGAAGAGGATAGTAACCCAAGGGTACTGGTGGCCGACCTTGGGGAAAGATGCCACGGCATATGTAAAAAAGTGTGACAAATGTCAAAGATTTGCCACCATCCCTCACCAACCCCATCATCCTCTTACCTCCATTACATCCCCATGGCCATTTGTAGTGTGAGGGATCGACCTAGTAGGCCCCTTGCCTAGGGCCATCAATAACTATCGGTTCCTCATTGTGGCAATTGACTATTTTTCAAAATGGGTTGAGGTAGAGCCAATGGTCACGATTACCGAAAAAAAGACATTCCAGTTCATATGGAAAAATATTATATGCAGATATGGTATCCCCAACACCCTCATCTCGGATAACGAGACTCAATTCAGGAATACATCTCTAGAGAAGTACTGTGAAAGGGTGAGTATCAAACAATTCTTCTCTACCCCAGGTCAACCTCAGGCCAATGGGAAAACGGAAGTTACAAATAGGACAATACTAGATGGGTTCAAGAAAAGACTTGAGGAGGCAAAAGGAAGATGGGTTGAGGAGTTATATGTTATGTTGTGGGCCTACAGGACGACTGTAAAGACCTATACCGGAGAAACCCCGTTCATGCTATCTTATGGCTCAGAAGCCGTCATCCCCACTGAGATTGGGTTTCCTACTCACAGGGTCCAAATGTATGACCCCTAGAGAAATATGGAAGAGAGGAGACTTGACTTAGACCTGATTGAGGAAATGAGGGAAGACGTCGAGATAAGACAAGCTTCCTACCAGCAGAGGACTGCAAGGTTTTATAACCAGAGGGTGAAGCATAGGCCAATTGCAGTGGGGGACTTAGTCCTAAAAAAGACTCGGCAGAAGCCCAACAAGATCCACCCAAATTGGCATGGACCATATAGGGTCATCGATGAAGTGGTCCCTGGAACCTATAAACTAGAAAACCTAGAAGGGAAACCCTTTTCCAACCCCTGGAATGCAGATCATTTAAAGAAATACCGTCAATAATTTTCTAAAGGCCTATTGGACCACAATTGTAATTAATGTGTTGCTCTAACAGAACACTTGGAATGTTAATGAGAATGTCACATTGATCCCTCATTTTGTGTTCGATTAATTCTAGTGTGATTGGGGTGATGCTCGCTAAGTCCACCCTCGGCTATGATGAGGGTCAATGGTGGGGACGACCCCTCCTTTTCCCTCAAGAAAGATGAGGGGGGACTTAATTGAAAAACCATTAAGTTGGTAAAAAACACCCTCGGCTATAATGAGGGTCAATGGTGGGGACGACCCCTCCTTTTCCCTCAAGAAAGACGAGGGGGACTTAATTGAAAAACAATTAAGTTGGTAAAAAAAACACCCTCGGTTATAATGAGGGTCAATGGTGGGGACGACCCCTCCTTTTCCCTCAAGAAAGACCAGGGGGGACTTAATTGAAAAACCATTAAGTTGGTAAAAACCACCCTCGTCTATAATGAGGATCAATGGTGGGGACGACCCCTCCTTTGCCCTCAAGAAAGACCAGGGGGGACTTAATTGAAAAACCATTAAGTTGGTAAAAACCACCCTCGGCTATAATGAGGGTCAATGGTGGGGACGACTCCTCCTTTTCCCTCAAGAAAGACGAGGGGGGACTTAATTGAAAAACCATCAAGTTTGTAAAAACCACCCTCGGCTATAATGAGGGTCAATGGTGGGGATGACCCCTCTTTTGCCCTCAAGAAAGATGAGGGGGGACTTAATTGAAAAAACCATTAAGTTGGTAAAAAACACCCTCGTCTATAATGAGGATCAATGGTGGGGACGACCCCTCCTTTGCCCTCAAGAAAGACGAGGGGGGACTTAATTGAAAAGCCATTACGTTGGTAAAAAACACCCTCGGCTATAATGAGGGTCAATAGTGGGGACGACCCCTCCTTTGCCCTCAAGAAAGACGAGGGGGGACTTAATTAAAAAGCCATTAAGTTGGTAAAAACCACCCTCGGCTATAATGAGGGTCAATGGTGGGGACGACCCCTCGTTTGCCCTCAAGAAAGACGAGGGGGGACTTAATTGAAAAACCATTAAGTTGGTAAAAACCACCCTCGGCTATAATGAGGGTCAATAGTGGGGACGACCCCTGCTTTGACCTCAAGAAAGACGAGGGGGACTTAATTGAAAAACCATCAGGTTGGTAAAAACCACCCTCAGCTATAATGAGGGTCAATGGTGGGGAAGACCCCTCCTTTGCCCTCAAGAAATACGAGGGGGGACTTAATTGAAAAAACATCAAGTTGGTAAAAACCACCCTCGGCTATGATGAGGGAAAATGGTGGGGACGACCCCTCCTTTACCCTCAAGAAAGACGAGGGAGGGGTTAGTGATATTGTTAATTTAAAAACATCACAATGCAAGTCATACAAGAGACAAGTATAGAAGACATCAAGAGGCATTATATTACAGATGTTAATATTTGTTCAACAAAAGTAAGGTACAAAAATATTGGTTACATAAAGAGGGTATGGGCTACAGACAACCACCCTATGGATCAACGTCAGAGGGAAAGGCCTAAACATCTATGGGAGATTCTTCTATGACCAAGACAGGCCGAGCCTCAGACGTGCCTGTGCCTTATACATCCTGAGATTCCACTTGAGCTAGGGCTTCAGCAATAAGGGGATTGTCCAGTTGAACTGCCTCAAGAGAAGGGCAGACAGATGATACTGCATCAGCAAACTTAAGGATGACCCACCGACAGGCCGTCTTAATTCCCCTCTCTAAGTATTCAAGACCGAAGCCTTGAAACTCATCAGAGATTATAGGCCTCCACAGCATCGACCTCGGCTTTCTTTATAGCCCCCTCAAGATCAGTCTTGAATTGAACCCCCAAGTTGATAAAGGCCTCATCCTTCTCCTTTATAAGAAAGTCTTTGGCCTTCAGGTCTGCATCATGCTGCTTCGTCAGATCATCCAGGACCCATGCATGTCCAATCCTCGCACTCTCCAATTCAGCCCTTGCAGTCTCAAGCTCTGTCAACAGGTCAGCCTTGTGCTAAATGGCCCTCTCGGCTTCATGAAATTTTTGTTGGTTTTCAGCCATCCACTTAGTGGTTGAGGTAAAAGCACAGACAGACTGCACAGAAAAAGACACTTGTTAAGAGGTCGAGGAAACAGTTGGTGAAATATTCAAACTAAGTGAAATGAAAACAAATACCTGAGCCAGAGTGTGTAGACCATAGTCATACACCTTGGACGGGGGCATCTTCGATAGGAAATCATAGTCGACAGACGAGGGGGAAGAGAACATAGAATCTTTGGCCGCCCTCAGATTGTCTATCAGGGAAGACGGCTCAGCCTTCAAAAATGCTAAGTTTTGGAACCAGAAGGTCCCCATGATGGAAGAGGAACCAGTCCCCTCAGATGCCTCCACCCTAGCCCTCATCCTAGAATTCGGCCGAGGGTCAGCAGGGACTTCAAGCTCTTTCCTTTTATGACTATCGGTGGTCAGCTCATCATGCGTCAGCCCCACGGCCTTTGACTTCCTCGGAGCCTGCTGAGGCTCTTTGCCTTTCTTCTTACCTAAACCAGATAATAAGCTTGGGGCAGTCATTTCCCAAAGATAATTAGAGATACCTGCAGGACAACCTGAAAAGGAGACGACACATCAGAAAAATACAGAGGCAAAGATGAAACACTTGGAAAAAAGAAAAAAATGAGCAAAAAATAATAATAACTCACATAGCTCTGTCAAGGGGCCGACCCTCAGACCAGCTTCTTTGAGGAACCGAGGGGTCATCAGATCATCAAACTTTGCAAGTCCACCCTCTTTCCCTCGTTCTCTCAGATACTCGATAATGTCCTTTTTATCCAGACTAAGTCCAGGGTCTGACCTAGCCTTCATAGAGGGGTTAGACCATCTCCTTGGAACTCTCGGACCATCGTCCATAGGCTGAGCCGCGGTAGTAAATTCCCATTCCCTAGATATGAAGAAAAATCTCTTCTTCCAGTCTTGGTTAGAGGTTTGTGCCACGTGGAGAAGTTTTTTATCAGACCTCCTCGCCCCCAGATGATATTACCCAGGCTGTTTGGACGAGGAAGTGATATTATAACAAGCTAAAAACACATCGGCTGAAGGCTCGTCAGTGAAGGTATTCTTCCATAAAGAGACATAGTCGAGGATCATCCTTCAGGAGTTGGGAGGAAGTTGAAAGGGGGAAATGCCGAAGGCTGACAATATATTGACTATGGCAGGGTGCAGATGGAGCCTAACACCGACCTTACACATCTGTTCATATACTGCGATCTCTCCCTCGTCACCCTCAAAGACTTTATCGGGCTCACAGGGGACCCTAATACTTATGTTGGGGGGCACACCAAATGTATGCCTCCATAGTAGGAGGTCACGATCCTTGATGGAGGAAACATAAGCCGAGGCGTGGGAGGTGTCAACTTGGCCAGCGTCTGAGTCCTCACCATCATCCTCAGTCCCCTCTCCCTCAGCCTCATCACCTGTCAGAGGTCCATGAGGAAAGGCCATCTGGAAGGCATGAGGGGATAGATTTGTCATTGGAACATCCTCGAAAGGGACTACTGGAAGGCATCATGAATGGCCTGGGCTAAGATCATACGTCTCTCTCCTCCCAGAAGGCCCAGTGCCAGTTGGTAACGATGCTCTCTCATCCATCTCTCCTGAATGACTCTCGGTTAGACGACAAGATGACCCACAAGACTCAGATGGTAATATTGTGGCTAATAGAATGGGAAAAATGGGTCGTACCTAATTCGGGTCGGCCCCTCATCTTTTCTCCTCCTCTTCCTTTATTCGTCTAATCTCTACTAAGAGCTTCTCTCTCAGAGATAGGAATTCAGCGGCTAAATTGTAAAGCCTCCTAAGCATTAAAGGGAAGACCCTACACTTAGAAGAATTAGCTAACTACAAATAATCTCACAGTTGACTAAGTTGGACTTTTGGATCAAAATCAAGGTAAGGAAAAGGTTTTAATCAAGAACACTCAAGGGAAGAACTTGACTTACCGTAGAAGGCACCAGAAAAAAAGAAGAAAACCCTAGAAACACTACAAGGAGCGTCAACCCCAATGCATGAAATGAAAGTGAGGATTAAAAATGGGATTTATGGCAAAGAAAAGTACCTGTAGACGAAAGCAAAGGCTGAACGAAGCTTGGTACAGAGAGGTTGCAGAAAATGGCTATGGAAGCTATTGAGAAGCTAGAGAGAGAGAGTTCAGGCGTGAAGAAGAAGGGGAAATGACTTCAAAAATTATTTAAATATCTTGCTAATGAGTGGGCCCATTAACCAAGGCAGAGCACAACCCACGAGGAGGGCATCATTAGGGCACAAAGTCCTAAGAAAATTGTGCAGCCGTCATGCCTAGGAAAATGGAATGATGATGGATATCTGCGTAGGTGTCACATCAGCTTGATAGGTGTTATTCATCTAACTGACCATACACTCGTCTCAATGGAAACACTATCCCTCAGCCATCTCAACAGCATCGATGGCTAAGGGCTGGGGGGTGATTTATATACCCGCATATACCTTCGGTCAGGCTGAGGGCGTACTCCACCTGGACGAGGCTAGGATGACCCCTCGTCGGGCCCAGATGACCCTTCAAGGGGACGACCCCTCATCAGGCCCAGACGACCCTCTAAGGGTCGACCCCTCATCATGGTCCAAATGACCCTTCAAGGAGCCGACCCCTTATCGGGCCCAGATGACCTTTTAAGGGGCCGACCCCTCATCATGGTTCAGATAACCCTTCAAGGGGACGACCCCTCATCATGCACCAGATGACCCTTCAAGGGGCCGACCCCTCATCAGGCCCAGACAACCCTTCAAGGGGGAAACCCCTTATCAGGCCCAAATGACCCTCTAAGGGGCCGACCCCTCATCATGGTCCAGACGACCCTTTAAGGGACCGACCCCTCATTAGGCCCAGATGACCCTTCAAGGGGCCGACCCCTCATTAGGTCCAGACGACCCTCCGAGGGTACGACAGTACGAGGCCTAAATTTGGCCAGACTCACTACCTGAAGGAACTTTTCCCTCGGCCTCATATCATAGGGCGAGGATGACATCATCACAGCACGTGGTTTGGGAGACGCGTGGAAAAGTGCGCGTGAGGCTCACATGGCACGTGGAAGACCGTTATAACAATATCACACCCTCATATAAGGGAATATTATGTCATCATTTGGCATCTACAGGTGTCAACAGGAGAGTGGTTAGATCATCATTCACATGCACCATGCATACTTGGGGGGTACACTACACCCCCAAGACCCATATATACTTATCACCTACAACCCTACAAGGAGATGGATCGATCGATAAATTGTAACCCTAGATAAAAATCTTCTTGTACACACAGTAGAGAGAGAAAGGGAGCTTATGTGCATTGTATCTAAGGCCATTAGTGCCCATACTTAGTGGATCACACACTCATAGTGGATGTAAGCCTAATTGGCTGAACCACTATACATCATTGTCTTATTCCTCTTAAACTCATCTCCTTCTTCACACTTACAGACTTATACATATATGGCTGCCATGGTACTTACAGTTTGAGCTCATCATCACTTATCTGGTGGTGCTAGATTTCAGCATCATCAATGAGCATACTTGTAGAGGTGTCTATTGTAGTCCGTCAAGAAAAATGATTGACTCCAAGTTGGTTTCAACATTACTGGCTGATTAGCTTAGGTATAAACCATTGATGAGGCCAAGGGATGTGGTCGGAGATGTGAAGAAGAACTACGATCTTGATATAGGCTATCATCATGCATGGCGGGGAAAGAAATGGTTGTTGCTAAGTTAAATGAAGATGAAAAGGTTTCCTATGCATTAATCAATGATTATAGGGAAATTTTTTTCCAATATAATCTGAGATCGCATTTCATTCTTGATGTGGAGCCGGGGAGTAAATTATTTATGAGAATTTTTGTAATGTTTAGAGGATCCATTTATGGATTTTAGTACTGTAAATCTGCTTTGTTTCTTGGTGGTGCCTTTTTGAAGAGCCTCTACCGTGGAACAATTTTGTCAGTAATCGCAAAGAATGGGAACAATAGTAAACTCATTCTAATTATACTATATTTCTAATGTAACTTGGTGTAATGCATAAACATTTTGTTTGTTCCTTGGGAAACTCCTGAAGTACACTCATAATATTCTAAAGTAAACGTCAAGTAAATTCTTGTTTACTTTACAACATTACGCGTGTACTTTGAGATTATGTGTTTGCTATTTGCAAATGATGCTAAGTACATGCATAATATTGTAAAGTACACGTGAACTCCTTTTTACTTTTGCGTGTACTTTATAATTTTATGCGTGCACTTTAGGATTCTTTGTTTGTTCTTTGGACAAAATGGAAAGTACATGCATAATAGGCGTGTACTTTACATGGTTTAATTCATAAAATTAAACATTCAAACAATATGGGTGTACTAATGTTAGAATATATTTATTATTTTATATAGCCTGGATGTTGTATGGTTCGAGCCAACAATACCATTATTAGAGTAGATTGTATATTGAACTATGATTTATTTATTTTTGATGTATTTTATTATATTTTCAGGCCTTTTTCCTCTTTCATATGTTAATTTTGATTTAGAGTTCGAGGATAATCGAACATCGTTTCTCATTAATTTTCATGATGGACTAGCTCATCAAGATCAAAAAATCACATTTATATCCGATCGAAACAATGGTCTAATTAGAGTTGTTTCTAAGGTCTTCCCGATGTCTGGACATTTTTTATGTATACATCATTTGCAAGAAAATATAAAGAAGAGAATACGAGGGAATTGTGGCAACTTACGAAAGAAAATTATTAAAGATTTTTTTCATTGTGCATATGCTGTAATAGTTGACAAATTTCACAAGAACATTGATATACTAAAGAAGGAAGGTGGATCCTGTGTCACATATATCCTTGATAGTTTGCCTCTAGAGAATTGGTCCTGTGCATTTTTTTCTGACAAACAGTAGGGTGACGTGGCATATAGTATTATGAAATCATTTAACTCTTGGATTTTTTTAGGAAAGGCATTTACAGATAATGAATATGCTGGACAAACTGAGGATCAAGTTTATAAATTTCAATGTAAACAAACTTGTTGAATCTAATGGATAGACAAATGAGTTGTGTCCTATTTTTCAGAAGTTACTGACTGATAATTGGAATAAAAGTCAACCTTGTAATACTACTCAGTTGAATTAACATGTATTCGAAGTTCATTCAGATGTGTGAGAAACTGTTGACTTAGAACAAGGAATTTGTTCTAGTAAGAGTTAACATGTTATGTGTTTTTCATGTTCTAATGTTGTTTCCATTGTACGGAGGATATGGATAAGTGTTTGTGTGCATATTAAGGATTACTATAAGGTTTATTTCTATAGACAATCATAATCATTACCTATTCGTATAACTGTGAATCTATCCACCCTTCCTCTAAATACAAAGAGACCAACATGGAGCCCAAGAAAAAAGAGAATAAAGTATGTTAGTGAGGTCACAATTAGGGAAGTTACTTGCTCCAAGTGTAGTAAAATGGGTTATTATAGGTATACATATAAGGAACCCATTTGATTACATTTATTATTGTTCAATTCATTCATTGTAACATTAGTTGTCAATAAAATTATTGAAGAACCCATTTGAATAAATTAATGTAATTTATTATCGAGCGTTCATTTCTATTGTTTTTGTTTGTGAATTAGATCTATGTAAAGTACATGAAAGCGTTAAAAAGTACATGCACATTTTTTTTTAATAATTTTCACGTGTACTTTATATAATATTTCATGTACTTTACAATTGTGTTAGTTATTTGGAAAGTATAAAATACAAGCATAATTCAAGTAAGTATAAGTAGAAATTATTCTAGATTATACGTGTTCTTACAATACATTAAAGCGGATATAATGTTACTTATGATTTTGTGTAGCCAACGTGTATTATGGTTCGCACTAGCGAAAATATTATCTGAGTATAGATGTTTATAATCAAAATAACAAGGCATGCATAACAAAAAAATTAAATTCATTTGTAATGAAGAAAAAATATGCAAAAGATCTTGAGATAAGGAGAAATAAAATCAAACATTAAAAAGTGCATCGGGAAAATTATCAAAAAAACCTCGATGGGGTTAGGAAGAGAGGCGATGAAATTCGAATGCACTATAATTTTCTTCTCCTGCACATATAGGAGGGAGTTGAGTTCATCCTTTCTCTCTCTAAAATTTATAAGCTTCATTATGACCTCATTTGTGTAGAAATACATGAGGTCTTCATGTGTTTATGGCAGCTTTTCATCCTCTTCGAACAAGTCAAAAGGGATGGGTGGGAATACGGAGCATCCTTCACTAACGTAATACATAAAATCATCAAATGCATTTTGGTAAAAGTAAATATCTTGGACAATCCTTTGCAATAATATCCTTACCCTTATCTCTTCATCAATACTAGTTCTCAAAGCCTCTGATGGGATAACCATTTCTTTATGTTTGTAATTGAATTTGGAATAGTGGAGAAAAGAACAATGTTAGATTTTATAAACCAAATGAAAGGTATTTATTTTTGGGATTAGAAATAGTTGGGGGATTTTGAGCCTAATAAATAAGGTAGGTTATGGGTGTATTGGTTGATATGAATGAACTAAAGAACATAAATAAGGTGGGTAATGGGTGTGCTGGTTGATATAGATGAACTAAAAAACTTATGTTAACTTTCTAATTTTGACATGTAAAATCATTGTCAACGTGTAAAGTTCTTACTAATTAAATTTAAATAGTATATTTAAATGATAAAATTATAGGGGTGTATGTATAAGAATAAAGTAAATAAGATTGGAAAAGGACTATAACAAAAGTACATGCATATGTAAAGAACCTATTTAATTATATTTGATTACAATACATCATATATGGTACTGTAATGAATACAAAATAAAATAATTTACAAATATAATATGTTGTTGTAGCAATTTAGACATAATTTACAAAACAATTTATAATCAATCTTTCGTGGTCTGCATGTACTTTATTATATACTGCGTGTACTATATTATATTGTGCGTGTACGTTGAAATTTTGTATTTGTTATTTGAAAATAATTCTAAGTACACACATAATATTGTAAAGTACATGTAAACTTCTTTGCTACTTTTACGTGTACTTTCTAATTTTATGCGTGTACTTTGGATTCTTTATTTGTTCTTTAGACAGAATGAAAAGTACATGCATAAATAATATGGTACACATGAAACTTTTTATTATATAGTTTGTGTACTTTACATGGTTTAATCCATAAACTTAAACATTTAAACAATATGTGTGTAGTAATGTTAGAATATATTTATTATTTTGTATAGCCTATATGATTATCTTCTGAGCCAGCGACACCAGTTTAGAGTACTGTATATGAAACTATAACAAATACAAAAAAAATAATTTACAATTATCTTTTCTTATATGAATCATGAGAAAATAAAATTTCATTAACTATATAAGCTCTCTATTACAGTAATTCGTCGTCTTGAAATGATATTTTGAGCTCAATTCCTTTGCTAATTTATTCTATATAGTATATATAGAAGATTGAAGTTAAAATAAATCATATATATGAATTAGTATAATGTGAATAAAATTTGTTGAAATGTGTCTTGATGAATTATGCATGTACTTTATGAAAAAGTGTGTGTAATATATATGTATGAAGTGTTTGGTTACTTATTGTATTGTTTTGGACATTTATGATCTCTTGTTAGTTGAAATTTGAGATCATGATTCAATAGACAATTTATTATTTTTCTTTCCTCTTCATTTAGGACATCTTCAAAAACTTGTTCTTTGAAAGTTTTTTGAACCAGACCTATTTTATTTAATTTTTCTACTTCGGTCTTCAATTTGAACAATGCTTCTTAGAAATTATCAAACTATTAAGAGGAAAAATAATGAGTGTATATAACATACAAAAGTACATGTAATGTAACTAAGTTTAGGGTGTAACCATTATTTTGGCATCTTAGAAGAATGATATGTTTTGTTTCTTGTCATTCAGTTAGAGAAAATCTACATGAACAACTTTTTTTTGTTTGTATATATATAACAATGTGAAATTTCTTTGTTCATGTCTTATTGGAATGAAAAATATCACAAGTGCCTAAGAATTCAAAAATTGGTTTGTATATATTCTCCTTCTTCCTCATTTCTTTATTTTGCCAAACGACATCCTGTTAAAAATTACATATTTGTTAATAAGAAACCAAATGATAGTATTTATCTGATGGTGATGCACAAAGATATAGGTTTTATTTTTCTTACCCAAGCATATATTCTTAAAGTATGTATAGTGGGGGGGCCTTCCTTTCTCATTTTATTTTTCATTATTTCGTTGAAGGAAATAATTACATGTTTCATACATTTAGAAAGGTAAGGATATAATAACGAAAATTTAATGAATGCCCTATGCTTGGATTATATACTTAGCTGATATTTCTTTGCCTTTCAGCAATTCTTCAATATCTTCCCGCCCAACGAATGTCTTTTCTCTATGATAGATCAATAACCTGCATTTTGAGACATGGAATAATGTTAGAATAATAATTAAAATATGTGTGTAACTTATGATTATTATGCATGTATTATATGAATGTTCTTCATTATAAAATATGTGTACTTTATAAAACTATATGTGTACTTTATAAAACTATGTGTGACCTTTATTCCAAAATGCATGTACTTTATAAAATCATGCATGCATAATGCGTGTAATTTATAAAAATATGCGTGTACTTAAATAATAAATGTGTGTACTTCATTGATAATTCATGTAATTTATTAAACTATAGATGTTTTTCATTACAAAATGCATGTACTTTATAAAAATATTAAAGTATATACATTATGGAACTATTTACAAATTAAACAAGTAGGGTGATATTCGTATATAAAAATAAGCGCATTACACAATAAAAATAAGTGCATTACAACATAAATAAACACTACACTTTACCCTTGTTCTGCTGTTGTGTAATTTCATCCAATTTTACTTTGTTAGCGTCGCTTAGGTACATTGTAGCCGGGTACACTAGAAGGTCGAGTGGCTTATTAGATCATTCATTGGGTGTTGTGTTCATATTTTGTTTGACCACAACATTTTGTTTTGAAGTCTTACTTTCTTTATTTGCCTTCTTTTTTATTCGGTTGCACCTCAGCAACTTCAATGGAATCATTTTTATTATTTTTTCCTCTTGTGATTGGTTTTATTACAATCTCTTGATACTCAAAACTAGAGTCCTTATTTTATTCCCGGTCCTTTATTTCGTGTACTCATTTGTACTTTGGGTTTTGGAGCTGAATCATTTCATATTCAGTGTCCAATTTCTCTTTCATTCTTTTCATTCGAAATAGAGGACTTCAAATCCCGATTTTCCGTCATCAGAATTTCATGAGTTGTTTCCTGAAGAAAAAAACTTTTATGTTAAATTTTTTGATTATTTGATAAACATATTGTCAAAGTACATGCACTAAAACTCAAATAAAGTGAAACAAATGTCAAACTACATGAGAAACTGGTTTACTATATTGATAATACGTGTACTTTATAAAAATATGTGTGTACGTAAATAATAAATGCGTGTACTATATTGATAATACGTGTACTATATTAAACTATTGATGTTCTTCATTATAAAATGCGAGTACTTTATAAAACTATGTGTGCACTTCGTTGAAAATGCATGTACTTTATAAAATCATACATGCATAATGCGTGTACTTTATAAAAGTATGCATGTACATAAATAACAAATTTATATACTTTATTGATAATGCGTATACTTTATTAACTATGGATTTTCTTCATATTTTAATAACAAACTTGACCAAAGTGCATGCTGAGATTCCTTGAGTTTGGCTTTAGCAATAATTTCTCTTAAGGACTTGTTTCCTTCTTCCAGGGCCTTCCGAGTATCTGCACTTCTTTATTTGAGTGTTTCATTGAAATCTAACATGTATGTGTGCATTTTTTCCAATTTTATTTATTTACTCCTCTCATTTCTTTTTGAATCTCTTGTATCCTGAAGCTCGTTCTTCAAGTTTTCATTATTGGCTCTGAGTTGGGCATTATCTTCCTTTAACTTCTTGATTGTTTTACTGTTATTCTTTTTTATTCATTAACTTAGATTTTCAAATCACTGTTCAAAAGAATGAGTTAGGCATATTCCTCCTCTAACTTATTAAACTTCAGTTCGGCTTCTGCCTTACTTCACCACTTTTCTTAAGTTAGGAATTTTTATCCCCCAACTTCAATTTAAGTTCAATATTTTTTTTTGTCAATTTACTCACCTGTTGAGCCACATTTTTAAAATCATTTGAAGTATTTTTGTCATCGGCTTTCTTGTAAGAGGACTTGACCATCTTATTTAATGGGATGCTCCAATCATCAAAATCAGATTCCTTTTAGGATGTATCAGCCGGTTAAGGAGTTATTTGTGAAATGTTCAAAGAGAAACTGGGCATGTCATCCTTGTTCCCTTCTTTACTTTTGCTCTTTGAACGCTCCTTCTTCAAATCAGCTGATGATAAATCATTATCAGACATCCAATCTTTTAATGATGTCAAGCTCCATTGAAGAAATTCGGGAGTCTTATTCTCCTTCCCTTTAATGGGTTTGATAACTTCATATTTCTTACACGCCCAATATTGTGATAATGAAAATAAATAATATAAGTAAATTATAAAATTTAAAAACATCAATATGCATGCACTGTTAGTGTTTTGATCATTTCAACGTGCGTGTACTTTTTAAGAATATATGTGTACTTTTACTTAAAAAGTACACGCACATTGAAAATGAACAAGATCATTCCATTGTGCATGTACTTTATCTATTATGCGTGTACTTTATGAAAGTGCACGAAAAATGAAATGAAGAAGATGAATTATAGCACAAAGTAAATGGACATACAAATAATTGTCCATCGAACATTTTGATTTATTGAAAAAATTATCTCAACAACTAAAAAAGGGTAGAGGAGCACCAATAACACGGACCTTAAAAAAAGAGATTATTATGTAGATGTGTGTTTAAGGGACTAATTGGGTTACTATGTTTCCTTACCAATAGTGAAATGATACATACACTTGTTGTGTTTGGTTTGAGTCTGTTGTTTTATTAAGAGAGTTGAAGAGAAATCCATGAACATCAGAAGCCCAGTCAAATGTAATCAGCGTAAAAAATTCTCCTAATGTGAAACTTGAGTTGGAGAGAAGAAGCATTGTTATGAAATAAAGAGCAACAAGCCGTACAAAATTATTTCCTCCCTCATCAGTGTCCACCTCAACCGATTTCATGAAACCATTCATTATTTTTAATTTTTTGATTTTTTTTATCTTGTGTGAAGTATCATCTCAGAAATTCAGATTTTGGGGCAGATTGATCTAATATTTTTTAAAATTTATTAACTTTTGCCCCTCCTCCACCGGGATCCCAAATATTTCACTATTATCTTTTGGACTGATTTGGGCAATGCTCTTCATATTAGAAATCTTTCTCTCCTTTTTGTAAAGCTTAACACTGGAGAGAATGTTTTATCTATTTTTTATGTTGTGATTCTACTACTTTGTCACTGTAATAGGCATTGAAAAGATACCAAAAATGTGTCTTCTTTAGTAGCTCAAGATGCTTCTCATTGACTTTTCTGCGAATATCAGATAAATCGTGGTAAAAACTTAGGACAGTTGACCTATACTGGTCGAATTTCTTTGTTGGACTTGTAGATTTCTTCTCTTTCTTAGTATCATGTCTTGTAGCCCTCTTTGGACCATGTGACAACCCGCTTAAAATAATAATGGGTGGCCAGCCCTATACTACATTAAATCAGGAGTCTCAGATGGACCTTTCTCATCATCAACTGACGATACCAAAATAAATAAGGCTAACTACCCAAAATTATAAAAACGAATGTCAAAATTTAAATAAACATACAATGAATACCAACTAGCAAAATAAAACTACTGTAAAATGGATAATGCACACAAGAGACGTGATAAAATAAAATGCTAGTATTAAAATGAAACGAATACACAAATGTAAATATACCCGAATAAGCTATCGGGTCACAGACAGTACAATAATCAAAAGGAGAAATATAAAAGACTACATAAAACTCTTGGGTATGAACCCGATACACACAACGAATCCTATCTAGATGTACAAGAAAGTAGGAGTGACTACAATCTAAGTCCCGCAACAGTTCGCAGCTCCCACGGCTCCCAAGACTCTAGATAGAAAAGCATTCGGTATCCATGCGGTAGGACACCTGTAGTACAATATATATATAGCCAAAGAGAAATAAACATGGGTTAGAGCCCGATGTGTAAAAATGTTTGCAGCAAGTGTATTAACAGTGCATAATAAATCATGCACGCAATGTTTCATAATTTAAAGTGGAATCGCACTCTCGTGGAACCACAACATCACCCCTCTTCTACAGCGTGCACCTAATCGTGTTCTGGAACCTTAATTGAGCTACCCAACACATTTAAGGATACCCTGCTCCGCTATACGCATGGCCTAAACCTTCGTGACCTGTCATCCTAACATAACCCAAGAAGCATTTTCATTTAAGTCCCACTTAAATATATATATGCATGCATGCTTTACTAGGATATATTGGTTCCCAGTTATTAGTTTAAATTAGTTATAGGTCTAAGTACGCTACACATTAACATAAGATTTAAATATAAGGATTTATTATCTAAATAACAGGCATAGAATTTAATAAGGACGAAACTTCTCTCCACTCTCAATATTGCACTATGTTTCGTGCGTGGGGCGTCTCGCAAAGAGAAATCCAAACAAGGAACCCCCCGATACACTACTTCTTGACAATATCGATCGTAGAGATCCATGATGTCAAACAAACAATTCTACTACTACACTACCTACAATTATAAAGGACATAACGTCTCTCTACTCTTCACATGGCACTGTGTTTCGTGCGTGGGGCGTCTCGCAAAGCGAAATCCAAACAAGGAACCCCCCGATAAACTACTTCTTGACCATGTTAATTGTAGGGAGTCATTATGTCAACCACACAAATACTAATACTTTAACTTAATTTACTATCTAAGAATAACCTCAAATTCTCCCCTAAATTCTTGGGTTGATGTAACCGAGATTTCCCTTAAGTGCGATACATCAACCCCTAACAATCTAGTATACCATAATCATCCAAGATGTACACAATAACGACTTTTCTGTCCTTTTCTCCTCTAGGATGTAATATATATATATATATATATATATATATATATATATATATATATATATATATATATATATATATATATATATATATATATATATACTCTGTACGTATACATATATGACCATTCATTTCCCTAGACAAGCGTACATGTCATATATAATGTACAATGGCCATACACACAAAATACCCGGCTATATATTATCGATAAACTACACCGTGTTATCATCTTCCATCTGCCCAAACCACGTAGCATTGGGACCACTTGGTGGGGCTAAACGACACCCACCTCGTGGTAAACTCACACACACAACGTCTGGAAAGCGGTCATAGTTCCTAACCGGCAATGAGACGAAACATACCCACCATGTCTCATCCCAAAAATGTAAATCACATAATAACACAATGGACGGCTATGACCTGGGGAATATCCACACTATGCTCACCCTTATCGCGGAAACTTCCCAATGATAGCAGGTACGGGGTATGCTTAACCACATAAGTATATATATATCATTCATATGCACAATATATATACATCCAAATGATCACATCATATATGCAAGCCATCACGCACGGTATAAGTATTAACGCCATATATACACACCTCTATACATATTTATACAGATGTATATATACACACAAGTGGTGACCCGTGCGATGCACGGCGGGTGTAACGCGTTCTGGATTATTTTATTTAAATATGTAAATTAATATATAATTATTATCGTTATTTCAGAAGAAGATCGTAACCATAGCCATGATCATGTAAATATAAGTAATGTGGTGAGTAAAGAGTACGACTAAAAATGAGTAAGAGGAAATAAATGGTAAGAACCATAATATCGTAGAACGAACCATAGTCAGAAAATCCAAGTTAGAAAAAAAAATACATTACAAAGTGCATTTTAAAATGAAGTATTATCTAAAACTATCGGGAACTACTTTTTGCAGAAATGAAAGCGATATTCATTTTCTTTGAGACACTCCAAATATGGATTATCTGCATACTCGTAGTGGGTAAATCCATATTTCCTGAACATAGCCTTCCGAAATTCCCATGTCTTGATGTAAATGCATTTCTTGAGTTGCGGGATGAAAACTGCAATCTGGTATGTCATCGTTAGTGGAGCAGACATTAGTATATTTTAATGAGAAGTAAATATTAATGCACCATATGGCATTACAGATGTTGTAAAATGTGTGCAATTCATACCTCATTCTTCGTGACGGGGAGTTTATCAATCTATTTTGTAGATTTGGGAATGAAGAAAATAAGTTAGATTTTTCACATTAATGAAATCTAATGGTAAATAAAATATTGCTTCAATATTATTTCACCACACACCTTAGCGGATCGTAGATTAACCTTCACCCCTTGATTTTGTAGGAAATGAATCTACAATCAAATTTGTAGTCATTTTTTTACACCCTGCGTATAGAAAAAAGAAGATATGAAAAAACGTAGATAAAAACATTGGTAAGACATTAATTATTTTTTAGAATAATTAATTGATTTTTCAAAATCAAAATTCTAATAAATTTTGATTTCAAGTTCGGAGCATCGTGGGAGATGATATATTACACGGTCATGTTCAGAATCAATGGAGATTAAAGGAGAAATAGTATCTGTGATGGCGGAGGTTAACAGACCCATTGATTTAAAAAAAATGATCTTATTACTTTGTTTTTTGTCTATTTCATTATTTTTTATAGTAAATCGTATTTTTTTATTAACAATGAAGAGAGAGCAATAATTTCCATAGAAAGGACGCCCATTACACAGGCTACACACACGGGGAAATGAGTTGTTTTGCATCAATGTATGTATGTATATATATATATATACAATTTCCTATGCAATATAAACTTCAGTTATACATATGGGTGACAATTTTAGAAACGACACGAAAAGACACGAAGTCGTGTCGTGTCGTGTTCGTGTCTGAACTATGAGTCGGGTCGTGTCGTGTTATCGTGTTTTTTAGGGATGAAATTTAAGAAATTCTGGTATTCGTGTCGTGCAGTGTTGTTTTTTTGTTCGGGGCATGTTCGTGTCAACTTAAAAAAAACACGAATTCGTGTCGTGTCGTGTTCGTGTCCGGAAAAACCTTGTTGTGTCATGTCGTCCCGAAACACGATCCGTTGACACGAATTGCCACTCCTAGTTATACATCATCAATATATATACAGTTGTTAAAAATAACATTTTTAAAATAGTTGTTAAAACAGTTGTTAAAAATAACATTTTTAAAATAGTTAATTATATGTTTTAATAAGAGTTATGAAAAAAAAGTGTTTTAAAAAAATTGTTTTTGAAGTATTTTAAAAATAACATTTTATAACACTTAATTATATTTAAACCTATTTTAAATACACGTTAAAACATTTTTTTAAATAACATATTTATAATTCTACTTTTTTTATTCGAGTTAAACACGTGTTAAATAAAGTTTTTTTTATTCTAGTTTTTTTCATTAAAAAAATATTTTAACTAAAAAAATTTTAAATAATGATTTTTAAAGTCTTTTTTATAAATGGAAATAAAGTATAATTTATCTTAAGAAACCATTACAACATTCAGTTGTCTTGAAGAAAAAGTTTCCACAAACTCAATCCATACTTCTACTATCTTAGCACCTACCGAATACATCCAATGCAACTCAAATTAAAAGAATACATGTAAAGAGGACGCATGATACATGAAGCAATAAATGGTCCCCGTTATATATCTACTACATAACAAATATATAACAGATGTGTTATATCACATATATAACTGAGAGAGAAGAGAAAGGTATCACCTTTAAATACATTTACATAAAGGATAGAAGTAGCAACAGTATTGGATAGGCTTTTCGCAATAAATCTTTGCTAATTCACCATAATACCCCGGAGCATTTCTTCATGGAGGGTCTCAATTCTCTTGAAGGTGATAGGCACTGTCGAGCCAGTTTGAAGACTTTTTCCAACACCGGATATATTATAAGATATCCTACTACATACATATATATATATATATATATATATATAACACTTAATAACACACTAACACAGAACACCCAAACAGTGGACGTAGAGTGAAAGCCATACGTGTGATTAAAAAAACACTAAACATCCATATGTGATTAAAAAAAAGTTGTTGCAGGAAAACATATAAAAAACTGTTGATGAGAAGCATCTGCATGCATACTTGTTTAAAAGACATTGTTTTCCTATCCGGGAGGACCTCGTATCTTAGGTTGGAGGTGGTGGGTAGATGTGTGTAGAAAGGACAGAGAGAGAGAGAGAGAGAGAGAGACCGCTTAGGGGCTGCAAATTTGAGAGAAGAAATAGAGGGGAGTTGATATTCAAGTTGGCTTCCTAATTGAACGTGTATGGTGAGTGGAAGAAGTGGGTAATGAGGTAACTGCCTAATTTTTGAATGTGTTGTACCCGGCACATAGCAGATGCAGCCACGTATATAATTTTTTTTTTAAACTCAAAAATCTGAGAATTTAGGATTCACCTTTTGGAGTCTTTTCAATGCTCCTACTACATACGTATATATTATAAGATATCCACATAGATACACACTACCTATCATCCGTATGTATGAAGTCCATAACTTGACTATATTCCTCATTATACTCTTTATCACTCCAAGAATACTAACTTAATTCGTTATGTAAAATCAATCCCTCATTTGAAGCATATTAATCCATTGCCCCTATGATAAGAATAGTCTTCCAATCGATACCACATAAATGTTACTAACTCCAAATTTAATATAAGTAACAATCACTATACATCTCATCGATATTCAAATGAACTAAGATATCTCTAATAGTACTCCTGACTATAGGTATTCACACAACTAATAGTCTACCACTCCTCCATCTCAATCCTAAATTCATTCCATGATCCCATCACTTATGGAAATCCTAAATGTTAATCACACACGGACATCTAACAACTATCCCGACTAGATTTGCAACACCTTAACCTAGTAGATAGCCTAATCCCATTATTCTCAAAATTCCGTCTACTGTTCAATCTCTCAAATGAACCTTGATCATATTACTTTGAGAATCTATTCCTGAGGATACGCGACATCTCTCTCTCATCGGTCCTCAATCCTATCTTAATAATATCCTATCACTATAAGGATTCGACACAAATCTCGGCCTACCACTTCACACCATACACTTACAACTCCCTCTAAGAGTTCTTAACCTCACGTCATCTCTAGACTCAATCTCTACCTTTAATTTGGACTCGCATCCTCAATGAGAGTCTCCACTATACTCAGAATATCTATTGTTAATATGCACATACACATAAAGGGACTATCTCTACATTTCATAACTATTTTATGATAGCTCACCACCATCATCTGAATAAGATCCGCCTATCACTCCGTTCCAAAATCCTTTCCTTCCCAAAAGAGGCATCTCACCCTCTTAAACCAATTTTAACCTAGACCTGCAAGTCCCTTTTTGACATAGGGCACCTTTTCCCTTAATATACTATCATAACCCTCCATAATAAACCCATTCAGAAAGCCCCCGAGAATAAAGCCCCAAAAGAAAAGGGGTAGAAAGAAATCCACATTTTTGGGCTAAAAACAGAGTACCGATCGACCGCGGGTCAAAATTTTTCCTACAAAGAAATGCAGTAGGCTTTTTCCTTGAGGCGCGATCGACCGGTCCCCTGAGCACGGTCGACCGGCCATACCAGCTGCCTCGATTGTTTTCCCATATGAAACGAACCCTAATTCTCCAAATACCCAATTTATCCCCCTTCAAACGCTTTAACCTTCTACCCAATTTGATTTCTAACCTCAAAACACATAGAGAAATCAACCCAATTCATTATACAACCTCAAATCCATTTAAAACATCAATTTATGAAATTTAACCTATAAAATCTAGGTTTTAACACATAACCCAAAATCAAACTATTTTGCCCACAATTTATGAAACAAAATACACAAATAAATTATTTAGCAAGATTAAACACTTGCCTCGAAGTTGTAGAGGTTGGTTGAATCCGCCTTGTGATCGCGTATGGGTCGAAACCTCCAAGTTTCTCATCTCTCTCTTCCTTCCTTCTTTTCTCTTCCCTCTTTCTCTCTCTAAGGATTCTCTTCCTCTCTTCCTTATTCTCAAGAATGAGAGTTTTCATTCTCCCAATGGCTTTATAAGCCTAACAACCAAGATACCCAACTTTAAGTTATAATACACTCTTTAAATGACTCGTTTACTCCAATTCGAGTCAAACAAACTAAAATCATTCCGGAATCGAAATAAAACCCAAGGACAGTCATTTTGACTATATCGACCCATCCGGAATCAACTGCACCCTCAGAATCGTCATCCCAACTACTTTATAACGTCCTCAAATTTTGATCTCAATTGCTAAATTTTTAAAATTCTCCAATTTCAATAAATTTTTATTTCTCCCGAAAATTTAATTTCTCAGTCCCAAAATCATGGGGTGTTACATACTTCCCCCCTTACAAGAATTTCGTCCACGAAATTTAAGATATGCCTAGGACTTAGAATCTCATCTAGTCCTTACATCTATCCTCAAGATCTCTATACACATCTCTCTCACTTCTCACGGAAAATCACTTAAACTGTAAACTCAACTAGCTACTCAGGGCGCCCATACACCCCGTACCCGAGCTTAGCTCGTATGAACATAACCCGGCTCCACTAGCCTCAAATTATAATATACTCTCAATAGTATAACCTACTATAATAGCTTACTAAATATAAAATTTTAAAACTTCCAATTGTTGAACTCTTCTCAATTCCTGACAGTCGCTACATTCATGCGGGGGAGGTCTCGCAAGAGAAATCCAAACAAGGAACCCTCCCAATACACTACTGTGTAGCTACGTCGGGAATTGAGATTAGTAGAACCAGGATTTGGGTTTTACAAAATATTTTCATATAATAAACATTGCCCAAAGGCCTATATAACAATACCATATAAAATAATTTCGTGCCTTTCGACACGCCAAACAACACCCCACATACATAACATAAGGTCTCAATGAATACAATACTCCTACCAACACTAGTCCTAACAATTAGCACAACCCTGAGCTAACTTCCCTACTCAAAATGAACCCGTTAAACTCTGAACCTCTCAGTTACTTCCCTTACCTGCCTTAGCCTAACTATAAAACAACAACCTTAACAATCCGCACTTCCAAAAAACAATAGCACAACTCTCTACTAGCTCATCGCAAAGCAATCCATTATCCCAAAAGATGCCCTACAAAGGCCACACTTGCTCACTCTCCTCCAAATAAATTCTATACACCTTACAGTGACAGCGACTATCCACTCAAAAACCTTACATGCGACGCTCCTAACTGCGTAAAGCAAGACCTAAACTCAAGGAAAGGCATTCCAAGTTACACCTCCATATACCAACTGTTTCACTCAATCCATGGGTCTCTATTACAAGTACCCTACTTCTTCCAGGACAATCCTTCTTCCTAGGGCCTATTTCCTTAAGGAAACATCTTCCCGATCATCTTTCCTAACCATTATGAAGGACAAAGCGCTATTGCGACCCCCGATAACTCCTTCTGTCCCAAATAAGGAACCCAAGTCTCCAAATTTCTTACCCCCTTATTAAAGGAAGACAATACACATGAGAATAGGTCACTATCACATACCTTTCGGTGGTAAAAGTTGGGTTTTCTAACAATTGCTGACGAATTCCTCAATCTGTACCTCCCAAGGACTTCCCTATCCGCTTCTCCTCAGAATTTCCTTATCAAACCCAAAATTTTCCATTCGAGTCAATTCTCCCTCTTACTCGACCTCCAACAGATCACCTAGAGTCACCTCTATAAATCTCTACCTTTATCTCCACCTGAGTCAAGGAAAGAAAATACTTCTTGTCAAAACGTACCCAAAATCCGCTATGGGTATTGCATCTCTAAGCTTTGCCCCTTCCTGGACAACTTATTCTTGGCAATGTCTGGGACGAGAGCAACTGTATCAGAATGTCATTCAAGTGAGTACACCTCGTAGAAGGAAATGGACGTAGTGAACACAACAATCCTGGTAATAAGGCTCTATATCAAGAACGTTAACGGAAGAACGCAGATCACTCGCACAGATCCTAAGGACACTAGAACCTGATGCTCTCATACCATTTGTGACAACCCGCTTAAAATAATAACGGGTGGCCAGCCCTATACTACATTAAATCAGGAGTCTCAGATGGACCTTTCTCAGCATCAACTGACGATACCAAAATAAATAAGGCTAACTACCCAAAATTATAAAAGCGGATGTCAAAATTTAAATAAACATACAATGAATACCAACCAGCAAAATAAAACTACTGTAAAAGGGATAATGCACACAAGAGACATGATAAAATAAAATGTTAGTATTAAAATGAAACGAATACACAAATGTAAATATACCCGAATAAGCTGTCGGGTCACAGACAGTACAATAATCAAAAGGAGAAATATAAAAGACTACTTATAACTCTTGGGTATGAACCCAATACACACAATGAATCCTATCTAGATGTACAAGAAAGTAGGAGGGACTACAATTTAAGTCCCGCAACAGTCCGCAGCTCCCGCGGCACCCAAGACTCTAGATAAAAAAGCATCTGGTATCCATGCGGTAGGACACCTGTAGTACAATATATATATCGCCAAAGAGAAATATATACGAGTCAGAGCCCGATGTGTAAAAATGTTTGCAGCAAGTGTATTAACAGTGCATAATAAATCATACATGCAATCTTTCATAATTTAAAGTGGAGTCGCACTCTCGTGGAACCACAACCTCACCCCTCTTCTACAGCGCGCATGTAATCGTGTCCTGGAACCTTAATTGAGATACCCAACACATTTAAGGATACCCTGCTCCACTATACGCATGGCCTAAACCTTCGTGACCTGTCATCCTAACATAACCCAAGAAGTCTTTTCATTTAAGTCCCACTTAAATATATATATATATACATACATGCATGCTTTACTAGGCTATATTGGTTCCCAGTTATTAGTTTAAATTAGTTATAGGTCTAAGTACGTTACACATTAACATAAGATTTAAATATAAGGATTTATTTTCTAAATAAGAGGCATAAAATTTAATAAGGACAAAACTTCTCTCCACTCTCAACATTGCACTATGTTTCGTGCATGGGGCGTCTCGCAAAGCGAAATCCAAACAAGGAACCCCCCGATACACTACTTCTTGACAATGTCGATCGTAGAGATCCATGATGTCAAACACACAATTCTACTACTACACTACCTACAATTATAAAGGACATAACGTCTCTCTACTCTCCACATGGCACTGTGTTTCGTGCGTGGGGCATCTCGCAAAGCGAAATCCAAACAAGGAACCCCCCCCCCCCCGATACACTACTTCTTGACCATGTTAATTGTAGGGAGTCATTATGTCAACCACACAAATACTAATACCCTAACTTAGTTTACTATCTAAGAATAACCTTAAATTCTCACCTAAATTATTGGGTTGATGTAACCGAGATCTCCCTTAAGTGCGATACATCAACCCCCAACAATCTAGTACACCATAATCATCCAAGATGTACACTATAACGACTTTTATGTTCTTTTCTCCTCAAGGATGTAATATATATATATATATATATATATATATATATATATATATATACTCTGAACGCATACATATACAACCATTCATTTTCCTAGCCAAGCATACATGTCCTATATAATGGACAATGGCCATACACACAAAATACCCGGCTATATATTGCCGATAAACTGCACCATGCTATCATCTTCCAGCTGCCCAAACCACGTAACACTGGGACCACCTGGTGGGGCTAAACGACACCCACCTCATAGTAAACTCACACACACAACGTCCGGGAAGCGGTCATAGTTCCTATCCGGCAATGAGACGAAACATAACCACCATGTCTCATCCTAAAAATGTAAATCACATAATAACATAATGGACGACTATGACCTGGGGAATATACACACTATGCTCACCCTTATCACGGAAACTTCCCAATGATAGCAGGTACGGGTATGCTTAACCACATAAGTATATATATCATTCATATGCACAATATATATAAATCCATATGATCACATCATATATGCAAGCCATCACGCATGGTATAAGTATTCACGCCATATATACACACCTCTATACATATTTATACACATGTATATATACACATATCCACATAGATACACACTACCTCTCATCCGTATATATGAAGTCCATGACTTGACTATACGCGTACATATTCCTCATTATACTCTTTATCACTCCCAGAATACTAACATAATTCGTTATGTAAATACAATCCCTCACTTGAATCATATTAATCCATTGCCCCTATGATAAGAATAGTCTTCCAATCGATACCACATAAATGTTACTAACTCCAAATTTAATATAAGTAACAATCACTATACATCTCATCGATATTCAAATGCACTAAGATATCTCTAATAGTATTCCCGACTATAGGTATTCACACAACTAATAGTCTACCACTCCTCCATCTCAATCCTAAATTCATTCCATGATCCCATCACTTATGGAAATCCTAAATGTTAATCACACACGGACATCTAACAACTATCCCAACTAGATTTGCAACACCTTAACCTAGTTGATAGCCTAATCCCATTATTCTCAAAATTTCGTCTACGGTTCAATTGCTCTAATGAACCTTGATCTTATTACTTTCAGAATCTATTCCTAAGGATACGAGACCTCTCTCTCTCTCGTCAGTGCTCAATCCTATCTTAATAATATCCTATCACTATAAGGATTCGGCACAAATCTCAGCCTGCCACTTCACACCATACACTTACAACTCCCTCTAAGAGTTCTTAACCTCACGTCATCTCTAGACTCAATCTCTACCTTTAATTATGACTCCCATACTCAGTGAGAGTCTCCACTATACTCAGAATATTTATTGTTAATATACACATACACATAAAGGGACTATCTTTACATTTCATAACTACTTTATGATAGCTCACCACCATAATCTGAATAAGATCCGCCTATCACTCCATCCCAAAATCCTTTCCTTCCCTAAAGAGGCATCCCACCCTCATAAACCAATTTTAAGCTAGACCCGCAAGTCCCTTTTTGACATAGGGCACCTTTTCCCTTAATATACTATCATAACCCTCCATAATAAACCCATTCAGAAAGCCCCCAAGAATAGAACCCCAAAAGAAAAGGTGTAGAAAGAAATCCACATTTTTGGGCTAAAAACAGAGTACCGGTCGACAGGTCCCAGACCCCCAGTCGACCGCGGGTCAAAATTTTTCCTACAAAGAAATGCAGTAGGCTTTTTCCTTGAGGCGCGGTCGACCGGTCCCCTGGGCGCGGTCGACCGGCCATACCAGTTGCCTCGACTGTTTTCTCATATGAAACGAACCCTGATTCTCCAAATACCCAATTTATGCCCTTCAAACGCTTTAACCTTCTACCCAATTTGATTTCTAACCTCAAAACTCATAGAGAAATCAACCCAATTCATTATACAACCTCAAATCCATTTAAAATATCAATTTATGAAATTTAACCTATAAAATCTAGGTTTTAACACATAACCCAAAATCAAACTATTTTTCCCACAATTTATGAAACAAAATATACAAATAAATTATTTAGCAAGATTAAACACTTGCCTCAAAGTTGTAGAGGTTGGTTGAATCCGCCTTGTGATCGCGTATGGGTCGAAACCTTCAAATTTCTCATCTCTCTCTTCCTTCCTTCTTCTCTCTTTCTCTCTCTAGGGATTCTCTCCCTCTCTTCCTTAATCTCAAGAATGAGAGTTTTCATTCTCCCAAGGGCTTTATAAGACTAACAACCAAGATACCCAACTTTAAGTTATAATACACTCTTTAAATGACTCGTTTACTCCAATTCGAGTCAAACGAACTAAAATCATTCCGGAACCGAAATAAAACCCAAGGACAGTCATTTTGACTATCTCGACCCATCCGGAATCAAGTGCACCCTCAGAATCGTCATCCGAACTACTTTATAACGTCCTCAAATTTTGACCTCAATTGCCAAATTTTTAAAATTCTCCAATTTCAATAAATTTTTATTTCTCCCAAAAATTTAATTTCTCAGTCCCAAAATCATGGGGTGTTATAGACCATTATCTTCAGCACTGCCTTTTCCCTGTTTTGTATGATTTTCCCTTTATGCTTTGATCTTCAACCTCATTTCTATACAGTATACGCATAAAGATTAAATTACACGCATAAAATAATAAAGTACACGCACATTGTAATAAAATACACTTATCAAAACATAAAGTACATGTAGACTATAATAAAATACATTCACGAAAATATAAAGCTCACGCATAAAAAATAAAGTACACGCATAAAACAATAAAGTATAAGGACATTGAAATAAAATACACGCTTCAAAATATAAAGTACAAGCACATTGCAATAAAACACATGCATCAAAATATAAATTAAACACACATTGTATTGAAGAACATGTATATTTCCTTAGAGTACACACATTTTTAACAAAAGTACATGGACTTTGCATTGAGTACATACAATATTCTCTTAACACTTCTCACTAATCTTCACAAAATATAATAATAGTTTAGTACAAGATTTCAATAAGAAAATTCCCCATTGTCCAATTCATGGTAATACCTAATAGATGTTGTTTTACAAGATATAAACCAAGAATGACTTTTAGTAACATATTAAAAAAAGTCATACAATAGCTCCATGCTAAATGCGTCAGCATTTTCAAAACCTCTTAAGCAATACTATTCAATTCATTTTACTAAATCCCCGACTTTTAATTCAGTGACTTGTAACCTTTGTACATCAAAAGTACACTTAATGTATTCATATTAGTTGTAGAATCCAAATAACTTTTTGTCTTTATCATTGATGCAAAGCAGAAAAGGAATTGTGTCATCATAAGTTGTATTCACTGTCAATATGAATGGTTTCGTATTCTTAAGATCTTCAAAGGTGCACCCAAAAGTTTTGTAGTTAAATATGCTTGATGATTTGAATCCTATACAATAGAACAATTTAAAAATATCACACAAATATTGTAATATCATTGAAAATACGAGTACGTTTTTTTATCGTAATATGCATGTGCATTGTTAAACTTATCTTCATTACACAATATAACTCAATCATATTTTTCAACAAATGTCGCTGGCGTGGACCACAATAATATAGGAGGTATTAAACATAGAGAGAACATATATACACTCAACATTTAACACTACACCAAAATGGCAAAATTGTCACCTTTCAGTCGGCCACCCTTGTCAAGGTCATTGACCGTGACAAAAAACACGCGTTTTGTGTCACGGTCATTGACCTTGACACGACCGTGACAATTCTTTAAATAATTTTCACGGTCAATGACCTTGACACGACCGTGACAGTGTTTGTAGCAAAAACCCTTTACCCCTTCTTTTTTCCCTCCCGCGTCGTTCCCTCCCTCTCTCTCTCTCTCGACGCTGCTCTCTCTCTCTCTCTCTCTCTCTCTCTCTTCCATTTATATATATGTTTGTGTGTATATATATGTGTGTATGTGTGTATATATGTGCATGTGTGTGTGCGTGTGTAGGGGGTGGGGCAGGGTGGGGGTAGGGGGTGGGGCAGGGTGGGGGATAGGGGGTGGGGTAGGGTGGGGGGTAGGGGGTGGGGGTAGGGGTTAAAAATGTAAATAAATAAGTAATTTTTCTATAAATTTCCAAAAATAATATCCAAAAATGTAAATGTAAATAATATCCCAAAATAATATCCAAAAATGTAAATGTAAATAATATCCAAAAATATTGGATAATAATTTATTTTCATTCAAAATAAATAAGTAATTTTCATTCAAAATAATAAAGATCAATTAGTCTATGTTGTTGAAAAATTTGATCAAATTGGTGAGCCCTTCATATTTTAAAAAATGTTGTTTTTATTCCTATTTAACTTTTCTTTCTATACACCCTTAATTATATTTAAAGTTTAATAAAATAGGAGTTATAGAAAGAAAAGTGGAGTTTAAATAAAAACACTTTTTTTAAATTTTAGGGTCTGGTGCATAATCTTACTTTGTCACAATTAATTTATATGCCTCAAAGTTATTTTATCACTCTTAGTTTATATTTGTGATAATACTTTATGAACCACAACTTTAGGTTGATTATTTTATAACTTAAACTTCAAGATACAAAAAATAATTCTATAGAACAACTTAGATATCTTAACAACACACATATCTAACATTGAATATGATTTATAAAAAGCACAAAACAATAGTAGAAATTCAATACATGAAATTAACATTGAGATTATTTTAAATAGATAGTCACTACTGTGTGTGTGTGTGTGTGTGTATTTGAATTAACCCATGAATTTGTATTTTTGTATTTGAATTAACCCATGAATTTATTTTTGTATTTGAATTAACCCATGAATTTATTTTTGTATTTGAATTAACCCATTATATGAAACATACTTGAAATTAAATATAGTGCGCATAGATACTAGCCTTCTAGTTCTTATGCGTACGCATTCAATAGCCCTTAGACCCGTTCGAGAGTCATTAACCCTGTAATGAGATCTCTCGAATTGTCCCATTTGGACAGTTTGAGACTGTATAATTTCTGTATAGTATTCTTATTGGCTTAAAGTTGTTACTTTTGGAGGAAGTTCTGCAGTCGTATCTTAATGTTCTCTGGGTACATACTAGATTGACAAGTGTGACTGTTATTTCAATTGACCAATTGAAATAACACTCACACCTGCCAATCTACGTCGTGTACTTGGAGAACTAAGGGGATATGCTGTCGAATTTTTTTCAAATCGTAACAATTTGCATGAGCTGTTAAGTATATTACAGAAAAATGTAGTCTTGAATGGGATAGGACCACTTACCCTTTAATAGGATAATTAAATGATGGGATAATTAAATAAAACATACTATAAATCTAAGTGTTGTTTACCTTTAATAGGTGTTTAGTTGTGGTAGCTGTGATGGGATATCTGAAATACAAAGAGTGGATGGGTGAGACTAATAGAATGGGGGATGTGTTTCGCAGAGGTGCTAACGAATTTGTGAAATATGCAAAGAGGTGTCGTAATGATGAAGAGTTTCCGTGTCCGTGTGCTAGGTGTAAGAATGGTAAGGTGTTTGAGTGGAAAACAGTTGAACTACATTTGTTAAGATCGGGTATGCAAGATAGTTATCGATTTTGGAGTTTTCACGGTGAATTGAAAGTTCCTTTTGTCCCCGACCAACCTTCACAACAACCTTCAACAAGTAGAATAGATGTATAAGGGGACGACGTAGATCATAATATGTTAGAGGATTTAGTTGATGATGCGTACGGAGTTTATGAAGCTGAGGAGAATGAGGTTACTGACGATGTAGAAGATTCAAGTGCTCGTGAAGATAACACGATAAAACTTGACGATGACTACCAAAGTTTAAAATTTAAGGCGACCCAACCGTTATACTCTGGTTGTGAGAAAGATCAAACAACTTTACATGCCATAGTTGGTTTGCACAGTTTGAAGACGCAGTACGATTTGTCTGGCAATAGCGTGACGCGAATTCTGAAATGGGTGAAGGGCTTATTACCCAAGGTGAATACACTTCCAAATAGCTATCCTGTTATGAAGAACAGTTTGAAAGGTTTGTGAATGAAGTATAAATCGATTCATGCTTGTGTGTATAACTGCATACTATACCGAAAGGAGTATGAAAATCTCGATCGTTGTCCGGTATGCGATCAACCTAGATATGTCCAATCTACTAGTAAGGAATGCACAAGCTCAAAAGTGCCTCAAAAAGTATTGAAATATTTTCCCGTTGGGCCTAGATTAAAGCGATTTTTCACAGTACCATGGATTGCAGAGGCAATGACTTGGCATGATAGGGCAGAAGTAGGGGGTAATATCATGCGTCATCCTATTGATTCTACTACCTGGTGGAGGATGAATTTTGAGTATCCCAATTTTGCTCGAGAACAATGCAACATTCGTTTGGCTATATCAATAGATGGTTTCAATCCATTTGGAAATCGAAGCACCAATTAGAGTGTATGGCCAGTGATCCTAGCCCCACTCAACCTTCCTCCTTCACAGTGTATGAGACCTGAATTTTCGATGATGGCTTTATTGATACCTGGGCCAAAGGCACCAAGTGATGACATTGATATCTACATGGCTCCTTTGGTAGAAGAATTAAATGAGTTGTGGAAAGAGGGTGTGCAATCATTTGACTCTTTTAGAAAAAAGAATTTACGCTGAAAGCTATGTTGATGTGGGCAATTCATGATTTTCCAGCTTATGGGACATTATCCGGATATGTAGTACATGGTTATTTGGGGTGTCCTATTTGTGGAGAGGAGACTGAATCTCTTCGTCTATCCTCTAGCTTAAAAAATGTATACCATTGCCACAGGAGGTTTATACCCCCAGCTCAGAGTTTCAGATTTGAGAAAGGTTCCAATTTTTTATTGGGCGGAGTTGAACATAGGCTACCGCTGAGACAACTATCGGGTTCAGAAATTGAAAGTAAATCTTCTGAATGTGGCCCAAATATGCCAGGTAAGAATCCTAAATTTAAGAATGTCAAGCATAAGAAGACCCCAACTGGGAATGAAACTGAGATAAGAAAGGCATGGTCTCGGAGGTCAATTTTATTTAACTTGCCTTATTGGAAGAAAAACCGAGTGCGCAATGTATTGGATGTGATGCATGCAGAGAATAACTTCGTTGAACATATTGTGGGTACTTGCCTTGGGGGGAGTCATTCGAAGGATGGAGAAAATGCACGAAAAGACCTTAAAACGTTAAAACTTAAGCCACAACTATGGTTGAAAGAAGATAGTAAGGGAAGGACAATAATTCCCCCTGGTGCGTTTACTTTGACGAGTGGGGAAAGGAAGGTGCTTCTAGACACAATACATAATTTGAAGGGCCCATCTACTTTTTCGTCCAACTTGTAAAGGATTGTGAATTATGCTACTCATTATTTACATAAGTGTAAGTCCCACGATTGGCATGTGATCATGCAATTGGTTCCTCTATTGTTTAAGCACTGTTTCTCCAAGCACAAGGATTTTCATAGGACTATTATGCAAATTAGTATTACCTTCTCCCTCTTGTGTGAGAAGGTAGTGAATCGAGAACACATAGTGGCCGCAAAATTGGTTGTGAACGAAGCGATTTGTGTATTGGAGAAGTACTTTCCCCCAGCATTCTTTGGCATAAGTGTTCACTTGTTCGTACACCTATGCGATGAGGCACTTCTTTGTGGTCCAGTTAGATATCGGTGGATGTATTCGTTTGAAAGATTGATGAAAGTTTTTAAAGATTACGTCAAGAATACGCGATATATTGCAGGATCAATTGCAGAGGAATACATCACCGTGGAGTCATCAATATATACTCGGGAATATATGCCTGAATCGACCAGCGTTGATGACACTGATGAATTCCTCGATGATGGTGGTAATGTGATGGGAAAACGAGTGAAATTAACGAGTTTGCAACATGAACAAGTAGCTCGTTATCTATTTGACACACATAAAGATGTCGAAGAATGGAAAAAAGTAAGTTTCAAATATTATAATGTTTAACATTATTTTAGATTATTTTATAGATGATTAATTTTGTAATATGCAGTAAATATGAAGCATGTGAGAATAATAAAAGACGAAAAATAATGGTACAATCAGACAGCGAATTTAGGCTATGGTTGACACAAGAGGTAATTATAATGAAAACAGTCGTTATATAACGTTACATTACACTCAAATTTTACCACTAATATAATTAATTTATCTATATTCTCAGCTCCTAAAGATGGGTGATGTGACATCAAGGCTTGCTCGTCTAGCCACTGGACCCTTGTTCGTGGAACAAGAGTACAAAAAGTATCGATTGAACGGTTACATTTTCGGCGCTAAAGTGTATGAGGAAAGTACAAATGTACAGAACTCGGTAATTTCATACAAGGCTCTTACTTTCTTTCGAGCGAGCGCAAAAGATAAAAACCTCGTTGAAGCTGAAATGACTTACTATGGTGTAATCCAAAATATATTTGAATTGGATTATATAAGCTTCAAAGAGGTTGTATTTTACTGTGAATGGGTAAGAGTTGAGGATAAAAATGCTTGTAAAGCTGATCCTGTCACCAATTTGATCATGGTTGACTTGTCCAAGTTGAAGAGCAACGACCACGTGAGCGATGAGCCATTTGTTTGTGCATTTCAAAAGGTTAAGCAAGTGTTTTACTCGGAGTATATCAACAACGAGACGTGGTCAATTGTCCAACACGCGCCAAGGCGTCTAAATAGTAGTGTGGATGACTTGGCTGCTCCTACCGAATATCAATCCATTTTTTATGATAACCCGGATTTGAAACAATTTTTCAATTTGTAATAAATATTTCAATTTGTACCGAAACATCCATTTTTAATGCTTTTAATTGATCTGCACTTTATCATTTTCACTCGTGTGTAGTGTGCGTGTGTGGAGAGGAGATTAATACATAAATATTCCAACTACATCTAAGTTTTGTTTATGCTAATCCATGAATATACGCTTCTTACCTTTAATAGGTGATTAGTACATAGTTATTTGGGGTATCCTATTTGTGGAGAGGAGACTGAATCTCTTCGTCTATCCGAACACTAAGAAATGCCATAATCCTATGGAGCGATGCTCTACAAATTCCTCTCAACCGTTATGTAGCCAAACATCACCAGTTGAAGTTGTCAATTCCACTTTCCATAGCCCACCACTTGGAACTTCTAGCAAAACATGGGAGACCATTGAAAGGTGGAATTGACAACTTCAATTGCTGATTTTTGGCTACACAACGGTTGGAAGGAATTTGCAACACATAACTCCATATGATTATGGTATTTCTTAGTGTTTAGATATGAAGAGAATTATATTTGACACGATTGCCCGGGGTACATTAGTTGGAAGGAGGTGCCATATGAGCTCAAGTTGGCTGTTTGAGTGACACTACAGGTAATGTATTTATATTTATATGCCAATTTCGATTTCGATTTCGATTTCAATTACGATTTATATTTATCTATATTTGAGGGGCGGATACTAATTTTACTTTATTTCAATTCAGGGGACAGGGAGTGGCCCTAAGGGTAGGCCACATATGCTCTATACTTATGTGGCTATTCGGACGAGAAGGGAAGGATAAGGAGGTGTCCCCGAGCGTCGCGGTACAAAATCTCTTTTCCATGCAAATAGTTTGTAGATTTGAGATAATTGATGGTGATGTTGTTTCTTCTTAAATAGTTTCTATTTTGAATATATATTTGCATTATCTTTAGTTTGTTTGGATATATGATGTTTGGAACAGGTACAACGTTGCTATAACAGGTACAAATATACTGCTGGGCAGTGGCAGTGGCCATACTGCCCATCATATTTTTTTTAAATTCTGACCAGAATTGTCACGGTCATTGACCGTGACAATTTTTTTAAAAGGGTCACGGTTTTGTTACGGTTTATAACCGTGACAAACGTGTCACGGTCATTGACCGCGACACGACCGTGACACAAAATGCGAGTTTTGTGTCAAGGTCAATGACCGTGACACGACCGTGATAAAAAAAGTTGTCTCGCCTCGAAATGTCACGGTCATTGACCTTGACAAGGGTGATTTGTCAGGGTCAATGACAACCTTGACATTAGTACAGATTTTGTGTACTGTAAAATGTGCTTTTTTTAAAACCAAGGCAACAAATGTAGAAGCTAGACGCATATTGTATCTACGCATTAACAATAAGATAATATGATTTCATCACTCCATACATACTTGATAATTTGATTCCTAAAAATAATGAATTGTAATGTGCTTGTGCATTATTAAATTTATCTACATTACACAATATAACTCAATCATATTCCTCAACAAATGTCATAGGCGTGCACCACAATAATATAGTTGGAAGACGCATGTGCATTGTTAAACTTATTTACATTACATAATATAACTCAATCATATTTCTCAACAAATGCCGCTAGGACGGACCACAATTATATATGAGGTATTAAATATAGAGATCACATAAATACACTCAACATTGAAAATGAAACAAAGACAACAAATGTAGAAGCTACACACATATTATATCTCCAAATCAACAGAAAGGTAATATGATTTTGTCACTCCATACGTACTTAATGATTTTATTCTTAAAATTAATGAATTGTAATATGCTTGTGCATTGTTGAACTTATCTACATTACATAATATAACTTAGTCATATTCCTCAACAAATGTCACTAGCGTGGACCACAATAATATAGGAGGTATTAAATATAAAGAGTATGCATATACACTCAACATGGAAAATGTGTTTTTTTTTAAACTAAGGAACCAAATGTAGAAGCTAGACCCTTATTGTATTTTGCATCAACAACAAACAAGATAATATGATTTCATCACTTCATACATAATGTCTACAAATTTACACATATAAGAATACAAAGTACATAAACAGGAAAAACCTTATATAAAACCTAAGAAGACAAAAATTAGTATATGGAATACACAACAAAAAACTCAAATTATAATGACAAACAGGTGAGAGGAGAAATATAAACCTAAGAACCAAAAATATACAAAGTATAGGAAAGTTAGTGGTATAAACTTAAGAAAAAAATTATTGCATTTAATACATAATAAGTTATACAGAATAAATCATGAAATCATTTGTGTACGTGTGTATTTTTCATTTGAGTGAGAAATCAAGTAAAAATGAGGAAAAAAATTGATCAATTTAGGGTTTACAAAACAGAAAAGCTTGAAAAGTTAACAATCATGATTAAGATACATTTGCATGGATTAATACCTGATAAAGTTGTTTGGAATAATAACTGAGAATGTGAATCATTTATTTGATCTTTGACGACTAGGGTTGTGTTCTGAAGGAGAGCGTTTGAAGGGTTTTGTTCGAGATTGATTTTGAAAGTGTGTTGGTTTAGGGGTTTGGAGATATTTATATGTTGAACTTAATCGTTTAAAAGTTGTTGGGTCTAGTTTTATAGTCCAAAATTATTAGTTCAAGGACTCAACAATAAAAGTCCTAAATTTTAATTCACGATGAGATATATTATTCATAAAAAGTGATAAGTTTATAAAACATCTTTCATATATATAATAACTGTTTTTATTGAATATATATATACTAGCGGATCCCCGCGCCGAGGGCACGACGATAAATTTGCTCCCGGGTAAAAAAAATAGTAATTTTAACAAAAAACGTGATAAAAAAATAAATCTTATAAAAGAAAAAAAAGAAAAAAATAATATTTCTACCCTTTTTATAAAAAAAACTTAAAAAAAAATAAAAAACTAAACAAAAACTCTTTTTATAAAAGAACAAAAACTATTTTAAAAAAATTTAAGAAATTTTTTTTAGCATGACATTTCATGCATGGGCATGAAAGGTAGAAAATATCATGTATGAAATGTTATGCATAAAAGTGGAGATATTTTGTCAAAAACCAATCTCCTTTGTTATATGAATATACTAGCTTATGTCCGTGCCGAGGGCACGGCGATAAAATTGCCCTTGTGATAATTTAAAAAAAAAACACCTTTAAAAAAATAAAACGAAAATTTAAAAAATAAAAAATAAATAAAAAATTAAAAGAAAATATTTTTTTTAAAAAATAAGAATAAAAATAAAAAATTAAAATTAAAATTAAAAAAAAAGAAAAATTTTAAAAAGAAAAATAAAATTAAAAAATTTATATATTTAAAAAAAACAAAACCAAAACAAAACCCTTTTTATAAAAAAAAAACCTTTTTATTAAAAAAAAACACTTTTAGCATAACATTTCATCCATGCGCATGAAAGAAAGAAAATATCATGCATGAAATGTCATGCATAAAAGTGAAGATATTTTTGAAAAATCCATGCTAGCTTATTATATATATATATATATATATATATATATATATTGTATTTGAAATCAAACTTAATAAAAGTAAAAAAAATAAAATAAACTAAATATTTCTCATGAAAAACACATCCCCAAAAAACGGACCTTCACGCGACTCTCTCGGTCACCGGTCACCAGTCACGTTCGTAGCTCCAAAATTAAGTATCAATCAGAGTCAAAACCTTTGTGTACGCTTAATAGCCGTATTTGCCATGACAAATGGCAAATAAGTTGGTAAATGGAGTATTTGCCTATAATTTGATGTGTTTTATACAAAAGCTTGCCGACAAACTATTTGTCAATATACAACACCTCCTATGCATAAAATTGCCGCAAATGTTGACAAACTTTGCTTTGTTATTTGTATGAGAAATATTTTCCAAACAAATTTGCCACTTCTTACAAGTGATTATTTTTTTTATATACTAAAATATTTTAAAAACTGTTTCAAATAAAAAAACTATTTTATAAAAAAAACTGTTTTATAAAAAATATTTTAAAATTGTTTAAAAAACTGTTAAAAAAACTGTTCTAAAAATGTTTTTAAAATATTTTAAACTGTAAAAACAACTGTTTAAAACTGTTTTAAAAACAATTTAAAACTGTTTTAAATAAAAAAATGTTTTATAAAGCTGTTTTTAAACTGTTAAAACATTGTTTTAAAAGGTTTAAAGATTTTTTAAATAATTAAAAAATTGTTTCGAATATTGTAAATATTGTTTTATAAAAATGTTGTACAAAAAACTGTTTTAAAAATTATTTCAAAAACTGTTTTAATAATGTTTTATAAAACATTTTTCAATACTGTTTTATAAAAGATGTTTTAGAAATATTTTAAAAATTGTTGTTTTTAAAAAAATGTTTAAAAAAATATTTAATTAAATTGACTTTAATTTTGCCAATTAGTTGTTAAATAGCATCACGTGAGAAAATTAAGTAAAATTTATCATCACAAATTTTATCCATGAAAAATATTAACATTCCTATTTTTCTCCACTTTTTAATTAAACGGACCCTTAGAGTTGGTGATAGATTTTAGCTGTGACCTCTAGGAAACGTAGATCTTTGAACTAATATCTTCGAGTGAAGCAACAACATTGCATGACAATCGTCGAAATTGCTATGCTGGGCTCTTGCTTGTCGTGTATGATTTTTATTGTTATCAACTTCTTGTGTTGGTTCACTTTCAACCTCTTATTTCCTCTCTTTGGTACGTGATACAAATGTCATTCTGCGAACCGCAAGTCAAATATTTTGTTGTTGGTTTATAATTTTTTAATACATGGTCGCTTTCATTAATTAACTAGTCCAATTGATACTAATGAAAATAAAAGAGCCTCTAATTTATATAGAATTAATAATACTGGAGTCAATAAATTTTGACTCGGCATACCTCTTCATTGTATTAGTATATTTCTTTAGCTATAGTGCATTTTACTTTCTTCCTGAGCTATAGAAAGTTAAAACAAAACCCTTCAATTATATATGTACACACTTAAATGTTGGATAAATTTTAATATAATATAATATAATATAATATTTTTATTATATTAATTGATGTTTTATTTTAATCTTTAGTTGTTAATATTTTATTATATTATTGGTGTTTTAATTTAAACATAGTTTGAGTTTTATTTTAGAAAGTAGAAATATGAGCAAATGAGTGTGAAGGATATGGGAGTACTCAAAATCTCATATTGTCCCACATTGGAAGAATACTACAAAAAGTAGTGGTATATCACTAAAGGACAACTAAGATTCTTAGTTGACAAGTCAAATAAGAGGCTATGATCCTACGCATCGCGGTGGTGCTTAAGCACCACCAATCGCGCCACGTGGTGCGCGAAAGGGGGACTTAGGGCGCATTGCGCACTTTGACGCGCACTTTGCACTTCGTACGTGCGCATCGGGTTTAAAATCCGAAACGACTTGATCTAAACCGTTAGATGAACTCGTAGCGTTTCGTGTAGGGGATGTCCATTCGCTTACGATGGGACGCCTAATCTAAACCGTTAGATCGAAACTGTTCCAAACAGGCACGATCCAACGGTTGTTGAGTCACTACATGAAGAGCTGTGACTGTTAAAGAACAGTCACATAAATGGCTATAAAAGGAGTTTCAGGCTCTGTTTTGGACATCGAAAATTGCTAATTTCTCATCTTTCCGTCCTCTATATTTTGATATTATCAAGTTACAAATTCAGAGTGTTCTCGATTTGATCAAACGGTACATAGTTTGAATCAAACAATTGTTCATACACTACATTGTATCCTGAAGGCAGATTCTATAAAATCCATAGTGTACTCGCGGTTCTGTCTCAACCGGATTGGGAGAAATTTTGCCTAAAAGAAAGCGTTTCAAGAACGTACCTTGCAGCAAATTAATTAATATATTTCGTTCTTTCCATAATAAAACTTGAAAATTAAATACAAAGAGGTTGAAATTTCAATACAGTTTCGTATTACATGATACAAATATGTTGAATATTTTCACGCTTCCATAAATTTGAACATATTAGTGCACATATATAGGTAAAAACTTCTCAAAGTGAAAATAATCTGATGAAATGATTTATTAAAAAAAAGAGATATGAGTGAAAGTTAAGTTCAAGAGCATTTAAGTTCACTTATAATTTTTGGGGAAAAAACTTTAAACTAATTAATAATGTTCGAGCCGGATAGTTGTAGAATGCTTTAAAATATTTACCCCATCTCAGTGAAACATAAAACTTTCAACAAAAAATTTCAAAGGCTTGGAACAATAGGCACTCTTATGAACATTGCGAAGATATGGATTTTTTTCTCTTTTTTTTTTTTTTTTTAGAGATTCATTATTTTTTCTAGGGGTTGTAATTCGTATGCGTCGTGTCGTGTTCGGATCGTGTCATATCGGGTTCGTGTCAAGTATTAGTCAATCCTAATCCGACCCATTTAACTAATCGTGTCAGATGAGTAAACACTAACCCGACCCATTTATTATCGTGTCGTGTTCGGGTTGACCCGCATAACCCATTAAGTAAAATATAAAATATTTTTTTTCTTCTCTCTTAACCAATCATACCAATTGTAGGGCTACAATAACTTAAATTTAATTAATTTCAACTTCTTTCAACACATAAATAATTTATCATCCGATTCTCCATGAATTTTATAGAATGCCTATCAAGATATGTAAATTATCTAATATATTCTCCATAAAATACGAGTTAAGCGGGTTTATTGGTGTTATTGTCGAGTTATACGTGTTTGACACTAACCCAACCCGTTTATTATTCGTGTTGGTGGGTCGTGTCATATTCGAGTTCGTGTCAAGAAATCGTCAACCCTAACCCGCTAACTTCGTGTCGAGTTCGTGTCGGGTTATCGTGTCGTGTCAAAAATTGACACCCCTAATTTTTTCCCCCTTTTATTTTTACCTTGAAGTTTACTTCCACCTTGATCAGATTTGGTAAAGATGAAATCTTTCAAAAAATAAAAATCTTATGAAAAATGAGCTTGCGTATTATGAGATATTACTTTTTCAAACAGTCAATTTTCATTGTGAAATTTCAAAGGATGCTCGCTCAAGCAACTCATGGATGTCATTTTCAATCTCAACTTTGTTGTGATACAAATGCTTATCTCATAAACCGCACGCTTTTTAAGAGGTACCAACCAAGGTCATTATTTGAGTTCGTCAACTTCTCATGCTTGTGTCTTCTCTTGGCTTCTTGCTCAATTGCCAATGAACTTGTGGCGCGTGGAGGTGTACAATCGAGAATTCTACTTAGGCAACTGACGGCTCATATTCTAAATTGGTCATTTGAAAATTTTAACGTGCCATTAATTGACGAGTGATGCTGTGAATTTCAAATAATTTTTTCAAAATTCTCTTAAAAAGTAATTAATTTGGTCTTTTAGCGGGATCTCATAACACAAGACAATATTTAATAGGCATGTGAGAGAGTAAGTGAAATCCACATTAGAATTGGAAGAGGTTTTGAGAGAGATTTTTGTACTCATATCATTATTCTTAATTGACATGGAGCATTGGTATTAATTCGTTTGGACTCGGACACAAACCAAATATAAAAAGTTAAAATTATATTAATGTTGCAAAATATGTATTTTAGTACATGTATACTTGTCTCTCATAATGGAAAAATATTATGTTATACTATAAATAAGAGTATATTGTTACAATGAGTGGCGGATCCAGGAATTTCATATTGGAGGCCAAAGCATTAAGTAAAAAAATAGAAATATGAATAAGTAAAGCGAATAAATAAATAATCCCAAAAATTCATTACGTAAATCTTTATTAACATAGATACCATTAAGACGAATAGTTATAAAAAACATGACCCTAACTACATAGGAATTTTTGGCATCGAAAATTGTGATCGACGTTCCTTCATTTCATAAAAGTCGTCTATAATGTCATCAACTTCAAAATCCCGAGCAATTTATTTCTCGATATATGTAATTAAATAATTCGCAAGAAAGTCATCATCCATCTTGTTTCGTAGCTTAGTCTTAACGAGACTCATGGCCGAAAATGCAGGTTCTGTTATTGTGGTTGAAACGGGGAGAGTTAAAACTAGGCGAATCAACCTATCAACAAGGGGATAAATTGTTGATTTTTTTGTGTTTGCCAAAACTTGGTATAACTCAGAAATCGTGGACACCCTTTGCAGCTCAGTATTTCTACGAATGTCAAGCGCATAATGCTCCAGTTGAGACCTCAAACACAAATTCTCTTGTTCATCGAAGTCATTAGGATAGAATTTTGTTGCAAGTTTTGCAAATATCATCAATGTTAAATGACTTATAAGAATCATAAGGATCAAGTGCCATGCTCAAAATAAGCAACTTCATCACATCTTCTTTAAATCTATGATTCGATTCTTGTATTTGAGAGTCTATTGCAGCAGTAAACACTTCAAACCGAAAATGATGCTCAATTGTAATGTCCATTTCTCGAGATTTACCCCGACCACCACTATAACGAGCACTCATATTAGGAATTCCTATCTTACGCTTTTCACAAAATGATTTCACTTTATCAAATAAAGGATCCCACCCATCTTCTCTCAACTTTTGCATAAGAGATTTTGTTGTTGATACCAAATGCATTGCACTCACTATATCTTGGGATTTACGTTGTAAGGCTTGGGAAAGATCATCACTAATCCCCATGATCTCTCTCATGAGATGTAAGGTAAATATGTATTCAAAAGAATTGATCAAATCATAAACTCCATCTGCATCTCCACGTTGAACACAACTTGTTCCATGAGCAATAACATTTTTTAAGACTGAACAAGTTGCATCAAACATAGATATCAAGCTACGAAGAGATCCCAAACGAGAGCTCCAACGGGTATCTCCGCCCCGTTTTAAAGTGCCAATTTGATTTAAACCTTTATCGGACTCAACTTCTTCAATGACAAGTTTTTTTTTCAATTTCTTCCGCTTGAGCAATTTTCAATTGATTAGTCCGTTTACAAGAGGAACCAACTGCATTAACAATGAGGGGCAAATAATTAAAAAATTGATGAACGGGAAAAACCTCCCACGAAGCAGCCACAAGTTCTAATTGCAAACGATGAGCAAGACAATGAATATAGTATGCAAAAGGGCACTCATTTAAAAAAGGGCTTGCAACCCATTCCATTCTCCACGCATATTACTAGCACCATCATATCCTTGACCTCGCATTTTCTGTATACTAAGATTATACTTAGAAAGGACAAGTGATATTTCTTTCTTCAAAGTCGATGACATGGTATCAGCTACATGAATCAAATAAAAAAATCGCTCTCGTATAAATTCATCTTTATCGACAAATCTGAGAACAATGGCCATTTACTACCTTTTTGCTTCATCCCGGGACTCGTCCACAATAATACAAAATTTAGCATCATTAATTTCTTCCCGAATGACCTCCTGAATTTTCCTTGCATAGATTTGGAAAATTTCCTTTTGAATTGCATGAGAAATGTATATAGCATTTTGAGGAGATCTATCTAAGACCATTGCAGCAACCTCCTCGTTATAGGATGCCAAAAGTTTATCAATTCAATAAAATTTCCCCGATTTATCGACTCTGGCCCTGCATCATGACGTCTAAAAGCACAAGCTTGAAATGTGAACCATTTAACTGCATCTATTGAAGTCTTCAATTTCAATTTATTATTTTTCACAATTTCAGAAGATTGTTTTTCAACAATCTTCTCAATATGTTGCGATTGGTTAATGAGATCATGACAACACTTCACCGCATTCTTGGGCAACGAATTTGAATCTTTACCAACATGATTTAAAAGAGCACAATTGACACCACAATTAACTTTCTGCCATGAACTAAATCCCTCCACCGTGTGCGACCCGATGGTTTGGTAAAAAGAAAGCAAGGAAGACAATAAATCCCATCGGTAGTTGGAGAATATTCCAACCAATTTGGAAACATTTTGAACCAAGAAGCTTGAAATTGGCGAGGATGTTTATCTTCATTAAATGGGTATTGTGAAAGAAGATGTTGATATGGACCGACTTTAATGTAAGCTCGTCGGAGTTCATCGCGTTGATTATATGGATACTCCCATATTTGTTGGCGTAATCTCGGATCACGTTCGAAAAAATCTGGATCTTTTTCAATCGAACTGATTTTGGAAATCTTGGAGGGTCGATGTTCTGGCTGTGAAGCTTCAACATTAGAGGCGGGTTGTTCGGTAGAAGTCGGTGCACTAACATCTAATTTTTCAACATCATTTTTCTTGAAAAATGCATCAATAGTTGTTCTCTTGACCATAATGAGCTGTCAAAAAATTAATACACCAAGAACAACAATTTTACTTGCTTATAAAGATTTCTTCAATAAAAGTTTAATCCAATCATATTCTAAGCATTTACAAAAATCATCTTTTAGTTAAAAATTAATCAGAAAAATATTTGTTTCCAAACAGAAATTAAACTGTTAGAAAACTCAACAAATTTATTTTTTTATTAATACTATTTCAAAGTACTTTATTAAACACTAAGCATTTAAAAAATTCATCATTTAGTTTTTATTGTTACTTTTTTCCTTTTATTAAAAGGAAGAATGAAAAAAATGAATCTTAAAAACGCAATCTGAAAAAAAATGAAAAGAAAAAAAAATACCTCAACGGAGAATTTTTTCTTTAGCCGTCACTGTCTTCTTGCAAGTTGCAATTTCCCTTCTCTTTCTTTTGTTGTATGTATTTGGTTCTATCTGAACCATTCATATTTGTTTGGTTTTTTAACTTAAACATGAAAAGGTCACTTTTGTCCTTTTGTATAGTTAAAAACTTGAAATACACCGGCCACATTTAACTCCACCGAACTACCAGCCACGTTTTTTGTTTTAGTTTAAAAAGTTTGGAGCTTCTTTGGGGGCCTACCACTAACAACCCATATTGTAACAGCTATTCTAAAAAATTTAGAAACTTTTGTAGGGGCCCAGGCCCCCCCTGACCCCCCCCCCCTCTCTATCCGCCACTGGTTACAATAAAAATATAAAGTTTCTTCTCCCATTAAATTTTCCTTTTGTCTTATTATTCATAACAACTTATCAACATGATAGTAGGGTCACTTTGTTGTTATAATGCTATCACACTTCAAATAATTGATGTTGGCTAGAGAGGAGCGAGTGGAAGATCATGAGGCAGGGCGTATTATGCTTGGAGCTATGGTGTTGAAATTCATCACCATTAGGTTTTAATCCCTCGCGATGCGCGGGGTGTCGTAAATTTTTTTCAACACTGATTTATATATTTAAAATATATTAACAAATACATATTTAGCATACCCCCTCTAAAAGGAAATTAAAGAGAAACAAAACATACATGTAATATTAACAATGAGAATATAAAAAGATAATCGAAAGCAAAGCATAAAGGGAGGTTAGAAACAGTGAAATCCCAAGCTATCCTTCTAAACGATACAATAGTTCTTCCAAGCTATCTTTCTTAATGATGGAATAGTTCTTCATGACTGAATTGCCATGTGAAATGTTGTAACAATGGTAGTTCTGCCATGAAAAGATAAAATGGTACATTTTTAGCTTGAAATAATATTGTATGTAATATCTAATAATTTTAAAAGCAGAGCACTGAATAAAAAAAAACAGATAGTAGGTTATCTTATATTTCTAAGTGCAAACTTTATTAAGAAACTACTTGATTTATATTTCGAATCTTCACACTCAAACTAATCCAAGAATGCCAAATTTTACTATTTTATATACATTTACTTTTAACCCGGAGTGCTAAAAAAAGACATAGCAAATTATTAAAAGGGAAGTGAACTTTATTTCAAGTTTTAGTCAATGGCATATTTCATTCTTCAAGTTCAAAAAAATGTGTTGGGGAGAGTGGTGGATTCCACAACAGTTCCTAAGAAGGGCAAAACATCTCCACTATAAAAGATCAATCAATTATATAACAATTATGTGTAGGTCATGCAATATAAGTGTAGCTCTCTTTTGTGCAAACTCCAATATTACACCATGGGCTAAAGAATATAGAAAATTTGATTACAAAACATATAATGAAAAAGTGGTTGGCACAATACTCTTATGGGTCATTTATTATTTGGAGTATAACATTTTTCACTATTTAGAGTTTGGGTTAATTTGTTTACATTATAGTTGGTTGAAGTTCAAAATTGACAAAACCGTTAGTTGACTGATTTGACCGTCCATTGACTGACCGTTTCAATCAAAAAGACTCTTTTACCCCTAAATACATTAATACACATTAGTGTAAGTATATATTAGTGTATTAAAAATAAATTCTACAATATTTTTAATTAATTTTTTAATAAAAAAATTATTTAATATTCTTTATAAAACAAAAAGTTTTTATAAACTGTTTTTTTTATTAACTGTTTTTATAAAATCAAAAAGTTTTATAATATCAAAAGGTTTCTTTTATAAACTGTTTTTTTATAAAATATTTTTTTTAATAAAATGTTAAAAAAAATGTTTTTATAAATAGTTTTTTTTTAAAACACTATTTTAAAATGTTTTTTGTACACTATTTTTAAAAACTGTTATTTACAATAAAACACTGCTTTTATAAATATTTACGATAATTTTTTTTATAAAAACACAATTAAAAATACATTTTTTTATAAACATTTTTTAACATAGTTAAAAATATGTTAAGAACAGTTTTATAAACACAGTTAAAAATATCTTTTACAAACACTTTTTCATAAACAAACTTAAAATTATTTCGGATAAACATTGTTTTACAAATAGAGTTAAAAGTTTTTAACACAGTTCTATAAACACAGTTAAAAAGATTTTTATAAGCACAGTTAAAATTGTTTTTATAAATGATGTTTTATAAAAACACAGTTAAATATTTATATAAAAACTGTTTTATAAACACAATTAAAAGTTTTTAACACGGTTAATATTTTTATAAACACTGTTAATAGTTTTTAACACGGTTAAAAAAATGTTAATTTATTAAAAAAACTTTTTAATATTTTAAACATTTTTTAAACATGTTTTGTTTAAAATATTTTAAAAAACAATGTTTTAAAAAAATATATTTTTCTAAAAATTTGGTTTTATTTTTTTAAAAGATATTAATATATTTTTTTAGGTTTTAAAAATATATTTTTTAATAAATGATTTTTTTTTGGAAAAAAAACCACCTTATCAATTACGTTATTTGAAACGTTAAAAATCTCACAGTTTTGATAGATGATTTTACCTATTTTTTTATTAAAAAAGTCTTCACATTGTTTGAAACGTTAAAAAACAAATAATTTTTTTTTCCAGTTTCTAACAAAAAATACTTTAAAAATGTTTCTTTTAAAAAACAGTTTTATAATAATACAACATTTTAAAAAAGATAGAAAATAATTTTATTTATCAAAAATGGTTATACGTAGTAAAAATTTGACAAATAAAATTTGAAATATAGAAAAGCAAAAAAAATTAACTTTTAAAATAATTAAAAAAAGGTTTTTATAAAAAAAACGTTTTTAAAAAGAGTATATAAAAACATTTTACAAAACTGTTTTTTTAAAAACAATTCATAAACTAATTTTTTTTAACATTTTATAAAAAAAATTGATTTTATAAAAAACAATTAAAGAACAATTTTTGAAAAACCTTTTGATTTTATAAAACTTCTTGATTTTATAAGAAACAATTATTAAAAAAACTCCCAAATACCAAAAGAGTAGAAAGAAAGCAAACCTTGATTTGTGCTATAAGTTCATGAACCTTTTTAATGTATGCAGAAAGAAAATGAACATCTTATATGCAAACAACCCCAACTCTTTTGGTAGCACAAATCACCAAAAAGATTTAAGTGATTTGTGCTATCAGTTTCATGAATCTTTTCACAAAACTTCTCAATAGTTTAAGAAATGGCAACCATCAGTTTCATGAACCTTTTTAATGTATGAGAGATTATTCATAAAGATATCATATTAGAGGAAACTTATCAAACAGAAACACAAACATCTTATATGCAGACAATAAATCGGCATGAAAAAGTTGTAAAATTAATATAATCCAAATGAAAATAAAAGAAAAGTACGACTCGCCTGTTTTTTTCATGATCGAGATACAAAAATATATATTTTCTGATGTACTAATATGGAGATATAGGGTTTAAGCGTACCTATTTTTTCAGTTCAAGATTCATTCTGCAAATCCAGGGCTTTGAGATACTAAGGGTTGTAAACAACTCTCCAAAAGGAAATTTCAAATAGAAATAGCATATAATCACAATATACACCATAATAAAGGAATTTATAAGACACTACAACATGATATACACACAGATATCTTACAACAAACAAAGAGAGGTTCACCTGAATTCGATGTGTGAAAATTAATTTCTCAAAATCAATAAATTAATTTTTGCTCTTCATACCCCGAACATTCAAACCATTCAAAGACAAAACTCATATCGCAAAATAAATTTGTTGTTCATCATATCTTAACACTGGGTCCCTTCAAAAATAGGAAACCCAAACCATATATAAATGGAAACTCAAACCATGTACAAATGAAAACCTATGTACTAAAGAGAGGAACGTGAAAAAAAACTATCGTTGAGGAAAAATGAAGAAGACTCTCTTTGAAGTTGTTTACAATAAATGTAAAGACCCATGAGGCTTCCACTTTGGATGAAAACTCTTCGTGTGCAAAAGATCAAAATAAATCTTAACCTAATACTATGAAACGTGGCATATTTTTCTAGAGGAGACACCATTTTTAATATAAGATATTAGATACCTTAATATCGTTTAGCTTCACACTACAAAGGTAGATACATGAAAAAGTATTATTTATTGACTTCATAAGCTCTAAGATGACCTATCTTATAAAATTGAAATATAAAAAAAGGTATTTTTTTATGTATAGGTCCTATAAGAATAAAGTTTTCTTAATTAAGTCCTATTAACTTTTCAACAATTAAATAGGTCATATTTTAAATTTTTTGAAACTTTTTTTTTACAATTTTACCCTTTTAAAATCAACCATTCGTAACTTTCTATGGGAAGTTACATAAGTGGTTGAACTTTTTTTTCATTCTATTTTTAATCTTCAAATGATCATAACTTTTGATTGACAAATCCGATTTTCGCGAAATTACTATTTCTGAAATTTGTTCGTCGAGATATATCAAACAAGATCCATGAAGCTTATAAAATTTCAAAGAAAAAGTTACACAGTGAGTAAACTTTACTGTATGCACCAGAAAATGAAATAGTTTTATATCTGTGAAATTTCACAAACAGTAACATTTACTGTGTTAATATTACACAGACAGTAAAATTTACTGTGTTCACAAGAAAATGAAAATCATATATTTATCAAATAAGATCAATGGAGTACATAATATTTCAATGAAAAAAATTACACAGACTGTAATATTTACTGTGTACACCATTGAAAATAGAACTTAATTAACCGTTGAATAGTCAATAGAACTTAATTAAAAAAAATCTCAAAATAGGAATTACATATAATAATACATATTAACTGGGTTGTCATATTTGTTGTTATTATTAAACAATAATACAAACAAATTGATTAAATAAATGGATTAATTAATGTATAAACCTATATATATATTGAGTTTAACCCATTTAGTCATTCAAACATTCATTTATCCAATATTCTCTTATTTTTAAAGGTTCGCACCAGTGGTACCCCATGCCACCCATACTCACCCCAAATCGGAGCTCCGGTGGATCCAAACACAATTTATTCAATATTATTTTATGTTTAAATGTCGCGCCAGCGTCACCCATGCCACCACTACCCACCCCAAACCGGCGCTATGCTGAAGGTCGTTGGAGCTCCGACAATGAGGGTGGGTGGGGGTGGGGATTGAGTGCCGCTAACGCAGACCTTTAAAAATATTAGAATATTGAGTAAATGGATGTTTGAGCCCACCGGAGCTCCGATGGTGGGATGAGCATGGGTGAAGGTTGGATGTCGCTAGCGCGGATCTTTAAAAATAAGATAATATTGGAAAAAAGGGGTTTGGATTCATTGGAGCTCCGATTTGGGGTGAATCAGGGTTGCATGGGGTGCCGCTGACGCGGACCTTTAAAAATAAGAGAATATTGAATAAATGACTGTTTAAGTGACTAAATGCGTTAAATTAAAAATAAGTGTGTTTTTACAATATATACACACACACACGCGCGCGCGCACACACACACACACACACACACACGTTAATTGATCCATTTATTTAACCAATTTTTATATATTATTGTCTAATACTAACAAGTAACGTGACAACCCAGTTAATATATATTATTATATGTAAGTCCTATTTTGAGATTTTTTTAATTAAGTCATATTGACTATTCAACCCTTAAATAAATTCTATTTTTTAAGGTGTACACAGCAAATATTATTGTCTGTGTAATTTTTTCATTGAGATATTATGAAATCAATGGATCTTGTTTGATAAATATATGGATTTCGTTTTCTTGTGAATACAGTAAATTTTACTATCTGTGTAATATTAAAACAGTAAATATTACTGTTTGTGAAAATGTCACAGATATAAAACTGTTTTATTTTACCGTAAAGTTTAATGTCTGTATAATTTTTTTTCTTTGATTTATAGATTTCATGGATCTTGTTTGATAGATCTCGGCGAGAAGATTTCAAAAAAAGTAATTTTGCGAAAAACGGATTTGTCAATCAAAATCAAAAGTTAGGATCATTTGAAGATTAAAAATAGGATGAAAAAAAGTTCAAGTACTTATGTAACTTCCCCCATAGATGGTTGGTTTTAAAAGGGTAAAATTGTGAAAAAAAGTCCCAAAAAATTAGGAATAGGACGTATTTAATGGTTGAAAAATCAATAGGACTTAATTAGTGAAACTCTATTCTTATAGGACCTATATAAAAAAACCATAAAAAAAATTATCTTAAAATAAAGGTACACTAAAAGAATTTAGAGGGAGGATAATATTTTATATTTCTTGAGTGTGTACATACTCAATGATTATTATCCTATTTATAGGACAATATAAGATATCCTAAGGGATATATAAAAAGAATTTATGTGGATATTCACACAAAATTAGATATTATTTAACACTTCCCTTTGTATCTAAACCATATCCATTATTCAATGACTATTATCTCATTAAAACCCTACTAAGAAAAAATCATGTGGGAAAAATAGAATGTGAAGAAAAAAGAGTACAACTTCTGTGATCATTGAATTAGTGCTGGACGCGCTTAATGTTGCCTCGTTAAAACCTTTAATAGAAAAACCCGATGGCAAAAAGCCTAGTAAAAAAACAGTACATTTCACATATAATCATATATATCATGTTCTTCTATTCTCCCCTTGATAAGATGCTCCTCCTGAATTGATAGTCCCCCTCATTATGGCATTTATCTGATGATGGATTCGGCGCATATCAGTCTCATAAACGAACTTCTAAAATTTTGATTTTGGAAATGATTTGATGAAAAGATAAAATAGGCTTTCACTTAAATCTCATTTTTCTTCTTCAAGAGTTCTTATATGTATAAACTAAACTGTGTTGGTCATATCTCCCTCGATGTATCCTCTTTGAATTTTAGCGATACAAGCACCATTGCCTTCATCGGTAGTGATAGGAACATATGTTGTTTGTGGAAAGTCATAATTGTTCCTTTTGAGGATTCGAGAGATAAGGTGCATCTATATAACTAATTAGACACAAATGGTTAGATGTAAAAATATCACATAACATGATTAATATTAGTCACGTGCTTTGGAAGTCAATGATAATTGTTTCTTCCAAAGAGATTGACTGTAACTATTATGTCTAACATTGTGTTATCTATAATAATATATTAATAATGTAATAATACAAAAACAACATACTGATATGGTAATTCTAGACCAAATATATAATTTTCATTTTATTTAGGATGATATGGATATGATAATATCCAAAGACCGAACACCATATATATAAAAATGAGGCTCTTAATATATTGCAAAGTATTACAAGACTTTTCAATGCATTTAATTTATGGATCGGTGTGTGACACCCCGCCTATTAAAATACTGGATGGCCATCTCGTGATCAAAATTAAACGTTGGTCTCATATGGCTCAGTTTTGGCATCACTATCGAAAACCTTTTTAAAGTTACTAACCACCTAGTAATTTAATTAGACCGGGGCCAAATTTTATCTTTCATTAAATAGCAACATGCGAAAATAAATAATAATGAAACCATCAGCATAAACAAATAACTGAATCCAACACAGATGAAAGATATAAATAAGATGACCGAATCAACTGTCGGTTCAATAATAAAATCCAAAAGTAAACTAAAATCATAAACTATACACAAGGTAACATAAATAAACTGAATACTAAATCTGGGGCGACATGCCAAACCGAGTACTGAAATAAAGTCCCTACACTAGGAAGAAATGAAGGAAGCGTCTATAACAAAGTCCTGCAACTTCTACATGAGTTGCAGCTGCGCATCCCTAGGTAGAATCCTCAAGCTAGGCATCCCTATGACTGGACACCTAAAAGGTATTGAAAAAGATTTTGACATGAGTCAGAGCCCAAGTACAATTTTTTTGAAAATATTTAGCAAGCAGTTAAATTTAAATAATTAAATATGCATGCACACTCTTCATATTTAAGTTAGTGTCGCACTCTCTTGAGGTATAACTCACCCCTCATCTAATGTGCATACCTAACGCTTGCCTGCTAACCTTTCTAGTTAAGCTACCCCGCCTAACTTTAAAGTTCACACCTCTTACCACCACACTACTCTAACCCGAGTTTTCTTAATTTGATTATTAAGTTATCTACTCATTAACTTATTAATCTATTCAACTATTGTAAATCATATAACATTCACACTAGTTATATATGTAATCACTTTTTATTCGTATAACTATCACACTAGTTATGTGACAAATACTTTTTAAATCATATAACTTTCGCACTAGTTATATAAGAAATACACACACACACTTATGTATGAAATCCCGTATATAATTATCTACTCATATTATATACGTACTAGTATATTATAACATTCACACATATGCCAAGTATCATAACCATCCTACCGAGTAAGGACTAACTGAATGTTTTCTCTAATATTCTATCACTGAGGTATACTCATGCACCTGGTTACCTTGATACGATTAAGTACCACCGAATCGGGTAAAAAAAAGCATAACGGAGGCGGTCATAATTCCCACCGAGAGTGAGGACAAATCATACCTAAAGAGCCTCACCTTTGAAAGAATCACAACATATAAATACTGGACGCCTATGACCTGGGGATTATACTCTCCCTACACCTCAAGCCAGGGGATTCACCCATATCGTACAACCTCCTATGATAACACTACAGGGGTATGTATTTCTATAAATATCATTCACACCGATAGCTATATATATATATATATATATATATGCAATCACACTACCGTATACATATATTTAAAAAACTCCGGCTAACCCCTGCATAGCACCCATAGCACTAGCCCAAAATACTCAAGTCTATCCCGAATTATAATTTAATTAATCACGCATTAATTATTTTGTCATTCAAGTTGTGTAACCCAATTATAATACCCCGACTCACTCATTCGATCCGAATCTTTATCTCTTAGTATTTGTTAAACAAAATCCCACCAGATAGTTTAACACTTCTCGTTAAATTTAATATCCAATAATTTATTATATAACTATATAATAAATTAACCCAGCTATCCCGTGCCCAACTCCTATAACACACAACCTATAAATATCCGAGTCTAATCCATGTCCCTGAATTAAATTACTTTCCGCTCAATTAATTTTATCCCAGTGGTGTCACTCAACCATAATTTCTGGACTCCCTGCTTGGTTCATGTTTAAACCTTTATGAATTTATTTCACTCAATTCATTATTTAGGTTCCTCCTTTTTCTCATCTTTATAGGATTAGATACATCTACCTATAATCCCTAGGTAAAATAATCCCCGGCATCCATACCCGAATTTGATTTCTAACTAAAGATTTCAATCTCGGAGACCCTTGCGTAAAAAATTCTTAACCAATTAAAAAAAATCAGAAAAATATGAAACCGACGGCCATGCATTTGTAACGAAAAGATCTATTTCCATGTCCAAACCTAGGGTCATTTGAATGAGGTATCAATCTCGTTCGAATGAGATACTAATGGAGTTCAAATGACTTAGAACGTCGCTCGAATGACTTGCAACATCGCTCGAATGACTTTCCAAGTTGTTTGACGCAACGCTGATCACTTCTTCTTCTTCTTCTTCTTCTTCTTCTTCTTCTTCTTCCTTTTGACTCATATATCCACACAAAATCTACTGTCCTCCATTAACGAACCTAACCAAGCTTCTGCATCTTCATACACCTTCGCCCGGTTAAAACCATCATAACACATGCACCTACTACTGGATTTAACCCTCATAATACCCTTTAAACATCAACAATTTATAAAAATAGAAAAACTCTGACATAGATTTTCATATACTATTATCTACCGAATTCAGTCCCACAATTGGAATTAATCAACATCAGTTACTGGGATTTTATTATTATTCAGATATAATCAACATCAATTCATATACCTACATCAATTTTATTTATAATCTACCCAATATGTTAGATTTCCTCAAAACCCATTTTTTTGTAATAACTAATCCCAAAAATAAATATGGTTTACATCCACCATGATATGAATTGCAATACCGCAATTTAAATGAAAGCAAGTTTAACTACTTGCCTGGATAAATCGTAGAGTCTGATTCCCTTTGTAGAAGACGAATATTTGACAAATAACACACCAATTTCTTCTTGGTTTGGCTCCTAAAAGCTCTCCCACTTGGTACCTCTTTTCTCCTCTGCAGCTAGGGTTTTCTTATTTGAGTTGTGACTGCCACAAACTCTCTAACTTAGATTTTATATCATAAATCCCGAAATTAAGCTTTTGGGCTAAATTAATAAAGCCCAACCAATCTGTGTGGGGTCGGTTATGCCTAAAAATGCCCCGAGACCTAATTACTACCCTCGGGTACTCTTTTCTGACTATCTTAACCTATTCGGAATCAACCGTATACTCAGAATCGCCATCCGAGTTACTTAACTTAAATCTCCTATCTTAACCTCAAATTAATTAATTAAATCTTAATTCACAAATTTAATTAAATCCTATAAATAAATTTAAATATTTTATCACCAAATTAATTAAATTCTAAATCCTCAAAAATACGAGGTGTTACATACTTCCCCCCTTACAAAGGAATTTCGTCCTCGAAATTAGGATTAGTCTAGTACTCCAAGCCTCGAATACTTCCTTACTCACATTCCCTTAAGATTGCTACACATAACTCTACCCCTTAGAATCGTGAATAATATTAAAGTTAAATTAATTACCCATAGTGCCCATACACCCTGTACCCATGCTTAATCGCATAGATGTTACCCGGATCTACTAGCCTTAAACCATAATATAACTTTTAAGTCGCAGTTATAAACACATATATGTATAATAACCAAGGTACCACACCTATGTCCTAATGACCACACATATCCCACTTCCAATGTTGCGCTAAGTTTCATGCGCGGGACGTCTCGCCAAGAGAAATCCAAACAAGGAACCCCCCGATACAATACTACCTAACATTATCGGTCATTGAGATTCGATATGACCTCAATCCATATAACGTACCCTCAAATTCCCATCTCCTGACATAAAAGTATACTCATCCACTCTCATGTTACAAAAGACATCATACTATATGGCGCCCCTTACTATCACTAATTTCTTAGCGCGAATCAATCACAAGTTGTATCTCCCCGCTTGATAATAAAACTATCCACCCTGAATCCCAACAGAAAATTCCCCTACTCCCCAGGATTAAATATAACAATACAAACATTTTTTTATAAGTCTATTATGCAATACACGATAACATATATACAAATATATATAGACTAAATCGTCTTTCAGGTGATAACTAGCACAAGTAAATCATATCTATGAACAACGAACACAAGGTCTCACCATACTATATATTATAGCCCAAACATTTCAACATAAATATCACTAACGTCTCGTACGTAACATACTTATCTCAAACTCAACTTCGCACTCCTGGTTTCTCTATATCATATAGGTATTCTCGATTACCCCACAATTTTTATTTTAATTCTTCTCGATATTTCCCCAACCCATTAACTTGTGGTGCAAAAGTTCTCTCACTGCTTCCCTCGTAGCACTACCTGGCTCTCCTGGACATATATCGTAATAGCTCTCAGATTAAAGTGTTTCCTCCACATGTCCAATAATTTAACATTTAAAACCGATGGATTAGCATCCAACAACATCTCACTACTCCCAACATTTATTAAGGTCCATGCATGTAACATTCCGCAACGAACTTCAAAAACTTTACACCAATTCACTATCCCTTAGCATTGTAGATCATTAAGATTCTTGGGTCCAAAGCACATAACAAAGACATCACAAATCTGGTCTCCCAACACATAAATCAAATCGTCTATGACCATGTCTCTCAAGGCATCACATGATACGATGCTTTCACTATCACTAAGTTCTCAGCATGTAAACAACAGTGAGCTAAATCTCTCCGCTCAACAGTCCCGATATACCCTGAATCACAATAGTAAGAGTCCCTATGCATCGGGATCCAATATAGCTAGACAACTGTGCTCTCTGAATCTACTTATAAAAATATCACCGCGAGCTCGACCCTCTTTTAAGTGAGACCTCGTAAAAATATACATCATGTTCCATAACAGCGAACACGACAGTCGTGCTGTAACTGCCCACCATCGCTCAACAGTCCATACCCAACATAGAATCATACCTCTAATATCACTAAGCTCATAGAATATATATCCTCTCAGTGTCCCCACTTTCTCCCTTGCAGATGGAACTAAAGAGCGTCGCTCTACCCCACTGTAAATATACACACTATAGTGATATTAATGATACCTCTACTAAACCCGTTTCTCATGCGAATCTAGTACTAATACATTACTGTGACTCGCTCGCGTCATACAAAACAGACCCCAATCATCCCGGGATAAAACTTATACTTTCAATTACTAATAATACTCATAGTTTAAATAGTTCCTAGACATAACACCCCCGAACCAACCGAATCAAAAACCTTTTATAAGTATTGCCCTTAATAGGCATCCCGTTCTTTTCTCCCAATTCACTATGAATAATATCCACACATGTGTTCCAACTCTTTACACATAAGACACCTCTCTGATTGAATAGCTAATGAAAGGATTTGCGATCAAACCGCACCCCAACTTTATTCTAGGTATCTCTCAATAGTTATGGTGACTGACTCCCATCACTACAACACCGCTCATCTGAGTTTAAATTTTTGCTTGAAATTCAATCGTGGGTGCCATCACACGCCACCCTACACAATTACCTTTGGGTTAACTCCTTCAATTGACCCATCACACAACCTCTTTTCCCCGAATCCTCACAGATGGCTATTCAAAAGAGTTCCTCCGACTCTCCCCTTTTTATCGAGTACGAGGGGTGAGTCTAAAATTTGCACCACCTCTTTCTACAATGGTGCTTAGGGAAACTACTACGCCCTAGTGATTTTATCAACGTCACCTACCTGAACAATAACCATGGTGACTTCTATCGCGGTCACCGTTCTCAGAATATTCCATGGCTTCTGTTGAGCCTCTCCCCCTATAGTCCTTCAAACGGCCCTCGCTAGTCGCCCAAAGTTGTTCGGTGTACGAAGCCCAACAAAAGTTGTATTCGAATCGCATAAACTATGCTTAATAGCAGGAGAACGTAAGTCATATACGTAGAGTAATACAACAATCATATGATAAGGCTCTATATCAAAGAACGATACGCTGAAACATAATAAACAGCAAAAATCCTAAGCACTTTAGAACCTGATGCTTTGATACCATTCGTGACACCCCGACTACTAAAATACCGGATGGACAGACCGTGATCAAAATAAAATGTTGGTCTCATATGGATCATTCTTATGATAACTGTCAAAAACCTTTTTAAAGATACTAGCCACCTAGTAATTTAATTAGACCAGTGCAAAATATTATATTTCATTAAATAGGAGCATGCGAAAATAAATAATAATGAAACCATCAACAGAAACTGATAACTGAATCCAACACAGATGAATGGTGTAAATAAGATGACCGAATCAACTATCAGTTCAATGATAAAATCCAACAGTAAATTGAAATCATAACCTGGATACACAAGGTAACATAAATAAACTGAATACTAAATCTGGGGCGACATGCCCAAGTGAGTAATGAAATAAAGTCCCTACATTAAGAAGAAATAAATGAAGCGTCTATAGAAAAGTCCTGCAACTTCTACATGAGTTGCACTGGGCATCCCTGGATAGAATCCTCAAGCTGGGAATCCCTATGGCTGGACACCTAAAAGGTATTGAAAAAGATTTTGACACGAGTCAGAGCCCAAGTAAAATATTTAGCAAATAGTTAAATTTAAATAATTAAATATGCATGCACACTCTTCATATTTAAGTTAGTGTCGCACTCTCTTGAGGTATAACTCACCCCTCATCTAATGTGCATACCTAACGCTTGCCTGCTAACCTTCCTAGTTAAGCTACCCCGCCTAACTTTACGGATCACACCTCTTACGACCACACTACTCTAACTCGAGTATTCTTAATTTGATTATTAAGTTAGATACTCATTGACTTATTAATTTGTTCAACTATTTTAAATCATATAACATTCTCATTAGTTATATATGAAACCACTTTTATATCGTATAACTATCACACTAGTTATGTAAGAAATACCTTTTTAAATCATATAACTTTCGCACTAGTTACATAAGAAATACATGCGCACTTATGTATTAAATCCCATATATAATTATCTACGCATATTATATACGTACTAGAATACTATAACATTCACACACATGACAAGTATCATAACCATCCTCCCGAGTAAGGACTCACCGGATGTTTTGTCTAATATGTTATCACTCTAGGTATACTCATCCACCTAGTTACCTTGAGACGATTAAATACCACCGAATCAGGTAAAAATAATTAAACGTATTGCAGGTTGTCATAGTTCCCACCGAGAGTGAGGAAAAACCATACCCAAAGCGCCTCACCTTTGAAAGAATCACAACATATAAATATTGGACGCCTATGACCTAGGGATTCACTACAATAAAAATAACAATTTGGCATACCTTGATATTAAAAATATGTCTGTGTCAAATTCTGGCACGGTTTAATGACTATCGGGCACACTTTATAACAGTGCCAAAATTTGGCACTGCTTTGTGCCAAAATTTATTACAGTTCACTAAATATAAAAAACCCTAAAAAAAATAATCTTCATATTTTTTGGGCTCCCGCCTCCATCATTCTCTCTCTCTCTCTCTCTCTCTCACCTCTTCTTCATTTCTCCATCACGCCCAAATTGGAGCAGTGAAAATGTACCACCAATTCTCTATCACCTCTTCTTCATTTCTCAATTCACCGTCGTTCTCTCCTTCTCTCTAAACCCCACCAACACTTCACCCCGAACAATAGGGGCATAGCATAGCATATTTGTGTGCATATGAATTGTATTAGATTAAAAAATGTCAAGAAAAGGTGGAATAATGAATGCAGTTAACGTGAGGATAGCAGTGCACCCAGATTGGGAGAACCGTGAATTCATTTCCCACATTTCCCTCAATGTTCGTCGCCTCTTTAACTTGCTCGTCCAATTTGGTACCTATATATATATATATATATATATATATATATATAAATATTATCTTAGATCTCATATTTATTTCACGCTGAGGCTACAACAATGCTTTATTTTGTGTAGTTTAATCTAAATTGTGTAGAAAGGGTAACATTTTGATATCCCAAAATAGTATAAGGTTTTAGAGCTTTCGTTTAATTTTATATGTTGTGCTTCTCAGCTCAATTGGGGTCTTTCTAATAAATTTATTTTTATGTAATTTTTGAGGATTCTTTAGAATTACTTATCTGCATGAGTCGTTGTGTTGAAATTGATTTATGCGTGTCCTTATGCAATCTATATGAGTCTCTGATCTGGTTTTAGTTTATAATTGGGTGTTCTTTGTTACCCAAATGGCTAGATCTTGGTATCTTCATGGCTTTTAGTTGAGTATTTACTAATCTGTTTCGCTTGTGGTTTGTGACTTGATGGTCTCTCCTCCTTAGTCCTAAGACGCTCTATTTATCCTCACCTCAATCACCCAAAAAAACCAATCTTTAATCCCATTTGTTTCCCAACTCAGCGAGGCCTTATTTACTTCTCTATGTTTTTGCCCCTGCATGTTCGTCCGACATTTTTTGTTGCTAAATGTAGACATGTTTTATATCCGACCGTCTTTGTTTCTTACGGTGTTACTCGAGTTTACAAAGGTCCCGTACCCGTATATTAGGGGAGTTGCTTTGGTTGGACTAGTTGGTTTTTCTAAATCTAATGCTATGGATGATTGTAGTATGATTGAGGATGTTTATTGTCGTGCTGTTGAGCTTTTATTTGATTTCGAGGATTATGTGAGGCGTTCGGTGGTTCGCACGGTAGGATGTTGTAATTTATTCTCGTTTGTTATATCTCTGTCTGAGGAGAAAAGAACTAATGGGGTATGTTGTTGTGATTGTAGGTTAGTGAGTGGTGGAAATTTCTTGTGGAATCTGTTCAAGGGAGAAGTAAAAGAGAATGGTCAGATGCATTATTTGTACAGGTATTTGGGAAAAACTATACGTATGGAAGTTGAGTACTAAATCAATTTGTGGAAATGGTTCAAATGGATTTAAATTATATTTTAGTTATAATTTCATGGGAGACCTTGAATCTTATATGCATTGTTATGCGTTTAGTATATGCTAGTACTTGAGATCTTGCTTCGTTTAAGCCACCGTCCATATGCATATTTATTTTCTCTCTTTCTAAAATAATTTGTTTGTTATTGCAGAAGAAGGGGTCTTGGTGGTCGAGTATGTCCCGAATGGAACTTTGCAAGAGAAGTTTCACGGACGGGAAAAGGGGGTAGCATTCCATCTGGCACGAGAAATTGAATACCTTCACAAAATGTATATCCTTCATATAGTCCACATGGATAGCAAAGCGTTAAAAATTGAACATGCTGCTTCTCACTATTTTCTTAAGGTTTGTTAAAATTATGAATGCTAGATTTGCGTTACTTGATTACAGTGTTTGATATAGGATTATATTTTGATGTTTGATATATTTGATTTTGGTTGGTTTTGGGTTTAATTGGTTAGGTTTAATTTTCTATCAATTTGATTAGGTTTAATTTTTTATGTACTTTATTTTGGGCATATTGATTAAGGATTTTATTTGGTTGGGTTTCAATCTCTTGTATTCACATGGTTAGTTTATTTTGGGGTTCAATCCCTACAAATTAAAATTTGTATTTATCATGATCAATAGGAAAAAAATAGATCAGATTCCAGAAATGTTATGAATTTGGATAAAAGTTGTTGACTTAATTTTACTTTTTTCTGTCAATCAAATCACTAACACACTTTATGCTATTTTTCTATTCAGGTTTATTTAGGAAGTGCTGGTGCACTTGATGTTAAAGGAAAGGAGCTGCCTGTGCCGGTGCACTTGATGTATTTTCTTTGATCGATGGAGACCAGATGATTTTAATTTACAATGTTGGTTTAATTTTGATTTACAATGTTGATTTGATTTTGATTCCAGATGTTCGTGTTGTAAGATATGCTCAAGATATATTAATTGAATGATATGTAGGTGAGTGCACAGTTATAATACATTCTATATGAATGACCCCAACTATATGAATTTTTATCAAGAAATACCCCGAACTATAGTTATTGACAAAAGCCCCCATGAAGAAAAACAATGCAGATGGTGCTAATGTGTAGAATAGGCTAAATTTGAATGACAACAATGAAAAAGATGAAATATTTCACACATTGAGTATTTTGGATGTAAGTGTGAGGTTCAATGCAATGGGTGTAGGGGAGTGGACAGGAGACTATCTAGCACCTAGGTAGTTGAGCACTGCCTAACACCCATGCGACCTTAACTGGGGATTTTGTAAGCACTGTTTTCCATTTATTTATTCTTATTTGGAGTAGCATTCTGAATATTCTCTCATTTTCTATAGATTGGTATTGCAGTTACTGGAATTGAAGTCAAGTCTGTTTGGAATGAAATTTAGTTAGCAACAGATGAAACCAATCAGGCCGCAAAGAATATTTAGTTAGTAACTGTTGGGGCATTATTTCTCTTTCGTTCTTCAGAAGCATGCCAATGAATGCTTACTTCCATTGGTAAATTTCCTCAATTTCTCTACCCTATGTTCTGTTGTGGATTGAATCATTCTAATAGATTATGAATTGCCACAGTTCAAACATGAATTGCAACTGTTGAAATATGAATTACCACTGTTCAAACATGTTTTAGTCTAGATTTACTTTTATTTTGTTTTTATTTTTTGTCTATTAAACCACATCAATTATATTACCTTAATTGACAAACAAATCAAACCTCACACTTTTGAGACTTTGATGCTAATTGTCAGTTGGACCCATTATGTGATTTCTCCATTGGATTCATTTGAAAACCCAAACCAGCCCCCAAACGGCCCCGTAAGAGGCATGATCACCTCGCACGGGACCAATGTAACTCATAGGGACTGACCGCGTAGTCTCAGGTCTCCCGGTTTGAGAATATGATGATAATTTGAAAATATCTAGATTAGACTTAACGAAAAGCCATTATAGAGTGAAAATTCAAACCAGTCCCCAAACGATCCCATAAGAAGAATGAACACCTCGCACGGGACCAATGTAACTCATAGGGATAGACCACATAGTCACGAGATTTCCGATTTGAGAATATGACGATAATTTGAAAATATCTAGATTAGGCTTTAAAAACATGTCGTTAAAAGGAGAAAGCACAAACTAGCCCCCAAACGGCCCCGTAAGAGGCATGAACACCTCACACGAGACTAATGTAACTCCAAGGGACTGATCGCGTAGTCTCGGGTCTCTCGGTTTGACAATATGACGATAATGTGAAAATATCTAGATTAGACTTAAAAACAAGCCGTTAATGAGTGAAAACCCAAACCAGTCCCCTAATGGTCCCGTAAGACACATGAACACCTCGTGCGAGACCAATGTAACTCGTAGGGACTGTTCACGTAGTCACGTGTCTCCCGATTTGAGAATATGATGATAATTTGAAAATATCTAGATTAGGCTTTAAAAATAAGCCGTTAAAGCGTGAAAACCTAAACCAGCCCCCAAACGGCCCCGTAAAAGGCACGAACACCTTACACGGGACTAATGTAACTTCTAGGAACTGATCACATAATCATGGTTCTCTCGGTTTGAGAATATGATGATAATTTGAAAATATTTAGATTATGCTTAAAAGCAAGCCGTTAAAAGGTGAAAACCCAAACCAGCCCCCAAACAGCCCCGTAAAAGGCACGACCATCTCGCACGGGACCAATGTAACTTGTAGGAACTGACCGTGTAGTCACGGGACATATGGTTTGAGAATATGATGATAATTTGAAGATATCTAGACTTTTGCTTAAAAATAAGCCGTCAAAGGGTGAAAACCCAAACTAGCCCCTAAACGGGCCCGTAAGAGGCACGAACACCTCGAATGGGACCAATGTAACTTGTAGGAACTAACCGCGTAGTCACGGTTCTCCCGATTTGAGAATATGACGATAATTTGAAAATATTTAGATTAGGCTTAAAAACAAGTCGTTAAAGGGTGAAAATCCAAACGAGTCCCTAAACAGCCCCGTAAGAGGCACAAACACCTCGCACGGGACCCATGTAACTTGTAGGAACTGACCGCATAGTCACGATTCTCCCAGTTTGAGAATATGATGATAATTTTATAATATTTACATTAGGCTTAAAAACAAGCCATTAAAGGGTGAAAACCCATACCAGCCCCCAAACGACCCCGTATGAGGCACGAACACCTCGCACGGGACCAATTTAACTTGTAGGAACTGACTGTGTAGTCACGGTTCTCCCAGTTTGAGAATATGATGATAGTTTAAAAATATCTAGATTAGGTTTAAAAATAAGCCGTTAAAGGGTGAAAACCCAAATAACCCCCCAAACGACCCTGTAAGAGGTACAAACACCTCGCACGGGACCAATATAATTTATTGAAACTGATCGCATAGTCACGGTTCTCTCGGTTTGAGAATATAACGATAATTTGAAAATATTTAGATTAAGCTTAAAATAAGGCTTTAAAGAGTAAAAACTCAAACCAGCCCCCAAACAGCCCCATAAGAGGTGTGAAGACCCTGCACGGGACTAATGTAACTTTTAGGAACTGACCACGTAGTTATGGTTCTCTCAGTTTTGATAATTATGCCGATAATTTTAAAATATCTAGATTAGGCTTAAAAACAAGCCGGTAAGGGTGAAAACCCAAACCAACCTTTAAACGGCCCCGTTAAAGGCACGTCCAGCTCGCACGGGACCAATATAACTTGTAGGAACTGATCGTGTAGTCACGGAAGATATGTTTTGAAAATATGATGATAATTTGAAAATATTTAGATTAGGCTTAAAAACAAGCCTTTAAAGGGTGAAAACCCAAACCAGCCCCCAAACGGCCCCGTTAGAGGCGCAAAGACCTTGCACGGGACCAATGTAACTTGTAAGAACTGACCGCGTAGTTATGGTTCTCCCAATTTTAAGAATATGCTGATAACTTAAAAATATCTAGATTAGGCTTAAAAATAACCCGTTGAAGGGTGAAAACCCAAACCAGCCCCTAAACAACTCCGTAAGAGGCACGATCACCTTGCACGGGACTCATGTAATTTGTAGGAACTGACGGCATAATCGCGATTCTCCCAGTTTGAGAATATGACAATAATTTGAAAATATTTAGATTGGGTTTAAAATCAAGTCGTTAAATGGTGAAAACCTAAACCAACCCCCAAACGGCCCCGTAAGAGGCACGAACACCTGACGTGGGACCAACGTAACTTTTGGGGACTGACCGTGTAGTCACGGAACACGTGGTTTGAGAATATGATGATAATTTGAAGATATCAAGACTTTCGTTTAAAAAAAGCCGTTAAAGGGTGAAAACCCAAACCAGCCCCTAAACGGGCCCGTAAGAGGACGAACACCTCGCACGAGATCAATGTAACTTGTAGGAAATGACCGCATACTCACAGTTCTACCGGTTTGATAATATGACGATAATTTGAAAATATTTAGATTAGGCTTAAAAAGAAGTCGTTAAAGGGTGAAAATCTAAACCAGCCCCTAACCGGCCCCGTATGAGGCACGAACACCTCACACGGGACCAATGTAATTTATAGGAACTGACCGTGTAGTCACGGTTTTCTCGGTTTGATAATATGAGGATAATTTGAAAATATTTAGATTAGGCTTAAAAACAAGCCGTTAAAGGGTGAAAACCCATACCAGCCCCCAAACGGCCCCGTAAGAGGCACGAACACCTCGCACATGACCAATTTAACTTGTAAGAACTGACCGTGTAGTGACGATTCTCCCAGTTTGATAATATGAGGATAATTTGAAAATATCTAGATTAGGCTTAAAAACAAGCCATTAAAGGGTGAAAATGCAAATCAGCCCCCAAACGACCTTGTAAGAGGCATGAACACCTCGCACGGGACAAATATAACTTGTTGAAACTGATTGCATACTCACGGTTCTCCCGGTTTGAGAATACGACGATAATTTGAAAATATTTAGATTATGCTTAAAAATAAGGTGTTAAAAGGTGAAAATCCAAATCATCCCCCAAACGACCCCGTAAGAGGCACAAACACCTCGCACGTGACAAATGTAACTTGTAGGAACTGACCACATAGTCACGGTTCTCCCGATTTGAGAATATGATGATAATTTGAAAATATCTAGATTAGGCTTAAAAATAAGCCATTAAAGGGTCAAAATCCAAACTAGACCCTAAACGGACCCGTAAGAGGCACGAACACCTCGCACGGGACCAATGTAACTTGTAGGAACTGACCGCGTAAACACGGTTCTCCCAGTTTGAGAATATGATGATAATTTGAAAATATTTGGATTAGGCTTAAAAGCAAGCCGTTAAAGGGTGAAAACTTAAACCATTCTCCAAACGGACCTGTAAGAGGCACTAACACCTCGCATGGGACGAATGTAACTCGTAGGAGCTGACCACGCAGTCACAAGAATTTTGTTTTGTGAATACAATAATAATTATAATTTGTATATGCAAATTTTTAGCTTGAATAATATTTTTTTTTAAAAAATTACTCGATTACTAATATCATTTCCTTTTGTATCTTTTTTTTTGCAGCATAACATTTTGTCGTTAGCTTTTATCCACGTGGAACACATGAAGTAAATTGGCATCAATAAGGGGATTATTTACTTAATGTCGTTGCACATGAAGCCGTACGGGATTTTGTTGTTTTATTGTTAGCTTTTATGGTCGTGCGGGCCTTTGTAATTTTATTGTTATAATTGATGGCAGTGCGGGCTTTATGTTACGCAGGTTTTAGAATGTCTAGAAAATAGAGGAAACTCTGCCCAATTTTTCTGGTCTGTGAACTATTTTTACTTGTAATATTTTGAAGTTTGTATGTACATTAGTTTATCAACAACTTTCGTGATTCGCAATTTGTGAATTTTCTTATTTTCAAATAATTAATTTTTTTGTTTGATCCAAAAAATTTGGCACAGTTCAAAACCGTGCCAAAAGTGTATCAATTTTTGGCACGGTTTTTAAATGTGCCAAAAGAGTATCAAAATGTACTCGATCTGGCACAGTTATTAAGTGCGCCAAAAGTGTGTCAGAAATATCAAATTCTGGCACAGTTTTAAAGTGTGCAAGAAGTGTTCCCGTTTGGTCAAATCCGGCACAATTTTAAGCCGTGCCAGAAAAAATGGCCATTTTGGAACACCTGATTCTATCACAGTGGATTCACCCACATCGGGCAACCTCCTATAATAGCACTAGAGGGGTATGCATTCCTATAAATATCATTCACACCGATACCTATAAAATACACTAATATATTGTGGGTACCCGAAAATTAGAACTATGGGCCTGGACGAGTAGCCCAGTCCTGGCGTCCCAAAGTCCAGGCCCCTCATCTTTTATATTGATCCGGTCTCCCCCCACGATCCCATGAAGGGAAGTTATAGGGGAGATGGAAAACATGGAGGAACCCATCACCTCCACTCATCTACATGTACATGTATATATTAAACCCTAGGTCCGGGGCAAAATGACAAGTTGTATTCTCTGTAATCACTCTTCGGAGTATATAGAAATAATATCGACTGCACCACCGTGGACGTAGGCACATCTTTGCTGAACCATGTACATCCTTTGTTGTGTGATTGGTATCTTGTATTCCTTGTTCTTTTCTTAATAATTGTTTCTCTCATATTTATTTGTGTTGCATAATAATTGCATCTATAATTGGCGCTGTCTGTGGGAACCGTTCATCTTTCCCTGAGAAGAGCCCACGTCAAGAAAGGAGTTTAAGATGTCTGGCCACAGCAGCAATGCTCCTCAAGTAGTAGATATTCAAGAGCCACCTGCTCCTCGCAGGAATAGGTCTGAAGTCCGACGTTTAGATAAGAGAGCTCGCCTAGAAAGACCAGCCTCAGAAGAAAGTCAGGGACCAGCGAGGTCCACGCAGATATCCAAGTTGATTGATGCGTACGAGGCAAGGCTCCACGAGCAGAGGGAGTCTTCTCGCAGATACGAGGCTGAGAATGCTCGCTTGAAAAGAAGACTGGAAATACTAGAGAGGGAGCTTTGTCCTGATAACAGGAGACACCCATATCGCACTCCTAGCACTCAGGCGAGCAAGTCTCGCAGCTGAGGAAGGAGCCCTAGGGGAATATCTCAAAGGGACGAAGGAGGCGAGTCAGACGACGACCTCCGCGAACAACTCGCCACTACCAGAGCCCTGCTCGCAGCGACGAAAACATACAAAACATGGTCCGCAGGGAAATGGACCAGCATCCCGCTCACCACGGAACAAGATCAACTAGAGAGCTCGCAAGGCGAGCTCTCAAAACCCAGATGAAGTCACCTTTCACAAGAGAAATCGAAGAGGAGGAGGCTCCCAAGAAATTTTCCATTCCAAGGTTCAAGATTTACGATGGAAAGACTGATCCCATCGATCACGTCAGGCAATACCGACAGGCCATGACCCTCTGGAGTCACCGAGATGTCCTGATGTGTCGTATTTTCCCCTCGAGCCTTCATGATGTAGCACAGAAGTGGTTCGAAAGGCTCCCCCACCGGTCGATCAAGAATTTCAAATCCCTAGCCGAACTTTTTACGGCCCGATTCATTACCAGTAGCTCTCATCCCAAAAGGATGGATGCTCTACTTAAAATTAAGAAAACACCTCAGGAGACCCTCCGAGAATACGCGAAGAGGTACTGGGAGTTATTCAATGAGATCGAGGACTGCGCGGAGGAAGTGGCAGTGGCCTCCTTCAAAGTTGGGCTCCCTAGTTCTTCCCTCCTCTACCAATCCCTGACGAAGAAGGAAGCCATGACTATTGACGACCTAATGGCCCGAATCGAGAAATACGCAAAGGTGGAAGATGTCACTCGCCCTAATACAGGAGAAAACGGTCGAGCTAAGCTCACTACCAAGGTAGGTGAGAAAATTGAGAACCAGAGGAAAGGAGGAAAGAACGGAGGCAAAAATGGCTCCAAGAACGGAGGGAACCAAGACGTATCGAAAGCATTCCAGGCGGTCAACACCGTCTTCAAAGAACTAATTTATAAGGTTCTCACGAAGATCAAGGATGAGCCATTCATCAAGTGGCCCAGGAAGATGGTAGGAGATCCCTCGAAGAGGAACAATGCCTTAAGATGTGCTTTTCACAAAGAGGGAGGACACAAGACCGAGCACTGCAAAGCTCTTAAGTATCACCTCGAAGAGTTGGCCCAGTCCGGGCATTTGAACAACTTTGTGGAAAAAAGGGGAGAGAAAGTGACTTCCAACAGAGAGGTGAGACCCAACAACGTGCTGGAGGATGATGCTGGACACGAGTTCGCAGTAATTTACGGACTATCTGACGTCAAGCAGATACAAGGGAACTCAGCTCAAATGGAGATGAAAAAACTTACAGCGGTAATGCAGGCTTTTCAAATCGATCCAGCAAAGTCACAGTCAGGAAAGCGTCGACGAGCAGAGGACATCAACTATAACAAGCATATTGTTTTCACGGATGAAGATTTGATAGGAGTAAGGACCCCACATCATGATGCTCTGGTCATTACACTCAGGATAGCCAACTTTGACATCGACAAGCTGCTCGTCGATCAAGGAAGCTCATCCAAAGTAATGTACCTCGACCTATTCAGGAAATTGAAGTTGAGCATCGCCGACCTAAAGGAAGCTACTGTTCCTTTGGTCGGCTTCGCTGGAAAAATGACCATGCCCCTAGGCAAGATAGTACTGCCAGTTCGTGCTGGGAACGTCTCCAAGATGATTGAGTTTTTGGTAGTTGACATCGAATCACCATACCAGGCCATCCTCGGCAGAGGATGGATTCATGCAATGAAGGCAGTCTCCTCGACCTACCATCAGAAACTCAAGTATGTAACCGAGCGAGGAGTAATGGAGATCCACGGCGACCAAGCAATGGAGAGGAAGTGCTTCATAATAGCCATCCGACCAAAGCCAGAGAAGAAGGCCGGTCAACCCAGCAAGAAAGTTGAAGAGGGTGTGATACCTTCAAAATAATAATTAAAGTATCGAAGACCTGGAGTAGAGGAGACCAGGCTCCTCCCCTCCGAGCGTGTCATCGAGAACCTGGTAGAAGTTATAGCCGAAGTTGGTGACAGTAGCAGAGTCTTCTTGATTGGAGCATCTCTCACCGACGAAGAACAGAAGGAATTGACGACCTTGCTGAGGCACAACATAGATATTTTCGCATGGGAACCATACGAGCTGCCCGACATTGATCCTGATATGGTTTGTCATCAGCTGCATGTCAACCCCACATTCAAGCCAGTCGCGCCAAAGGCACGAAGAACTGCACCCGAAAAGGCTAAGGCGGTCGAAAAGGAAGTCGAAAAACTACTGGATGCAGGATCCATACGGGAAGTGAAATTCCCCAAGTGGTTGTCCAACCCAGTAGTAGTTCCGAAGAATAATGGGAAGTGGAGAGTTTGCATCGACTTCACTGACCTCAACAAAGTATGCCCTAAGGATAGTTTCCCCCTCCCAAAGACAGACCAACTGGTAGATGCCACTGCAGCTCACGAGCGAATGAATTTCCTGGACGCATACTCAGGATATCACCAGATCCCCTTGTATGCCCTAGACCAGGACAAAACGGCATTCATCACGACAGTTGGGCTATATTTCTATAAGGTCATGCCATTTGGGCTCAAGAATGCGGGGCCAACCTATCAGCGACTGGTCATAAAAATGTTCAAGGATCAAATGGGAGACACAATGGAGGTCTACATCGATGACATGCTCGTTAAGAGAAAGAAGAAGGAAAATCACCTCTCAGACCTATCAAAGACCTTCAAAATCCTCAGGAAGTACCGAATGAAGCTTAATGCGAGCAAGTGTTCCTTCGGTGTCCAGTCAGGAAAATTTCTTGGATACTTGGTCAGTAAGAGAGTCATAGAAGCTAATCCAGACTAGATCGATGCAATCAATAGGGTACAACCCCCTCAAACAGTCCGGGACGTGCAGAAGCTCACTGGAATGCTCGCTGCCTTAAATCGCTTCATTTCCAAATCCTCCAAGAAGTGCAAGCCTTTTTTCCAGCTTCTAAAAGGGAGTAAACCGATAGAATGGAGCCCAGACTGCTCGCGAGCTCTGGACGAGCTCAAGTCCTACTTAAGCTCTCCACCGCTGCTTGTCATACCATAGCAAATGGATTCTTTGTACCTGTACCTCTCGGTATCCAATCACATTGTCAGCTCGGCATTAATATGCGAGGTTACAAGAATCCAACACCCCGTTTACTACGCGAGAAAGACCTTATTAGATGCCGAGCAAAGGTACCTGCCATTGGAAAAGCTCGCCTTTGCACTGGTAATAGACTCGAGGAAGTTGAAGCATTATTTCGAAGCCCATACTGTCATCGTCCTTGCATCTCATCCCCTTAAGGCTGTCCTAAGGAAAGCAGATTTGTCGGGAAGATTGTCTAAGTGGTCAGTCGAGCTCGGCCGGTTTGACATCTAATTTCAACCAAGGACAGCTATCAAGGTTCAGATCCTTGCTGATTTCATAGCCGAATCCACAGGCGAAGAACTCCCCGAACAATCTCAACCAACAAAGCAAAAGGAGAACCAAGCAAGAGTGGAAACCTGTAAACTATTCGTTGATGGAGCCTCCAACTCAAAGGGGGCAGGCATAGGCATTGTTCTCATCACCCCAGAAAACACCATCCTTGAGCAAGGAATCAGGCTTGGATTTACAGCCTCCAACAACGAAGCAGAGTACGAAGCCCTAATAGCCGGTCTCTAAAAGGCACAAACTCCGGGAGCAAAATGTTTACAGGTGTTCGACGATTCTCAACTAGTCTCCAATCAGATAAATGGAGATTACAACGCGAATGATGAAAGAATGGCAGCCTACCTCGCCCTGGTGAGAAAACTAATGATGAGCTTTGAGGAGGTTAACATCCAGCAGTTTCCCAGAGGACAAAACAGTCATGCCGACGCCTTAGCAGCCCTAAGCTTGGCAGTTGATTCTAGCCTTAAAAGGGTTATTTCCATCGATTTCCTCATTTGTCCGAGCATTAACCACAACAGCAAGTTGCCAAACGTGGAAAAAATACTCCAGGTGGGATCAGCCCCCAGCTGGATGGACCCCTTAAAAAATTATTTAAAGGAGGGCACGCTCCCAGAGGACAAGAAAACTGCCCACCAGATAAGAGTCAAAGCTGCTCTCTTTCACTTATCCACAGGAGGCGACTTGTATAAGAAGTTCTTCTCCGGTCCCTACCTTAGATTCATCCACCCAGGCAATGTCGAGCAAGTGCTGCGCGAGCTTCACGAAGGAATCTGTGGAAGTCATGTCGGAGGAGGTCCCTAGCCTTTCGAGCTATGAAGGAAGGCTATTGGTGGCCATATATGCAAAAGGACTCTGCAGTATATGTCCGCAAATGCCTGAAATGCCAACTTCACGCTCCTATGGTCCACCAACCCTCCAGCGACCTAAAATCCCTGACCAGCCCATGGCCCTTCGCCCAATGGGGAATGGACATCGTGGGACCACTCCCCACCGCTGCCGGCAATTGCAAATACCTGTTGGTTGTAACTGACTACTTCACTAAATGGATCGAGGCAGAACCATTGGCAAACATCCGAGACGCTGATATGATAAGGTTCATATGGAGGAATATAATCACTCGATTCGGAATTCCCAAAACCATCATCACTGATAATGGTACATAATTTGAGAGTGTCCCCTTTCAGGACTTCTGTAACGAACACGGGATCAGGCACAACTTTAGTTCGGTGGCCTACCCTCAGAGCAATGGGGAAGCAGAAGCTTCCAACAAAACTGTGATCGATGGATTGAAGAAGCGATTAGAGCGAGCCAAAGGTGCATGGGAAACCGAGCTACCCCATATCCTATGGGCATACCGAACAACTCCTCGGAGAGCAACAAGAGAAACCCCATTCTCGCTAACATATGGCATGGAAGCAGTCATCCCACTAGAAGTGGGCTTGCCAATAATAAGATCCGACCTTGTCGATCAAGGCCAGAATGATGAGGCATTTCTCGCTGAACTCGACCTCGCCGACGAGCGTAGAGAACTTGACCTAGTAAAGCTCGCGAGCTATCAGCAACAGCTCGCAAAGCACTACCACAAAAGGGAGAAGATTCCAAGTTAGGGACTATGTTCTAAGTAAAGTCCTGGGCAACACAGTAAAGTCATCAGACGACAAGCTAGGCCCAAACTGGGAAGGACCCTTTAAAGAAACTAAAGACGACCTGCAAGGTGCTTATCATTTGGAAACGATGGAGGGCAGAGAGATACCACGAGCATGGAACGCATCTAATCTTAAGAAATTCTATTTTTAGATTCTAGAGGAATTCTATTATTGAATCTTTTTCTTGTATTTGTTATGTGAAAGGACAGTTCATTTCCCTTATTACTAATGAAATCAATAACAGTTGCATTTTATCACACATCTTTTCCAAATCACAGGCACGATGGTCGATATAGAAGGGGAATACCCCTCCTCAGGTCATCGTCATGAAACACGAGAGACCTCTTAGCATTGCCCCTGGCAATATATAAAGCCCTACAGAGGATTCTTAGGCAACGCGACCAGATTTTATACTGGACATCAAACCTACTTTGGTTGAGCAAAATCCTGATCGGATGAAGACATCCAATACCAGGTGTGTCCTCGCCAATTGCCCTACTTAGGCCTAAGGGATTGTGACGACACAACCTAAAAGGTAAAATGGGGCGTAATGGTATTTTGGTATTATACTGGACTCGGGGGACACTTGCATGACAAAACAAAAAGGATTATGAAGCAGCAAGAATATAAAAAGATTGGATGAACACGTTTAGTCGGCAATATTTGCCCAAAACACTAACTTTTCATTAATATCTTATATTTACAACAATGATAATACATGTTTAGTCGGAGAAGCTCGCCCAAAGCATTTACATTATCAAAAAAGACAAAAGAATAATAACTTGCAAAATCTCAAGAAGGTGGAAACCTCCGAACAAGATAATCTGCCACTCTAGCTCTTCGTCCGTCATCAGGAGCAGGGACTAGCTCTTCCACAACCTCATCTACGTCCAACTCTAATAGTTGTCGAGGAATAGCATCAATGGGGATCCATCGATCATCCCTCCTGAATGGGTTGGGCATCAGAGTGGAGGAGGACATCTCGTGACGATACCATAACACCGAGTTCCTCGGGACCTAAAGCTCTTTCAAGGCACTTAACCATCCTTTGATCTGAATCATATATGTACCCTTGGGATAATAATAATTATCAAAGATTGATCTTTACATAAGATCAAATAGTTGAACAATGGAGCTTCGGGCTCATGAAAAAGTACAATTGTACAACAACAAATGTTTTATAGTATTACCCTGTGAATAAGAACTGATATTTTGGTAGTGTAATATTCTAGTTTACAACACTAGAAGTAATAAAATTACCATTTCAGTATGTATTTCAATATGGTATCCATGCATTCTTATGCACATAAAATGAATAAAATTTCTTTAGTAATTGCTTTCATATAACTCATTGCAAATGAATGGACTAGTACAACATAATAACATCACATGGAATCTTCTAGAGTCTTAGGTTGAACTGTAAGGGCAAAATTCCATATCGAGTCAATTTGTAATATTGGCTATTTTCGTTAGGACAAAACATTTAGATAGTATAGGTGACATATCATATTCTACAATTGAAGAATTTGAACACCCGAGATTTTAACGCATCAATGAAGTTCACATTATTGTTCTGAATGCTCACTATTCCCAAAGGTATATGACCTTTTGTTTTAAAATCAATTGAAGAAATTTTTATATTTTTCAAAACCAAATTTTCTAATCTTGTCCATTTTTTCAATCAACTGAGACTTCGTTTCAAATCTCAATCTAATGAGATTCTACTCGTTTAAATGATATGTCCAATGACATCCTTGAGGTGTCTACTGAAAAAGTCATTAGAAACCTCATTTTTAGGAGATTTTGATTCGTTCGAACGAGACCTCAAGTCGTTCAAACAAATGGCAGTTATTTTCATCATTTTTTTCCTATGATCCCCACTTTCCCACTACTTGCACTTATAAAACTAAAGGGACTCGAGAATAACTGATGAGACTCCACTCCAAAATTTTTCCAAAAGACAAATGTTTTTATCCAAACACTCTCCAACTTTTATATGATCACCTTGGATCATTTTTGAAGAAAACAAACCCAAAATTCCTACTTCCTTCATTCTTCACAATTGTGGGTGGTGGACTTCTGTACGGGTTGGAGGCAATGTATTGACTATCGGTGGATATTGGGACACATGAGGTGTTGTACAAACGTGTTGGAGCTACATGCTCTACGAACATAGTTATTTGAGATGACATCATCAATACTTATAGTTTCAAGTCAGTAAGTCTTCATTATAAGACTTTATTCATAGTAGATTTTGTTTAGGACTGGCTATCCGAGGTTTTTTCCAGTTGGGTTTTCCTCGTACATCGCGGCGATGTGGTTGTGCGCTTTATGTTTGCTATTTTTTACCTAGATGCATGCTTAGGTTAAAAATATTAAAACTTGGCTTAACCACAACATTTGGATTATTTGGTGCTAAAATCACACTAGTAACTTGATTATGAAAAAATCCCTCATGTCCATGTAGTAATAATTAGTCAAGACTGAAATTCGGAACATATCAATTATATTAGTCTAGTCATAATTTTACCCTTGTGTTGTGTGTGTATTTATCGGAGTGTATTTCATGAATTTTGGTCTTTGCCATATAACCCCTTCTTATCAACTATAGTTGAAACCTTAATAATTATACATAACAAATTTGAAAGAACTTCTGATTTTTAGAGTAATGTAGTTTTTTCAATGTATAGTAATAAAATATCATCATATGATGACCATTCATAATTGCATCTTTTAAGACTTAAGATTGATTATGAAGTGTGTATAGAGATGCGTAATAATGCAATAATATATTTTAAGATCAAGCTTTTGGTTCTTTAAGAAATGGAAGTATTTAAAAAATCTTTTAATGATTATGAGATATTAAAATTGGGTTAGATAACATAAAAGTTATGTATTTGTGTAAGAACGAATCTTATGAATTCTTAATAATCTCAAAAGAATTTCATAATTAAGGATATATATAATTTATGAATAATTATAAAAGAAGGACGTCTAAAACTCAAGAATTTCAACAACTTTGGATCATCACAAATCATTATTAATCATTTTTCTTTCAACACAAAAAACATAAATTAAACGGATATCAAATCAGGATGTATATTTAATGAAGTAAAAATTTACCAATTAAAGTTTAGAACTTTGGGTTCGTAACTTATGAAACAAAATTTTATATTCTTATCATATATTAGAAACTTCAGGATAGAAAATAAGAAACTTTAGTTTTATAATATAAAAATAGGTAATAAACATTTAGATTATGCGAAAATTTCGGACTTGGCCTAATATTGATCCGTTTTTTCCAAAACTGTGTAATAAATAAAATAGACAAACAATTGATAAATGTTATGGATCACTAAAATAATTGTGACAAATATTTCTCACCCAAAGGTTATGACAAATTCAGCTTCTCCATTTAAGCACTAACTTTATTGACATAATAAATATAACATCAAGTTATGAATATATGGTGATTTAAACTTTAGGTTCGTAGGATAAGATGATACAATTTACCTATTTTTAAAAGAAGGGATTTTTTTTACATTCTCTACACATTCTCAAGACTCCAATGTATACTAAATGATCGTAATGTGAGGAGTAGTTAAAATTAAATACTATGAAAAGGATAATTTAATACTCAAAAGAAGAGGAAGGTCACTACACTAAAATAGGCTATTTGTCACGGTTATAGACCTTGACAAGTTGAAATTGTCACAATCAAACACCATGATAGGAATACGGGTGACAACTGTTTTGTCACAGACTTGTCACGGTCAAAGTCCGAGACAATTTCTTCTTTGTCATGGACATTGGCCGTGACAAGTCCGTGAAAAAGGAAAACTTGTGACGAACTTTGATCGTGACAAGTCCATAACAAGTTTTCTTTATCAAGGACTATTCACGATCAAAGTCTGTAACAAAACTGGGCAAGAGAATAAAAAAATTGTTGGGTAGTATGGCCATTACCACTGCCCAAGAGTATATTATTTAACCTATCACTACATCATATATTGCCAGTGGTCACGATTTTGACCCGTGACCTCAAGTGTGGGTTATGGTCAACACCCATGACAATATGAATCATGAAAAAATTACGGGTCAAGGTCGCCACCCGTGACCCAAAGGGGAGAACACAGTTCACAGTCCCCGGCCATGACCAGGCACCATGCTTAGTCACAGTCCATGCTCGTGACCCACATGTGGGATTTTTGGTCACGCTCATAAGTCGTGGACATTTCCACGGGTATGGTCAGGGTTATGGATCGTGACCCAATTTTTTTTAAATCTTGGTCATGGGTCTGGTCACGATCTAGACTTGTTACCACCCTTATTTTTTATTTAAAGAAAATTCTTCGAGTCATGGTCCAGAACTGTGACCCAATAAAAAATTTTAGAAAAAATAAAATTTATTTTTCTGCATTCCAAGAAAACCTGTAAATTTTTCAAACCTGTTTACAATTCCAGACATCAATATTTAGCTAATATGTAAAGTTAACTAAGGCATGCTTACATTAATAAAATACAACACATGCTTGCGTGAATATGTAAAACACAAAATAAAATACAACGCATTTCACGTGAATATGTACAACTTAAATAAAAATACAACAAATGCTTGCGAGAATATGTTCCAAATGTTCCTTCTCCAGTGAGGCCTACAAATAAAACTTCAAAAATGTCACAAATGTTAAATAATAAGTGGTAAGTAACGATGGACTTGAAAAATGTTACAAGTGTTAAGTAACAAGTTATAAGTAACAACCTTCAACGACATGTTTTCAAGTCTTAGTTTAGTTATTTGTTATTTTTGATCATGTTCCCAAATCGGACATCTCGTGACTACGCAATCGGTTTCTACATCTAACGTTGGTCCCGTGAGAGGTGAATGTGCCTCTTGTGTGGGCGTTTGGGGGTTGTTTTATGCTTTCACCCTTTAACATCATATTTTTAAGCCCAACTCTAACTATTTGTAATTTTTTGTTCATGTTCTTAAAATGAGCATCCCATGAATATGGGGTCAGTTACTAGATGTTACTTTGGTCCCGTGAAAGGTGTTTATGACCCTTGCGGGGATGTTTGGGGACTATTTTGCATTTTCACCCTTTAACGACATGTTTTCAAGCTTAAGTCTAGTGGTTTGAAGTTTTTGGTTATGTTCTCCAATCGGGTATCCCGTGACTATGTGATCAGTTAACATGTACTACGTTGGTCTCGTGCGAGGTGTTTGTACCCCTTGCGGGGTCATTTGGGGGTTATTTTGCATGTTCACCCTTTAACGCATGTTTTCAAGCCTAATTCTACCTATTTGTAATTTTTGGTCATATTCTCCAATCGGGCATCCCATGGATACGCGATTAGTTTCCATATATTACATTGGTCCCGTGGGAGGTTTTCGTGCCTCTTGTAGGGCTGTTTCAGGACTATTTACGTTTCTGTCGTTCAACGACAAGTTTTTAAGTCTATGTGTAACTATTTACAATATTTGGTCACGTTCTTTAACCGGGCGTCCGATCACTATATTGTCAGCTTTCATGTGTTGCACTGGTCCCTTGAGAGAATTTTGGGCCTCTTGCGGGGCTGTTTAGAGGATGTTTTGAATTTTCACAGTTTAACGACATGTTTTCAAGCCTATGTATACATATTTGCAATTTTTGGTCATGTTCTCCAATCGGGTATCTCAGGACTATGTGGTCAGTCATCACGTGTTACGTTGATCCTCGAGGACATGTCTGTGCCTATAGTAGGTCCGTTTGGAGGTAATTTTGCATTTTCATCGTTCAATGACATGTTTTGAAGCGTAAGTCTGGCTATTTACAATTTTTGATCATGTTCTCCAAACGGGCATCCCGTGACTACCCGGTCAGTTGACAAATGTTACATAAGTCCCGTGGGAGGTATCCATGCCTCTTGGGAGGCCGTTTGAGGGTTGTTTTAGGGTTTTACTATTCAAAAACATGTTTTCAAGTCTAAGTCTGTCTATTTACAATTTTTGGTCATGTTCTCAAACCGGGTATCTCGTGACTATGCAGTCATTTGCCACGTATTGCACTTGTCCCGTGGGAGGTGTACGTGCCTCTTGCAGGATTGTTTAGGGTCTATTTTGTATTTTTGCTGTTCAACGGCATATTTTTAAGCCTAAGTCTAGCTATTTGTATTTTTGCAATTTTTGGTCATGTTCTCCAACAAAACGAGTAAAATAAAAATCAATATATTCCTCTATTAGATGAAGATAAAGTATGGAACATGATGAGCAACAATTTATATACCCTATATCCCCCTCCTCCTTCCCCTGCCTCTCTCTCTCTCTCTCTCTCTCTCTCTCTCTCTCTCTCTATATATATATATATATATATATATATATATATATGTATATGTACATCTCAAAGATCCTTATAATGGATTACATCCAACATAACCTTATCAAACTAGAAACTGTTGATAAGTTTGATTTAAAATAATAATTTTAAGTGTAATTCACATCGACGTAGTTGTAGTTTTATGTATGAGTTGCGATAAAAACACCCACTCTTAGCATGGACTACTGAATGTGTTTAATATATTGCACTATTGTGTTAGTCACTCAACATACAATGCATTTAAAAATATTTTTTTATTAGATAGTTATTAAGATTAGGTTTGTTTATATATAATCTTAATGTATATATTCTTTATATATCTACTTATCTTTTCTTTTCTTATTTATTGCTGAAAATTAGATCCATACACAACACTGACCAAGACCTTCAATTATTGTCTTCCAACTGATGTCCTTGAGTTTGAACAATTCAATTTTGAGAACAGAACAACCTAATCACTAACTTAGAGGACATCAGTAATGTTGAAATAGAAGAATTGCACATTTTTAGCCAAATAGAAGAGTGTCATATTAACAAACCTTCTCAGGCCATAAATTCATATATATGATACCAAAATCCATGCCGAACACTTTATGAGTAGTAAAACATTACAACTTCTACACTACTTTTGATCTCAGGGAGTGACCCATAAGAGAGAAGAATGCTGATGTTCGGCCCTTAAGAAGGAATGATCATAATATATACACATTCATTAGCAATATGTGTGTATAATATTGTGACCAATAGGCAGGCCAGGGGCCATGCCTATCGGCCCCCCTATTGGCCACTATAAAAGGGCCATGACCTCACCCTACCACAAACCCAGGGAACCCCTCTCAGAAAATCAGTTAGTATTATGCTCATAATCAGAGCCTTTCCCTTTCCTAAAAAATCCATTTTATCACATTCCCTTACCTCATCTCCTTACCTCACTTGGTAATTCACCTCACCTCTCTCCATCACTTCTATACCACTTCAAAACCAACACACTTGCGTTCCATAATCAGCAATAAGCATTCATAAGGAGGTATATTTCTCAACTCCTTCCTCTAGTTTATTGATTTTTAAGTGTTATTCATCTTATATATATATTTTTTGCTTTTGTTTCATTATATCACATCCACTAATATCTACTCTTTATTTGTAGTATTGCACATAATCTATTTTCATAAAAAAAGACAAAAATTGGGTTTATCCGTAAATTTCAAAAGCGGGATTTTCATTTTTAAACCTTCACTCTAAAACGCAGTTCCCTCATATATACATAAGAGAAGTTCCATATTTCGATTTATGGTTTGAACCCCACCCCCATGATATTTTTGAACTACGGACTTTGATGCCCCTTAGGCTACGTAGGCATCTTGGGTCAATCCTGAGATTCGAGTCCTCTTCCTCTTTTTTTTTTATTTTATATATCTTTAATATATTATTATATTTATTTTTTGAGTTTTAAGATCCTACATACTCGTGTTTCGTCCGATGTGCACAATTGTCTTTTCAATAGTGATTTGTGATTCGACAAACACTTACATCATATTTTTATCATTATTTTCAGGAATACTCCGACGAATGAGTCTGCTCCGTCCCTTCGATGATGAGAGTTAGATGATTCCATTCTCCCATCACTTATATTATACACATGTACACACACGTCATGGAGTTAAAAAGGAGAATATTAATGTTAGCCCATGCGATATTGAAAGGGAATAATAGGTGCCTAACACCTTCGCATTACGTAACTTAGTCCTCGAAACTTCGAACTATTTGGTTTCACATGCATCAGTTTGACCTCGATGTCGTTCTCTCAAGGAGATGATATTCTTTTGCATGTTTCGAGAAAAATAGGTCAGTGACTCTATCTCTTTGCATTACTCCCATTTTATGAAGGCCAACTTCTTATCCGTGCGCACCGAAGGAATCTGACCTCGGATGCCCACAGTGGTGACTCTGTTGGGGATTATTTTTAAGAATACTAGACTCTATTTCTACATGGGTATTATTCTTTGCTTTCCTACTTTTCTACATGTGTACATATGCTCCCTTTGTATGTTCCCTTTACTTCTTTACTTATTTTATTTGTATGCATATCTCACTTTTATCTCTACTATGCTCTATTCCCATGTATGTATCACTTTTAACTTTCTTGTAGATGCTCACTTCACATACGTGTATATATTCTCTATGCTCACTTCACACACTTACACTTTTATATAGTTTCGCTGCTACTCACATGATCCACACATCACTTGTAGATTATCCATGCTTAGCATTCATTAGCACACACCCACACTTCTCTTAATCGTATATATATCCATTATCACTTACAAATCTCACACACCACTTGTAAATGATCCATGCTTGGGCTCACTAGCACACACATTCACTTGTATTTAAATTATCCAACTAAAATCAAGGTTGAAATTGTCACCTCTTTGTATTTATTATCCATTGCATGATTTATAATTTATATATGTCCATAACGGTTAAGCTTAAAAATAGAACAAAAGTCATAAATTAGTAATGCAAAAATAGTAACCTAATGTTATATTTTTATAATTCCTAATAGAAATTTACTATTAAATTACATTGCCATAATTTGGGGGCAAATTCAAATAAATAATAAACATTACAAATTAATAATTAGAAACTCATATATGAAGTTGTTATATACCCGTGACTTAGCAATCAGATCATTAATATTTTTTTGTTATCATTTCGGATTTTTTTCCTTTTTCCTTTTTCCTTTTTCCTTTTGTCATAGTTAATCCAAATTTTATATTCTGATAAGGAATTTAACTATGGAATTTAGGTCACTAAAAATTTTCTTGAATTGGTGATGATAGAGAAGAAATAATATATGAAATATTAATCACCTAATCAATTTTATTAACTGACATATATGGTATTCGTAATTTTATAGCTAAAACTTTGCATGCTTCATTAATCAAATATGTATAAAAATATATTTACATACCATTTTGAATAATGACATTACACAACGCATGCTCATGTGAAACTTATAATTCCATTAAGAATTTAAGGGAAGGAGATTGATTAAATTCATGCTTGGACCAAATTATGGACAACATTGGGGATAAGCTAAGTCACCTCCGGGAGAAGAGAGATCATGGGCAAAGATAAAAAAAAGTTGAGAGTAGTTATTTGTATGTTTTGTAAATGTTCAAGACGTGACACCCAAAATTCCAAGTTTTAGACAAGGTGCAGTAAAGTGATAAAAAATAAATAAAAGATGAGAGTGGATATAACAAAGAGCCACTAGATGACATGTGCTATTACATTACAACATACTTTTAATACATCATTTAGTGTATCTACACTTCTAAACAACAAAAAGTATTTTCTAAGATGTGTATTGTGAAACAAGTCATGATAATGTATAATAATTTTCAAGGAGTGATGTGCTCATCTTGAAAATAATATCCATGAAAATGATGATAGAAAGATACTTAAGAGTATGAAACATTGGACATGTTCAAATAACAAAATTGGAAACCGAACCAGTACTTTCAAATTTTATATAAATTAGGCCCCTTTTTCTAAGCGGAATGTTTTTTAATAATGACAAACAAACTTTCTTTTTGTGAAAAAACCTTTTTCCAATTTGTAATTCGCACCAAGTTGTGATCCAATTTTAACCTAACCAAAATTCATCTTGATTAATCCTAAACATTCATCTAGTGATTAAAGTAAGTAAAATAAAGTAAAGACTGGATGTACGAGGAAACGACGATGGGAAAAAACCTCGGATGGCCCAAGACAGACAATCACTATGATGTGGAATTAAAAGGAACAAAGACAAGTCTTACTCAATGACTCGATCCCCATGAGACTTGACGCTCTTATGATCTTCGACCACTCCTCCACAGTGCCCACACAGAAAATCCTTCTTCCACGATGCTCATCCACAACACACACGTCCATATATGTCCCTGTGTCCACCGATATGGCTTTGTTTCGTCTACGATGTTGAACACAAACTCCTTTGCTTATTCACCACAAAACCCAATGTTCAAGTGTAGAACAAACTCTTCTTTATTCCAACAAAGATCACTATAGAATATTGTAATGAAATCTAGGATCTTTGAAACTCTAAGGATGTTTTAGACTTAGAAAACCTTAGAAAACTTTATGCAGAAAACGTACTAGTTTGTAAACTATTTTTCAGACTAGACACACTTTCTCAAATCTGAGAAAACACACCTTAAATAATTTTTTTTAATTCAGTGTCTTTCTCAAATGACATAGGCATGTCACCCTAACGACATCCCTATGTTGCTCGAACGACTGCTATGGTCGTTTGAACGATTGGCACGTGTGTTTGATTTTAACACAACTCTAAACCATCTTTATCTCAGAATAAGTGAAGTGTGAACGTTTTCAAACTGTTTTAAAAACATTTTAAAATAAATTTCGAGTCCCATTAAAATTACACATTCATAACTGTGTGATCTCGGAATTTGACTTGAAGACGAAATATGCACTATAAAATTGGCATGATAAATTCTTTGAAGCTTTGCCACAACCTCTTTCATAAACTTCAATACGTCATAGTCTGTGTGGGATCGTGTCAATACAAAATCTACATATGACTCAAACATACTTTGTTCCAGGAATAAGTCAAATAAACATACCACGAACTCAATTGGAAATTTTGCCCTTACAATAAAAGTGAATTATATGAAACTTTCATAAACATTTCATCAAATAGTGAGTAAGCTTTGAAATGATAGTACAATGTATATTAAGATGATTCTCAAGATAATAGTTTATAAGTGCAATATAACACTCTTTCGCCTTATCTTCGTACTATCTACAGTATTATGGAGTTATTGAAATATATTAAAACGTTTAAAAAGCATATTTTAGGAAAGAAATAGTACTATTATTTGTCTTCATATAATCTCCAATACAAATTTATTTTAACTAACGAAAAATTAAGGAAAAAAAGAATAATTCTCTTGTCTTCATACATTTTAATTAATGAAAATTTGTTGCACTCGAACTTTGATCTGAATATCAGTCTCATATTATAACATAGAACTAACTTAGGTAAATCATATAACTACACCACTATTCCGAGTTCATTCACTTGTTTTCATAGTCTTCATAATTTAAAATTTAAAGAAATCCATTATAATGGTCAATTTAAAGGTAGAACAAAATGATCAAATAAAATAGCGATATTTAAATGAATAGTGAAAGAGAACCTGAAAATATAATATATGAATAGTAGAAAATCCGATAAGAAGTACAAACACCCATATTAAAAACTCAATACCTTGTTTTCAAAGGGGCAAAAAGGGTTTTGCATCATACCTACGTCACCCCCCACACACAAAAAAAAAAAAACGAAAAAGAAAATAAAAATTAAAACCGCATTTTGAACCCTATCTCTTAAAGACCCTTATTCAGAAATAAAGCTCCCATTTTGAGATGTGAACATCTGGAACTCAAACAAACCTTTTTTAAGAACTACATAGACATAACATACAAGGACGGTCTTCAGTGAGGTGGTGGCTCGACGCGTCTTTCAGTTGCGGTGAGGTAGGGGATGTTTGTTCAATCTATATATATATATAGAGAGAAGGGGGTGAAATTATAGATGGGACATATTGAAATATGTTTCATCCTTGATATTTCATTTGTGCATGTGTGTGTGTGTGTGTGTGATAGAGAGAGAGGGGGAGAGAGACAGAGAGAGGAAAATAGATGAGGTACTAGCACAAGTATTAGATTTAAGTGTAATGCTACACTTATTGGTAATTAGTATTGGGTAAGAATCAGACAAGCTTTATATGCTTTGTACCATGGTTGGACCCGTACTATGGTACAAGCCATATAAATCTTGTCTATTACTAACCCTGTACTAATAACCCACGTGCAAAGCATTATTCTAGATTTAATGTATGTAAAGCTAGAAAATAATGGGATCCAACTCCGGATAGAATTCGATCATGAGAGAGATACTAAAAAATATTAAATCATGTACATATTTCAAGCCATAAATTAGAAACTCCATTTTTAAATAGTTATATAGATATTTAAAAAGATATTTCATTTATTAAAGAAAATAAAAATTCAAGAAGTTAAAAAGACTTGATTTAATATCCAATTTATTTTGAAACTTATCTCAATAAAAATGACAGATTTGGAGTTTCATGTCCAAATTATAACTAATTATTTCAGAACTTTCAAAATTCAAACCCTTATTAATAATTAAAACTTCAAGTTTTGATTTATGGTATATATAACTGGAGCTTCAAATGTAAATATTTTAAATAACTTAATTGTTTCAAGCCTCATATTTTATATCCCAATGAGAAATAATATTTTGTGAACTTCTGGTCACAATAATGGATATGGATTTTCATATCACAAATTAATTATATTTAAAGGACTCTTGGTCTGTACCCTATCAATTTGGAAATTAAGATATCAAGTTTGATTATAATATATTTTCTTTTGATACTTTAGGTCCAAATAATTTAGGAATTTAAGGTCCCAAAATATAAACATGTTTTTTTTTTCATATTTTAATAAATATTTGGAACTTCCGGTCCCAATTGTAAAAAATTAGTACAAGTTGATATCACAACACTAAAAACTTAGGGAGTTTGAAGGCCTATCCAATTTTACCCACACGTTAAGTTTGATAAGGATAATGATTGCTTGAAACTTTAGGCCCAAACTATAAATGATCAACGTAGGATATTTAATGTCCTTACCCTTATTGTGTAACTAATCAAAACTTCATGTTTTACTTTAAATTATATTTTGTTGGAACTTCGGCTTCAAAATTTGAAAGTAATTGAGAACTTTTTGTGCCTATTTTTAATAATTTAAAAACTTCTTGGCCCAAATTAAAGTCAATATATGGGAACTTTTGGTCCCAACCTTTAGTTTTACAAATATATAAATAAACATAAGGGGTCAAATCTTATTAGCCAGATGTGCTAAAAAACTAATTTGTAGGTAAAAAATGAGTGGCTAAAGATATAATTGGAATAAAAATAATCAAAAGTAAAGATTGGACTACAGAACTCCCAAATTGAAAGGTGAATTAATATATGAAACGCATTTCATATATATACATATGTCGATCAAGTGAAGATCTACCAACGACATTAATAAAAACTATCAAATTTATTACAGATCTCATGAAAAACAAAACAACCAATATGGTTCCCTTAACATATTCAACCAAGTTAAAGATTGGTAAAAAGCATAAGAATTTTTATTTATTATTCGAACATTGAAAAAAATAATACAATTCACATCGAAATAATTAAAAAGCTATCAAACTGAATTTAGATACAAACCACTTAAAAAAACACGCATCCCCCAAAAGGAAGCATATATATATGTATGTGTGTGTGTGTGTGTGTGTGTGTTCACATTTTTTTTAAAGATGTTGAGTAACTTTAGACTGGGGATGTGGATTGGATTAAAGAGTATATAATAATGAAACAGAATCTAGTCGAACAAGAATCCCATATATCATATGCTAAAAGTTACAGAGTATGTATAAAATCTAATCTTTAGGTTTAAAGATATGTGGTCATATAATACTCATGAATGAAATAAAAACCTCAGAATCGGAACTCTTATGCCAAATTTCTTTCGTGAAGTATGGGAGCTCTCGTGTAGATAACATGTTGTAAATAAAAGGAACACATAGAGAATTAACGGAGAGATAGATAGAGAGAGAGAGAGAGAGAGAGAGAGAGAGAGAAAGAGAGAGAGAGGGAGAATATTTTATTTCTCGAGTGTGTACAAACTCAATAATTATCATTTTATTTATAGAAAAATATTTTTACAATAATTATCATTTTATTTATAGAAAAATTTGAGATATCCGAAAAGACATATAAGGAGATTATGTGTGGATATTGTGACAACCCGCATTCCGAAATAAGGGGTGGCCAACTCGATACTCCAATAAATACGGAAATCATGGATGGGAATCATTCTCAGCATCACAAATAACCCGAGTATACGAGAAAACCACCCAATAATTCAGAAAACGGGTTGCCAAAACATTTAATTTGATTAAAAGATCAAGTTAAGAAAATAATTTAAGCAACCCATTCTAAAAGATAGTGGAATTTCCAAGATAACATACATATATATCAACCTCCATAATAAATGTACAAGAAGAGGACCGAATAAGACGTCGGTCCACATCTGCACAAAATGAATCAAAACAGTTTAATATGATACATATTACATCCATTAAACAAGCACAAAGTTAGGCCACACGCCCGAATGACAGACCCGATCATATCTAGAATACAAAAATGAGGGCGTCTAACAAAACTTCCTGTAATATCCGCAAATCTTACAGCTCCTAAAAAACATAAGGGTGGAAATATCAACACGGGCGTCCTTGATAGGAGCACCTGGGCGGATACAATAACATGCACAACATGAAAGAGATGAACGGGTCAGGGCCCAGTTTTTATATAGTTCCCAGATGAATAAGAAGCATGATAGCTATGAACAGTTAATCATGAATGATGAAGATAAAATATCTAACACCCTAAACATGAATCATAAATGAGACAGTTAAAATGACATTCATACAATTACATTATGTAAGAGAATTAAATTATGCATAATTAAGTTAAAAGCTTCCATCTTTCATAGCCACTTTAATCCAATTTCCATTCCTTAACAGGAATATAATATCATCATTATTCTCATTTCTTTTCAATTCTTATTCCTTAGCAGGAATATCATTACCATCATACATTCGGTGGTAGAAAACATATCTCAAGTCCCACTTGAATTTAGAAAAGTTATATTCTTATACATATAAAGATTCTAAGACCGCCCCTTCGAGTTTCCCCACTGGGCGCGCCCCTAAATGACTATCATCTTCCAGGGGCCTATCAAACAAGGCAGCCTTGGCACCTAACGCACGTCGGGAAGTGGCCACATGCCTGGGAGTGAGTCATAACCACACCCGAAATTACCTCACTAGTGCAGAAAAACATATAATAAACCTGCATATGGCCGAGGACTATAGTCTCCCTGCATTCACTAGTCAGGGGACATCACCTCATGCGCGAGCTTCCCTTATGATAACATTTAGAGAGGTGTGTTTAAGTAAATTAACATTTACTATAAAAATCCCATTTTTCATTTCCATTAACATATGTGTGTTTCATTTTATCTGAAACCGAAATCATAAAATATTTCAATAATATCCATCATAGGGTATGACTCGAATAATTCTCTAAGGGATCACAATCATTCCCAAACCTTAAGGTCTTATACACCTCAATTTAAGCCCCTAAAGTCTCCAAACATGGGCCTACAACCCCTATCCTCCTATTAAGAAGTAACCAGAAGAGTGATGCATAAACATCACTTTAGAACACCCCCCCTTGGACTTAACCCCAAGTGAAATCCATTACACTCTAGGGTGACAACCAGACTCAACTAGGACTCTAAAAGCCAAAGTTTACTTCATTTAAGAAGGTTCCTAAGTCCCTATGAAAAGAAAATATTTAAAAGTGAAAATAAGATTTGAGGGAGAAAAATAGGGGACCGGTCGGCCGGTCCCAAGACCGCGGTCGACTACGTCTCAAGTTTTTGCCTAAGAAGAAAAACAGAAAGCTCACTTCGGCAAGGCTGGTCGACCGGTAAGGGGACCGCGGTCGATCGCGCCTCAAATTTTATGCCTTTGAAAGAAAGCAGTGTGCCCTCTCCCGAAGGCCCGATCGACCAGTCTGAGGAACGCGGTCGACCGGTCATTGCAGACCTAGACCAATCTTTCCTATTTTAAAGCTAAGCCCAAAGCCAACTTCAACCAAACCAATCCAACCTCATTTACTGATACTAAATGATCATAAATGCTTCCAACTACATTATTCTACATCAATCCATAATCAAATCTCTTCCAAAGACATCAAAACTCATAAATCCCAACAAAACCATAACTACATTAAACCAAAACTATCACATATCTACCAACACTAATTATCCACCTTCAACCATATAATAGCAAGTAGAAAACTTGCATTGGGGCTTCAAATCTTAGATTTTGATGAAGAAGAATGCAAGATAACTCCACAAATCTTCAATCTCTCATCTTCTCCACAAGTTCCCTTCCTCTCTCTCTCACTTTAAGGCTAGAAATGTTCTTAAAGGAAATAAGAGAAATGGAAGGCTTAACAAGCCTAAAACCTGGCCTTAAGCAAAAATCTCCAACTTTAAATGGTTAATACTGCAATAAAATGATTTCTAATACGCGATATGCCAAAACCAGTCAAAAGTGCCAAAAACATCAAAATACAATTTGACACATAATTTGACTATCTCGCACCTCCCGGAACAAACTACACCCTCCAAATTATCACTTGGAAATTTTATAACACATTTTAAGTTCCGGTCTCATTTTAAAACATAATGTCATTTTGATTTTCATGATTCATATAACACCACATGGTAATATTCACCCACACATAAGGTAAATATGTAACATTTTGGTAAATATTAACTTATCTTATGAAATTAATATTTACTCCACAACCAATCACACACACACACACACACACACACACACACACACACACACACACACACACACACACATATATATATATATATATATATATATATATATATATATATATAAATACACCATGTGGTAGATAAATATAAAATAGGCTCCCAAAAGCTAGGGTTGTTACAGATATCCATACCAAAAGATATTTTTTTAACAACAAAATATATTATTAATTAACTCTAATTCCTAACTTTGCAAGGAAGAAGTTGATATAAGTGATTAGATTGTTATGTTTTTCATTATGGGCATATTATTTAAATTACATATAAAATGACTCATAAGATTTTCATATTCACAATTTCTTTATTAAATTTTCAAAATAAAATCAGTACTTGAACCTTATGTTTGTGTATAAATTGTAATAAAATTACATTGTGGGGGTGAGGTTCCTAGACTATTTTAATTTGGGCTCTAAAGTTCCCATGACTCCATTTTTAATTTGGAACATGAAATTTGTAACTATTATTAATATTTGGAATCTAAAATTCCATATTCCTTTCATTAATAGAACCTCGAGTTGTAATTTTCGATTAAAAGTTGGGAAGTCAAATTGCCTAACTATTTTCATAATGGAACCTCAAGTCTCTAATTAACTAAAATTAAAACATGAAGTTCTCAATTATTATCTAAATTTTAGGACTTGAAGTTCCCTAAATTAGATTAAATATTAAGTTCTTATGAAAAATTCTTTAATAATCCAAAAATGAAGTTCTAGATTACCGGCATAACTGGATTTGGACATAAAGTTCCCTAATTGTTATAATTAGGGATCTAAGTTCCCTAATGATAAACTGATTTGGAACTTGTTTCTTTATTCAGATATTGGATGATGAAGTTCCTAAATTATTCAGATCTAAAGTCTAGAAGAAAACCTATCATAATCAAATCAACAGTTTTAATCGTTTACTTGAATGTATATGGACCGAAAGTCCCCAATCACCAGTAATTAATGAACTGAAGATCCATAATTATTATTAGTATGACCATAAGTTCACAAATTATTTGTTGTAATATATTTTTCCTAACTCTAATTGAAATATTAAGGCTCAAAGTTCTAAAATTCTTTAAATGTATGTGGTCATGAAGTTCCAACAAAAATATATCCAACATCATGGCCCAAAGTATTGATTATTTATATAATAAGATTTGGATATAAAGTCCCATAATTATTTATAATTTGGACATGATACTCAAACATATTTGTTTTTGTAATTAGTTTAAAAATAAATTGGATATTAAACATGGCTTTTCAACCTCTTGTCTTTCCAATTTCTTGTTTAAATTTTATATCTTTTTAAAGACTCTTTTAGTAATTAAAGACCCCTTGAACTATCCTATTAGTATTTTCACCCATTAAATTTTGTCTATTGACTTTTCGCTTCATTTGAATATTAAATTATCTTTTCTAAGGGTATTTAATTTTAACTGTTGTCGCATTCCAATTATTTACTAAAAATTGAAGTATTGGGAATGCGTATAAAATAAAAAATTAAGCCCCACTTAAAAATGGTTAATTATCATCAGTTGAAGATGATATATATTTGGCACTTGTTTAAAAGATTCTCTAATATTTTTAGCCTTAATCAAGCCTGAGCGTTTGAAACAAAAGGGTAGAGAATATGCCACTATTTGTGTAGAATTGGAAGTTCTTACAGCCAAATTATTGAACATGAAGTTCTTAAATAAAGTGTATATGTTTTTGTCTTTATTATTGCTAAATATCGAACTGGAAGTTCTATATTTCAAATATTGAACTGGAAGTTCTATATTTCAAATAACTAGCACTAGGCGCTTTAGGAATTATTTTATATTAGGATTTAAAGTCCTATGTTTAAGTTTTATAGTTTAGATGAACTCAAAGATTCATATACATATGACATAAAATAGAACCTAGATTTTATCAATACTTAAACATGATGCCATTAAATGAACTTGAAGTTTCAAATGCTATTCTATAGACCAAAAGTTCCATAATACTACATTTATAACCTGAAATTATAATCATTAACTCAATGAATTTGGTGTTTAAACTAAGAACCTGAAGTTATCATTACTTTTTAGACGAAATATTGTACATAATTATTTTTGTGTCCATAGTAATATATTAGAAGCCTGAAGTTTCTTATTTTGTGAAGTCTCCAATATATGATCAAGATTATGAGATTTTGATTCATTACTTAAGAACCTAGATTTCTTACTTTAATTGACCAATTTTTCATTCTTTAGGTTTACATCTTGATTTCATTTTCATATAGTTAATATTTTGGTGCTTGAAGCATAATGATTACATTATGAGCTTTGGTACATTATTTGTAATGACTTGAAGCCATCACAATGCGTGATTTGTAGATATATATTTATTTGGATGACTTTTCGTGAAACCTAACGATCTTTATTCTAAAATCTAAAATTCTTTTGAGATATTTAATATTATAAGATTTGTTGTACACAATATTAGGTTTGATTAGCAACATATAGATTGTAAAATAAATTATTGTCTTGTTATGCACCTAAATATTTGGGCTCGTTTTACACCCTTCACAGTCTATCTTGACTCTTATAATTTACAATTGCAAATTGCCATTATATAATCATAATTGTTTGACAAGCAATGAACAATCCACATTATTATAAAAAATCATAAATTTTTTAGACTTAGTGTGTATGTGTGTGTGTGTGTGCGCGTGTATTATTGTTAAGGTTTAAAACATTATTGAACCTTCTCAAATCATTGAAAACTCCCCAATAGCTTATGTGGTGTTGTCACCTAATACTTACCCACTCATATGCGATTAATTATATGAAATAAATTCTTGAAGAAATTTGCTTAGTTTAACATCAAGGGTTAGGATCCATAAATAAACACAAAAAAACAATCAATGCAATATTCACGGGGTTAAACTATAAAATAGTTGTAGTTGTAAAATTACACTTTGTCATGAGCCTAAAGTCCCATGGTTTTACAGTTTAATATTTTACAATCATCATTTTGGTCACCTTAATTGTTTTCCATAATACTTTATGATTTCATATGATAGTTATACCTATTTAGTGGTACTCATATAAGAAATTTATGACTTTAAATGATGTGTATATTTACTATTGTCATCACTGGGGTATATATATGGTGCTTATGATTTAACCTTTATTCAACAACTGACAAATCTAGTGTATCGCATGTTTCGAGAAGTTTTATTTTGTTGAGACACTATTATCATTCATAGGGGAGGAAAGAACGTACCTAAACTATAACTATTCCTATAAAATAACCCGTTCCTGAAAAATGATTCAATCCTAAAGAACGACGAGAATTATTGTGGAATACTTCCAGTTTGTCTAATTTGAACCCCTGTATTTCTCAATGGGAAAATGAATAGAAAAAGGAAATTTCAACAGTATATGATTGAAAATTTAAATGCTAGACGCATTTAATGTCTTAAGAAAAGTAACCAAGCCACTTTTACTAGTTGCTTAATTGCCTACTTGCATCATTGTCCCACTGTGACCAAATTTAAATTAAGAAGCATATAAATTTTTTGCACGCCAAAAGCATGGCAAACATATAGGTTCCAACTGCTTGACTCCATTGTAGTGGAGATCAAGTAAAATCATGCCCAAATAATGCTTCAAAACAGATTATGGATAAAATATCCACTTTCTTTAAAGATCGAGAAGAGGTTATTTTCTATAAAAAGATACAAATCTCTGAAATGACTATAAAGCACTTAAAGTAGGCAAAGGTACTTAATACTACTGAGATCTCTATGTTATGGACATATACAAGAGGAAAGTGGGATGACCAAAGATGATCATCAATGATAAAACTATTTATATATTGTAAATACACAAAGATCAAAGGGAAATGATACTAGAAATTCAAGTACCATTAATTTAGTGTCAACAAGGAATATGTTGGCTAAAAATGACGAACTCCCATGACGGCATAATTCAAGTATTTAAATAACCGTGGTGTATTCGAAACTATAGAACAAACCTCATGAGATGTTAACCCTTAAGGATACGAATGGGTGTTTAGAAAAAAATCATGTGAGAAAATTTCAAAACGATGCATGACTTATGGCTCAAGGTTTTCTACAAATATTACATATTAATTATATAAAATCGTACCCTCCCGTTACAACCATAATCTTTTTTTTGTATCTATCTTACTAGTTCAACAATTTTTAAACTATATTATATATGTGACTTATGAATATTATAAATACTTAGTTATACGAGAATCAAATAAAAGAGCACGAATGAAATTTCCAAAAGGATTTTCTTTTCCTAAAGCAAAGACATGGAGTACGCACTCAATCCGACCAAGACGTTCATTGTATAATTTATAGAAATTCAAAAGGATATAGGTATAATAGTCTGAGAAATTATTTGTCTAAGAAAATACATGAAAATAATAGTATATGCTAATATGCCATTACAAAATATCTTTAAAAGGATGTTCTCCAAAAGAACTCAATAGAAATGAGAAATACCTAAATAAGAAAATAAAAAATGAATGAATATTGTTTAATTAGTTATAGTCTCAACTTATAGATCAAGAACAATTTTCGTTAAACATCGATTCATCTGTCAAATGGATTAAAAACTCCAGAAATACATTAGCATATATTAAGTACACTATATTACTATACCCATGGTCTCTATTAATTGGATATTAGAATATTCATATCGTCCTAAAAAGGATGAAAAAATAACTTTGGCCCAAAAGTACCATATTTGTATATTATTGGTGCATTGTTAAGTTTGGTCTATAAGTACCATGCTCATACGATATTAGTACTTTGTTATACATTGCACTTTACATGATATCGACAAGAGTATTTGAAAAATCTGCAGTTAATAATTTCCTTTGTATGTAAACTCGATGCGGAAGCGTAAGGTGATGGTTCAATAACATAGATCAATGATTATAATCCACTTAAACCGATTAAATCAATACAAGTCCTAGAATTTGCCTAAGTCATATTTATCAATATTAGCAAATTAGGCGAAACCAAATTGTAGCAAAAGACTTGAATTAAATAAGCTTTACCCAATATTTAATTTAGTCCCAATTAAAATGAGTGGGACAATTTTAACCGAAGTTTATCTTGAATTGTCCTAAGCATGCGTTTTAAGTTATAATGCAAGATAAAATAAACAATATCACACTACGCCGCGATGTACGAGGAAAAACCCAAGACGGGAAAAAACCTCGGACGGCCCTAGCCACAAATCCACTAGATACGAAATTACAAGTACAAGACAGATAGACTTAAAACGACTGACTTGATCCCTCTCAAGCCTCGACGCTTTTTCTTGTAGACACCTCTTCCTAGCGGATAACCTTTGAACACCACCGCGGTCTCGGAATCCACCGATAGGGCTTTCTATGGTCACCGTCACCCGAGCAAGGAGCCTTTCTCCAAGTGGGTAGAATCATAACAAACGTCTTCTTCTTTGATGGATGTAGAAACAAACCAAAAACTTCTCTTCTTGAATTCGGTAGAGAAAACCGGTGCCAAACTCCAAGAAATTTGATATGTATATAAGAACTTGGATAAACAATAATTGGGTGTAAACACTAGAGTGGTATACGAATTTCTCTTTGAAAATTTGCACTCAAAACATGATCTTTTTCTCTTTTTTGTTTTTGCTCTCAAAACACTCTCTAAGAGTTTGTATGATATGAAAAAGATTAATTAACAAAAGTGATTCCCGTCCCTATTAAAATCTGAAAATGTTGGTTACAAACATAGTGGAAAAGTGGGTGCAAAACTGCCAAAAAACTGTTCCCGCCTGGCCTCTCGTTCGAACGACATTTCGTTCGAATGAGATCTCATTTGAACGAGACTTTTAACGACGCTCCAGTATGGACCTCGTTAGAATCTCGTTGGAAATCTCGTTAGAACGAACAATCTCGTTCGAACGATATTTCGAGCGACAGACCAGTATAGGTTAGTGAGAACTCGTTGGAAATGTCGTTAGAACGAACAATCTCATTCGAACGATATTTCGAACGACAGACCAGTATAGGTTAGTGAGAACTCGTTGGAAAACTCATTCGAACGAAACTTGGTTCGAACGAAAAATTCGTTCGAACGATATTTCGAACGACTTCCAGAAATTTTGTAAAATTCGATGTTGGCCCAGAAACTTTATATACTTTAATTTAAAGTTCCAATTAATTTTTTCTGAAAATAAAACACAATTTTTATTAAACCTAACACCCAACAAACTTTGTTCCAAGCTCCTATATATATAATTGCATTCATACCTTGGGAGCATGGAACCATAGTTGATGACGTAGAAACGAGGCACGCAAACCGGCATATTTGATGAAGCTTTATACTCTTTGCCTCTACGTCATCAACAAACACTTCATAGGCTTGAGAATATTACAATTAAATACTATCCTATGAATAAATGTTTTTGTCCGGAATTGAGCCAAAACTATATATGGACTCAATTGGAAATTTGTGTCCTTACAAATCTCCGCTTTTGGCTATTCCGGGACAAAAACTAAAGCAAAAATCCTAAAGGGCCGTCAAGCTCTACTAGACTCAAAACATTACCCACCCAAACTTGACTCAACCCAAGGATCAACCGCTTTACCGTTTAAACAATGCCGCTTTAGAATAAATCCTGCACACTTAAGCAAACTGATCAAATGCATAGGGAATATCAAAGTATTAAATGCAATTTTAATCAATTACTCCCCCTAAATTAATTCTCCCCTTTATCGAACGACAATGACCTACTTAGAAAGACTAAGATAAATCTCCCCCAAACTAAGATACGATAATAATAGGATTATATACCATTTCTCCCCCTATCATCATTCTCCCCCTTTTTGTTCAGAAATAGGCAAAGGATAAAGAACTAATAAACATAAAAGCATGTTTAAGCTTAAAGTGATAAGACATGAAAGCATATGGGCAATAAACGCAAGGCAAAGACAAACAAATATCATATATATAAACTAGAAATATACCAATGAAGTACTTGCATATATATATAGATATAAACACACATATAACACAAGATACAATAAGTTTGCACACTCGTATGGCAAAAATGTGTCATATGGAAACGGAAGGGTTGGGGTGTGAACTAGTAATGATCAAATTTAGGCCCAATCACTTAATAAACATTCACGGAGTTCTCATTTGATTGCAAACTTTATCACATTTAAATATAACCTCATGTGACAATATGAATATTGAACTCAATGAACAAACATACACAATGCATACAAGCCTAGCATGATGATGATTCTACAAACCAAATAGAGTCATGACATTAAAGACAACTAGGATAAACGGACATTGTGCAAACCGTTGATATACCATCCAATTCTCCCTCAATAAGCATATATATTCTTTTGCTTTTGAATGAATATATCAAACAAACATAGGCCTTGGCAATTGTTTTCTTTTTAATGCCAAATATTCTATTTTTAGGCCTTTGGATCACGTATTTCTTTTAGATCCAATAAACAGTGGCTTACTATCGCAAAGGATTTAACTCATCCTTTCGGAGCCCTTCCCGTGCACATTTAGATATATAATTTTTTATCTCACAAAGCTCACGTGCAACGGATTTTGACATGCACTAGTCCTCCTAGGTCATGGATATGTAGATGACTAGATTGGTAGGAGAACACCTCAAAAAGCTCAAATATAACATGTGACATTAAGATTTCAAAAGAGCTCGTGCATGTGTGAAAAGAGGCATATAAAAATAGAATCCATTTAAACAATACAAAATCCAACTACTCCATATAAAACATGGTAAAGAACATTTTAAGGATTGAAAATCTAAACCAAAACTTCTAGCCACGTGGGAGCGTAAAAGATGGAATTCAAACACAAGTATATGCCACTTAAAGTGTGTCAAACTAAAATACACACATAAAAAATCTTTTTGAGTTTTTAACAGTTTTCACCAAAAATAAATATATATACTCAAAAGAATAAACAAAAATCATTTGTATTTTTCATTAAGATTAAATGAAATAAATAAAACACAAATGATAAACAAAAATCTTTTTATATTTTTCAATTAATTCAAACACAAAATATAATACAAAAAGATAAACAAGTCATAATTTCTAGCATGTGAAATGAAATAAGGCAATGACTAGAAAGTGACTAAACAAGCATACATTTAGCATATGAATATAGCATGAAGTACAAATGCTAAAGTATGCAAACACTAACACATTCATCCTTTAGATTTAGCAAGGGAGGAAGCATGTGAAATTAAATGAGAATCAAAAACCCTATTTTGTAAGGCAACCAAGTCGGATTTCCTAACCCAAATTAATGAAGAATGACTATCTTGGGGTGTTGGAACTTTAACTACCATGGTTACTTTACTATGGGGTTTTCTAGGAATTCGTTTAAGATCAAAACAAAATTTCCTAAGATGACCTTTTCGACCACAATGAGTACAAGCAAAAACATATCGAAAAGATTTACTTAAGGAGTGATCTTTAAATGCATTCCTAGTAGATTCTCCTAAAACATTGGTCTTGGCTTTATGAGAAGATTCATTACAAGTATAGAAGCCTAAACCACAAGTGTCATTTTTAATTTGGACCGTTCCTAACATTTTATCTAGTTTTTCCGAACGACACTCCAAATCAAATTTGACATTACTAGAATCTTTTAATTTATTTTCCAATTCTAAAATGTTAGATTCTAGTAAAACATTTCGCTCTTCAAAAGCAAGAAGCTCCTTTTTCAAGGATTTCATTAAACCCCTAAGGCTATCTCTTTCGCCTTCTACATATTTTAGCTTCTCTTGAAGAGTTCTCTCACGTGTCCTAAGGTCTTCTATTAAAGCACTTTCATCAACGACCTTGACACTTTCTCTTAAACTAGCTTCTAACTTCAAATTAGCCTTTTTCAATTTAATAGATTCTTTATAAAGCTCTTGAAAAGCATTTTAAAGTTCACTCACATTAACCTCTTCTTCATTTTCACTCTCTCTATCTTCTCCACTCTCACTATCATAAAAAACAAGAGAATCATAAACTATGACCTTGGAAGTGTCATGAGTTAAAGTTTCATCAATCGATGAGTTCTCACTATCACTCACATGACTAGCCATAAAAGCCATAAAATTTTTCGTAGTGGGGGAATCGGTCTTCTCTTCCTTATCACTATCACTAAGGGTCGCATTATATGAAATGGGTCGCTTACCCTCTTTCCTTAGTTTAGTGGGGCACTCATAAGACCTATGACCATAACCTTCACAACCAAAACACTTATTAGACTCGTCCCTATCTAAATTTTTAGTACTAGGTTTAGGGATCTTCTCGGCTTTAGGAATATTCTCGGCTTTAGAAATCTTTTCGCCTTTGTCATGCTTAGAAGATTCAAATTTCTTAAAATCATTTTTAAATTTATCTTTGTTAATTTTAAGAAATTTTCTAAATTTGCGAGCAAATAAAGCCATGTCTTTCGAGTCACTATCACTATCGCTCTCTACTACTTGTTTGACCTCTTTTCGGGCTTTTAAAGCAATGCCCTTTTCTATTTTCTTTTCAGTTTTAGAGGGAAACATATCCAGTTCATAGGTTTGTAAATCACCTACAAGCTCTTCTAATTTCGTAGAGGCTAAAGTGGGTAAAAAATTTAAAACGGTCACCTTTGGAATAAATCTATCGGGTAGGGACCTTAAAATTTTCTTTACAACACGGTCGTCAGGTATTTTCTCTCCCAAGTTAAACGATGAATTAACAATATCGGAAAGTCTAGCATAAAATTCATCAAAAGTTTCTTTTTCATTCATTTTGATAGTTTCAAATTGAGTGGTGGGGTTTTGGAGTTTTGAAGCTTTAACGACACTAGTTCCTTCATGAGTTAATTGTAAAATATCCCAAGCTTCTTTAGCGGTTTCACACGTCATAATTCGTCGGAATTCATCCGGTGTGACAGCGCTAAATAAGGCATTTAAACCACGGGAATTGAAATTAGCAAGTTTAAACTCATTTTCAGTCCATCTATCGGCGGGTTTGATAACACGTTCATTTTCAACTAAATAAGTTGGTGGGGACCACCCGTTAACAACAGACATCCAAACTCTTTCGTCGATAGATTTTAGTGCCGATCTCATACGCGCTTTTCAATACGCGTAGTTTGAACCATCGAAAATAGGAAATTTTGAAAATGGGGAAAAATCCATTTTAGCCAAAAATTATTTAAAAGATCGTTAACGAAATAATTTATCGCTTTGGCTCTGATACCAATTTGAAAAATCTGCAGTTAATAATTTCCTTTGTATGTAAACTCGATGCGGAAGCGTAAGGTGATGGTTCAATAACATAGATCAATAATTATAATCCACTTAAACCGATTAAATCAATCCAAGTCCTAGAATTTGCCTAATTCATATTTATCAATATTAGCAAATTAGGCGAAACCAAATTGTAGCAAAAGACTTGAATTAAATAAGCTTTACCCAATATTTAATTTAGTCCCAATTAAAATGAGTGGGACAATTTAAACCGAAGTTTATCTTGAATTGTCCTAAGCATGCGTTTTAAGTTATAATGCAAGATAAAATAAACAATATCACACTACGCCGCGATGTACGAGGAAAAACCCAAGACGGGAAAAAACCTCGGACGGCCCTAGCCACAAATCCACTAGATACGGAATTACAAGTACAAGACAGATAGACTTAAAACAACTGACTCGATCCCTCTCAAGCCTCGACGCTTCTTCTTGTAGACACCTCTTCCTATCGGATAACCTTGGAACACCACCGCGGTCTCGGAATCCACCGATAGGGCTTTCTATGGTCACCGTCACCCGAGCAAGGAGCCTTTCTTCAAGTGGGTAGAATCACAACAAACGTCTTCTTCTTTGATGGATGTAGAAGCAAACCAAAAACTTCTCTTCTTGAATTCGGTAGAGAAAAACCGGTGCCAAACTCCAAGCAATTTGATATGTATATAAGAACTTGGATAAACAATAATTGGGGGTAAACACTAGAGTGGTATATGAATTTCTCTTTGAAAATTTGCACTCAAAACATGATCTTTTTCTCTTTTTGTTTTTTCTCTCAAAACACTCTCTAAGAGTTTGTATGATATGAAAAAGATTAATTAACAAAAGTGATTCCCGTCCCTATTAAAATCTGAAAATGTTGGTTACAAACATAGTGGAAAAGTGGGTGCAAAACTGCCAAAAAACTGCCAAAAACTGTTCCCGCCTGGCCTCTCGTTCGAACGACATTTCGTTCGAATGAGATCTCGTTTGAACGAGACTTTTAACGGCGCTCCAGTATGGACCTCGTTAGAATCTCGTTGGAAATCTCGTTAGAATGAACAATCTCGTTCGAACGATATTTCGAGCGACAGACCAGTATAGGTTAGTGAGAACTCGTTGGAAATCTCGTTAGAACGAACAATCTCGTTCGAACGATATTTCGAACGACAGACCAGTATAGGTTAGTGAGAACTCGTTGGCAAACTCATTCGAACGAAACCTGGTTCGAACAAAAAACTCGTTCGAACGATATTTCGAACGACTTCCAGAAATTTTGTAAAATTCGATTTTGGCCCAGAAACTTTATATACTTTAATTTAAAGTTCCAATTAATTTTTTCTGAAAATAAAACACAGTTTTTATTAAACCTAACACCCAACAAACTTTGTTCCAAGCTCCTATATATATAATTGCATTCATACCTTGGGAGCATGGAACCATAGTTGATGACGTAGAAATGAGGCACGCAAACCGGCATATTTGATGAAGCTTTATACTCTTTGCCGCTACGTCTTCAACAAACACTCCATAGGTTGAGAATATTACAATTAAATACTATCCTATGAATATGTTTTTGTCTGGAATTGAGCCAAAACTATATATGGACTCAATTGGAAATTTGTGTCCTTACAGTATTCATAGTCAATCTCCTGGAAATAAATAATTACCGTTTACATACAAGCATGCCACTGATATTAATCATATTTTTTGATACATATGTGAAATTATTGGTATTATAATTTTAAATCTAACAATCCACCACTAGTTAGTTATTTAGATGCAGGATCTCTTTGTGATTCTCACAAGGAACAAGAAAGTAATTATAACTTACCTCAAACAACATATGTTACTAAAAATACCTATGAAGGCAATGATGAATGGAGGTTATATTAAGGAAGATATGACCAACACATTTCGTTCTTTATATATACATGAACTCTAGAAGGGTCATTCAATTGAATTCAAATAGATACGATAAAGTGACATATTCATCCATATTCACTAGAATCTTGTCAAAGTCCAGCCTGAACAGAAAAATGAGCTAGATTGACAATGTATTTGATTTTCCACTATGTCATTGTCGAAAGAAACAATTCAGAAGATTGCTTGCGAACCACAAGATAATGTTATAATCAAGGGTACTAACTAATAAGGGGACATCCTATCAAGGGAAGAATAGAAGAACCTGATATATTTGTACATATGTGCATTGTACTCTTTTTTCTTTCAACTAGTTTTTCTATTAGGTTTTCCAAGCAAATGTATTGATGAGGCATCATCAAGTACATCCAACACCGATTCAGTGATCATAAAAGTTATAATTATTTTTCTTCACTTTGGTTTTTTCCATTAAGATTTTTCTTGAGTGAGGCTTTAATGAGGCAGTGATCATTGAATGGTAGATATGGTGTACATCCAGGGGGATGTTGTAAACTATGTATTTTAGTGGATATTCACTTGTATCCCACATTAAAAAATGGTCTTTTGGGATACTTTAATTTGCATAATATACTTGAGTGATACACCTTGACCATTGATGCAATGAAAAGGGAAAGTTTATTCTACCATTAAATTATCTCCATGCCTTATTTTTCACAAAAGTTAAAAGGTAATAGATGATAACCTATTTTGTATAGGTTCATTCAATGAAAAATCATTTTGTCTATTTTAATTAACATTTAGTCGAAGTCTTTATATAGTTTCAATAAGTCCCCCTCCATATAAAATATTTATATACTCATATTTTATCTTGGCCAAAAATAGACAACGAAATACTTGAAACATAAAATAATGAGGACCAAATGAAAAAATAATTAGCTCATAGGGACTATATAACAATTTTCCCTTTTTTTATTTGCAACTTTTGTTGTTTTCCTCGATATCAAAGACCTAATTATGAGTTCTTCAAGCAATATGAGTTTGAGTTAGAACTAGGGGTGGTAATTTATCGGTTTCATGGTATTTGATATGTACCAATACCATACGATTTTTGTTCATATCTTTATTTTCGATATTTTTAGTTTGACATTTTTCCAAAGAAATTATCAATGATAAACTGTTCGGTATTTTGGATAAATTTCCCTATCGTTAATTTTCACTTTAGACCAGTAATTTTAGCCTTGGCTTACTTGGTTTTTTATTTTATTTTTTATGTTTTTAGTATTTTGAATTTCTAAAAGCAATAAATAAACTTAACATAACCAAATATATGTTTGTATATCGTACACATAAAATATCTAATAACCTAGGTGTATACCCAGATTCCTTACATAAGAATCCAAAATAGTTCATTCCCGAGGCAAAACAAATGAATAGCTATGCGTTCTTAAATTAAAAAACTTACATATTTTGTAAAAAATAAAATTCCCCCCCCCCCCCCTCCCACTTTTAGTATGACATTTTGTGACAAAATAGTCCAATCAATTATATAAATTGAAGAATATCATATAAAATTTGTATTTTTGGGCATATTAAATAGGTAATTTGAATGGCAGTTTCAAATTTCAATTTGGTATGGTAATTTTGATATTTTTCTTAAAGTTAAAACAAAAAGCAACCACAAAAGTTTTCGGTATTTTTGATTTTGATAGTTTTGTTTTATGGTATTGAAATGTAGTAAATCAAAACCACAAATGTTTAGACCAAAATTTTATAATACTGTAAAAAATTTACTATAACCACCCCTAGTTATAATAAAAGGAGAGAGGTAGCATTGAAAATATCTAGTCTTTGGAATGAAAATAAGTGTAAAAATTGGAAGCGTTGCATTGCAAGTGTGATGTGTTTTGTCATTAAATCTATCGAATAATTATGGTACTAAAATTAAGACACTACATTAGAGAGAAAATATTTCAAATCAAATATATGATAGAAATAATATGGGCTTTTGTGTATAAGTCCGATCTAACTATTTAACGAGAATATTAAATTTTGTTAAAAAATAAATATATTGATTTTTAACACATCTTTCACTCAGTGATGGTGCAAAAATTATTCTTAGGTATGCACATGTCTAAGTATGCACACACATATTCACTTGTTATCCAAATTAATAGTCCACGTTTAAAAGCATATTTAAAGTCACTTAGTTCATAAATATTTAGGGTGTACTCAAAATATTGGATGCACGAAAAAGAATGTAACACTATTACATGTTAATGTATATTTAACAAATACTTATGTCAATATTTTTACCTTTTGAATAATTTTGAATATTTAAAATCATATACCATGTTGTATCTCACCCTAACTGAAAAGCATGAAAGAGTTAGATTTAGTATTAAATTTTTCATAAATATATAAGAATTATAATCAATATAAGAATTTTAGTGACACCCTATACTTAATTTTTTCAATATTTGATGGTAAAAGTTTAATTTTTATAATATTAGGTATAACACTAACCCCATTCAACCCTCACATAACTCTATCAATTCATTAAGACCCATCAAGTTATTTAATCTAATGCCTCATTAAGTCTTAAAAACAATTTGATTTAAGTATCAATTTTAAAATATATTTTTATGTCTATAAGTGTTACATGTTTAAAACCAACCTCATCCCATGATTTCACTCTCGTCTCTTCAGTAGCAAACCGTCAAGCTCCTTTATCACTATAAACCACCAAATAAATTTGTCCCTTTATTTGGTCAATGTGATTTGTTGCTTGTGGTTGTTATATCCCTCTTATTGATTCGTCTTTATCTCTCGTCAATTGATCCACTCCCAACGATTTGCACTCTCTCTCTCTCTCTCTCTCTCTCTCTCTCTCTCTCTCTCTCTCTCTCTTTATATATATATATATATATATATATAATATGGGAGAGGGGTGTTTTAATAGTAACACGATCCAACGGATGTGGATTGTTCCCTGATGGAATCTAATGGTTGAATAGTGTGCCATGTCATAATGTTACTATTATGATATGGCAAAATTTAGCAATACCCCTTCAACCCTCCAAGCCCTATCCCCTCTCATTATCCCCCGCACTCCCTCTCTCTCACCCTTTCAACACAAACCCTCCCAAGACAAACCCTAATCGCTGCCCACCGCTATCACTCTTCGCTGCTGCCCGCCGTTGTCACTCTTCATCGGCGCCCTCCGCCTTCAACACTGACGCTTTCAGGTATACTATCTCTCACCCTCTTACACATGCATGCGCGCGCACACACATCTATGCCTTTCGCCTCTGCCTCACACACACGCGCAGACGCACACTCACACACTCATATGCACACACACTCACACACGCATGCAGATCTGAGAGTTATATTATTTTTTTACAGATCTAAGTTTCTGGGGAATCCAAAATCAATTTGTGGTTTGATTTTGGAAAGTATTTTTTTTGCACATTTAAATTTGTTGTTTTTCTATATCTTTATACATTTAGTGTTAAACTCTTTAGATCTGTTCGTATTTTTAGATCTATTCTAATTTTTAGATCTCTGCATCAATTTTCTTCTCACATACTCATTATAGATTCTAATATGAGTTTCAGGTTTGTGCTACACTGATGACACGAAGGTAAATTTATGAGATTTGAGGTTTGAACTATTATTGTCCCTTCAATGTTTATGTTTATCTACATTTGATTTCAGGAAATAGTTTTGTACTATATACCAGTGGTGTATCTTATTGAGATTTGAAAGCTAAGCATATGTTTTCTTTGATTATATCATTCCATGGTTTGGTTTATAGATTAGGTGTGGTGGTTTAGACTTATTTTACCTTTGATTATCTATCATGTTGATCTACATTTTTTTTATTTTCTTAGATTTGTTTACTACCAGGAGCATATGCTAAACTTTATTTTCTTAGATTTCATACTTCTTAGATTTGTTTACTGTCCGAACATTTGCACAAAACATAATAAATGACTCAAGAATCAGAGAAGTTTCTGTTGAATGTACATACCGAAAAGCACTTCACAGCGGGAGAGATTATGCATGACATCATCATCGGCGTATCGGACCGCCTTACTATTGGCATTGCACATGCTGTTGGATCATTCTCACAGTCGGAATCACTGAGATCACCGCAGGTGCAATATCCCTGGGACTTGGCGGCCATCGCTGAGTTCAATGGAATTACTAATTTGAAAATTCTTGAGCAATCCAGGTAGTAACTTAGATTTCTCTCCTTTGTTCATTATATCATGTACACTAAATGGCGTGTATAGTGTTTGTTGATCATGGCTTCGTTCATTATGGCATATACACTAAATGGCTTCGTTAATTATGGCATGTATACTAAATGACTTTGTTCATTATGGCATGTACACTAATTGCATCTATTTGATTGTTACTGCTATGATTTTCTCTTTCAATGTGGAATAAAGCATATGAACGATTTGGTTGAATTACTTATTAAAATAAGTAAAATGTTTGTTATTGTTACATTTTTTCATTCTAATGCTTGCGTTCCCAACTAATTATTTGATTATGTCCAGTGTGTCTCTTAGATTTCTCATTTTTTTTTGTTCTGTGTAGATGAAGCAACAGGAACACCATGGATGAATAGGATCTTGCGGGTAACTCATATGCTAAAGAAATCTCTGATTTTAAAGTGTCAAGGAATTGCCAATGTGCCAATTCTAATTACCTTGATTTGATTAATTTTGTAGCCTTGGACAATGATTTCGGCATTCAGGTTTTAGAAAAGGCTTTAGATGTGTGGGACCAACAAGTCATTACCCTCAATTTCCCTATTGCCGAACCAGCTCAGATCGACCCAGAACTCGAAAATGCATTTATCTGTCATTTACGGGATCATTAGTTCTGTATAAGCAAAGTGGGTGGAGAGTTGTACAATCTACCTATTTGTTCATCTGAGTTGATAACTATTCAGTTATTTTATTTAATTTGTGGACTTCGCTATTTATTCTGAAATGCAGATATTCTACTGCCTGTTATCCAATTAACCAATTGATATGCTATTGTATACATTTTAACTAGGCCATAAAATTGGGCATTTACTCTTATCTGTTTAGTATGGAATATTTCCACATCAAGATACAATATCAGGGGAAGATACGTGGAATGGGAGATGGTCGGAAGCTGAAGTCCCACCGCAGAAGGAAAAGGTGGTCTGCTAAGTCTTACAAGAAGTCACATATAAAAATTGAATGCATTGCCTAATAACGGGTATGATTCTATCTAACCCTCTCTTCCACCTCATTCACCGATTTTTTAACTCATAGTTCATTTATAATTATTTTTAACTTATAGTTCATTAATAATTCTTGGACTATTTTTAACTTACAATTCATTTTTAATTTACAGTTCACTTCTGCATCTGCATGTTATTTGACACAACTAAGTGTGCATGTTATTTGAATAAAAAATTGTGTCTAATGACAACAACTAATGGGATGATTCTAAATGGTTTTTTGTGATTGTTCCAAAACTACCGACTTCATACACGAAGAGTTCCATCTGCTAATGCCACTGCTGCAAATCAATCGATTGTATTAGGATGCTTATTGATGCCTCGAGATCAATATGGTGAATCCTCATACTAACTAAAACTTTTATTCAGATAGTATGCCATGTGTCCTTTTTATCCACAACACCACATCACTATTATTTGTGATCTTTCTTTTTATCCGAGTCCTTATAAACATTATTTTCCTCAATTTTTTTTGTCTATCATTACTAATTTTCTTTAGTGTAGGAAGTTGAGCTAGGCAGTAAGTTGATTCCGGAGAGTTTTATGTCCCGTTTCATTAACTAAGTTGCTTTAGTATATATTTGTTGTTTATGCTTTCAACAAATTCAAGAGGTTTTATAAAGTATTTGTTGATTTGTTTTTGCAAGAAATGACATCTCATATAATGGATATTCAGAAAGAGGACAGAAGCTGTCATAGCAGGTATATGTTCCTGACCAAAAAACAAAGAAAAACGAGGAAACAATGGACATCCCCAGAGCAAATATCCATTGTCAAAGTGCCTGACCATCGAATCAACGTCAATAGACCACTGAACAATGAAGAAGACCACACCAACGAAGCATCTAAATCAAATCTTAAATCAACGTAAGCCTGAACAGGTGGATGAGTTTCAATATAGCCCAAAGGCTTGGCAAAATGTGCAACAGATTTGTATATGCTAAAGTTGTGTCTCTACATTTTTTTTCGATGGGTATTGTTGAGGCACCATTATGATATTAAATAAAGGAAGGTGGTATGAATGAATGCGAATGTTTTTGGCATAAAAGAAGAAAAATACGACTATGATTTTTTTATTATATGTTAATAGTTTTAGTCAATTCTTGGGGTGGATACATTGATGTACTGTTATAAGTATTGATACTTCATTCATTTATGGTTGTAATTGGTACTGTAGTTGTAGCTGTCAAATGAAAACATGGTTCTTAAGAATCTTTATTTTGGCTAAGAATTTGCAGCAGCTACCCTTCATTTAACATGTGCAAGTATCAGTGCACACGAGTTTCAAATATACAAAGAATTAACTAATTTGAATATTTGAGTTCATGTTTTTGGTTTCTCAATTAGAATATAGTGAATTTTTTTTGGTTACCTTCATATAGTTGTGTGTTTTTTCCATTAGATTAGACTACCTTTGTTGAAAATCAATCTCAAATTTATACCCGACAATCTGACTTTAATTTACACGTATTTGAGAGCTCTGATTTGATTGTTTTCATTTTTAGTAGGTGCAAAGACATGACAGGTGAAGAAAGGGTATATGTTCTCCCTATTGAGGTGGTTCTTAACAAATGTAGTGCCCTGTTAGAACACAAAATATGTATCACGTTAGTGCACAATATGCTTTTTTCTTGCAAAATTGGCATATTTATTTATTTGAATTGAAAGGTAATTAATATGATATTAGTTTGTTAACACAACATGGATGAGCTTACACTGTCTCTTTTGGTCGCCACAGTGGATCATCTATAAACCAAAGATCTTACGTGTTGATGATTAAAATAAGACGAATGCTCTACTCTGGATTCTTGGAATAAGGGTGAATAACGACTTTTCTAAAATTTCTTCTATTGTTCCTATCGACATCGTGATAGAGTATACTAATATAACTCTTTCAAACCTTCAATCCTTAATTCGTAAATATATTTTGTAGGTTAAACTCACTCACTAGACCAGTAATAATACGCAACATGATTCCATTACATTACAGAGGAGGGGAGTGCATAAATGATGAATCAGGGATCATAATTTTTCATCTTTATTACTTTTTGGTACTTTTACTATCTAAGATCGTACATATTGTGGAGTTTATGTGTGGGGAACTTGATTTGTTATTTTTTCAGTCACATTAGTTATTGTAATGCATGTAGATTATGATTTTAACAAGTGTTTTTATTTCCAACTATTATTATAACTATTTACCTTATTGTATATCGTGACTGACAACTTTGTTTTATAATTTGGGGTTGAATAGGGAAGAACATTTATTTTACAAAGTTCATAATTTTGAGTTGAATAGAGAAGAAGGTTATTGAAATTACATACTTTGAAAATTTTCGTCGTTTTGCGATTACATACTTTGAAAAAATTTCGTCGTGACTTCAAGAACAGGCATATACTAGTATATATATATAAAGTAGAAAACTTATGTATGTCACATGTTTGGCTCATGATGTCATCTTTATGAATTTTTTTGTAGTATCTATTTTACCCCTTACAAATTTGGATTCCCCCTCTTTTGACACACTATAATTTGTTTCACCCTTTTTTTTCAAAATTCAAACACAAGGATACAATGATGTTTGCACATATTTTCACACTTACTACCCCTTTTCCCTACCCGTATCTTATTTTTCTCTCTCACTTTCCTCTCTCCCTCCGTCTCTCCCTTTGTCTTTTTCTCAGCCACTACCATTAACAACGAACAAGCCAGTGACTTCGGACCAGCTGCCATGCTACTGCCATTAAACCACAAACCAGTTCCCAACTTCGAACCACCTGCCATACCGGCGACTACCTATACCCATGAACCCTCCAACCTAAAACCGATCGGCTTACCTTCGACCCGAACCTCAAATTCAAATATTCTCAAACTCGGTGACTATTCCGAATGCTCTATTCAGATCCGACGAACCCACTGCCATATTCGATGACTATTCCGACTGCTCTACTCGACTCGATGTTAATTTTTTTTAGTTGTAGATCTCAGTTTGGGGATTGCTTGAAATTGGGTTTATTCTCTAAAATCAAGAAAACCCTATTTCTCACTATCCCCTCTTCTGTCTTTTCTGTGGTGTATCTCACAATAACAAATTGGTAAGGTTTTATTTTCTAACTACGATTTTTTATTCTACTTTTATCTTTTTTCTGTTTGATTTGTGTTTTTTTCTGTTTGATTTGCAGATGGAAAAAAGGTTGAATATTCTCAATATCTATTTAGGGTTATTGTTCTTACAGGGGGGGGGGGGGGGGGGATTTTTTAGGTATATGTGTGTGCTCCTTTATTTAGGATTATTGTTCTTATGGTGATCCTGTATTTCGGGTTTGTAGAAGTTTTTTTTTGTTCAGTTTTGTTTCAAATTGGGTTTGTTCAATGGCTTCCTTATTTATGGTGTATACTCCAGTGTTCCTATAAACTTATTGGACCTAAAAGGCATGGTATTAACAGTTGTTGAAGGTTATAGATATTAATTATATCATGTTTTGTGCACCAAACCTCTAATCTTTTTTCTATTGTTTGGTTTCATTTTTACATTGACTAGAGTGATGTTTGTATATTGATATTCTACAGTCTTTTTTGCAGGTGCAAACTAGTGTTCTACAATGGACCGTGATAAAAATTTATGTATTATATTTTCTTTTTACTAAGGTTTTTCATAAATTTTTAGAATTTATTGGTTATGATACTAATCTATGGAGTTTATGTATTTGAGAGAGGGGGAAATACATCCTTGTATTGGATCAATGTATTTCTTTTGTTCATTTTGTGTTTTGGGGTCTTTGATGTTAATTATTTATAAATTTCAGGTATGCTAGAGTTTGAGGTGGAATCAAGAAGCTATGGATTTTGCATTCAAGAAGCTATGGTTTAATATACTGCTTACAGGTATATATGTAAACTATTTTTACCGGTATATAAACGATTGATACCTGTTTTGTAAAATGGGTTCTTATATGGGTTATGGGTTGTTATAAACGATTGATACCTGCTCTTATATGGATTATGTTCTTATATGAGTTATGCATGTTTTGTCCACAACTTGGTGAAGACGAGATTGAGGCAATAGGCACAGGTGGTTGGTGTCTTCTGTGCTTTAATTATTTTTGGATATTTCCTGAATTAGAAACCTACACTTAATCAAAACATTATTATAAAAATAAAACACAGTCCTAAATAAAACAATCGATACACTTAATCAAAGTATTTTTGGGTGATAGGAAGGATGATAGACCCCATCCAACAACTCATATGATCCATGTTTGGCTCCCTCCTATCTACACACTTTGGGCACAAATCCCATATCATCTAAACACCACCAAACACCACACCACCACTCTTCAAATCTCATCTCATTCTCTCTCTAAAAAAAATTCTCACATCTTCAAGTTTTGATCTTTATTAAAAACCCATCTTTTTGGTTCATCTTACCCCTCTTACTATTATATTCTTAGCTTGTTCATTTTTACTCATTTACTTCACGGTTGGTTTTTTGTCATATATTAGTACCATGTAAAAATGTCGTGGTTGGATTTTTTTAGAAAGTTGGTAGATTTCTTTGAGACATGATGTGGGCTGTAATTTTTAGCAAGTTAGACCTTTTATGGATATGTTAAAGTTGGCAGATTTCTCTGAGATATGATATGGGTTGTATTTTTTATCAAGTTAGATTTTATTATATGGGTATGGTAAAGTTATGTGCTTTTGATAATATATGGATATTTTTTGTGTTGTTTCAGAAAAAAAAGGTTAGAGTTGATTTAATATGATAATTGGGAATTGGAGCAGTAGATCAACGTGCCACAAAGTCCTCGGACTCCTTCGATATTTCTTTAGCGATGCCACATGTAACACGTTGTGTATCTGCTGAAGGTGATCGAACAAACCGAATCGATAAGCTACCGGACCTACTCTCTCAATGATAGGGAAGGGGCCCACGTACCTTGGCACTAATTTCCCTTTATTGTCGAACCTCATCACCACTTTCATGGGGGACACCCGTACCAATACCTAATATCCGACCTCCAACTTTACATACCTTCTATTCGCATTAGCATAGTTCTTTTACCGATCCTGGGCTATACGAATACATCCCCGAACCAACTCAATTTTGGCGGGTGTGTCCTAAATCATCTCCGGTCCCAATATCTTGTTGTCCCCCACCTCTAACCAACAAGTGGGTGAACGACAAGGTCTTCCATAAAGTGACTCAAATGGTGCCATGCCAATAGTGAATTGTTATGAATTGTTATACGCAAAGTCTACAAATGGAAGGTATTGCTCTAAATCTCCCCCAAATTCAAGGATACACATTCGTAGCATATCCTCGAGCATCTGATTTACCCTCTCTGTCTAACCATCCGTCTATGGGTGATAGGCAGTGTTCAACCTCAACTTCATTCCCATAGCCTCTTGAAAACTCTGCCAGAAGTGCGATACAAATATCTTGTCTCAATTAGACACTCTTTTGATCAGCACCCCATGCAACTTGACTATCTAAGCTATGAATAGACTCACATACTGCATCGTCTCAAATTTTGTTCGAACCGGCAAGAAATGAGATACCTTGATCAACCAATTAACCATCACCCATATGAAATCGTGACCCCTATGTGATGCTGGAAACCCCATAATCAAATCCATAGAGATGCTCTCCCACTTCCATACTGAAATCTCAAGTGGATGCAACGTTCTTGAAGGCCTCTGGTGGTCCACCTTCACAAGTTGACAAGTGGCACACTTTGAGACAAACTCTACGATGTCTCACTTTATTTTCATCCATTGTTATTGCCTCCTCATATCTTGGTACATCTTATCCCCACCGGGATGTATCATGAACCTAGAGCCATGGGACTCAGTCAGAACGGCATGTCTCAAATCCTCATCCTAGGGCACGACGAACCTCCCATTAAAGCATAGCCCTCCCTCTGAGATGATGGAGTAGGACTCTGCACCCTCTGCTAGTAACTGCCTCACCCTATCTTAGAAAAATGGATCCTCTGCCTGAGCTCTCACCACCTGCATGACAATCTCGAGTGTGATCACTAAAACTTCCATACATGCCCTAGCGACCTCATCATCGCGCTGAAGTTTTCTCCACTTCACTTTCCAGACTGCTGCCAAGTCCTCCGTGGGTTGCTGGCTCAGAGTGTTTCCACCACGTTAGGCTTTCCGGGATGATACTGAATATTAAGTTGGTAATCTTTCACGAATTCCAGCAATTGCTTGTGCCTCATGTTCATATCCTTCTGTGTGAAGAGATACTGAAGTGACTTGTGATTCGTGAATAATGTGAACTTCTCCCTCAGAAGGTAGTGCCTCTATATCCTTAAAATAAAAAAACCCGCTGCCAACTCAAGGTTGTGGGTGGGTGAATATTATATATACTTTGTAAAGACTATCCAAGCAGAAAATGGAAGGAGAATCCATCCAGAGCACAGAAGTCAAAGATGAGATTGTGCATATGTACAATCACCTCAACCATCTCTACGACAGTCACGACTCACTCCAAACCCAGGTCAACTATTTTACCCAGAGTGTCCTCATGCTAGAGGCCGCAGCCTCATCCAATGTGGGCGCGACACCAAGGATCATTGCCTCCTCAGCCTTCGCCGCCGCGACAGTACCAGAAGTTCCATCCACAGAGGCAGCATGCAAGAACTAGGAAAGGAAAGTGGAAAAGGTAGAAAGGGTCCTTGAGTCCTACACCCCATTGGACTTCCCAGTTGAAGATATCTTTGAGTTCATAAAAGAGGACAAGCTGCTGAAGTGGCCAGAGAAGCTTAAAGCTCCACCCCACAAGTGGAATAAAGCCTAGTGGTGCAAATTCCATCTGGACCACGACCATGACACTGAGTAGTGCTATGCCCTGAAAGATGAAATTGAGAGGCTCATAAGGTAGGGGATGATCCAGCGGTTCCTGAAGGATGCCTGAGGGGTGCAGCCTAGCTGAACAGGCCACATGCCCATTTTCCATGCTTATGTTTTATATTTCATTTATTTCTATCTTACGGTGAAACTCTTCTTACACTATTTTAAATTAAACTTTGTATTGTCCTTAAAAAGTCATATATATATGAATACATATATGAAATTAAGTTCACTCTTATAGTGCCATATTTTGATTCTCATTCCCATGAAATGTTATCTTATAAAAGACCATTTTGTCTTAAACAAATCTCGTTTCGAGATAGTATGTTAGATCAGGAATGATAATATCTAAATGGGTCCACAATGCCCATTAAGATGCCTGATTGTCTGAAAACAAATGATAATTGAAAATGGCGAAAGCAACTATTGAGAGCAGTTATCTAAATTGGTCTGAAACATCACTCATAAGGGCTTCAAGTGCTCGTTCTTAGCTTTCGGGATGCGTCATTAGCTGCAAGGGCTTACAATGCCCGTTCTTAGCTTTCGAGATGCATAATTAGCCCAAGGAGAGTACTCTCCTGTAAAACATCATTAACTTGGTTGATAGAGACAAAACATCATTAACTTGGTGATCTCACATTAGCTTGGGGAAACTTCATAATACCTAGCTCGGGAAGGCCTAAAAATAACCTGCAAGGGCTGAAGACTTAATTATCTGCAGATAATCCTATTGTAGCATGGGAAGGCTTTATATATATCCAAACATAGCTTGGGGAATCTTTATAATACCTATCCCGGGGGGGGGGGGGGGGGTGATAATAACCCAACTGAAGCGACTAAAGGAAAACCATGAAAGGCAATTGAAGAGACTAAAGGAAAGCCATGAAAGGAAATTGAAGTGACTAAAGGAAAGCCATGAAAGGTAATTGAAGCGACTAAAGGATATTGTGTAGCTTTCATCATGAAGCATGCCAAAGCTACAGAAAGGGAATGGCTTCAGCCCAGCATGCTGTCATCAATTTGTGCCAAAGGTCTGAAAGGCACCGCAACCCTATCAATGTGTCCGCAGCCATCAAGGAGTTCATTTTGTAGCAAAGGAGGCTACAACCTTATCATTTCGGTTGAACAAGGCTTTGAAAGTGTTGGGAAATTATAATAGAAGAAGTGTAGCCGCAACCACAAGTATGGGTACAAAAGTATTGAAGCAAAGTGGTCCAAAGACTTAATTGTCTGTGGCAAGGGACTTGTTCCCCAATATCCACTATTGCTATGGGAATACAAACACATCCTACGGCTAAAAGGTGCTTAAATTCAACAAAGGTGTCGCGGACCTGTTAAAGAAGAGATTGTAGCCACCATCAAACATTCAAGAATGCAATAATATTCAATAGTTGAAGCTATATATTAATAGTGCAAACAAACAATAGAGAGAGGCAGCCTCATGGGCTGCAGCCTATCCTCAACGTCACAAACATATTTCTGTGGCAACAATATATAAGAATACAAGTGGAAAGTCAAAAGTGAAGAAATTTGGCCGTATTCTATGTGAAGAAACCATATATATTATGGTGCCGTCGCCTTAATCTATTAGTCCTACAAGTAAGTTCAATCAAGCAAACAAGAATTTAAGTTTTGAAGCATGGGAAGTACAAAGCATGCAAATGAGATACAAAAACCATGGATTTCCAAAAGTTACCGCAACCTTGATAATAAGGGTTGCAGAAGTTTAAAAGGGCAGTAGCCCCATATTTTAAAGATCAGAAATTAAAAATATTTGGCAAATATTAGTGTTATAGGTTATAAAAACAAAAGGCCGCAACCTTGAATATCAATAGTTAAATTAAGAGGGACGCAACCCTAAGATTCAACATCGTCATATTCATCTCCCTCTTCTCCCTCCACAACTGTCATGGTCTCTTCCTCAGCTACCACTACTTCAGCCTCTGCCCTTAACCTAGCCCTCTCTTCGACTACAACCTTTATTTCGGACACGCAGGCATCATGTTCAGCATCCCCTAGGCTCCAAGACTTAATTATGGTAGCAGTATCTATGAAGTTCTTTACTTCTCGATATCTCAACTCTTGGTAGCTACGGATATAAGCTCTGTTATTAATGAGGAAGAAGTCTGGGGAGCCATTATATGACTCAACGGTGCTATCAATGGCTAATTAGAGGGCTGCGGTATGATCTTCATCTTTTTTCTGGATGGCTACATCATGGTCATCCTCCATCTTCTTAATTGCCATGACATAATTTTCCTCCATCTTCTTCAGCTCCGCCGTATGGGACTGAGCATCATTGGCAACCTTGATCTCCAATGCCTCATACTTCTTTCGAAGAAGTCCAAGATTGGAATTAGAGAACTCTTCAGCCTTGGAAACTTTCACAGTCTGAGCTTGGGAAGCCTTGAGAGCCTCCGCGGCCTGCTTAAAATTCTCCTCAGCTTCGTCCTTGGCTTTGACAGCGGCTTCAAGATACATCTGAGCCACCTGGAGTGCTGCAGCAGAAGATTTCTTTCCAGCTTCAAAAGATTCAGCTCTTGCCTTCGCCAAATTAGTTGTTTGAACACCCTCTGCGGCCTCCTTAAGTCTGTAGAGACCCACATACTTCAGTTTTTGGGTCGCCACAGCTTCTACAGCCTTTAAGTGTATTGAGAGTTAAAAAATAAAACTAAAACTACAAAGAATATTGGAAATCTTTAATTACTTACCCTCAGAAGAGTGTGGAGGGCATAAAACTCCATGTCCTCGTGGTCCTCATGCACCAACATATCTATGTTGGCTCCATCCATCGCCTTTTTATCCTGTGGATGGTACGGACAGTTGTGTCCCATGAAGACTGAGGATCTGGCCTGCGCAGTTGAGGCCGCAAACGTTTTCTTTATGGAGGAGCCAAATTTTCATTAACAGTAAAAATGGATGGAGGGGGAGGAGAATTTCTCTGATTAAGAGGAGAAGTGCGGAAGCCACCTTGATCAGAGAGAGATGACATAAGACATGCCACGACCAAGTGAGATCCAATGTCATTATCAAAGTTTCCCTCAGTCCTCTCATGAGGGGTCTCCTCCTCAACTTGGATTTGGGGCACGACAAGGACAGTATGATCCACAGCCTGATTTAGGGGCGTGGCCGCAATACTATTACCCTCAGGCTGGTTGTAGGGAATATAAGGATTATTTATATTCACAACCTATAGAGTTGGCGCGGAAGGTTCAACATTGTCACTAGAAGTGACCGCGACAGGGGCTTTGGAAAGTCAATATCCAAAGTTGAAGACAATTGGTACGAAATGAAAAACATCAAATAATAACATTACCTTCATCACTCATCTCTTTGGGAATAGATTTTTTGGGGAAGTAGCTCACTTAAAAAATGGAAGTAGAGGTTACAAGTGTGCTGAACTTCTTCTCCTTAGCGGGGACTGCCCGACCTTGCTAACTCTCTTCTCTTGCCACTTACTTAGTTGCAAATTGTCAAGAGCTGTAGAAAAATACAAAGGTTAGTACAAAAGCAAAGTGTGGAGAATAATATGCAGTGTGGACAATAATAAAGAGGGTATGCGGCTATAATTGAAAAAGTACCAAGTTTGGAGGGACACCACCATTGCCGCGGCATTCTAAAGGTTCTCTTCCTCTCAGTCTCTTCAGGGTGAATCTCCCACCTTCTCCAAAAATGTAAAAATATTTACCCTTCCAATTATTTACACTGCTAGGCCTCCCAGAATAAAGGGTCTCATCTCTACCGCGGACTGAAAAATAATAGTACCCCATAAATTTTACGGAGTTTTCCTTGGGGCTATAGAAGTGGAAAAACTCCACAGGAGTAATGTCTCTCTTGAATTTTTTCTCCAATAACACAATTGCTGCAAGAATGGCCCTCTAGCCATTGGGATCTAATTGGGCTGGGGCTAACCTCATTGTTTGTAAAATTCTCCAAATGGAAACAGGGACAGGCAGCCACATCCCATATGTAAAAGCGTGGAGGGGTAAGCAGACCCCATCGTCAGCAAGTATCGTGCATGGCCTTTGTTTTGCGGTAGGTGCTGAGCACATCAAATACTCAGGGAACTCGAAGGCCTCAACTACCTGATCAACCCACTCTTGGGTCATAATGATGCAGATACCAATTGTAGCAAGAGGTATTTCAGCCCTTCCAAATGTTCTAGCGGGTATATCCCTAACCTCAATGGCACCCCCTTCCATGGCATTCTCATCTATATCCATTGGATGATTGCTAGAGTTGATCTCTTCCTCCATGGACGCGAAATCTGAGTTAGAATCTAACACTAAACAGTTAGGGCAATCTCTCAGCTAGCACGACCATATTGTCCTCAAAGGACGCACTGAAGGAAGTTCAGGAGGAGAGGACACAAAATGCTTGTTCCAAAAGCCTCTCAGAAATTTGCCTGGGTCAAAGTTCATATGGCTGCAGCAGTACCTAAAAAGCAGAGAGTCCACAGTTAGGCGTCGCAGCCAATATGGTCCAAAAAAGCCTCTAAGAAGCCGTGACGGGAATAATGATATGTAGATTAAAGAGAGTAGAAATGATGATTAGAAAAATTGGCTAAATATGCCGAGTGTTGGGTCCTAAAGCCCTAAATTTCACCGCGGCATATTGTTTTGGGGGAAGGTATATTATCTTCTTACATACCATAGTCGTTAAACTATGGTCTAAATGCCACAGACTCTAATCTGAGAACCAAATGAAAGGGAGTTGCTACAGGCCACAGCCAAATATTTACATGCCGCAACCGCTCACTTAAACAGGTCAGTTTTTAATATGGGTAAGTTTCAAAGATCAAAAGACCTAGAATACGAAGGGTCCTTCTCAAGAACATCAAAAACAAAAGAAGAAACCTGAAAGTCTACATTTGGCCAGCAAATTTCACCTACAAAGGCCTATTTCTATCATATGAAGATCGATTCAAAGGACAAGAGTAATTATTGCAGCAATTATTTTGCAATCAAAGCTATAATGAGTAATCATTCGAGAAAGCATGAATATAGTTCTTGGAGAAGTCACAGTTATGTTGCAAAGACATGAGTTTGTATCAATTAAAAAAGAATGACTCATGCCACGAACTATTATGTTAAAGAGCTAATCAGATATGCACATGACGCATACAGTTCTTAAACTACTCAATATTTGAAGGCCGCAGACATTGACCTAACACAACCCTAAAGTGCTAAGGGATTTTATTATGCTGTAGCCATGAATTCCTTATGCCGTGGGTATATACTCAAACATGTTAGTATTTAATGTTGATAAATTTGAAGATTGAAGACCTAGAATGTGAAGGGTTTGTTCAAGAACATCGAGAACAGTTGTACAGTTCAATGGTCTATTACTATTCTGTCTCTACGAACTGGGAATTCCAAAATACTAAGGATCAACAATGGAAGATTAAGAGACTTCATTCATTATCTTAACAGGGATATTAGCAGCATATCTTATCAAGTACGGGTTGTTTTGGCAATTCAATTCCAAATCAGTTACAAATTCAGATGAGGGATAAAAGCAATTGCAATAATTATTTTGCAACATATGAATTCGAATGGACCATCTTACAAGCAGAAATCAGAAGCAAACAACAAAAAGTTGAACCACAAGAAGTGTTTGGTTGGAAAATTACCGGGAAATGGGTGAAATCCAGTTGCACCGCCTCAAACCGCTTCAACACCACCACACACTGGCTTGAAAGGTCACTGGAAAACTCAATATGAAGTATGAACAAAGATTTTCCCTCGATATGCTCTCAAAGATTTGGGAAACATAATGAAGTCCACGGCTGGTACGATTTATATATGAGGGTGCGGGAAGACGAAGCGTCTCTTTAGAAATACCGCGACACCTTGAGAAGACTTGATTACTCAGCCGTAGCCCCAATCGCAATCTCTTGGAACTACGACTTGGGGGCTTATTGATAGTACAAATATTGCGCTAGCTGTCGCAGACCATTAATACCAGTGTTATCATCTGTACGCCGCGACCCTAATCCCTATCGAATACATAATTGCCTTGCATATATGCTACAGTCTTTAATATATAGGTTCTAGCCTTATTCTCTACCTGCCACAGCCTTGAACATAAAGACTGCGTCCCCATTTATAATATATAGGCAGCGACCCCTAAGCTCATCAATCAGTCGGCTATAGTATCTCCCATCACAGCAGTAATATATCATCCATGCCTATAAATAGAGGACCACACCTCGAAATAAAGGGATAGATTCATTATCCCTAATTGGAGGACATAGCTCAGAGATGATCTTTCTCTCTCTGCCTCACCGTGGGCTTTCACTCAAATCACCTCAACTATAGCTCCGACAACCCGAAATCATCATTATCATGTACTCTCCTTTATTCTCATACTTGCACGCCTCTTTAAGCTTGATTATATTATACTATGCAATGTATATAATGAGAATGGATCAACACAGTGGACATATGCCTATTTTAGAGGCTGAACCACTCTATATCTTGTCTTTTATATCTCCTTATTTGCTCTATTTACTTATTATGCACTTTACTCTTGATTTGGTGATATGAGAGCGGCAAGTGGACGATTTCTCGTATCATTAGTAATCCCTCTCGTGGGGCTTAAGCTTTCGAGATGCATAAGCTATAGCCCTCTCGTCTTGCTGCAGTACACCCCTAAGTCCCTGCAAGGATGCATCTGTATAGACCCGGTAGTCCAATCCTGCCCTAGGTAAAGCAAGTACGGGTGTGGATGTCAACTTGTCCTTTAGCTCATCGAAATCTAACTGACACTGGTCACTCCACACAAATGGAACCCCTTTGCAGATTAAATTCATCAACGACCCCGCAATCTTGGAAAACCCCTTAATGAAGCAACGATAATATCAGGCCAATCCCCAAAAGCTATAAATCTCTGTTGGTGTCATGGGCTATCCCCACTCCCTCACAACCTATACCTTTCTTGTATCCAAATCAATACCCCGATCTGAAATAATATGGCCAAGGAACTGCACTCCAGTATCCAAAAACCACACTTCTCGAACTTGGCGTATAACTGGTGATCCCATAATGTCTGCAAAATCATACGCAGATGCTTTGCATGCTCCTCTTTCGTGCGCGAGTAAAATAAAATATCGTCCATGAACACGATGACGAAATGGTCGAGAAACTCTCTGAAAACCCTATTTATGAGGTCCATGAACCCTGTTGACGCGTTAGTGAACCCAAATGACATCACCTAGAACTAATAGGATCCATACCGTGATAGAAAAGTTGTTTTAGGGACGTCCTCCTCCCGAATCCGCAACAAATGATACCCTAATCTCAAATCAATTTTGGAGAAGTATGCCGCCCCTCTCAACTGGTCAAACATGTCATCAATCCTCTGCAACGAATACTTATTTAGTATCGTGACCTTATTCAGCTCCCTATAGTTGACACATAACTGGAGTGAGCCATCCCTCTTCTTCACAAATAACATGGGAGCACCCCACTGTCGAATGAAACCCTGGCCCAAGAACTACTAAATTTTCTCTCGTAACTCATACATCTTTGAAGGGGCCATGTGATAAGGTCCTTGGGCAATCGATCTAGTACCCGGTGCTACATCAATGAAGAAATCAATCTCCCAATTGGGTGATAACCCCGGTATGTCCTAGAATACATCCTCAAAGTCCCTTACTACTGGAATTTAGTCTATCAGAATTACCACCTCTTGTCAGGTCTCCTCCATAATATAGTATAAATGAGTGTGAGATACACCCTCGGGAAGAGGCATAGCCACTAAAAACATCTAATATCCTAGAATGGAAAATACTATGGTCCTCTCAAAGAAATCCACCGTCGCTCTATACCCTGCCAACCAGTCCATGCCTAGGATAACGTTATATCCCTCCATATCTAACACTAAGAGGTTCGTTGCTAGAATTAGTCTCCCAATCACAATATCTACTCCTTTACAGATCGAGTGTATAAGTGAACCACCCCCCATCTGTGACTCTACACATATAAGGAGACTACCGATCATATCTAATAACCCAATGACTCTAGAAAATCTGGTCCTAATGAATGAATGAGATGCACCTGTATAAAAAATAATCCAACCCTCATGTCCATAAATAGGAAACGTACCCTCGACTGCTGGTGGTGCCTGAGGTACTGGATGAATTTGGACATCCAAGGTGTTATTCATATGCTTGTAGTGCAACTTCCCCTGTCGCTGTGTAGCTGGTGGGGCTGGTGCTGCTGGATGCCTCTGTACCTGCTATCCCTGTGAGGCATCCTGCTACTGGCCCCTACCTCTTAATGGGAAGTCCCTCTTCAAATGGCCTGGCTGGTCACAACCGAAATAATGCTTTAGAAAACCCCCTGATGCTGGCCCTGACGAGGTTATCCCTGGTGTTGGCCCTGATGGCCTCCCCCATTGTCCCCTTAGCCTTGGTGGCACTAAGGAACCAATTTCTAATTCTGGACCTACTAGCCCTGCCTGAAGCCCTGTCCTCCAAGACAAAATCTCTTAGTAGGATTCCCCTAGCCGGTATCCTATCCTTACTTTGCTCCACTAGTAGCACCCCCATTCACCTTGCCCTACTGGCTCGACTCACCACTCCTCTTGCATCCCTTCAGATGGAAGCGATGATCCTAACAATGAAGCAAAGAAGCATTGACCAAATATATGTAGGTCACTAAAGTTAGGTTCCCAATCATGTGTTACCTGATCCTCCAAGAAAAAACTTCCACAAACTTAGCTTTTTTCCTCTCCTCATTGCTCACCTCGTCTAGCACTAGATTAGCCAAACGGGTGAACTCCTTCTCGTACTCCACTACGGAATGGTAACCTTGAATCACCTCCCGAAACCTCCTCCTCATCTCAGTATCAATAGCTGGAGGAAACTAATTGTGATCGAACCGCACCCAAAACTCAGCGATAGTTATCGAATCTCTCTCTCCAATAGTAGTCGTCGACTCCCACAACTGCAATGCTACCCCAGTCAGCCTGAAAGTTTCCAGCATCTGTCTCCGAACCTCACTGCAGTCGACCATGCACAAATGTTGCTGCATATCCCTCCTCCACTAGTAGGCTAGTATCACATCCGTACCTCCCAAAAACTCCGAGGGATGGCCTTTATGAAATGCCTCCCTCACACGCTACCACTCAGATGGCCTCGGGTAGGCCTGCACTACTGGAGCCACGGGCTGCTGTGGCTGAGGCTGAGAGAAATGGGCTGCCACAACTGTCATGGCAGCATTGACCGCCTGAGTAATAATACCAGCTACCTTATCTATGGACATAAATCCTTGTGGGTCCTGTGGCTGTGGAACATCAGGCTCTTGAGGGGCCTCTCCCTCTCCGCCCCTGGCGGCTGCCCTCGTGGGTCTACCTCTCCCTCTCTCGGGTGGCATCTGAAATTTAAAACAAGTTACATTAGTTCACAGTTAATACAAATCTTAAAATAGAAAAAGTGCGTTAACTAATAAACATAAAGACGAGTCAACGGACCTAATAATAGGGCTCTATACCAAAGAAAACAACACTGAAACTAAAGAAAGCCGTACAAATCATAGAGACATTAAAACGTGATGCTCTCATACCATTTGTGACACCCCGATTGATCAGGACTTTATCAAACTAAATCAGGATATTCGTATGGTTCATTCTTAGCAACACTGTCGAAACATTTACAATTACTAACCACCTAATATTTAATTAAGTCGGTGCGAAATTTTATCTTATGAATTAATCCAAACCAACAACTACAACAAGAACCCAAATATAACCAATGAAAGGTAATAGAGTCTAAACATGCCACAAATGTCTAAAACAAGTATTAACTGAATAACATCGACTTGAGACAAGAAAACCAACATAAGTTCAACATGTGAAACGTATAGTCAATACAAGCTAAATCAAAATAAAGAGTACAACTTCCATGAGCAACATGCTCGAAATACAACTAAGAGACTAGCCATATCTAGAAGTGAATGAGACAAGCGTCTAGTGCAAGTCCTACAACACCCACATGTACCGCAGCTATGTACCCTGAAAAGGAATCAAGCCCGACGCCCCTGTGGTAGGACACCTAAAAGGTTTTGAAATTTTTTTATTGCAAGGGATAGAACCATAAACCATTGAAAATATTTAGCAAGTGAGTTTAACTGCAAAAAATTAGAATGCATGAATACTCTTCATATTTAAGTTAGTGTCGCACTCTCTTGAGGACCGGCTCAACCCTCAACTAATGTTCACACCTAACGTATTTCTACATAACCCATCTAGCTATCTACCCCGTAACTAGTTTAGTCATATAGACTCTACTTCTCCCATTACTCTAACCCGAGTAGGTTTAATACATAATACATATAAGTTATTAATCACATTACTTATCCCAATTGAACCATATAACATTCTCACAAGTTATATAACATCAATACAATTCACATGTATTTTACTCGTATATATTTATTCGCACTATGTATATGTATCAATTATGTACAACATTCACACATATGTAGTAAATATATATAACCATCCTCCCGAGTAGGCACTCACCCGATGTTCTCTAAAATGCAATAAGTTCCAGGTATACTCATCCACCCGGACCCCTGACATGGTTAGCTCCCTGAATCAAAAAATAAAATAAACGCAGTGGAGGCGACCATAGTTCCCCCCCAAAATGAGACCGACTCATACCCAAGACGTCTCACCCCTAACAATACGAACGATATGACCTGGGGACTATACTCACCCTGCTCCTCAAGTTAGGAAATTCACCCACATCGCGCAACCTCCTATAATAGCACTAGAGGGGTATGCTTTCCTATAAATATTATTCACACAAATATTTATAATTTACACAAATATATATATATATATATATATATATATATATATAATATGGGAGAGGGGTGTTTGAATAGTACCAACAAATTAACTGTTGACATCGAATTTTGTTGTCGATCTAAAGGTGTGAGAGAGTGCCATGTCACCACTTAGCATTGTGACACAAAAAATGAAGGGAATACCCCGTGAACCCCAAATCCTTCCCCCGACTCCTTCATTCGAATCCCTCAGTCATTTCTGCTCTCTCTTTATTCAACACAAGCATACCCTCCCTCACTAACCCTACACCTCTAACTCTTCCGCCTCCCACCACCTCTGCCTCCCGCCACCTTGCCTCCGCTACCGCCTTCGCCTCTCACCCTCTTACACACGCACACACAGATAAGGTAAATCGTTTGTTTTTTTCCAGTTTTGTTTTGAAGAATTAATGGTTTGTTTTTGTTTTGTTTTGAAGATCTAATGGTTTTTTCCAGGTTTTGTTTTGAAGATCTATTCGGTTATGGATTCTTCTCTCTTTAGTTTTTTTTTTGACATTTTAATTTTTTCTAAACCCTAATTTTTAGGGTTTTTTGTCAAGTTTTCGAAATGGATCAAGAATAATGGCAAGTTTTATTTTTTGAATGCACAACAAGTTTTCTAAATGGCTCAAGAATAATGGCAAGTTTTATTGTTTGAATGCACACAAGTTAGGGTTTCGAGTTATGTATGTTCTTTCAATTTAGGTTTCAATCGGATTTTTGTTGTTGTTATTTAGTTTTATAGATGTGAATCGAGGATTTTTATCTCATTTTGTTCTTCTTTTGATTTAGGTTTTGTAGATGTGAATCTATACCCTATCAGTAGATTTTTTTCACACCTATAGGGCCACAAGACATATTTGATTTTGATTTCAGCTAAGATCTATTTTGAGCCACGCACCCTGTTTTTATTGCAAATTATTTTTTGTATATTAAGACCTAATTTTACACTTTTTGTGTAAAGGTATGTTGGTGGTTTGGGTTAGGTTCAGTATTGCTTGGGTTCTTTTTTATATTTTAGGTTAGGTTCAGTTATTGTTGTGGCGATTTATAGAATTTAGATTTTAGATTTTAGGATAGGTTCTTTATATCAACATATTTAAATTTAATGACTTTCTTTCTTTTGGTTCATGTTCAGTAGTTGGAGTTGCAAGTATGTTCTTCTGGTTGGGAACTTCGTATAAGAAATTCATTGAAGGTGAGTAATATTTATTCAACTCTGTTGCAGATACTTTACTTATTCTCTCTGTTTTACCAGTTGTGGGATCAAGTACTAATAGGTAATTCAAGTGGCATTAAGATCTAAGGAGTTTGTGGTGGTGCCCTGCATGTGAATTACTATATAGTCTTCGTATGTTTTTTGGCATTAATACTGCTTAATCTTTTGTTATGTTTGATGAAATTAGAATTTTATGTTATGTTTGACCTTATGTTATGTTACTATATAGTCTTCATATTATGTTATGTTTGATGAAATTAAAATTTTAGTTATCATACCAAAATGGATGGTCATTGCCTTTATATTTATCTTTAATTATGCTAGGATTGGCAGTTGAAATTATTTTATTTCTTAGTGATCCAGGTGATTTTAGTAGGTTTGGTTTGGTAATTATATTTGTTTTTATGGGAATTTTTGTTAATATTCTTATAGCTACTGTACCAAAATGGAGAATTAAATCAAGGTCTTAAATTTATCTATAATTATGTATTTGTTTTGTTAACTTCTTTTGTTAACTTCCGCACAATTCCTACATTTTGAATCGTGATGCATTCTAAATGGAGTGTCTGTTATTTCACTTAGGTGTAGCATGTGTTTAAAATTTTGTGATTTAGAGATTCTTTTACTCCTATAGACCTACTTCATTCATACACCTTTTAACATTATTTGCTAGATTCATTTTTGAGTTTTATTTTAGTTTCATTTTGATTTAATTATTTCATTATAGAGAAATAATGTTTCTTTGAAAGATGTGATAGGTTTAGGAGTTGGTAAAGATTTTTTATTTAGCTTCAAAGGTACCCAATTTGAATAGGTAGGCATAGTTTACTCAATTTGAGTAGTACATTAAAACATGTGTCACAATAGGCTGAATTCCAGTTATTTGTATGTACTTGCTTGGATTTTTGGCACAAATCTTTCAATATTTGGCATTACTTCTTCGTTATTGTTAATTTTTATGTGTGGTTAGTCCTACTTATATTGTTCTTGCTAACTTGGTTCATTTGATTGTTGGTTATGTTTGTTTTACAGTTAGGACTTTTGGGAAGTGCGATCAATTGTCAGTAAATTACATTTTTCACTTGGAAACACCATTGGTAAATCCAAATACCGCCTCAGGATTGGATTCAGAGTAATTCTTTCGTACATATCAATCCCTTAATTACTCATATTCAGGTCACACTGAGGTGGTGAAGATACTTTCAACTGCTGAGCCGTTGGTTAGTGGTATAAACAGTGGCGATGAGGTCGTTAGCAGTGTTCATAATAAATAATTTGTTTTTAAATTTATTCACTACCTCTACCTGTCTTTACCGTATTAAAAAGGATTTTTTTTAAATTTCAATGGTTTATATATTTTGAAATAACTATAATGTTTTAAAAAATAAGAGTTTGTAGAACTACCAGTGCCAAATAAACCATTGCCGATAGTAGGGGAATTGAAAAGACTATGCAACTTTGAATTTTGTGTTCAAGATTTGAGTTCTGATTTGAAGGTGATTTGGTGTTCAATATATAATTTGATTCTTGAGCACTGTATATTAGGTTTCTTTGTCCTCTTCTTGCAACTAAAGAGCATGAAATACAAAGGAATCAGAATACATGGGGCTCCTTAGTGAAGAGAATTGAGGGATGCGTCATGACTGTGCTGCGATGATCGCTTTCATTTTCCTAAAATAGGTCCATGGATTGGAGGAATTTTCATGTTACATTTTCATGATTCTTCATCAGGAAACTACAATCTAAGGAGCCTACCTTCAGGTTCTAAATGAAGATTTTATACTGGAAAATTTGGGGGCTGCCAAACCTAATGCCAAAAGAGCCTTATTGAATATTATCTCTCATAATAATCTAGATTATGTCTGCATTGCTGAGCCCATGGTTAAGATTACTTCAATCCCCTATTTCTGGAGCAGTGCTAAGCTCAAATTTATGTGTGAAAATCATAAAGGAACTAGAATCTCTAATATTTGTCTTTTCCATTCTAATAATATCCCCCTATTGTCATCCTCAACACCAATAAGCTATTTACCACTGGCTATATCTAAATGAGGGTGCTTTGGGAGGACCTCTCTAACGTACACTCTAATGGACCCCCTTCATCTGTATGGTGGATTTTAACTCTATTTCAAGATCTCATGAGATAAAAGGGATGGCTTTGCCTAATCATGCTTCCTTGTCTGATTTCCACAACTTCATTGATGATAATTATTTGGTTCAACAGAATAATTTTTAACAGTATGCCCCACAAACTATTTTCAAAGAAACACCTTTTAACAGCTAATTAAATGAATCTCATATTCTAATTCATCATGGATTTATTCAATTGGGAAAATTACCTGTGTAGGGTTGTACCTCAGTCAGTTATTCTTAGTGTCCTAAGTAGTCATTGTCAATAAATTGACAGTACATGATAAGGTTTAGAATCTTTTTCTTTTTCAAAGTCTTTATGTGTAATATTATCTTTTCTATTGTTACTCTATTAAGGTTTGTATGATTTTTACAGATTGAGGGTATTGTTTTGGCATATGGGCATTTGTTTGGGCATTTCCTCTATTTCTCACACTCACAGGTACTTCTTTCACTCATCAAGTAAGCTCATTAATTCCATTTTTTGTTATTTGAATTTTTTCCAATTTCACGTTGAAGGTAATTGGGAGGGTAAAAATCAATGCAAGGCCTGTAGCAAAGAGAAATCACAACCAATGCAATTATATTTGATCTTTCATGGAGATGCTGGATCTTTCATATACCTTTTGAGGTTTTTACTGGATTCAAATTATTTGACTACAAATGTCTATCAACGATCATGTGATTTATGGATTTTTCGCGGGCAGAAAAGATATGTTCAGTCCATGCGCTAGAGAACTTGAATCGAGTTCAGCCCTAGAAGCCCCACCGAGGTACTAAAAAAATTATTTCTTTCAAATTTTGTCATTTATATGTAGATGTGGGAAGATCTCATAAATAAGTCATTCTGACGAAAGCTATATTTTTTGATTTTTCACATATGTTCACTCACTGTTAGATCTATCTCTCTTTGATTTTTTTACTTTTTTCTTTGTGGTTCAAATCAAGGCATTCCAATGCATCGTGTTTGACGAAATCAATATGACAAAATAAAAAAGGGCAAATTCTACCGTCTTCTTTGACATGGAAATCGGTGGTTCACCTGTCGGTCATATCGCGATGGAGCTTTATGATGACACCACCCCTAAAACCGTCAATGGATCGATATCTAGGTAATTTATAGTGCGTACACTCTAAAAACTTTGATTATAATTTTATTTCTATATATTGGCACTTAGGTTGGGTAGTTAGTGAACACAATAAGTTTATACTTAGGCAAATTGATTTTAGTATCTACGAGTATATTTATTGACTTTATTTGTAGCGTGCATATTTTGAATTTACTAGGCTATGCATATTTTGTGCTTGTTAAAATAAAATGTATTGTCCAAAATATGTTGCTTTTGAGACATTTTTCAAAATAATCTTCAGCAAACGTTTGGAGTAAATGAGTTAGTAAGAGCAACTATAATGTCAGTCTAAGATTAGCATTCAAACAAGACATGAATGTTTATATAATTTTTTCTATCAAGATGAACAATATTATTTATAGCATTGTGAATATGTCATGTTTGAAATTGATCTCAAACCACTGATTTTTGTTCTTTTATTGCCTCCATAATTGGGGAAAGGGAATATTATGTCATGACTTTTTATACACTTGGCCCATGTTTATATGTAGCTAAATGATATGTAGGTTTCAACGTTGTGTTTCAACTTTTATCACTGCTCACAACCGATGGATTTTCTACTGTATTTCAACTATGTTAAGTCTCTCTGCAATAGTGCAAACAACAAGTAGTGCTTAATAGCAGGTAGTGAAAACAACAAGTAGTGCAAAAAATCAAGTACTACTGTAGTGCTTAATAACAAGTAGTGTAAACAACAAGAACTTCTTAATGGTGCTTAACAAGTAGTGCAAAAAATCAAGGTACGCGTGCAGTAGTGCTTAATAGTATCACTGCTTAGTAGCAGTGCTTAAAATTGTTTAATAGCAGTGCTTAATAGTGTACAATAGTTTTTGCTTTGTATTTTATCCCTTAAATGTTTCCCTTTTTTCTGTATATTCTATTGACATTACTCTTCAAGGGAGGTTAGTTTTTGCTTTGTATTGTATCATGCTTCCTTCCTTCGTCTTTTTTAATGGTGCTATAATGAAAACATGTATTATACATTTGATGTTAAAGTGACACTCAAAGAGGTATTCTACATTTAAAACCCAATAATATTTACATTATATATCGTTTGGTTTACTTTTTCTTGGATTTGGAGTACCGAGAGCTAAGGACTTTGGAGTTCTCTACTTGAGATATGATCAGTGCTACACCTGCCACCTTTTTTATTATTCCATTATTTCAGAAGGGATACTAAATCATTTACAACTTCTATTGCTAAATCAGTACTATAGTAACATATCAATATCATTACATCAATATCATATCAATAATCACTGAGTAAGTAGCATATCAATATCAATAATCACTGAGCAAGTAGCATATCAATAATAAATATTAGTAGCATATCAATATTAATATTAGTAGCATATCAATAATCACTGAGAAAGTAGTACATCAATAGCATATCAATATCAGTATATTAATGCCAAGTAGAGGACCAGTATAAGTAGTAGATCAATAGTATATCAATAATCATATATCAATAAGTAGTATATCAATAAGTAGCCTCTTCTTCAACAAAATCATGCTCAAAACTGTTTTTTACTCGGGCAATAGTGAACATTTATGGATAAATTTTTTATCTTCCACTTGACTGATTTGGGTCAATTAATCAATTCATGAATATGTAGGTGCACATTGCTGAACAGAGGTGAAATACTAGAAGCCAGTAGTTCATGAGCCAGAAACTCGAAGCTAGTAGTTACGGAGCTAGAAAACTAAAAATCAGCCATGGGAAAGGTTCACGGATCACTGTCTCATGAGGGGTAAGGTAAGATTATATCGTCATCACTATTATTGGTTTCGGAATAAGAGAGAGCCAAAATCCTCAGAGATACTGCTCTTGCCCCGAACTGAAAGCCTCAGAGATAATTAAATATATATATATATATATATATATATATATATATATATAAATATTTAATTATATCCAGACTACCCGTATACAATTACAATAACACTAGCCTAACATTCCCAAGTCTATATTCCGACCCCTAATTCAATTAATCACACTAATTAATTTATTACATTGGTGTCACTCAACCAAATGTACCCGGACTCGCTCGCTTGGCCCGAAAATAAACATCCTGAATTATTATTCACAAGTCTTTCTAATAAGTTAATACACTTATTAATATAAGGTTCTTAATTCACTCAAATTAAACCTTAATGACCTTTTTCGATTTATACCCTAATAATCCATGAATAATTCTCATAAATCAACCCACTATTGTAGCCCAAAATTCAGAATCGTCTAAACAGTAACTATCCCCAAGAATTGAACAGCCAGGGCGAAAACAGGGGAGGGAGAAAGGATGTTAGAAAAAACAATGTTGTTCTAAAGATAGAGCCTGTCATTTGAACAACTTTGGACGTTGTTCGAACCAGAAGACAGGTCGTTCAAACGACCATGGTTCTCTCTATCTCCTCCACCGTCTTCCCAAAAATCCATCCTCCATTACTGACTTAAAACTCCATTTTCTATTCAGATTTTCCCGTTTAAACCCTAAAAAATTTACACTAAATCCACCAATTCAAAATCCTCAACCTAAATACAACATCAACACTGATTGGGATTTTATGAATCACATTTTTATATCCTCTACAAATTTTTAATCAAAAATCATAGAACCCCAAATTTTATTATTGAACTAACCCTAACATTTCATTCATTTCACACCCACTATGATATGAACAGAAAAATGCAATTAATTTATAAGCTAGTTAAACCACTTGCCTTCTAGGATTTGTAGGGTCTGAATCTCTTGTTGAAGATGATGGGTAAGAATGTCCACAGTTGCTTTTGATTTAGGCTCCCAAGATTTCTCTAATTTTTCCCTTTTTTTACTCTCTCTTTGATTAGGGTTTCTAAATGAGTTATGGCTCTCACGCACTCTCACTTTTAGGGTTTATTGAGTCAATCGCATTTTTAGACCTATGGGCTTTAATAAAAGGGCCCAAATACTCTTATGTGGGCTCACATATGCCTAAAAATTTCCCGATACCCATTTACAACCCATGGGCACTCTTTTCCAACTATTTTGACCCATTCAGATTCAATCGTACACTCAAAATTGTCATCCAGACAATTATTTCAGAAAGTTAATATTCACCTATTAACTTAGTTTATTATTAATATTCACTTAGTAAATTTAAATTCTTTCAAAACTAATCGCCTACTCACTGGATTAATATTTAAATATTATTAATCCAATTAATTCTTAGTAAATTAGGACCACCAAGTAATTTAACATCTACCGAATTAATTAATTAATAAATACCCAAATATATGAGGTGTTACACTCTTCTTTAAAATGGCCTCTTTGGATTTATGTGTTTATAACCCTAACCCCAATCTCTAATTACTAGATATAGGACTCTAAATTTCATGGTTCCCTTAATCTCTATTTATCAAATGACCAAATCACCCTCAATAGGTGCCGGTTTGGTCTATAATTGACTCGAAGTCCAAACTATACCCCCAGGTACACTATTTCAACTATTTCGATCCATTCAGAAAAATCCGTGACCTCTAAATCATCATACGAGTCACTTAAAATATATTTTCTATCTCGACCTTATATTAGTCTACACGCGACTCCCGATTGAGATAGAGTAAAATACGCACATATCACTCATTATGTCGTATAACACTAATCATCAATTATTTACTATTCATACTTAGTAAATATTATATCATAATATTAATCAGTATCTATCTCTCTATTAATATTTAATCCTCACATTTATCATTTAATCACATTAAATTACCTCACTCGCATAATTTAAATAAAATGTATTTTCTCAATTAATTCCCGAATTAATTAAATTATATATACGTAAAAATACGGGGTATTACATATTTCCCCCATTACAAAGGAATTTCATCGCTGCAATTAGGACATACCTACGATGAATAACTCTAGATACTGCTCTCGTATGTCATCCTCCCACTCTCATGTTGACTCATCAGTATTGTGGTGTACCCACTGAACTCGCACTAGTGGAACCACCCTGGACCGTAGTTTATGCTCACTACGATCTAGAATAGTCACGGGCCTCTCCTCATATGAGACGTCTGGATGTAAATGAATCTCCTCAAGTGGTACATGCCAGAAGGCTCTCTCAGTCCTCTTGTGGTTCTTCAGTGATGACACATTGAATACGTCGTGTATCCGCTGAAGATGCTCTAAAAGTCTGAGTCTGTATGCTATCTGTCCCACTCTATCTATAATAATAAACAAGCCCACATTTCTCGTGTTAACTTCCCTCTCTTGCCAAATCTCATAATCCCTTTCATAGGAGATACTCTAACTAACGCCTGATCGCCAACCTCTAACTCCATATGTCTCCTATCGGCGTCGGCATAACTCTTTTACCTATCCTGAGCTATTCGAATATGCCCTCGAATCGACTCAATCTTGACAGGAGTCTCCTGAATCATCTTGGGTCCCAATAACTTATTGTCCCCCACCTCTAACTAGCAAGCGGATGAACGACATGTCCTCCTATATAATGCCTTGAACGTTGTCATACCGGTAGTAAATTAGTAAGAGTTGTTCTATGCAAACTCTACTAATGGGAGGTATCTCTCCCACCCTCCCCTAAAATCTAGGATGCACATCCTCAGCATATCCTCAAGCATCTGATTCACCCTCTCAATCTTCCCGTCTGTCTGTTAGTGGTACGTCGTAATCAACCGTAAATATGTTCCGATGGCCGCTTCAATCCTCTGCGAGAAGTGTGACATAATTTTTTTTCTCTATCACACAATATTAATCGATACCACATACAACTTAACAATCTCTGAAATGAATAGCCGCATGTACTGCATCATCTCGTAGTCTGTGTGAACTGATAAGAAATGAGCCCCCTCGATCAATCGATCCCCTATCACCCATATGGAGTTGTGACCCCGCTGCGACGTAGGTAGCCCACTAATAAAGTCCATCGAAATGCTCTCCCACTTCCAAACGGGAATCTCAAGTGGTTGTAATATCACCGTAGTCCTCTGATGGTTAACTATCATAAGATGACAAGTAACACGCTTTGAGACAAACTCCGCCATGTCTCTCTTCATGCTGTCCCACTAGTACTGTCTCCTCATATCCTGGTACATCTTATCCTCATCGGGATGTATCTCAAACCTGTAACAGTGAGACTCAATCATAACTGCATGTCTCAAATCCTCATCCTCGGGCACTACCAATCTCCCATTAAAGCGTAGGCCTCCCTCGGAGCTGATTGAGAATGACTTTGGACCTTCAGCTGATAACTTTCGTAACCTGTCCTGACAGAACTGATCCTCTGCCTATGCCTTCACTACCCGCATAATGATCTCCAGAGTGATAGTCATAACTTCCATGTATGCTAGGTCAACCTCATCTTCCTGTCGAAGCTCACTCCACTTCGCTTACCAGGATGATACTGTATATCATACTATTAGTCCTTCACGAATTCTAGCCATCGCCTCTGCCTCATGTTCAGACCCTTCTGTGTGAAGAGATACTGAAGGGACTTATGATCCGTGAATAATGTAAACTTCTCCCTAAATAAGTAATGTCTCCATATCCTCAACGCAAAAATGACTGCTACCAACTAGAGGTCGTGGGTGGGGTAATTTTTCTCGTGGGGATTTAGCTTTCGAGACTGTTGGAACACTAGGCCCCCAATTTTGAACTTCTTATAAAAATATATTTCCTTTTATAAAATAGATGCGGAAGCGAGTGATGGTTCAATTAAACAAATTTTAATTTCCTCTTTAAATTAAAATTAAACGCAAAGTGAAATATGATGGAATTACACACACAATATTAATTTCACTTAAACACAATTAATTCAAGTCCTAGAAATTTGCCTAAGTCATTTTTATCATTATTTTCCAAATTAGGCCAAACCAGTTTTAACAATAGACTTGAATTAAATAAACTATTACCCAAATTAATTTAGCACCAAATTAATTAAGTGTGACAATTTAAAAAACTAATTTATCTTGAATTATCCTAAGCATGCATTCTAAGTTATTATGCAAGATAAAAGGTAATCAGTCACAATACACTGCGATGTACGAGGAAAAACCCACAACGGGAAAAAACCTAGGACGACCCTAGCCTCAAATCCACTAAGTATGGTTTTACAAATACAAGCCAGTAAGACTTACAACACTCGAATCGATACCTCTCAAGCCCCTACGCTCCTTCTTAAATATACCTCTGCCTCGCGAATAACCACGGAGCTCCACCGTGGTCTCGGAATCCACTGATCGGACTTTGTTGGTCACCGTCACCCGAACTAGGAGCCTTTCTCCAAGTGGGTATGACAATGCAAACAATATTCTTCTTTGTGGGATTTAGAAGCAAACCCAAACTCTCTTCAAGCAAAGTATATATATATATATATATGAACTTGGAAGAAACAAATATGGGTGTAACAAAGTGGTTAAATGATTTTTCTTTATAAAATGAACACTCAAACTCATGAATTTTTTCTTGGAAGAACTAACTCTCAAAACTCTCTTTAGGACTTAGAATATTATGAAAAAGTTATTTTAGAAAAAGTTGTTCCCGCACATTATATGATATGTGAAAAGTTAGTGGAGAAACAAGTGGGGAAAGTGGAAAAAACTACTCAAAATTGCCAAATAACTGTTCCCGCTGGAAACTCGTTCGAACGAGATTTTCGTTTGAACGAAGTCTAGTTTGAACGTGCTTTTAACGAACTTCTAATGAAGTTACAGAGGCCATTCTGTGAACTCGTTGGCAAACTCGTTCGAACGACATTTGGTTGGAACAAAAAACTCGTTCGAACGACATATCGAACGAACTTCTAGAAAGTTTGAAAAATATCATTTTTAGCCCAGAAAATTTATAAACTTTATTTAAAGTTTTAATAGAAATCTTTCTGAAAACAAAACACAGTTTTAAAACCTAACACCCAATAAACTTGTTCTAAGCTCCTATATATATATATATATATATATATATATATATATATATATATATATATATGCATGCATACCTTGGGAACCACTGTTGATGACGTAGAAACGAGGCACATAAACAACGGCATTTTGATGAAGCTTTATACTCTTTGCCACTACGTCTTCAACAAACTCTTCATAGGCTTGAATAGATTACAATTTAACACTATCCTATGAATAAACGTTTTTGTTCGGAATTGAGCTAAAACTACATTAAGTCTCAATTGGAGAATTGTGTCCTTACAAATCTCCCCTTTTGTCTATTCCAGAACAAAAACCAAAAAAAAAATCCTAAAGGGCCGTCAAGCTCAGTAGACTCAAACATATCCCACCCAAACTTGACTCAAATCCAAGGATCAAAAGCTTTGCCAATGAAATTTTCCGCTTAAGAAAAATTCCTGCACACTTAAGCAAATTATCAACCGCATAGGGAATATCAAAGTATTTAAAGAAATTAAAATAAATACTCCCCCAAAATTATTTCTCCCTTATCAACAATGATCAACCCAAGAAGTTATCTACTCCCCTTAAGTTAAATCGCTTAAACTTATATAAGATTACAATAGGATTAGATACCATTTCTCCCCCTATCATTCTCCCCCCTTTTGTTCAGGAATAGACAAAGAATAAAACTAATTTAAACACGTTGAAGCTTAGAGTGATAAGACATTAAAGCATATGAGCAACAAAAGCATAACTAATCCATATAAAGATATGAATATCAACTCATATGCAAGAAAATGGTACCAATATGATACATAAAGTATTAAGCATGTGATATCAAACAATAATGCACCAAGATAGATACCAATAATGAAGTATAAGCATATATGGACTAGAAAACAAGGCAAAGAAAAAAAAATATCATATATATATATATATATAAACACAAATGACACAAAATACAATAAGTTTAGCACACTCGTATGGCAAAAATGTGTCATATGGAAATGGAAGTGTAGGGGTGTGAACTAGTAACAATTAAATTTAGACCCAAACACTTAAAAAAGTTCACGAAGTTCTCATTTGATTGCAAACTTTATCACATTTAAATATAACCTCACGTGACAATAAAGATTGAACTCAATGAACAAACATACACAATGCATACAAGCCTAGATTTTTTATGATTCTACAAACCAAATAGAGTCATGACAATAAAGACAACTAGGATAAATGAACATTGTGCAAACCGTTGATATACCATCCAATCTCCCTCATTAAGCATATATATTCTTTTGCTTTTGAATAAATATATCAAACAAACATAGGCCTTGGCAATTTATTTACTTTTAATGTCATTTTTCTATTTTTAGGCCTTTGGACCACATATTTTCTTTTAGATCCATTCAAAACGGTGGGTTACTATCGCAAAGGATTATTATTCCTTTCGGAGCCCTTCCCCCTGCGCATTTATATATATCATTTTTTATCTCACATAAACTCACGTACAACGGATTTTGACATGCACTAGTCCTCCTAGGTCATAAATATGTAGATGACTAGATTGGTAGGAGAACATCTCACAAAGCTCAAATATAACATGTGACATTAAAATTTCAAAAGAGCTCATGCATGTGTGAATAGAGGCATATAAAAATAGAATCCATTTAAAAAATACAAAATCAAACTACTCCATATAAATATGGTAAAGAACATTTTAAGTATTGACAATCTAAACCAAAAGTTCTAGGCTTGAATAGATTACAATTTAACACTATCCTATAAATAAACGTTTTTGTTCGGAATTGAGCCAAAACTATATTAAGACTCAATTGGAGAATTGTGTCCTTACAGAGACGCATAAGATATCGCCCTCTCTTACTTCTGCAACACACCCCCAAGCCCCTGCAAGGATGCATCAGTATAGACTGGGTACTCAAATCCTCCCCTGGGCAAAGCAAGTACTGGTGCTGATGTTAATCGGTCCTTTAGCTCATCGAAAGGAAACTGAAAATGGTCGCTCCACACAAATGGTACTCCCTTACAAGTAAAGTTCGTTAAAGGCCCATGAATATTTGAGAACCCCTTGATAAAGCGACGGTATTATCCGGCCAACCCCAAGAAGCTGTGAATCTCGATTGGTGTTGTGAGCTGCCCCCACTTCCTCGCCGCTGATACCTTACTCGGATCAATAGCTATGTCCCTGTTGGACACAATGTGGCCAAGAAACTGTACCTCCTAAAGCCAAAATCCACACTAAATTTGGCGTATAATTGGTGGTCCCGTAACGTCTGCAGAACCATACATAAATGCTCAGCGTTCTCCTCCTGCGTTCGTGAGTAACCAGGATGTCATCTATGAATATGATCACAAACTGGTCCAAAAACTCCCGAAACACCCCATTCATGAGATCTATGAATACTGCAGGCGCATTGGTGAGCTAAAATGGCATCACCCAAAACTCATATGACCCTTACCCTGATAAGAAAGCGGTCTTAGGTACGTCCTCCTGTCAGATGCGCAATTGGTGATATTCAGACCTCAAATCAATCTTTGAGAAGTAAGCAGCCCCTCTCAACTAATCACATAAGTCATCAATCCTAGGAAACAAATACTTATTCTGTATCTTCACCTTATTCAGCTCCCAATATTCCACGCACAAGCAAAATGAGTCATCCCTCTTCTTCTTAAACAACACCGGAGGACCCCAAGGCGATGTATTCTGCCAAATGAAACCCTAGCCCAAAATCTACTGAATCTTCTCTCTCAGCTCTCTTATCTTTGAAGGAGCCATGCGATATGGTGTTGTGGCAATTGTTCTCATCCCCGGTGCTAAGTCGATGACAAACTCTATTTTCCAACTCGGTGGAAGCCTGGGTATGTCCTGAAATATGTCCTCAAACTCCCTCACTAGTGGAATTGAGTCTAAAAGTACCGCTATCTCCTGCAAGGTCTCCTCCTCAATACAGCATAGGTGAGTGCGTGATCCTCCCTCAAGCAGAGGCATCACCACTACGAACATCTTCTGTCTTAGGATGGAAAAATTATAGTCCTCTCAAAGAAATCTAGCATCGATCAATAAGTCGCCAACCAATCCATCACTAGAGTCACGTCATACCCCTATATGTCTAACACTAAGCGGTCTATCGCTAGACTCAATCTCCCAATCAAAATATTGAATCCTCTACAAATCGAATGTATTAGCGAACCACTACCCATCGCTAAATCGACACACATAAGAAGACTGACGACTGTCTCTAATAAATCATCGGATCATGCAAATCTAGTCTTAATAAAAGAATGTGATGCTCTAGTATAAAACAATATCCTACTCTCAAGCCCGTGAACAGTAAACGTACCCTCTACTTCCAGAGGTGCCTGTTGTACTTGAGGCATTGGTTTATCCCTAATGTTGTATATACGCCTGTAGTGCATCTGATCCTGCTTCATTTATGGGGCCTGTGCTGGTGATAGAGCTATTGGAGCCTATTACCCATGTTAGGCACCCTACCGCTGTGCCCTATCTCGTTGTGAACAAGCTCTACTCTTATGAACCTGCTAGGCACATGTGAAACACTGAACCTGGAACTATCTTTGTCCCTGGCCTTGCTGGCCTTGGCCCTAATGACCCTAAGGAACCTTCTGCTGTTGGGGACCCTACTGGCACTACCTAAATCCCCCGTCAGGTCAATAACCTCCAGATCTGAACCTCTTGGCAGAGTTACCCTATTGAGAATCCTATCGCCTGTGACTCGATGTATGATGTAGCTGGGGTTGTGCCCCACTACCACTGCTCCTCCCAGACTTACCCTGCTACCAAGGCTCATCTCTCTTACTCCCCTTCGCATGGAAATGATGATCCTGACAATGCACTAGTGCGGCATTGACGACGTCAGTGTAAGTCATCAACGCAGGGTTACATATCACATGTTGCCTAATCCTCTAGGCCAACCCATCCATAAACTTAGCTTTGTTCCTCTCTTCGTTGCTCACCTCATCTGGCACAAAGTTTTCCAGACGGGTAAACTCATCCACGTAGTTCGCTACTGAATGGTCACCCTGTACTACTTCCTCAAACTTCTTCCTCATCTATGATTTGACAGCAGGCGGGAAGTACTTGTTGTCCAACCGTACCCAAAACTCAGAAATCATCATCAAGTCCCTCTCCCCAGCGGTGGTCACCGACTCCCACCACTGTAGAGCTTCTCCCGAAAGTCTGAAGGTAGCTAACATCTGTTTTTGAACTTTGCCACACTCAAGCATGCGCATATGGCACTGAATTCTCTTCTTCCATTAGCATGATGCCACTACATTAGTAGTGCCCTAGTACTTGGGTGGGTGGATCTTATGGAAAGTCTCCCTAAATCGCTTCCAAGAAGACGACCATGTCTCGGCCTGGATCACTAGCACCACTGGTTATTATGCCTGAGGCTGAAGGAAGTGAGCTGCCATGGCCTTCATAGTTGTATCTACTGTCTGAGCCACTATCACTTCCATCTGAGTAGTAGAAATCATCTTTGGTGGTGGTGGTGGCGTTACCTGGTGCTCTTGAGGGTCCTCCCTAACCTTGTCTCTGGCTGCTGCCCTCTCAACTCGCTCTCTCCTTGGTGGCATACTGATATAGAATTGAATTGTATAAGTACACAGTTTATAAAAAAATAAAATAGCAGAAGCACAATATCTTAAGCACATAAAGATAGAACAACAGTCCTAACAATAGGGCTCTATATCAAAATGACGATACGTTGAAACCGTATTTAGCTGTACAGATCCTATGAACACTAGAACCTGATGCTCTGATACCATCTGTTATACCCCGCCTAATTAAACATCGATTGATCATGCCTTTATTAAATTAAAACAGGTTTCTCATATGGTTCATTCTTAGCATCACTATCAAAAACTTTTTAATTACTAACCACCTAAGTGAAATTAGATCGGTGCCAAATTTAATCTTTCTTTAAAACATATAAATGAACAAGGCGCCAAACTAATTTAAACATTCACAGTATACTAGATTCCGACCATCACAATATATAAATGAATAAAGTTTTGTCGAATAAACCATGGACTAAAATCCAAAACAAAATACTCCATAATAACAAAATAACTGAATGACAAAAAAACTATCAATGGACAACATGTCCATACATGGAATATAAAATGAGATCCTAAACTATATCTGAAAGGAAGAATCGTCTACTCAAATCTTGTCAGCATCCACAGTGCTATAACTTCAAGCCCCTGGAATGGAGTCTTCGAGCCTGGCGTCCCTGTGGATGGACACCTAAATGGTTTTGAAAATATTTTGATAGTAGGAGTTATTACTCCAAGCGTTTTGAAATATTTAGCAAGCGTTTATTACAATAAAATTCGACTATTGATTACGCATGTTAGGTTCACGTACACTCTCTTGAGTTTCCTCACCTCTCGTCTATAGTGCACACCTAACATTCTATACTTAACCCACCTAGATATACTACCTAAGAAAACTAGACTAAAGTATTCAACTGAACATACTTACACGTCTAAGTTCCCGTATGGCCAATATAATACATTAATTTATTAACATCTCCCATATGTTAATTATTTCTCTTGTAAAATTTCACATATGTTATATTTCAATCTTAATAATTAAGTCTCACTACTTAATTTATTAACTCCGATGTTCACTATCTAACATTAATCCGTTAATTAATTCTCTCTACTTAATTTACTTTTTAGATATATATATATATATATATATATATATATATATATATATAACATCTTCCAGTACTACTATCACCCGTAACTAGAATAATCATAAGTTATGTAATTTCACACACAATATTTACTATAAGTGCATACTTTACTATCACATCCATATATCACACATTAGGGATTTAATAGCTCGAAATCCTACATCGATCACCAATAGTGATTTATATATCTTGGCTTGGAATCATACCTCGATCACGAGTAGTTATTGATTAAATTAGCTCGGAATTACACCTCGATCACCATTATTAATCTTATCTAGATTGGCTCGAAATCTTACCTAGATCACCAATAGTAGTCATTTATATTGGCTTGGAATCCTAACTCGATCTCCAATATTTATTTAGTATACTTTAGGTATTCACACAACCCAATTATTCATAATTTTGTACGTAGTATATCTCTCTCTCAAACTTACCATACTTATTATTTTATGATTTCTTACACTATCATGTTTATTTGAGTATTCACACAACTCTAAGGACCCTAGTTACCCCTTCATTTATTTTCAGTAGTTAAATCAATATTTATCTTGCTGTTCTACGTGTTAACTCATTCTCACTTTCTGTAATTCATTGTCTTTCTCTCCGATAATTTACGACAAAGTTTAACCCAATTTATTCCCTCTTTATTCTCCTAAATAGGACTAAGTATCCACTCTCTCATAAGCCTACTGTAGTATAATGAGTCCCTCAATATGATATTACCAAAGTCCCAAAAGTTGACACGACCGCGATTGAGAAATTCTAGGCTAAACAAGGGAAATTTTTAGTTTTCTGGGTAACTGAATCGATTCTTCCTGGGCCGAATCTATTCACTTACGGAATCGATTCCCCCCAGGCGAATCGATTATGCAGAGATTTTGCACTTCGTCTCGTTCATGCATTTTTACCCAATTTTCACCATATTTACTTAACATATTTCTCATACTACTCCCCAAAATTCAAGGCCACACGTTCCTAAACATTTCTACATGTGTGGGGGTAATTTCTAACGTAAATCAGTCATCAAAATGTTAAAATTACCTATTCATAATGGATTAATTCATCAAATCCTCAAGAACCCTAGATTTCAATATTCTCCATTAATACTCATATGATACCCAAATGTAAATTCGTACAAATTTCTAAAATCTCATATAACTCGTCCTCTACAAATTTTCATTCAATTTACATGCAATATCCTACCCAAAAATGTATAAACATAGGTTTTTCTTCCAAACATAACAAATAACTCAATATTATTCAAACCCTACTCACATGGGTATTATAAATTCATACTAATTTGCAATAAACAACTTGCCTTAGAAGAAGGGGTCTCATTTTTGTGGTGTTGATGATGGATTGATGGTTCTCTCTTCAAATTCGTACTCCTTAAATGAATAGGATGCAAGATCTATGTGAAGCCCATTCAATTATAGTCATAACTTCCTTCCCTTCAAAACCATTCTTCTAAAGGCCGACTCATCAAGATGCATGTCCAAATGGTCAGTGTAACTTAGACGATTTGATATAAACTATCAAATAAGGATGACAATTAAGGGGTACGTAGTGGAAAATTTTATTACCGAATTCACATAGGAGGGGGAGCCCAGTAGAGAAGATATAGTCGATCAGTTAATGAGTCGAGAGATTAACCAGACTAAAAAAGTGGACACTTTATGTCGATGGTGCATCTAATTCAAAGGGCATGGGAGTAGGTCTTATGCTTAATTCAAAAAAATATTCCATAATCGAGCACGAAATCAGACTTCACTTTGAAGCTTCTAATAATGATCCCGATTATGAAGCCCTCATCATTGAATTGCGTAAATCTTACTCAGTGGGGACAAATCATCTTAACATATACTGTGACTCAAAGTTAGTATTCAACCAAGTGATGGGAAACTTCATTGCTAGGGATGAATGGATGTCAGTGTATCTGCAGGTTGCCTAGGATTCTATGCTCAAGTTTCAGAAAGTCCACATTCAACAGTTCCCCTGGGGGAATAACAACCATGTTGATGCCTTAGCATCCTTGGGGTTAGCAATGGACTCTGATTTGAGAAGAACCATCGAAGTGTAATTCCTCGCCAATACCAACATCATATATCCCGTGGCCACTAAATAGGTTCTCACTGTGTAAAGAAGTCTTAATTGGATGGATTCCATAATAACTTATCTACAACATGACATCTTGTCATCTGATAAGAAGAAAGGCCTTCAAGCTAGAGTAAAAGTTTCACGGTTTTATCTATCACCTGAAGGAAAAATCAATAAGAGATCTTTTACTAGTCCTTATTTCCAATGTGTGCATCCAAGTGACATCGACCAAGTTCTATAAAATCCATACGATGGAATTTTTGAAGAAGTGTTAAAAGTGCCAAAAGTTCTCTCTCAAGATCCATCAGTCGGCCAATGATTTAAAGTCACTGACCATTCTACGCCCATCCGCCCAATGGGGTTTGGATATTGTAGGTTCACTCCCAACAGCAACAAAGAGTCATAAGTACTAGTTGGTCAACACAAACTACATCACAAAGTGGATTGAAGTAGAATCATTGGCAAACATTAGAGAGACCGACATGATAATATCCATCTAGAGGAATATCATAATTCACTTTGGTGTACCTAGGGCGACCATCATAGATAATAGAACACAATTTGAAAGTGGGTCGTTCCAAAGCTTCTTTGATAGTCATAGCATCAAGCATCACTTCATCTCTGTGGCCTATCCTTAAAGAAATAGGCAAGTTGGAGTCCAAACAAAATGATGATCCACAGCACAAATAAGAGATTAGGAAAGGCAAAGGGAGCTTGGGTGGTTGAGCTTCCCCACGTCCTATGGGCATATCGTACTATGACTAGAAGACAATCTGGGGAAATGCCCTTCATTTTAGCTTATAGAATGTAAGATGTTATCCCTCAAGAAGTTGGTCTACTAACTGTAACACACCGCGCATTCTAGCGTCGGCCACCGCTAAACTACGTTGGGCGTTACTAAATATAATACCATTCTTAGCATGTGACAAAAATATGAGATATTTAAAACTTTAATCAACCATATATATAATGCAATTAAAATCAACGAGTATATAAAAACACCCAACCAATAATATCCATCAACATGCTAATCACAAAAATAATTCCAAATCAAATTTTATAAAATAATATCCAATAAATAATTCCACTACAAAACTCAAACTGAAACCCATAAATAATTATGGAACCGAATGGCCCACAAAAATCCATATATAACTGTCTCAAAATAAAATTTCGAAATGAAAAGTAAATTTAAACTACTAACGCTGATAAATAAATCTCCAGCCGCACTTCGAAGATCTCCAATACATCTTATGCATCTACTCCAGCAACTATACTATAAATGTTAGTCAACTCAATGGGTCAGAGCCCATCGCATGAATACTCGCTGCTCCTCCCAATTAGGGTCCAAAAATCTAGATAATAACATTATACATGATAAACATCACAATAGAGTATTTTAAATTAAACGACACACACACACACACACACACACACACACACACGCATATATATATATATATATATATATATATATATATATATATATATATATATATATATATAGAGAGAGAGAGAGAGAGAGAGAGAGAGAGAGAGATTAACATGCGAGTAAAGATAAACTACCACTATTTACCCACCTAACTAAGGCACCCCAATGTTTAAGTCCAATTATGAAGTTTTGATCATTTAATTATACTAAACCTATCAGTTTAATTTAATTCTCTTAACCAAATTATTATTATAGCGGTGCCGTCATAGCCAACCGACCTTTCTATTGGTCCTACACTTATTCAGGCTTGTCTAAAGTTGTACACCACACACATTTCCCTCGCTATAGACAGTCGATCAAATTTTGTTAGCCCTGCACTTATTGACGAGGTTCCACACACGACACGTTACAATAGCCGGCCAACACGTATTCTATCAGCCCTGCACTTATTAGTGATGCCAACACCCACCCACGCTGCTATAGGAAGCCAACCTGTATTTTTGTCAGCCCTACACTTATTGGCGATTTAAATTCATTTTTAATACCCGTTTATTATCTTAGGCATTAATTCTCAACTTTCTCAAGTTCTGATTATTTTCTATTAGCCCCACCCTTTTATCGAGCATATATTCGTCAAACCACCCCCAGTCCCATACCTAGAGGTGTCCAAGACGCAAGTATATCCTAACCTATTATTTAGAAAGAATACCAACCAACGAATACCACCTAGTCTCGCATCTAGGCTAAACGGAACAATAAAAAAGTGTACTACTTAGCCCCACCACGAAAATACCCATCCGTAAAAATCTACACTATCTAGTCTCAGACCTAGGAAGCGTTATCAACAACTAAGGCCTACCTACTAGTCCCATACCTAACAAGCATCCTAAAAATAAGGTGACAACAATAATTACCCCAATAATCCCCTCGTCCCCGCGGTGTAAATTATTATTGCAATTCACAAATCACATATGGTTTATTTTCAACTTATCATAACAATTCTTTAAATTAATCGCAAGATTTCTATTTATCCCAATTACATCCATTTAATTATAACATTAATTAAGACAATTCATTTTCTCATCAATTTATCGGATTCACATGCATATTTTTGGGAGCATACAACAATAAATCTCTATTCTACAAGATGCACAAAATTAACCAGATTTTATATGTCGAAATCGATTAATAACATCCCAAAACTTTATTCTACATGTGAACATCATAATTTCTAAAGGAACCCCAACCTCCAACGTAAGCGTGGAAAGGTTTTGAGTCTTAAATAGTATTAGAGATTTGAATAAAAACAGTATCAAATTTATTTTCACTTTCCCTAATTAGTCATTATAATTTATTTTTTTAAAAAATAATTATTAGTGTTTAGGAAATAGTTAAAACACATAATACCAAAGGGGAGTGATAAAAGTATTCATGCATGTAAAGAAGTCTTTTGAATAATCCAATTGCATGGTTGTGTTCCCCTCAAGAAAACAAAAAAGATGCGTTCTTGGACGATCGTGAGAAAACTTGATTTAGATCTTCAAAATTTGTATTGAAAGTTGTGTTCAATGGGGCTTCAGTTTAGTAAATGAGAGAGAATGAAATTATGGGAGGCTATTGATTTTTGAGAAGGGTGAAATGTGTTTTAAAAGTCCTAAACTCGTCACTTTATGTTTATATACAAAAAAGAATTTGAGTCCTAATCAAACACAAACACTAAAAAAAATTACGGGCGATAGGACCGTTGGAATTATCTGAAATTTTAATATATTGTAGATGAATCCGACACGAAGCAGCGTATAAAAATTTAGCTCGATCGGACGGTCAAATATATTTATTTATTTTTTTCTCCTTAGGTCGGACCCCCTCCCTCGATTTCAATACAAAAAGTTAAAATTTTCAAATTTTAATCCCGATTTAAACTCCACTTAAAACCTTATTTATATATATATAAAAACCAACATTTTTGCATATCAAAATTAAATAGATTCCAAAAATTATTTTTTTGAAATTTTTAATCTAACAAAAATTTTTACTGCTAAAAAATCACGGGATGTTACACTAAACATGAGGACCACCATTACCGGGCATGTTTTCATTGAAGAAATCATCAGGATAGAGCTCGACCGGGTTGAAGAACAAAGTGAGCATGACTTGATGAAGTTAGCCTTCTACCAACAATATTTTTCTAGGCAGTACAAATAGGGCCTAAACCTGAGGAAATTCTAGGTTGGCGAGTACATCCTCAGAAAGGTGCTCGGGAACTCCAAAAAGTCTTCAGATATCAATTTGTATGAAACTGGGAAGGACCGTTCAAAATTGTCGGGATGATTTAAAAGGAACCTACCACCTGGAAGTAATGGAGAGCAGAGAGATACCAATGACTTATAATGAGGCCAACATATGAAAGTTTTATTTCTAGAATGTTTACTTAATTTTTCTTCCCAACTTATATTGCTCATAATATTTTAGATTTAAATTTAATAAAGTAAAAGCCCAAATGGCCAAGTGGTTCATTTAGTTTTATTCCGGATTCAACATTGTTCCAAATTGTGGGCTTACACTTTCATTTTTTGGACGGACATTGACCACTATCACCTTAGTTTGATTATGCCTAATCTAAAACTCAAGGTTTAAAAGTTTTCGTCATAAAAACACGAAAACATCAATAATTGAGCAGGAAAGCAAAACAAATATGGGAAATCCCTAGGCACTAAGTAAACTTGACTTTAGTAGACTGAAAATCCTTAACGGGCATGGCCCTAAAACCAGGTGAATTTTTACTAGAGTTTGATCTAGGCTTAAGTTAGTTTGATGATATAACCTAAAAGTAAGACAAACAATATAAATATGCTCGACAAGGTAAATGGGAAAATGCAGAATGTGGAATCACACAATCATCATATTATAATACAAAATTGCACAAGGAAAAGTGTACATTAACAGAAAACTTAAAATTACATGGAAGGCTAAAATCACTTATATGAGTATTATCCTTGACAAGTGATCACCTCGGCTATGGAAGCTCCATCGTCAGGGGGTGATGGTATCAAGAGGGACCCAGCTCTCTTCAGTTTTAAATGGGGGATGACGGTAGGATGTCCAGTCAACCTGGTACCAATACCCCAGTTAGTAATCCTTTGAGACCTTTATGTCTCCCAAAGCATTCAACTAACCGTACTTATAGGCAAACTGTTTGGATTCATCCAACCTGAAAGGGGCTTGTATCTCCCCCTCATTATAACTAGAATCCCATGTCGCACGAGGACCTTTCCTAAAGATATATTAGAGCTTAAGTATGTCTTTACTTATCCCCATCTTGATCACTCCTTCTCTTTGCAAGTCTTCCTTGTCTTCGACAAGTTATTTTTTGAAGAAATTATTTTCATCTTGCAAAAATACACCAATATCACCAATGTCTTTGACTTTAAAGAGCTGTTTCCTTAAAGAATTAATCCCATTTTTCATAAGTCATCGGCACGCCAAGGTCCTTAGCATCATCTTTCAACTTGGCGACAAAGATAGTCTGTTCTTTATAAGCCTTGGTCATTTGTTAGAGAACTTTTTGAGCAAAAGTGAAAGCACGGCAAGGTTGATTACTAGCCCCCCGACCAAGGATGGAGCCTAGATCACGAGGAAAGGAAGGTATCCATGAAGATACATTTCTAAGCTACAAGAATAAAAGGAAATTATCCAGTGACACTAATATGCAAAGTCAAACATTAGGGAAATCTTTCATTATAACAAAATGGGATAAGGCTTTTACAAACAAACAAGAACAAAGGTAAATATAAGTATTTTCAAATTAATTATTCCTAAATAATTTTAGTCTTCCTTTTTTTCACCTACTCTTTAATTTCTAGGACTTCACCCTACTTAGCCTTCAATTTCCTTTGGTCAATCGCTACGTCTACCCAACCAGCTTCTTTTCCGCTTAGGAAACCTGTATCGTGCTCGCTAAAAAGTTTAGGAATAATTGGGACGTTTACCTGTATCAAAGCAGCATACCAACCTTTCTTAAAGTTATACTTTATAATTAAATTTAGCTAACGTTTTGTATCGGCAGAGGCCTACCCATATCCAGTCTCATAGACCGCATCCTTGGTGGCAGCGAAAGCTTTTGGTTAATTATCCTTATCTATCTTCAGTTGGTCATGCTCAACTAATAGTTTGTTGCATTCTACTTTTGATTGGTCAAGAGCGACCTTTTGCTGGTCATGCTTGTTCTTCAACTCATCCATCATCGATTTGGTGGAATTCCTCTTCGCCTCAGAGGCCTTTTGGCCAGCAAAAAGGTCCTCCTCATACTTACTCAAGGCCATTATGAAATCAATAGTGACCCCAAACTTATCTAAGAATTTTTCCGAATGGAGACAAAGTCCGCCACAAGCTAAAAAAAGATGGAACAATATTCCATCAAAGTCCAATAGTCTAAGTAGAGTAGAAAAAAGAAAAACTAAAATAAAGTCATTATTATCAGGTATGATGCCTAAACGTTGTGTGTAGAAAGTTGATCGTGCGTCTTCTTGTTAACTTTATTGCATTCAACCATGAGTACTACCCCCGTAAATAGGATATGGGACAAATATGCATTCTTAGGCACCAACAATATGTGATGACCCTCTCTTTTTGGGAGAGATGAAAGCAATAGAATAAGAAGTGGTCTTATCCTTCTTATTTTTCTTAGATGGGGGAATCCAACAATAGAGTAGAGGGCCCCCCAAACTCCATCTTCATGGAAATCTTAGGATTTGGGGAGGTCGGCATATCATCCTCATCGACCAAGAGAATCCTCTTTTTGGGGGGCCATCACTTCTTCCATGGCGGCTAGGATTGTATCAATGTTCAATGACTCAAAAGTTGAGGAAGTGAAAGAGCCCTCACTCCCTAAAGGGAATGGAACATCAGTGATTGAGTCCACTAGACAAGTAGTGAAACTTTTAGTAGAATTCTTTTATTCGAGCAGAAAAGATGCAGACCTTAGGTGTTCACCACCTGGAATAAACGACCTTATCAACTTCTATACCTTGATGAGTTTTTCCTTATTAAAATGAAAAAACATGGGTCCCTTCCTTTTTTGATCGAGCTAGACAAAAAAATAAGAAGATTATCATCAGTAAATCAATAAATGGTGCAAAGAAAAGAGACAAGGTTAACATATGTCCCTTCCTCTTCAGGGGAACTAAAACCATTAGTATTGTTCATCCTCGGGAAAAGGTGGATGTTTCTAAATCGTGGAAATAAAGCCTTTATTCCAATTAACCTTATTGGAATCAGGAGAATTGACATCTAGGACATCATCAAGCTTTCTCGGATTTAGATAAAGGACCCCACCAGTTGTGTAGGACCATGAGTAATAATACCTAATTTTTAGGATCCCTATATGGGTCCTATACAGTTTATTAATTCAATGAACACCATTGATGATTCTCCAAGTATCTAGCCACACTGAGTATAAAATACTTCAAAACATTCATTGAAATTTAAGAATAGTTGATTTGGGGGGAAGTTATTCCCCCTCAGCCAATAAAATGTTTTAAATTCAATTTTCACCCTCAACCAAATTTTGATATTACAGAACTTGAGTACACTCAATGGTTACCCATGTAGGAATCGAATACGTTTTTCTAAATTCCCGCACGGTCCTTTTGTTGATAGAGTACACCATTTTTACAGGAAAAAAATACCAAAAACAGAGAAAACTCAAAGAGATGAAGAATCTCAGAGGACCACTTAGAAAAAATAAGACCATTCAGGGAGAAGAGGGAATAACGATGCTGAGAAAAATAAATCTAAGAATGAACAAAGCTTACAGGCAAAGTGTGCAATAATTGAAGTTCCAAGCATTCATTCTGAATGAAGTAAAGTTTGTAAATGATGGAACAAACTTTTGATTAAACTTATAGCGAAGTCCCAAACTTCTAATCATTTGGGAACGAAGATGAATACTCATTAATGCAACCCGTGGTTCATTTTTAGAACACTATTATCCTTACCTTACAAAATAATGTAATTATGGGCGTGTCCCTGCATGATTCAATGGTTTAAATAATATCCAACCAGCTCACAGTTTCCTTTTGAATAACTCTTTAGTTAAAATACGATCTCCAACAATAATCAACCACTTGGGCCAACCAGCTGTTTAAGCCGAACAATGTTTCAAACATCTTCGTTGCATCCAAGCTAAAGAGCTTTGGGGGAAATTGTGGAGTATATGCAAAGCATCCCAAACATAGTAGCCCGAATAGGTTTGGATCAAGAAAGAAGGATAGTCTAATGGATAACAAGCATGGAATGTCATTAAAGATTAACACAAAGAGATAAATTCAACAAGCAAAGATCTCATAGGAGATTAACATGAATTAATCAACGACCTGATCGACAATTCAGATTAGTCCAATACGATTCTTCCTCCTCCATCTCTATAAATATAACCCTGATCCTGGGAAAAGGGGACATATGTAACTCCTTGATATTGAATCACAAGAAAGAAATAAGAAAGAGAACACCTATGGACATAACCTATTTTTGAACCATGTAAATTCTTTAATATGAAATTGTTTAATTCCTTTCTTGGCCTTAGTTATTTCGGTGCATTTATTGTGATTATTTGCACTCATAACTATGACTCAAATATTTTTTCCAAATACAGAATAAGAAAAAACATACAAATTGACTCGATTTTAAATTTTTTTCTTACAAAGTATCAAATTTAGAAAAAAGATCACTAACCTTCTTTCTCAAGACATCAATCACATTTGAATCATTAGAACTAAAGTCAACATGTGAATCCCAAAGTTTGAAACAATACTTTCTAAGGTGTCCATGTCTATGAAAAAAAGTACACATAAAATTTACGTTACATATCCTTGAATGAGCGTGGGATAAACTCTTTGTTTTCATTAAACCTTACTTGGGATGAAATTTGGAAAAGAATGAATGTGAATGCTATTTTGAAACCTTTTGATCATTTTCTTTTCTCTTTTTAAAATTCTCTTTAACTTATTGTTTCTTATCTTTTTTCTTCAAAATCAATTCATCAATATCTTTTAATTCAAGTGATGAAAACGAACTTTCATTAGTGTGTCAACTTGAGAAGAAAAGAGCATGGTTTTAAAACATTTAATAGGTCAAATTCATTTTCAAATATTAAAATCTCTTCTCAAGTTCATATTTTGAATATTAATATGAAATAAGTTCATTCTCCACTTTATCGAGACTCAAATACTTTTCTCTTGTTTAATAACCTTGAATGCTTTAAAATCAAATCTTTTTGAACAATTTAATTTTCTCAAATATGAATTTTGTTCTCTTAAGGCATTTATGTCATATTTTAAATCATAAGTGAAGTATAATAGCTCACTCTTATCATTTTTGGTTATTTTAGCTTTTCATAGAAAGTTTGAGTATTCTTTACAAACTCACTTTCGAGAGACTCTTTCTCTTATTCAACGAGTTAGATTTGTGTAGCTAATTTAACATTCAAATTTTTTTATATTGATAAATTGAGACATTAACTCTTCAATATCTTAACTAAATGATTTGAAATTTCTAACATCATAACATCATCAAAGTAAACATCAATAAACTTTGATTTTTCACAAAAATGAGAAGATTTTATTTTACGTCTTTTCTAACTTAGATTTCGAAAAGTTTTGATCTATCACAGGAATCAGGGGCAAGGAACTATTTTTAATATGCAAATTATGGAAAAAACATCTATCTAAAAACAAGCTCTAAACACAAACAAAATGAGATCTAGGAATAAAGTTTTCACCCAGAAACACACAAATAATAAGATTTACTCTATCATGTTAGTGCTTAAAAGATAAATTGCTTTGAGAACAATTGGGGATGATGTGTTCTTTACAATGTGTTCAATTTAAATAAACCTAAAGGGGGGGGGGGGGGGGGGGGGTGAATATTTTTTTAAACAAAATTTACCTAATTTTGATCAACTTCAAGTTTTCGATCAATTAGAACAATCCTAGCATACAATATAACTAGGTGATATGATAATAAGCATGTAGATATAAAATTTATACCATTAATTGAGGAAATATAAGTTAATTGAACAAGATGAGAATCCTATTTCAATGAATTTAATTAGATACAATCTAAATCTATGTTATATTTGTGCTAGATATGTAAAAATCAAAGCAAAAAGTAAACAATCAATCAACAAGACATATTCATGAGGAAAAAACCCACATCGGGGTAAAAAAAACCTCGATTCATCCTAATTTGTCATGTAGATTGAAAAGATTTTATAAAATGAAAAAAGATACTTCTCTCTTGTGCTCTAATAATAGGTTATCTATAAACATTGAGCTCTCCACCTATGACGATGAGCAATCCATTTGAAGCTCCATTTGATGAACGAGGAAGTCTTATTCACCTCCATATAATCTCTCCTTAATTGAACTCTTTAATAACTCAAACACCTATTTTAGATAAATGTTTGATATTCAGTTTTAATGTGGATCAATTAGATTGAGTATAGGATAAGTAGATTTGATCTCAAACCACTCTCAATTCTGTGACACCCCGCGTAATAAAATATCGGGTGATCAATCCTACACAAAATTAAAACAAGAGTCTCATATGGCTCATTCTCAGCATCACTGTCGAAAACCAATTTAATTACTAATAACCTATTAGGCTGGCGTCAAAATTTTATTTAACTAATCTTTTTAACCAAACCATTCAAATAAAATAATCACAACCGTTTACATACAACAATTGAAATTAAATAAAATAACTGAACACTCGGTACAACATAATATAACCAAATCGAATGCCGCACTAAAAGGCGATAAAAGAATAAATGAATACAATACCTCCTATCTAGATTACAACGATAGAAGTGTTTATAGTAAACATGCATGCATCCACGACTACTACAGCAAATGTCTGACTCAAAGGAATCATCATTCAGGCGTCCCTGTGTCTGGACACGTATATATATATACATATATAGCAAGAGAGGGAAAAAAAATAGAGAAACGGGTCAGATCCCGAGTTTTGAAAATATTTTTAGCAAGTGAATAAATGCCATATTTTAAAATATGAAAAATCTCATATTTAAACTGGTATTGCACTCTCATGAGATACACCTCACCCCTCTTCTAACAGTGCACACCTATTGCATACCTTTAAAACCACCTAGTTAAGCTACCTTGCCTAACTAATATATTTCTCCCATCTTCTAAAAATCCTCATAAACCCGAGTACTAAGGGATAAACTTCTCCCCATTCCCAACATTGCGCTTCGTTCATGTGTGGGGTGTCTCGCGAAGCGAAATCCAAACAAGGAACCCCCCAATATACTACTACATGACCATGTTGATCGCCGAGATTCATTAGGCCCTCAGCATATAACACAAATATAAAAACTCATATATATATATATATATATATATATATATATATATATATATATATATATATATATATATATATATATATATATATGTATAGTTCTTACTAGGACCTATGATTCATATTCATTTAAATCTGGATATAAATCTACTGAAAGGGGGATAACTCTTATTCGATCTTTTCATTTTACACAAGTTTACTTTATATTATATCTCATCTTCATATACAAGAAATATACCATGCGCAACAAATATAATTATACCTATTACAATCAAAAGCATAATAACCATCCCATCGAGCTATAACTCGAGGACGCAGTCTCATAGTGCCTATCTGAATTCGGGTTTACTCACTCAACCACGGTACCAAGCCAGACTCACTCATGGTCATGGTAAAAATACACAATGGTGGAGGGGGTCATGTTCCCTCTTGAAAGTGGGATACAAACATCTCACTTGTATATGAGACAATATGACCTGGGGATATACTCTCCCTGCTCCTCCAGCTAGGGGATTCACCCACATCGCACAACCTCCCTGGATCGCACTAGAGAAAATATATAATCTAGTTGTCCAACCCTATGCCCGTGGAAGCCTGTGGAACCAGCTTCTAAAGTGAAAATATACTAATCACACATAGATATATTTATTCATATCATATTATATATACTGTAATAACATCGTATATACAATCTATATCACTTCTCAATATATTATGGCTATAATTTCCAGACTCTTATAGCGATTGCCAAAAACCCCGAATGTTCTCATTCGTAGTAATATTTAAGTATTCATATACTTAAAATACTAAACCGATAAGTATTCTCTTACTTAAAATATAACTCACACTTTAATCCCTTTTAAGGATTTATATATAATCCCGAATATACCAATTCGTAATAATCAAATAAGTATACTATTGACCTATTTTAGTCCCATAGGTATTGCATTACCTATAACAATAATCGTCAATCGACACCGGATAGCCGCTCAAGCATCTCTATCCTGTATCCTAAATTCCATCGTACTCACATCCTAGGATTTATTAAAAAATATAGGTGGTATATAAATATATATATATATATATTCGACACGCATAATATATACATAATTGCCCACCGAATTACTACCCCGAGTGTTACTCGTCCCGAACACCCCTAAATTAATAAGTAATGGATTTTACTCTCCACGAACCCAAGGTATAAACCTCACTCAAATAATAATTTAGAGGTCCTCACACTGCATTTAGGAACCGCAAATATTTAACTCCAGAAATTATTTTCCTTAAAACCACACATTTTTTCACCCTCCTAGTCCAAAATAAATTCCCTTAAATGGCTAGGTATGATTTCCATAATCAGATATTTATTTCCTCAAATAAATAGGCTAGAATTTATTAATTTAGGAATTTATCCCATATACACAACACAATCCGAAACTGCCAAAATATATGTATGGTTGATCGATCGACCGCTTGCAGTCGATCGATTGATCGAACAGGGCATTGTCTTCTCCGAGACTCTATTTCGGGCATTGAAATACTCTCAAGCTTTTATCTCCTTTCCTATCATCATCCAACCTCAATAAATAATATATACACATATAAAAAGGGTTCTAATCATCCTAGAACTAAGAATCAACAACTTGTTTCAATAAATTTCTAAGTTTCTCAAATCGAATATTATTCGGGTTTTACTCGTTCAAACTTTCGAAACCCCCATTTTGATTCATGAAAACCCAACCCAAAAATGTTTATAGTTTATCAATACCAACTATAATATGAGATTTATGCTCAAAAGAATAAAGAAAGTAAACACTTACCTCGTGGATAAAATCAGCCGACCTCGAGTCGAATCACACGAAGTTTGGCCCAAAAATCCCTTTCCTCTCTTACTTTATCCTCTTCCATTAGTTCCTTCTTCTTTTCTCTCTTTTGTTTATTTATCTTCCTCTCTCATGCCTTACAAAGAGAGAAATAAGGGTTATCCCTTACAAACCCAAAAATGACTCGTTTACTGAATTGCGAGTCCCTACTAGTCCAAAAATCCCCAGAATTTAAACTCTACCCCCGGATACTCTATTCTGACTATCTTGGCCATTCCAAAACCAACCGTGCACTCGAGATCTCCATCCGAGTCACTTAACTACAATTCACTAATTAAGCCCAACACATCTCAATATGGGTTTTCCAATTAAAATATTATCCTTTGTCGCTTTACCCAACTGCGACGTGTAATTAAAATAATACAACTCATATACTTAGTCCCATAAGAAAATCTAATCCATGTATATATTAATCTCACATCAACCAATTAATATGTACTACTCACATTAAATTTTCAATATATCAAATTATACTCCTAAATTCCAAAAATTGTTATTCACGGAAATTCCTCAAATTTCCATATTACACTCACTTATGTAATTTAATTATCCATAAAAGTGCGCGGTATTACATTCTCCCCCCCCCCCCCCCCCCTTACAACGGAATTTTGTACCCAAAATTTGGATACGACCGGTACTACCAACCTAGGATCGCTAATAACACTACATCCTAGTGCACAAAAATCGAATAGTACTAACCCAATGGCACTCTACCATACACTCGTTCATGGTACCCACCTATCTCAAGGCTTATACTCTAACGCACTAACTTAACAGCAAGCTTAACTACATCTCTATATGCTACAACACTACCTCGATCGTAATGTTGACTCTAACGTTACATCGCACCTAGTGCTTCTATAACCGCATATAAAGAAAATGGGCCTATAATCTTCGCTCTAACATAGAGATCCCACCGGAGAACCACGACTCTAAGCGTCCAGTCATCTACATGAGGACATCTAATTTTCCTCAAAAAGGAAATTACACTAAGGCTTGACTACTCGCGTCGGTCTCATCGCTTAGCTTGGGCGTGCTACCTCTTATTGCACCTATAGAATTGGATTATTGCGTGCCTCCTACGACATTCCATCCAAGAAACTCCAATATCATTTATAACTGACCCAAAGCATATTTTTTGGTGGTATATAAAATCAATTTACCAAGGTGCGTATAGACCCTATAATCCATGCGTATCTGCACCACTACTGCAAACGTCACAGACGTAACACTCTCTCTAAAAATGGGCCTCACTTTCTTTTCATCCTGGTGCCCCGTGTTACTCGACATTCCATTCTTTTTTATACTTGGAAATCTAATCCCTCTCAAGGTTAAGCCACCAATCTCCTTGTGGTTAACTCACAACAATCTTCCTAAAACAGCGCTACCTGCCCCACTGGCCTTACTTCCTAATAACCCTAAGATCGACGTGTTTCCTACATGCGTAAAATGATTATTATTCTAACTATATCCCTAGTGACCAATACCTCTCTCAATTTTTGACATTCACTCGGTTTCATTCGTGGAACGTCTCGCAAAGCAAATCCAGACAAGGAACCCTCCCATTACACTACTTCCTCGCATTATCGGTCATCGAGATATAATGGACTAAGGCACACCATCGGGGAGTTCTAAATCCTACCTCACTAAGCTACTAATGTACTTCTACCACCATGTCCTTCCATCTCAGCTAAATGGAAAGTCGAACAAATCGGGGCGTCTATACCCTACACAAGTGTTATAATCATAATACACAAACATGTTACCACAGAATTTGCCTCCTAGACACCTCATAGCCCTAAGCCTCGAATCAATTCCCTTAACCTTACCTTACCCATCTACTTACGGGGTCAGAACCATTTCAATGCCTTTCCATAGCACTTACATCCCTATAAGCCTCCAATTATGACATGGCCCTCAGTTTATAGTGTTGTTTTCTTCACACTAGGTAACTTATCATCAAAACCAACATCCTTACATCCCATAACATCTCTCAACTCCCGAAGTCGTTAAGATTCGTGCGTGGAGTGTCTCGCAAGCAAAATCCAAACAAAGAACCCCTCCTATACACTACTTCTTAACTTTGTCGGTCGTGGAGGTCTGTTAGTTTCAAATATGCCACTGGGATAATCCCACCTATCAAAAAAATGTGGTCAGAACTCCTATTTCTTTCCAAGAGCCATACCACAAGGCATTTGTACTAACACTAAGTCCTTTGCGCAAACAATAATAAGCTTAAACTCATAGCTTAACAATAAATCATGCATACCTTAAATCATACTTATAAGGTCCCCATGCATTAAATCCATGATAATGAAACATCCACTCATCGAGGTTCCATCTAAAGGTATAATAAAGGCGAGCTCAACCTGTATCCAGGTGAGATATCTCAATAACAACTCGTTCTACCCTGGAACCGTGGATACGATAGTCTCGCAATCATTAGCCTGCTATCGCTCCGATAATACAATAACATTACTCTTATAATAGTACCATACTCGTATAACACATACAAAACGAGCAGTACAAACCAGATACAAATTCAAAATAGGACCCCGTATGGCAGAAAAACATATAGATATACCCTCTATAATATTACTGATACCTCCACAAAGCTCGAATTACACACATGAATCTAGGGTTAGCAAAATATTGGGACTCAATCTTGCCACACAAAATATACCTCCTCCATCTGAGGTGAAAGTCATAACAATAACTTCGCCAATCTACTTGACTGCTCCATTTGGTCCTCATGTATAGTACTCTCGCCTTAACGGAACTAAAAACTAATTTAATCAATGCTCCATCTAGGCATCCTACTCTTGTCATTAAACTCATACCGGGCAAGGTTAAAGCGTGTGGTTGTACACTCCTTGATGATGTTAGGATTAACACCACCAGGTAAGGTTGTAAGCTCAATATAGTGACAACAATGGAAGCACATGAGTATGAAATATAAGAGAATGAGATGAGGAGAAGGAGATAAACACGATAATATAAGTGGTTCAGCCTGAATTGGCCTACGTCCACTGTGTGTGTGTGATCTCACTAAAATAAGGCACTAATGGCCATGGATATAATCTCTCAAGCTTTCTCTCTCTTCTTGCAAATTAACAGAGTTTCAGTTAGGGTTGTATATTAGGATCCCTTTACAAGGTAGCAGATGATCTCTATATATAGTGCTTAAGGGGTGTAATGTACCCCCAAAGCATGCAATGTGCATGTGCATGAAGATCCATCCAGTATATGGATGACACCTGGTTGATCTCAACTAAGTAATGATGAACTCAATATTCCCTCACATGGGGGGAATAATTTGGTTATAACAGATTTATCCACATGTTCCAAGGAGTCTATGAGCACAAATGCTTGGCCATCTTTGATTGGTGCCAACCTCGGCCTGGATGAGTACGAGGTTGGGTAGTGACCTTTGCTTTGCTGAGTTAAGTATACGATGATGACCTCGTCCAGGGCCGATGTTTGAAATTATTGGTGGTTAGTTGAAAGTATGAGTCTGGCAGGGTTGAGACATACTTGTAACGTCAGTTGTGGTCGACACCACGTGTTATGTGGTCATTAGCGGAGACTGGATTGAGGTGGGGCTGGCAACGTCAGCTGTGGCCGACCTGATTAGAGCTGAGCCCCCAGCTCCTTGTTGATCTCGGCTTATACCCAATCGAGATGATATGTGCAGTTGAGGTAACGTCGACTGCAGCCGACCTTTAATTAGGCGATGTTGCTAATGGGTATTATCGAGCTCCTATTACCTTTTCTATCATACAGGACGAAGTTGATGTCTTTGAATTACCCGACACACTTTGGGCATATCAATCACCCCTAGCCCTTAGTTACATATGAGAATAGGTGACTATGAGGTATAAAGATCCGAGGCCTTTCTTCCTTGTGTGCCAATATTCTTGTGACAAGTGTCAAGAACTACAGTAAGTAGCGTGTTGGGCAAGTGTAATGATGGATGCCTTTTAGTTCCCCAAGGCAATGATGGGCTATGGGGCACGTGTGCGTGGGTTTGGGTGTTTAAACCTCCATTTCCCTCTCATTTATTCTCATTTTCTTGCCTGAGTTTCCTGTGTCCTCTCTCTTCAAGAGTTCCTTCTCCCTTGAGATCTCTGTATTTTTGTCGTTCTTAATCTTCCTATTCTTTGTCTTGCACTCCCTCAGGTACAATCTCCATCCCCACTTTCCATTTACAACCATTTTTCTCTATTTCTTGTATTTTCCAGTGGGTGTTAGCGTTTTCTGGTGGTTGTATGAGTTTTTTGATGACTCATTGAGTTTTTTAGTGGCCCTAGTTCTTGACTGTTCTTGATCACTCTTGCTTGTTTCTACCAAAAAACCCTTGTTTGATCCTTAGTTAATTTGAGTCCACTTGCTTATTTTTGGTCCGGAGTCCAAGTGTGAGGTCGTTCCCTTATGCTCAGACCTTTATATCAGATTTTGGAAGAATTCCCTTCTCTTAGAGAGACGACCTTCACAAAAATTAGGCAGATAGAGCGAGCCCAAGAGGAAGCTCATAGGGCTGAGGCCTTCCCCCTCAGACCCATCTTCCCTCCTCCTCTGAAGGTAATTTACCCTGAGCCAGCCGAGATTGTTGAGCCATCCAAGGATCCAATTGACCCTTCTCCAATGTCTGACTCTGAGTCATCCACCTCAGACCCTATGTCTATGGATTACTTTCAAGAGGCCATGGACTTCTATTCAAGGCAAGATCAATCCCCTGACCAAGCCGAGGTATCGAGCTGTGCCTCGTCCCATAATGGCACTAGCTCTTCTCGTACTTCCTCTGATGTTGAAGTTATATCTCCAAGTGTTGATTTTCTCCCTCCTATTGATATTTTTCCCCTGTTGACCACCACAGGGGCTGAGTTCGCCCAGAGGTTCCCTATTGGTGGTCCTACCCCTGCTCAGGCCGACGTTGCCAGGGATGAGGATGATGGTCATGAGAGTGACATTGACACCTCGGAGGCAACCGAGATAGAGAGTATTGTAACAGAGTACGACCTCTTAGCCTTTAGGAACCTCTATTCCATAGGCCCTTCTGTCAAACTTAGGAGACCTTAGAGAAATGTGAGGGCCTTTAGTGGCTGAGATGGGGAGATCTGCATGTATGAGCATATGTTTAAGTTATGATTCTATCTCCCCATCCATCCAACAATTAGGTCCATCCTATCCCATTTCAACCTGGACCCTTAGCAACTATCCCCCAATGCTTAGAGGGTGATGATTGGGTCCATTGTCCTCTGGAAGGCAGTCCATAACTCAGACTTTCCGGTTAGGGACTTCACTAGATGCTACATCCCCTCTTCTGCGAGGAACCACCCCAGCTACTACCACTTCCTAGCTAAGAAGTCTGACAAGAAGATGTTGATGGTTACCCAGACCTCAAACCACAACTGGAAGCTATGATACTTATTTATCTCAGGGGCCTGGGAATTTACGACACATGCCTCCTCTTCCTCGTCTAATCCGAGGATGCCCCTGAGATGGGGAAAAGTGTCACTTTCTGCCAAAGCTGACCCTGGGCTGAGCCAAGACAACTTACAAAAGGTTAAAGACCTTCAAGAGTAAGGGGGCCATGGTTGGTTGGTTAAATATGAACATTTGATGACCCTATCCTATCTCTCTGAGACTGCCCTTGGGGGGAGTCATCTGACTGAGCTTAGTAAGTGCTATTTTTACACAAGTTGTACCTCTGATTTTATAATATCTCTGATCTTCTAACTCAGACAATTATTTCTGTAGAATGCCCTAAAGGAATTTCTGACGATATTTGGGAGATGTAGGCCCTAAGTCTCACAAGGTTGGTGAATAAATCAAGCCTTAATGCACCTCCTCCCCCTCCACCAAAACATAATGTCGGCACATCTAAGGCCAACGCTACAAGGAAGAGGAAATCCACAACTGCTGCCCTGAGGATCAGAGACAAAGAAAAACACAAAAGGCCTTCCCAATATCCTCTGATGACGCATTGGCTACTCGTCTGGAGCAGTTGAAAGTCAGCGACAGACTGATAGTCCATAGTATGAAGGCGCTGGACGTCATCGGCTCTGCTATGACTGATGCTGATAAAGTCTTCTCCCACTCCTTGGATACTCCTCTGCTTGCTGAGTTTTGCCTTCATAGGTCTATTCAGGAAAGACTTTTTTACTTTTCTATTCTAAAGTGTAACCTCTGCTTTGAATTTGAACTCATACATCTGATTCTGTTTTGTAGGGGGTTCTAACTATGCACCAGTTTGTCAACTGGACTCTAAAAAAGATACCCCTTATCGAGAAAGGGAAAGAGGCCCAAAAGGTACAAGACTCTTTTAACGCTGAGGTGGAATGTCTGAGGGATGCTCTTGACGGGTCCGAGAAAAAGGTTGATCAGATAGAGAGGGAAATTACCAAGCTGAAGACGGATCACACCTCCACCCTCAAGGTTCAGGCTAACTCTCTTCAATAAAAAGTTGATGTTGCACTGACAACTGCTCTTGAGGATGCCTCTGAGAGGATACTAGCCGATTTCAAGGCCTCTGACCAATTTATCAGCTTCGGCTTTGAATACATAGAAATAGCTCTTAACGCTACTAGTAAGTGGGCATCTATGAAAGAGAAGGAGTTCGGGACTTTAACAGCCTCGAACTTCATTAGTCTTGGTTATGCCAACCCCCAATTTGCTCAGGCCTTTGAAGAGGTCGATGTGGAAACATATGGTGTTACACCTGCAAAGACGTCACCACCAGAGGCTGCAGAGACTAAAGAAGTTAATGTTAGGGATGATGGGGCCGATGTTACTAACATCGGTTAAGGGGGTACCTCTGTGAATGAAGACCCTAGATTTTCTTTTGTGAAGCTTTTTTTCTTGGTAACTTTTGTTTTAATTTGTTAACTCTGATAGCATTCTCACGAATTGTAATCCTAACTTTTTCATGTTCTATCATCCTCTTCAGAGGATTCTGCTTATTCTGATGAATGCTCCTTTGAATAGTTATCATGGTGTAAAGTTTGAAGTCTCGTATCCTTTCATCATTAAGTTGGTTTTAAGGTCTGAGGTCATCAAAATATGATGTTTCACTTCAGACCTTTCACCAAATTAATGATGTTCAGGGTCTGAGGTCATCAATTTATGATGTTACCCTCATAAATTTCACCAACTTAATGATGTTTAAGGTATGAGGTCATCAATTTATGATGTTACCCTCATAAATTTCACCAACTTAATGATGTTTAAGGTTTGAGGTCATCCAAATATGATGTTTTCCTTATACATTTCACCAACTTAATGATGTTTAAGGTCTAAGGTCATCCAAATATGATGTTTCACCTCATAAATATCACCAACTTAATGATGTTTAAGGTCCGAGGTCATCCAAATATGATGTTTCACCTCAGACCTTTCACCAACTTAATTATGTTTAAGGCCTGAGGTCATCAATTTATGATGTTACCCTCATAAAATTCACCAACTTAATGATGTTTAAGGTCTGAGGTCATCCAAATATGATGTTTTCCTCATAAGGTCATCCAAATATGATGTTTCAACTCATAAATTTCACCAACTTAATGATGTTTAAGGTCTAAGGTCATCCAAATATGATGTTTCACCTCAGACCTTTCACCAAATTAATGATGTTCAGGGTCTGAGGTCATCAATTTATGATCTTACCCTCATAGATTTCACTAAATTAATGATGTTTAAGGTTTGAGGTCATCCAAATATGATGTGTCACCTCAGACCTTTCACCAACTTAATGATGTTCAGGGTCTGAGGTCATCAATTTATGTTGTTACCCTCATAAATTTCACCAACTTAATGATGTTTAAGGTCTAAGGTCATCAATTTATGATGTTACCCTCATAAATTTCACCAACTTAATGATGTTTAAGGTCTAAGGTCATCCAAATATGATGTTTCACCTCAGACCTTTCACCAACTTAATGATGTTCAGGGTCTGAGGTCATCAATTTATGATGTTACCCTCATATATTTCACCAACTTAATGATGTTTAAGGTCCGAGGTCATCCAGATATGATGTTTTACCTTAGACCTTTCACCAAATTACTGATGTTTAAGGTCTGAGGTCATCAATTTATGAGGTTAACCTCATAAATTTCACCAACTTAATGATGTTTTTTAAGGTCTGAGGTCATCCAAATATGATGTTTCACCTCAAACCTTTCACCAAATTAATGATGTTCAGGGTCTGAGGTCACCAAATTATGATGTTATCCTCACGATTTTTCACTGAAGCATAACAAAATAGAGTACTTTCACAGGAATTGCTCTTCTAATTAATATTCTCTTCATAAGATGAAACATGTAATATAAAGAAAACTGTAACATCATATATAATATCTCTTCAAGTGGTCCGCGTTCCAAGGGTTTGAAAAAGGTTTCCCTTTGAGATTTTCTACCCGGTAAGTACCAGGTACAACCTCTTCAACTACTTTGTAAGGTCCATGCTAGTTTGGATGGAGTTTGTTAGCCTTCTACCACGTCTTCTTTTGGACCAGATCTCCCACGGTAATGGATCTTGACTTCACCCTTTGGTTGTACATCTTCGTAATTTTCTGCTATTAGGCTTCTTGCCTAATCTGTGCGTCTTCTCTTCTTTCTTCAATCAATTATAGATCAAGCCTTTTCTCTTCCCCATTCCTCTCGTGGTCATAGGTCTAAACTCTATGAGTGGCAAGTCCTATCTCTATAGGGATGACAGTTTCTGAGTCATGAGCTAACATAAATGGGGTCTGCCCCGTTGGCGTCCTTGTTGTTGTCATGTAGGCCTATAATACTACATACATCTCTTCTATCCATCTCCCCTTAGCATATTCCAACCTCTTCTTAAGCCCATAAAGGATTTTGCAGTTCGTAACCTCAGTCTGGCCATTTTCCTGGGGTCAGCCGGGAGAAGAGAAGAACTGCTTGATCCCGACTTTTTTGCAGTATTTATCGAAGGAACCATTTTTTAACTGCGTTTCGTTGTTTGAGATGAGGGCATTCGGCAGACCGTATCTGCATATGATGTTCTTCTAGATGAACTAAGAGGTGTTCTACTCGGTGATGGTGATCATTGGTTCAGCCTCTACCCACTTAGAGAAGTAATCAATTGTTACTATAAAAAATCTGTAGTTGTTAGCTACTCTCGGTAATGGTTCTACTTGATCAATCCCCCACACTGCGAATGGACAAGGAGAGCTGAATGACATCATAAGTTGATGAGGTTGATGAGGGATAGTGGAGAATCTCTAAAATTTATCGTACTTCTTCATATAGGCAGTAGCGTCTTTGACCAAGGTCGGCCACCAGTATCCCTGTGTTATTATCCTCTTAGCTAAAGGTCTTTCACCTATGTGAATGGAGCAAGATCCTTCATGTAAATCGCGTAAGATGTGGGGGACCTCTGAGGGATGGACACATCTGAGGAGAGGTAATAGGAATCCTTTTTTATACAGGACGTCTCCTATTATTGAGAATTTGGCCGCTCTGTACCTCAACTTTTTCCTTTCTAACTTTAATTATGGCAATTCTACCAATCTGATATATCTGATAAGAGGGTCCATCCATGAGTACCCTATGTTCAAATTAAAGCAAGGGCTTGCCATATCTTCCTCCTCAATGGTTGGTCTGAGCAAGATTTCAACTGGCACTTTTCTTCTGATGGCTATCCTTGTTGCTGAAGCCAGGCTTGCTAGTGCATCCGCATGGATGTTATCCAACTGAGGTATCCTCTTTATCTTCACTTCCCTGAAGCTTTCTAGCATCGTTCTTACTCTCTTAAGGTATTTGTCCATTCTTTCATCTTTGGCCTCATATGCTCCCAGTACTTGGTTGATAACTAACCTTGAGTTACTATGATGTAGGAGTCGACCAACCCTGAGGGATTTTTCCAAGGAGAGCCCTGCTATAAGTGCCACATACTCGGACTCGTTGTTTGAAGCCTTGAAGTTGAACCTTAGCGCATACTCAAAGTTAATTCCATTCAGAGCTGACAATATCAACCCGACACTGCTTTCGGTTTCACAGGATGACCCATCGACGAAGAGGTTCCAAACATCTTCTTTTGAAGAGAAGTTTACTTCTGATAGGGTCCCTTGTTTGAAGAGGTACTTATCCTCCTCATTCTCAGCTATAACTTTGCTGGCCCTACTTGGTACAACCTCTTCCAGATTTTGGAAGACGTTACTATTTGGCTCATCTACAACCGTTGGGCTTGTCTCAACCTCTACTTCAGCCTCTTCCTATGTAAACTCCGCTACAAAGTCTACAAGGGCCTACCCTTTGATTGCAACCCTGGGTTGATAAACTATGTCATAATCTCCCAACTCAATGGCCCAGGTCATCAACTTGCCTGACTTCTCAGGTTTATAAAGGACCTGTCTGAGTTGGGAATCGATGAGGATGACCATAGAATGGGCTTGAAAGTACGGCTTTATCTTCCTGCAAGCGTGTATCAGTGCATATGCTAATTTTTCCATTCGGGGTTATTTCTTCTCAGAACCCCGAAGAGCTTTACTATTGAAGTATACAGGCCTCTGTGCCCTATCGTCTTCTTTTACTATGGCTACACTGATAGCCGACTCTGAAACTACTAGATAAATATATAACTTCTCCCCCAGAATGGGTCGGGATAGGAGTAGGGGAGACCCGAGGTAGGAATCAGCACCTTAAAAGCGTTGTGACACTCATCATCCCATTCGAAGGCCTTTCTGAGGAACTTAAAAAAGGTAAGACACTTATTGGTGGCCCAAGAGACAAATTTATTGAGTGCAGCAACTCTTCTTGTTAATCTCTGAACTTCTTTTATCTTCCTCGGTGTCTTCATTTCAATCCGAGCTTTAATTTTCTTGGGGTTGGCCTCTATTCCCCTCTGATTGATGATGAAATAAAGAAATTTTCCAGCTCCTACTCCGAAGACACACTTTGCAGGGTTGAGCTTCATTCTGTACAGATCCATAGTGTCAAAAGTCCTTTCCAGGTCAGCCACATGAGTGTTATCCTTCAAGCTCTTCGTTAGCATATCATTCATGTACACCTCCATGGTTTTACCGATCTGGTCTTCAAACATCTTATTTACAAGGCACTGATAAGTTTCCCCTGCATTCTTTAAGCCGAAGGTCATGACCTTGTAACAATAGGTCCCCTTATCGGTTATGAATGTTGTCTTCTCTGAGTCTTCAGCATCCATAAAGATCTGATTGTACCCCAAATACGCATCCATGAAGCTCATCAGTTCATATCCCGTGGTAGCATCTACCATCTGATCAATTCGAGGCAAGGGGAAGATGTCTTTCGAGCGAGACTTGTTCAAATTCGTGAAGTCCACACACATTATCCATTTATCATTGGTTTGGGGCATAATAACGGCGTTAGATAACCACTCAAGGTATATGACTTCTCTAATGAACTTGGCCTCTTCTAAATTTCTTACCTCTTCCTTGATAACATCGTATTTCTCTCGGGAGTAAACTCTTCGTCTCTACTTGACTGGCTTAGCTTCCTCTGCCACATTGAGTTTATGGCATATAACCTCTGTGTCTATGCAGGCATGTCTGCATGGCTCCAAGCGAAGACACTCTGCCTCTTATTTAGAAGTTTTACCAGCTCTTCTTTAATCTTAAGTTTTAGGGCCTTGCCAATTTGGACGGTTTTTTCCGACTCATCCTCATTGAGGACGATGGATTTTACCTTTTTTGCTGCCTCTCCCTTCTTCAGCTTCGTCTCATCCCTCGGGTCAAGCGTATCAATATTATATGTTGTTATTGCCCTCTTATAGGCCTCCCTCTCTTCCGCGGAGTTGAAGTAGCATTCGCGCGTCGAGGTCTGGTCACCCTTCACTTCCCTTACCCCATAGGGGGTCGGGAATTTTAGCATTTAGTGGACCGTCGAAGGCACGACCTCAAATTCCTTGAGGGCCACTCGTTCGATGATGAGGTTATTGGCAGAGAAGACGTTTTCATCCATCATGAAAATTTTGATTTTTCTAGTTAGCCTCTTAGGCCACTCGCCACCCATTCGTACGTCCATCTCATATATGCCTAACAGATGGACCTTATGACTACTAAATCCCATCAACGGATGATGATATGGTATAATTCTAGCTCTGCTGAGGCCTAGGATCTTGAAGCAGGGCCAGATCATGACGTTCGCGGAGCTTCCGCCATCGACAAGGATCCTCTGAACCTCACACCCATGAACCCTTGTGGTGATTATTAGAGGGTCATTGTGTGGAGCTAAGATACCTTTGAAATCGACTCTTGAGAAACCCATGATGAGGGTATCCATGTCTACCTTCTTTCTCTTCTCTTATTTAATTTCTGAAGACGCTAGGTTCACTACCTCGGTTTTAGTTACTGACTTGGCTTCTGCCACATGGGATTTTCGGTCTGTAACCTCTGAACCTCCTCCTGCTAAGACCTCATATATCGTGCTAATAACAAAAGATCTCATGCCAACCCTCTTCACTGAGGCATCGTCGTCCTTTGGTGGAAGGTCTGGATCATCATCATCATCATCATCATCATCATCATCATCTGAGTCCTTATCTCTTCTTATCGGGGCATCTTCCTGACATCTGTCATTTCACTTCTTCTTTGGGTCATCTCTTCCCCCTTTGGGTTCTCTTCCATCCACCTACCTTCTGAGCTTCCCAGATTTTAACATCTTCTTGATCTCATCTTTCAAGAAAAAACACATGTCTGTCACGTGACCATAGTCCCGATGGAACTCACACCATAGGTTTTTATTCCTCTTATACGAAGGAGCCTTAAATTTCTCTGACCATCTCAGGGACTTGTCATTCTTCATTTCTTTGAGGATGTGTTCGCATCTCACGGTCAGAGGAGTATAGTGCGCGAACTTGTCATCCGCGGGCCTCTTCTTTCCATCATTATTTTTCTGGAATTTCCCACCACTGCTTCTATTTTCATCCTCATACTTCGCAGCCATAGCCTCTTCAGCATTGATGATCCTTTTGCAGTTTCCAAGAGCTCTTCCATGGACTTGGGAGGCTCATCAGCAAATTTCCACAGTAGCTTTCCTTTTTAGAGTCTTCCAATGAGGGTTTTCATAGCTATACTCTCCTCATAGTCTTCCACCTCTTGTTTCTCCTTATTAAACCTAGCTAAGTGGTCTTCTTCTAAGGCCTTACCCCAAAATAGAAATTATGGATGAAACGTTCAGCTAAGCCCTTGAATTTTTCTACAGAGTTCTTCGAAAGAGAGGTAAACCAACTATGTGTAGCTACCGTTAAAGTTATCAAGAAGGCCCGACACCTTATCTCATCTGGAATTGAGTAAATGTCTATCGTAGACTGGTACATCTCAGTATGATGTACAAGGTTTTTACTACCATCATACTTGGGAGACACCGTCGGTGGTTTGAACTTGGCAGGGGTTGGGAAGCTCACTATTCATGCCACAAATGGGGAGCCCTCTGAGAACCCTCTCTGTAGTGGGTCTCAAATTTTAATAAGGTCTCTTATGTTCTCTTCAAGATGCTGAATGTAGTCGTTCCAAGGCTTCGCAACATCGGCTTGGCTGAGGTTGTCCCAGCCACCTCCAAGGGATGGATTGAGGGTTCCTCAGCCGCAGTACAACGTCGGCTATTGACCTCTTCTTGGTCCCTGTCTCATTCTGGTTGGGGTCAACCTTGATGAGGCCGACGTTCACCCTCTTCCCTTTGTGCGCCGACTACACTTCTCGACCTGGGCAACCTCTGTCTTAGGTCATTAACGGGGCTGATCCTTTCAAAGTCCAACCCTCTTCTCAAGCGATCAAAAGCGGATCCTCTTTGTTGGGCACCACCATATCTTCTACCCCCACAACCTCGACTCTATTTAATAGGACATACGGTATTGTTCGAAACCTCATACGGTTCCCAACAGTCTTCTGGAGCATCTTCTACCTCCAAGTCATCATACCTGTCCTCAGGGCAAGGGGTTGCTTACCTCTGCAGACGTACACGTCTAGGGTCAGCAACGTCCCTCCTTCGATGCCTGGGGGGTCCCCTAGCTTCAGTATGAGGTTGAAGGGCCGCCGGAGTAATCATCTCGGGTGAAAATCCAAGTGGTCTCATTATATTTTGGTTGAGTTCTGCGAATTGGTCCTTCATTGCCTGCTATGTTGCCTCCAAGGACCTCAAGGCTTCCGCCACCTCAGCCATTTCGAACTGGGGTGGTGCCTGGCTGGAACTAGGCTCTCCAGCACCCGATGGTGGAGGAGGTGGTGGTAACTCCGGTTCCATAAATTAAGATAGATGAGCTTATAAAGGAGTTGAGCTTAACACCCTTAAGGACCTCTTTCAATGGAGAAACAACTCCATGCAAGGGCTGGTTCATGGTTCACCACCAGAGTCACCGGTGAGGTTAAGCAAAAAATGAGGAAGAGACAGCTTCACGGCGCCAAAATGATGATGCTAGGTTTAACACCACCAGGTAAGGTGTTTGTAAGCTCAATCTAGTGACAAAAATGGAAGCATAGGAGTATGAAATATAAGATAATGATATGAGGAGAAGGAGATGAACACCAGAATATAAGTGGTTCAGCCTGAATTGGCCTACGTCCACTGTGTGTGTGTGATCTCACTGAAATAAGGCACTAATGGCCATGGATACAATCTCTCAAGCTTTCTCTCTCTTTTCTGCAAATTGATAGAGTTTCAGTTAGGATTGTATATTATGATCCCTTTACAAGGTAGGGGATGATCTCTATATATAGTGCTTAGGGGGTGTAATGTATCCCCCAAGAATGCAATGTACATGTGCATGAAGATCCATCCAGTGTATGGATTACACCTGGTTGATCTCAACTAAGTAATGATGACCTCAATATTCCCTCACGTGGGGGGAATAATTCGGTTATAACAAATTTTTCCACGTGTTGCAAGGAGTCTATGAGCACAAATGCTCGACCATCTTTGATTGGTGCCAACCTCGGCCTGGATGAGTACGAGGTTGGGCAGTGACCTTTGCTTTGCTGAGTTAAGTATATGATGATGACCTCGGCCAGGGTCCATGTTTGACATTATTGGTGGTTAGTTGAAAGTATGAGTCTGGCAGGTTTGAGAGATACTTATAACGTAGGTTGTGGCCGACACTAGGTGTTATGTGGTCATTGGCAGAGACTGGATTAAGGTGGGGCTGGCAACATCGGCTGTGGCCGACCTGATTAGAGCTGAACCCCCAGCTCCTTTTTGATCTCGACTTATACCCAATCAAGATGATGTGTGCAGTTGAGGTATCATCGGATGCAGTCAACCTTCAATCGGGAGATGTTGCTTATGGGTATTATCGAGCTCCTATTACCTCCGCTGTCATACAAGCCGAAGTTGATGTCTCTGAATTGCCCGACACACTTTGAGCATATCACTCCTCATTATAATTTTCCCCATCTATAGCCACCTTGACCATGTTACGGTTATCAGTATCTCGAACTCTATTGCCTCAATCATGACACTCACCTTCATAGTTCCCTTAACTTCCTTTGTCTAAAAGGAAACATGCTACCGACCTCAACTGCCTTATTTCAATAAATTCCCCGGGTGGATGTCTATTAATGGGGTTACAGGAACACAAATTCTCCATAAGTGTTAACAACACTTATTAGTGAGCCTATCAATCGACTGAAGGACCCTTTCTTCATTGTACTTACCTTACTTCGGTACAAGGTTCATTTATCCATATAACTCTTTATTCACTGTCGGTGTCCGACCGATCCTTATGTGAATAATGCAAAAGTTTCATTCTCTTCATTTCTGACAAACCAAAGGAACTAACTGTTAAATCCATCCGTAAGATCCCTCTATGAGCAAACCATCCCGTTCCCCCAAATATGGTGAGTACTGTTCCCACCAATTTAACCTTGCTCTCAGGAGTTAAAACTTTTCTTCAAATTTTCACATCTGGGTATTCTCCATACCTTGCTATAATCCAAAGCTTCTGAGCCTTATACTTACACTAAATAAAGCTACACTACCTCTGCATGATTTAACGTCAACATATGGTCCTTATCAAAGACCCTTCAAACTTTTCTCAATTTACTTCACTAGGTAATTCACATTTAGCACCACTCTCTACTATAGCGGTATGTGGATAATTATAACTACTATACTTTATTAGTCGTTGCAGCAAACCTTAATAATGCCACAAATGGGAGTGACCTCGACTGCGGCCCTCATCCCCGACTTCAACTTAAGCCCCAACTAAGCCCCACCACCAGTTGCCCTTAAAATGGCCTTTTCTGGCCGTTCTTCATCAATCAGCACACGAATCTGGAATGAGCACGCAAAATAATTACTATAATTTTATATAATGGTAGGAGAATGAAATCTCACAAGAGGAATCAACAATCCTAATCATAAGGCTCTATATCAAATCGAAAGCAAAGCTGAAAGCGTAGTATGTCCGCACAGATTCCTAAGGACACTAGAACTTGATGCTCTAATACAATCTATGACACCCCGCCTAATAAAATACCGTGTGATCAATCCTATACCAAATTAAAAGGTGAGTCTCATATGGTTGATTCTCAGCATACTGTCGAAAACCAATTTAATTAGTAATAACCTATTAGGCTGGCATCAAAATTTTATTTAACTAATCTTTTTAATCAAACCATTCAAATAAAACAATCACAACCGTTTATATACAACAACTGAAATGAAATAAAATAACCGAACACTCGATACAAAATAATACAACCAAATCGAATGCCGCACTAAAAGGCGGTAAAAGAATAAATGAATACAATTGGGCTATTGACCCGAATGTTTTTACAGTACCTCGTATCTAGATTACAAGGATATAAGCGTCAATAGTACACCTTCTTGCATCCACAACTGCTGCAACAAACATCTGACTCGAAGGAATCATCATCCAGGCGTCCCTGTGTCTAGACACCTATATATATACATATATAGCAAGAGAGGGGAAAAATAGAGAAACGGGTCAGAGCCCGAGTTTTGAAAATATTTTTAACAAGTGCATAAATGTCATATTTTAAAATATGAAAGATCTCATATTTAAACTGGTATCGCACTCTCATGAGATACACCCCACCCCTCTTCTAACAGTGCACACCTATTGCATACCTTTAAAACAACCTAGTTAAGCTACCTTGCCTAACTAATCTATTTCACCCATCTTCTAAAAAACCTCATAAACTCGAGTACTAAGGGATAAACTTCTCCCCATTCCTAACATTGCGCTACGTTCGAGCGTGGGGTGTCTCGTGAAGCAAAATCCAAACAAGGAACCACCCCGACACACTACTACATGAAAATGTTGATCGTCGAGATTCGTTAGGCCCTCAGCACATAACACATATATAAAATGAAAAAAACGTGACGGTGTGTGATAATTGATTAAATTAATTCGCAAGTTTCCAATCAAACCTTAATTAATTAGATTCTACTTTTAAACCAAATAAATTCAGCCCCTAAATAATCATCTAAAGTGCGTGTGTCAACCCATAAATAAATAAATAAATAAATAAATAAAAGCATGTGACAAAAATTTAAGAAAAAATCCCCATCGGGAAAAACCTTTTATTTCTAGAACTTTGAAAAGTTTACAAGACCATTGATTTAGATATCAACTTGCATCGCCCACAAGATTAAAGCATGGCGTCTTCGTCAAACCTTCAAAGCAATGGCTACAAATCTAAAGTGGTTCACGCGCAGCTATACCACAAGGACCGCAGCCCAAAACACTCTGTTGAGACTCCCTCCACAATAGCACGCAGCTCTCCAGTTGTAAAGTTCTCTCCACAAAGACGAACCAACAACAAAGTTGTGTTCTTGAACACCAAAACAATTCACTAAATCATATGGGAGTTTTGTGAATTGAAAACAAAAAAGGGATTAAAACCCTAAAGGAAGAAGCCAAAAGAATTCTGCTTTTGCAGTTTTTCTGTTCTGTAAAACGCTGGGACTTCTTAATGAAAATGTTACCAAATAATGAGTATTTATAGGAAAAATGCACCACCTCGAAAAACGTGCTCGTTCGAACGATAAGGGATGTCGCGCGAACGATACACGATTGTCGTTCAAACGACATCTCACGACATCTAATGTCGCTCGAACGAGATACGATCACGCTTGAACAACCTGGGAGTCAAAATCGAGGTATGCTCCAACACTTAGAAAAAATTACTCATTCTCAAATTTGACGAAAAAGTCCGCTCCAACACTTAGAAAATATTTTGTAAAAATATCCCAATAGATCTAAGTTAAAAGGTAAGGTATTAAAAATATAACCTTACCAAAGTAAACTTCGCGGAGTCTTTTTGATGAAGACCATGATTAATTCGGATCCGTCTTTGATGTAGATTGCTCTTGAATGTTCTTTGACGGTGTAGCGGTATATGACATACTAAATTGATAACGGACAACGAAAATATGTCCTTACAAATCTCCCCCTATGTCTATGCTGGTACATACATAAAAATATTCGAATTATCAAAAACCAAATTGCATATACAAATCTACCCTCCCATGAATAAATTTGCAAGATCTTAAACTGTTCTTCAATCTTCATCAATTCTCAAAGCTTTTCTCATCAGGGTGTGCATCATAATGATCTTCAATCTTCGTACCTACACACATGAGATAAAGCAAAAACCTTCATGACGCATCGAGTTTAAAATGATATAAGAATAAGGCATTAATAAATCAAATCTCCCCCATAATGCAAAAACTCCCCGTAACATGATAATTCTTTCTCCCCCTTTTTATAATGCCCCCAAATCAATAGATAAGAAGAAAAAATCAAAGCATGGAGTGTCACGATAAAATGCATAGAAATCATGAATCAAACTATGCGCATGCAAAGGATTATCTCAAAAAACTTCCACAAACTATTTTTGGATTTTTCAATTTTTTATACAAAAATAATGATACAAAAATCACACCATGGATTTAAACTCAAACAACCAAGTTATGGAAATGGAATGCATGGGTGTGAACACATTCGATAGGTAAATCAATTCAATAAATCATATGCGCACGATGCATACGTGTACCCCTAACGAATGAACATCAAAAGTATCCTTTGGAGTAAAAATTATTGAATTTAGATGACATCATCTTATGCAAATCAACAAATCAACAAATCAAAGTCAAAGTGATTTCCACACCAATAACGTCCAAAACTATTAAGCGCATTTTCAAGACTTTCAAGGACGTGCAAACTCGTTTTAATTCTCCATCCAAACTCCCTCATATATATTTTCTTTTAGAGGTGTATAAACTAAATTCTCAAACTTTGGATAATTGGTGCAAAAACCTAATTGGTCCATAATTGGCATGAATTTCTTTTTATTGCCTTTAAATTTTTTCGGTCTCTTTTAAACCTCTTTGGACCCCGAATAATAAAATTTCTCAATTTTTTAGGTCCAATTTAATGGTGGCTTAGTATTCACAAAGGACAAATGTGACTTTTCGCAGCCCTTCCCCATTTTTAAATAAAGCACACAAACTCACAAAACGGTTCTTTTATGCACAACTTTCTTATCAACTTTTATCGCGCTTGGTTCATTTTAAGGACAAGATTGAAGTGAAAACACCCAACCAACATGTGATAACAAGCACAAAAATAAAAAAAAATCCGTGCACGTGTGCAATAAAGGAAATCATAAGTCAAACATGTAGGAAGTAACAATGAATTACATCTTAATGACTCCAAACATTATAAAGCACAAAGATGACATGATACGTTGTCTCAAAAAACTATCAAATAGTCACATGAAAAATGTAATGATGTTGTGACTCGGTCATCCTAAGTGTCCATCCATAAACGGTGCAAACAAGATAAAAAAATATTTTTGGATATTCTTAAAATTTAATCAAAATAAAATCTTTTTGTATTTTTTAAAATATTTCAAAAAAATAAAACATACGAAAATGATCCATACTAGAAATAGGAAAATAAAGTCATCATGAAAAACATCCTATGCTAGTAAACAAGTCAAACCTCAATCGTCAGGTGCGGAGGGGTTTTCTAAAGGTGGTGACAACTTACAGAAAACCTCCATCAATTCTTGTGAAGTTTTGACTAAAAACTTAACTTGCTCACCTAAATGTGCAAACTCTCTCATGTAGTCTCTAGGAGCATGTAAAGTATCATGTGTGGGAGCATGTGTGTCAGAAACACGTGTGGTAGAAAAACGTGACACATAACCCAACTTAAAGCAAAATTCTCTAAGATGTCCTCTCCTTTTGCAATGTGAGCAAACATAAATAGTCCTCGGAATACCTCTCTCAAAAACTCTAGGACGTGCTCTCCTAATAGGAATGGGACGCCTAGGTGGGTTAGGGTGAGACTCACGAGAACCTAACACTAAAGTGGGAACTAGCTCAGGTGTTAATTGGGAAGTAGAAGCACCGTCAGGACTTATTCCTAACTTCTCACCTTTACCCTTAAGAACCACCTTTTCAACCTTCTTAGGTGCATTCTCAAAATTGACTTTGACCTCCCTAGCACGTTCGAGATCACTCTCGAGTTGGGATACACGTGTCGTTAGACTAGACAACGTGTTGGTCAAATCACACTTCTCCTTTCTTAAAACCTCCTTCTCTCTCTCCAAATCTAAAACCCGACGACCTAAATCTCTATTATACTTATTTGTTTTCAAGGTCTCGGTGTACAAATCTCTAAACGCTTTCTAGAGCTCACTTTCATCTCCACTTTCACTCTCTCTTTCTCCCTCACTCTAAGAACACAAATCACTATCATCGCTCTCGTGTGCACTCTCGTGAGACAAATTGGGTGTTCTCACATGACTAGAAAAAGTGAAAACCATCTCATGTGCTAAACCTTTATAGGACTCATCTCCCTTATCACCCTCACTATCACTATGTGTGGTAGGCATGGATACTTTCTTCCCTTTCTTTCTAAGCCACGTAGGACACTCAAATGACTTATGCCCCTTACCCCCACATTCAAAACAAGTCACGTTCTCAAAATCTTCCTCACACTCCTCATCTGAGTCATTCTCTTTTTCCCTCTCACCATTTTCTTTGGCCTTTCCTTTCTTTATATTTTTCTCAACAAAATTCTTTTTATTGGAAGAATTATTTTTGTTCATGTTGAGAATTTTTTTAAAAATTTTCGCAAACAAGGTCATATCATTAAAATCAAAATATCCCTTATAATCGGACTCATAAACTTTTTCTTTCTTTTTCTTACAATGAGTCTTTAAAGCAATGCCATTGTCCTTAGCCTTAATGATTTTGGGAAACATGTCAATCTCATAGGTTTGAAGATCTCCTACAAGTTATTCCAACTTAAGTGATTTCAAATTTCCCAAAGAGTTCAAAACGGTGACTTTAGGAATAAAGCGTTTTGATCTCAAAATCTTTTTAACGACACGCATGTTATCAGTCACCTCACCCAAATTAAAATATGTGTTAACAATGTCCGACAAACGTGCATAAAAATTATCAAAGCATTCAGAATCAGACATGGTGATAGTCTCAAATTGGGTGGCCAAATTTTATAATTTCGATTCTTTAACCGCGTTCGTACCCTCATGTGTCAATTTCAAAACATACCAAGCCTCTTTAGACGTGGTGCACGTCATAATTCGGTGAAACTCATCAAGATTGATAGCTCCAGAAATAGCACTCAGACCACGAGAATTAAAATTAGACATTTTATAATCATCTTTAGTCCAGGCTGACACGGGTTTTAAAGTGGTGATGTTATTAAGAGTGACCGTGGGAGGAGCCCAACTATTTTCGCAAAGCAACCAAACACGCTTGTCAATAGATTTTAAACTAGATTTCATGTGAGATTTCCAATAGGCATAATTATTTCCTTAAAAAATAGGCACCTTAATAAATGAATGTTCCATTGGAAAAAATGTGATTTTTCATAAAAGTGATTTTCAAAAAAATCAATATCACAGAATTTTGCGAAAAATAGGAATACGCGATAAATTAGCGCAACCTGCTCTGATACCAATTTGAAAAAACGTGACGGTGTGTGATAATTGATTAAATTAATTTGCAAGTTTCCAATCAAACCTTATTTAATTAGAGTCTACTTTTAAACAAAATAAATTCATCCCCTAAACATGCATCTAAAGTGCGTGTGTCAACCCATAAATAAATAAATAAAGCATGCGACACAAATTTAAGGAAAAATCCCCGTAGGGCAAAACCTTTTATTTCTAGAACTTTGAAAATTTTACAAGACCATTGACTTCCATACCAGCTTGCATTGCCCACAAGAGTAAAGCACGGTGTCTTCGTCAAACCTTCAAAGCAACGGCTAGAAATCTGGAGTGGTTCACGCACAGCTATACCACAAGGACCGCAGCCCAAAACACTCCGTAGAAACTCCCTCCACAATAGCATGAAGCTCTCCGGTTGTAGAGTTCTCTACACAAACACTAACAAAGAGCAAAGTTGTGTTCTTGAACACCAAAATAATTCACTAAAGCATATGGGAGTTTAGTGAATTCAAAACCAAAAAGGGATTAAAACCCTAAAGGAAGAAGACAAAAGAATTCTGCTTTCGCAGTTTTTCTGTTCTGTAAAACGTTTCGGACTTCTTAATGAAAACGTTACCAAATAATGAGTATTTATAGGAAAAATGCACCGCCTCGGAAAACATGCCCGTTCGAATGATAAGGGATGTCACGTGAATGATACACGGATGTCATTGAAATGACATCTCATGACATCCAATGTCGCTTGAACGAGATGAGATCTCGCTTGAACGACCTGGGCATCAAAATCGAGGTATGCTCCTACACTTAGAAAAAATTACTCATTCTCAAATTTGACGAAAAAGTCCGCTCCAACACTTAGAAAATATTTTGTAAAAATATCCCAAAAGCTCTAATTGAAAAGTTAAGGTATTAAAAACATAACCTGACCAAAGTAAACTTCACGGAGTCTTTTTTATGAAGAACATGATTAATTCGGATCCGTCTTTGATGTAGATTGCTCTTGAATGTTCTTCGACCGTGTAGCGATATATGACATACTAAATTGATAATGGACAATGAAAATATGTCCTTACATAAAAAAAATAATATATATATATATATATATATATATATATATATATATATATATATATAGTTCTGACTAGGACCTTTGATTCATATTCATTTAAATCCGGATTTAAATCTACCAGAAGGGGGATAACTCTTATTCGATCTTTTCACTTTACACAAGTTTACTTTATATGATATCTCATCTTCATATACAAGCAATATACCATGCGAAACAAATATAATTATACCTGTTACAATCATAAGCATAATAACCATCCCATCGACCTATAACTCGAGGATACAGTCTGATAGAGCCTATCCGAATTAGGGTTTACTCACTCAACTATGGTACCAAGCCAAACTCACTCATAGTCGTGGTAAAAATACACAACGGTGGAAGCAGTCATGTTCCCTTCTGAAAGTGGGATACAAACATCGCACTTATATACGGGGAATTATGACTTGGGGATATACTCTCCCTGCTCCTTAAACTAGAGGATTAACCCACATCGCGCAACGTCCCTGGATCGCACTAGAGAAAATATATATTCTATTTGTCCAACCCTATGCTTGGGGAAGCCAGTGGAACCAGCCTCTAAAGTGCAAATATACCAATCACACACAGATATATTTATTCATATCATATTATATATACTGTAACAACATAGTATATGTAATCTATATCACTTCTCAATATATTATGGCTATAATTCCCAGACTCTTATAGCGATAGCCAAAAGCCCCGAATGTTCTCATTCGTAATAATATTTAAGTATTCATATACTTAAAATACTAAACCGATAAGTATTCTCTTACTTAAAATATAACTCGCACTTTAATCCCTTTTAAGGATTTATATAAAATCCCAAATATACCAATTCGTAATAATAAAATAAGTATACTATCGACTTATTTTAGTCCCATAGGTATCGCATTACCTATAACAATAATCGTCAACCGACACCGGATAGCCGCTCAAGCATCTCTAGCCCCTATCCTAAATTCCATCCTACTCACATCCTAGGATTTACTCAAAAATATAGGCGGTATATAAATATATATATTCGACATGCATAATATATACATAATCGCCCACCGAATTACTACCCCGAGTGTTACTCGTCCCGAACATCCCTAAATTAATAAGTCATGGATTTTACTCTCCACAAACCCAAGGTATACCCCTCACTAAAATAATAATTTAGAGCTCCTCACACTGCATTTAGGAACCCCAAATATTTAACTCCACAAATTATTGTCCTCAAAACCACACATTTAGCGGCACACATTTTTGCACCCTCTTAGTCACAAATAAATTCCCTTAAATGGCTAAGTATAATTTCCCTAATCGGATATTTATTTCTTCAAATAAACAGGATAGAATTTTTTAATTTATGAATTTATCCCATATACACAACACAAGTCGACACTGCCAAAATATCTGTATGGTCGATCGATCGACCCCTGGCAGTCGATTGATCGATCGAACATGGCATTGTCTTCTCTGAGACTCTGTTTCGGCCATTAAAATACCCTCATGATTTTATCTCCTCTCCTATCATCATCCAACCTCAATCAACAATATATACACTTCTAAAAAGGGTTCTAATCATCCTAGAACCAAGAATCAAAAACTAGTTTCAATAAATTTTTATGTTTCTCAAATCGAATATTATCCGAGTTTTAATCGTTCAAACTTTCGAAACCCCCGTTTTAATTCACAAAAAATCAACCCAAAAATCTTTAAAGTTTATCACTACCAACTGTAATATGATATTTATGCTCAAAAGAATAAAGCAATTAAACACTTGCCTCATGGATAAAATTCGGTGACCTCGAGTCGAATCCCGTGGAGTTTGGCCCGAAAATTCCTTTCCTATCTTCCTTTCTCCTCTTCCCTTCTTTCCTTGTTATTTTCTCTCTTTTATTTCTTTCTCTTCCTCTCTCATGCCTTATAAAGAGAGAAATAAGGGTTTATCCCTTATAACCCCAAAAATGACTCGTTTACTCAATTCTAAGTCCCTACTAATCCAAAAATCCCTAGAACCTAAACACTACCCTTGGATACTCTATTCTGACTATCTTGTCCATTCCGAAACCAATCGCGCACTCAAAATCTCCATCTGAGCCACTTAACTACAATTCACTAATTAAACCCAACACATCTCAATACGGGTTTTCCAATTAAAATATTATCCTTTGTCGCTTTACCCAACAGCGACATGTAATTAAAATAATCCAAGTCATATATTTAGTCCCGTAAGAAAATCTAATCCATGTATATATTAATCCGACATCATCCAACTAATCTTTACTACTCACTTTAAATTCCTAATATATCAAATTATACTCGTAAATTCCAAAAATTATTATTCACAGAAATTCCTCAAATTTCCAAATTACACTCACTTATGTAATTTAATTATCCATAAAAGTGCGGGGTATTACAAATTCCTCACAAACAATAATACAAGTATAGATCTAGGTTTTCTCTCAATTTTGAAAGGAACATGTGAATATGATTAAAGAGATGCAATTTATATGCTCTGAATCTTGAAAATACTCTCTTGGTATGATATAAGTAAAGGGGAATTCAAATATTTTTAAATGGAGGGAAAAGGCTCTATTTATAGAAATAATAAGGAAAACTGATTACGTCCTGGCAAGGATGAGCATGGGTACAAAACCCACAATTGTTCACGATTTTAGGTAGTTGTTTAAAATATGCAGAGTTGTGTGCATGGGGCTAAATTATATCCATGGAAATAGTTTCGAAAAAAAATCAAGTTTATTCATTAAAAAAAACCTACATTTTTAAAATTTTGTCCTTTCCCTAAGGTTAAACATAACACATTGATGATACTAGAAAGCGTCCTTGAGGATTCAAACTATTTGAGAGCTTTCTTAAAAATGGAGAATATGATAATATATGTAAAGTAGCAGAAAATATGAGTGAAAATGGAGGAACATAAGTATTGAATTGGTTCGGTCGTAGCCTACATCCACTGTGAAAAGTTTGGGACTGATTTCACCATAAAGTATAGCAAAATGCCATAAAAAGTGAATACAAGCTTATCTCTTTGTATGTTCTTAGTATAATAGTAGGGTTTAGGGTTGACGATCGATCGCCGGAGAAAAAGACACAAGGTATCTTTTATAGGTCTCGAGGGGCGCTGCATCACCCCAGGCATGCACTCTATGTGTAAATGTGTGATCAACTAATGAACGTGTGACACTTGTAGAGAATGATGTAAAAGTCATGATGAAGAATATTCTCTTGATATATTGGTGGATTTTCCATAAATTTTTAAATTGGATATGTCAATAATATCCTTGTCACGATTTCCATATGCACATGAGATGTCTGAGGTAGAGTGTCTTGGCTAGCCGATACTACCAGAGCATCAGTTATGTAAGGCTAAGACAAGCTGAGATGAGACTTGCTATCTACCTGACTAATATATGATGATGGGTTGACCTCCCGATATTAACCTAGGTTGATACCGCAAGTAGGCTAAAAGTGAGGCTGACACTGTGAGTAGGTTGTAGATTAACACTAGGAGTTAACTACCTTCAGACGAGAACTGTCCTACCATCGTACTTGGTCTCTGATGCCGAGACCATCTAATCTGATATTGTAAATCTGGGACTCTGAAAGATGATGACTTTAAAGGCATATATAAAAGGTAATCTTCTATAGACTGCACTGTTAGGACAAGACCATTTTTATGTATATCAATCGCCCATGGGCCTTATTCTTCAATGTTAGTGGGAGGTTGAGGTTTAAATACTTTTGATACCTTATTTTGTTCTGGATCTTATGTTTAATGTTATCTTAAGGTTAATAGAGGTACAATGAAAGTATTAGGTTTTAGCAGATTTGTCATTTCACACTTGAGAAGTAATACAACTATCATTAACTGATGGCTTAACGTGAAACTCTAGGTTGTGTATAGCTAAACGTCTCCTTATATATTAAGCCCTAATGACGGTCTTTTGGGGAATCACGTGCACACCTATGGGCGGTAAAAACCCTTCTTCTTTCTTTATTTCATTACTTCTGCAAACCTTTCCATAGAAACCCTTGTTTCTCTCTCTAAACTCTCTCGTTCTTTCACTCTAATATCTCCCTTTTCTAGTTCTTTTTAACCCAACAATCTTTTAAGACTTTCCAAGTATTCCTTTCACTTCCTTTATTCATTTCTTGAAGTTTAATTATAATTTCTCTCATTTTTAGTTTTTCGCTGAGTTTTATATTTTCTTTAGCCACTAAATTGTGGTGGTTTTCCACTTTTAATTCACATCATTTTCTGGTGGGTAGGAAGTAAGGTGAATATTTCAAGTTGATTTAGCCTGGGTTTTGTAATTAAGGTCGATTGTTTTTTTTTTTCGATGTCATCTATTATGAGAGGTTGTCGGAGGTGTTCTTGGTGTTCTTCAAAAATGTTTTTTGAAAAATGATATAACTACTTAGTTTGATCCTTTGTAGTTGCCCCATTATATTTCTTTGAGTTTGTTCATGTATTGTAGGCTCAAGGAGCTAGGTGAAGAATTTCCTTACATGCGTGAATGCATAAAATAAGAAATTAAAAGGGCCGAGGGTGAGTCTTGTTAACATAATCCTTAGGTTCCATAAACCCCAACCCCCTTAGCTGTAGAACAACCCACCATACTTGTGACTTACCCCACTCAAGTTAAGGCTATAGTTTTCATTTCCATTAGTAGTGATACTATGTATGCCTCGTTTTCTAAGGGATATATCCCTTCTAAACATCTTGGCCGTCATGACAATCCTTCATGATTATCGGGAGGATTCTAGGGCTGAATCTTTTAAGGTGGAAATAAGAGTCTTGGTAGACCATGCTGACGAGGGTGAGATGGATGAATCCAGTAGTTGGACTCGTTCTAGAACTTTTTACTCCCTAATTTTATGATATTTGTGATGACGAGTCTAAGGTTCCACTCCCTTCTATGGTTATTCCAGTCTCGGATATGACTCAAGCTGAGTTTGAGATCCATGACCCTTATGGTGAAGCCCCTACCACTAATGATAAATATGAGTACAATCCTTACATATTGGACACGAGTGTAGCCTCGACCATTCCTAAGGATGTTTATGAAACTGACCTAGTGGTCTGAAGTACCTCTATAGGATCAAATATTCTATCAACATGAGGCTTCATGTTGAAGATGAGTATGCCTTAACCTCATAAATGTGGAAGATGTAGTTGTCTAAGAGAAAATGTTAAAGGTCGGATTTCGCTTTCCTATTCATCCATTTATAAGTGTTATTCTTGCTACTATCTACAGTGCCCATTACCAGCTGATGCCGAATACATAGAGGACCCTATTTAGGGTTGCTCACCTTTTAAGAGTTTTTATGATGCAGATATCCCGATTGACATCTTCCTAGCATGTTATACAACGATCACTACAAGAGACACCCCCTGCTATTATCATTTCGTGTCTCGTTATCCCGATCAAAAACTTTATCACATTTGTTAATCAAAACTTCAACCATGATTGTAAATCCTATTACTTCTTTATTTTTGGGGATTGGGAGTTTGGTGAAGGAGAGTCATTTATAGAAGAGGAGGTAAGAATGCCTCATAAATAGGATCGTATTTCGGTCTTGGCCAAAGTAGACATTGGTCTCAATGCCAAGAGGAAATATTCCATCAACCAACTTAAGGGTGATGGCCTCACTATCTTTAAGGATTTAATGATCCTTGAGTTGTTGCAATACTCCGATTTAGGGGTGGAAGCCTTAACATCAATTTGTAAGAAAATACCCCAACTTTGTTGAACTTTACAGTTGTCTTGAATTACTTTTGTACTGTATGACAATACTTATCTATTTATATTTTTCTTTACAGATTGTCCCATCGGTATCTCTTATGAGATTTGGTCAATGGTATCTCCAACGCCTTCTAATTTTATTTCCCGTCTATAGGGTAAAACTTCTCAGCCGACTTAGACTTGGCATAAGTCAACTATAGGAGGTCCCTCTGCTAATTAGGGTTCTAAGAAACAAAAATAGGTCATTGGTGGGACGAAGAATTATCCTCACCCTCAACAAAAAAGAGCAAGGAAGTCCCACCAAGACATGTTGTTAACCCGCTACTTTCTATTAGGGATAATGTCTTTGCGGCTGCGCATTTTGCATAGCTGAATGATAATGATGACTTTCTTCTTGGGAGTCAACTAAAAGCTTGAGAGGTTATAACATCAATTTTCCTTGAGTGTGACAACTTCTATTTTGATGCTCAAGACCCCTCTCGATTTTAACTTTTCTCTTCACAAGGCAACCCACATAAATAACAACATATTTTTATCTTCCCAAAATTTTTGGAGTGTACTATCATCCCGTACTAACTTCTCTTTTCATATTTTTTGTAGTTTGTCATCGCCCTTCAGAATATCTAATAGTGGGTAGTGGAGACTGAGGCAAAAGAAAAAGTGATAGATGAAGCCAAGATTCAACTTGATGATCTGAGGAAGAAGTTAAAGGATCCAAAAGTCGAGTATGAAACTAAGGTCCAGGATATACGGGACCATCATAAGGAGCGCCTGTCCAACTTGAGGTAGGATTTAAAAAAAAAAGGTGGAGTCTCTTGAGACTATACTTAAGAAGAAGATGGAAGATGAAGAAAAGAAAAACCATATGGCTATTGAGAAGGCTATAGAAGATTTTAAAAAGTTGGAATATTTTTTTGACTATGCCATCCAATATGTGGAGAAGGGTCCGAAAATTGAGTGCCGACGGGTTGCCAGTCGGTGTGATGACCTCGTTGCCAACGACCCTCTCTTAGTCGAGATTGTCTCCTCTTTTAACTTTATTGATCCTACAAGTGTTACTTCTCTGCATGATGTTTAAGCTGAGGCTGATAATGCTGAAACTATTGTGGCTAAGGCCGAGACTATAGTTGCTGAACAAGACGGCACCAATCTGGCAGGTGAGTAAGAGGGAGGCACTATAAATCTCGATAAAAACCCAGTTGGGTTGGCCGTCATTGAGTCTCTGGTGGCTGACACTTATGTTTTTATTCTGGTGACCGTGTATGGTCTTCTAATTTATAACCACTCTGAAAAAAAATGGTGACCCTGTGTTGTCTTCTAAGCCCATTTTTTGTAACCACTTTGAACATTCTTTTTGTAGCTTTTGCCACGATTATAAAAAGAATGAATGTTTTTATAAGTATTTTATCTACTAGTTGCCTTCATAATATTTCTCCCGTTTACATTTTCATCATACATATATGATGTTTAAGGGTCTAACCATACTAATATGATGTCAATGACCTCCCACCTCTCAGGGTTTATGTAGAGTGGTGCCTTGGAGTCGAGACTCCTGAGCCACTCTCGTATCACTGAGAGAGAGATTTATTATTTATCTTACTTCGATCATATTTAAGAGTCTAACCGTACTAAATTTACGTTAAGGACTTCCCACCTCCCAAGTTTTATGTATGATGACGCCTTTGAGACAAGACTAATAAGGCATTCTCATACTGCCAAGAGATAGAGAGAGATAAGGGGGAGATATATATATATATATATATATATATATATATATATATATATATATATATATATATATATATATATATATATATATATATATATATATATATATATAGAGAGAGAGAGAGAGAGAGAGAGAGAAAGAGAGAAAGAGAGATATTATTCACTATACTTCAATGATGTTTCAAAATTTTACTATACTTAAATGATGTTAAGGAATTCCCACATCTCAGGGTTTATCTAACTTGGAGCTAAGACTCATAAGGCACTCTCATACCGCTGAGAGAGAGAGATTTATTATTCACATACTTAAACGATGTTTCTTAGTTTCACCATACATCAATGACGTTTAAGGGTCTCACTATATTAAAATAATGTTAAGGACCTCCCACCTTTCAGGGTTTATGTAGAGTGGTGCCTTTGAGCCGAGACTCCTAAGGCACTCTCACACCGTCGAGAGAGAGATTTAATTATTCACCATAATTAAATGATGTGTTTACAATTTCATCGTATTTAACTGGTATTTAATTAACTATATGATTCTAAAAATGCGATTCCTAAAGAAGAGATGAGATAATACTTCATTATATTTCAACATTTTCTTAATATTTTCATCTAAGAACATTTTCATACAACTTACCTTTTGTCTACAATAACTAAAATAATTACTGATAGTATATGTTCAAATGATCCACATTTTAAGGGTTAGAAAATGTCTTTCCGATAAGGTTTTCTATCTGGTATGTACCTAGGATGACCTCCTCAGTGACTCTGTATGGTCCATGCCAGTTATGATGGAGATTTTGACCTTTTGGATGACCTTCTTAGCACTAATAATACCACTATGATGGGCCGAGACTTGAACCTTTTCTTGTAAAATTTAGTATCCATTTATCGATAGGTCGATTACCTGATGCCTGCATCTTTTGTTATTTCTTCAATGAGGTCTAATTTTAGCCTTCTTTATTCTATATTTGCCTCAAGATGATAGGTCTGAACCCTATGGCTCGGCAATCCAATCTCTATTATAATCATAACATTTGACCCATAGGCTAGTATGAAATGTGTTTCTCCTATTGGGGTTCTTTCGGTCATCATGTATGCCAATAGAATGCTGTGTAACTCGTCAACCCATATTCCTTTTAGCGTCTTCTAGTTTCTTATTGATTCTATCCAATATCATCCCATTGATCACCTTTGTATGCCCATTATCTTATGGTCGTCTCGATGCAGCATAGAACTTCTTGATGTCGACTCTCTTGCTGTAAGCTTTTAGGGACCTTTTCTTGAGTTATTTCCCATTATCAGATATGAGTGTATTAGGGAGTCTGTAGCAATAAATTTTGTTTCTCTATATGAATTTAAAGCACTTTACTTCGGGATTGTTATCATATCCTTTGCTTATACTCATTTGGAAGAATAGTCAACTGCAATAATTAGGAATCTGAAGTTTCCTTTTTCGGCGAAGGAGGCCGATCAGGTTTATCCCCCACATGGAAAAAGCTCATGGGGCGATATTAGGGATAAGGGGTGGTGCGGTTGATGGGGCATATTTTCAAAGCGTCAGCCTTTATCACACTTTAGAACGTTTTCTGGCCAGTCTTTTACAAGGTTCAACTAATAGTACCCTCAGTAACAATCCATTTGGCTAAGGATCATCTACTTATGTATCTTTCATATGAGCCCTCATGTATTTATCTGAGCATATAGTTTACCTTAGATGGATGCACACACTTCAAGAGTGCAAATGAAAAACCTCTCTTATAGTTCACATCACCAATAATGGTGAAGTTCGTTGCACGGTATCATATTTTCCTTCGTTCGGCCTAAACTTCTGAAAGTTTTCCATGTATTAGTAGTCTATAATTGGTTCCATCCAAGACGCCTCCAAATGCTGATTCGTATGAACTTCAATGTCTGTCTCGTCAATCTCTATGCTAAGTTGTAAGAGGATCTCTACAGGTACAGATCAATGGATCTCTATTCTAATAATCAATGTTGGCCTTGCTATCGCATGTTCTCTCCCATCCTCCACTTTTGTAATCCTTCTGATCTTAACCTCATGAAAACTTTCAGTATCTTCCTTCTCTAGCTAAGTACTTATCCATCTTCTCGTCTTTTACTTCATAGATCCCCAAAATATGGTTAACTACCAATTAGGAATCACTATGGGCGACCATTTGTTGGACATTCAGTGCTTTTACAAGTGAGAATCCTACTAGAAGGGCTTCATACTCTGATTTATTATTCATTGCTTCAAAGTTGAATCACACGACATATTGATTATTTATCCTATATGGTGATGATAGTATTAGTCCTGCCCCCACTGCCATTCTCGCAAGACGAACCATCGATAAACAAAATCCATATTGTCCCCTGACATAAAATGACCCTCAACTAAGGCTCTATTTATAAGCAACAAATCTCATTTTAGCACGCTATTTATAGTATCGGTCATCGTTTCCTCAGCCATAATCTCATCTCCTTTTTGGACGACTTGTGGGACTTCGTTCGAAATATCCCTTTCTACGTCATTAAATGTTTTCCATCTGAACTCGACAGTAAAATCTGCTAATGTCTGCCCTTTAACTGCGCTTCTCGATTGATGGATGATATTAAGCTAACCTAGCCCGACTGACCAACCTATTAACCTACTCAATTTTTAGGGTTTATGAATGACCTACCGAAGGGACGTGTTGGTGTGCACTACCATCGTATGCACCTAAAACTAGGGCTTCATATTTCTTGAAGCATGGATCAATGCATATGCAAGTTTTTTACTTTTGGATATCTCGATTCTTCCCCTTGGAGTGCTTTCCTTTTGAAGCAGATAAGATTTTGAACTCTAGCGTCATCTCTGACATTGGCTGAACTGATGGCTTCGTATCGAATATTGGATTCATTTACCCTTTATACTTATGAATTTTAGCCCGCTCGGGTACCTTAATTCCTATATTTATGCTCGTTAACCAGAAAGCCTCTTTTATATATGTTTATGTGCTTTGTGAGGTATAATTTAGCTTTTGTAGGTATTAAAGTGCTAAGCATGAAGTTTCATTGCATTCAAGGAAACGTTCATCATAAAGTTCATATTCAAGGTCATTTTAATCAATTTAACATTTGGGTTTTTGGCACAAAGTCTTTATAAAATTGTAGCCCTATAATCTAGCTTCATATAGCCTTCGATCGCGCCTCATTACGATCTATAACGAAAAAGTTATGACATTTTTCGTGGAAGGAATCATGTTTGAAACAGTGATCAATCGATCGATGAAAATTCATCGATCGATCGACAACTCATTTTGGCCTTCATTGATCAATCAATTCATTGATCGATTGATGAACCTAGATATCAGACAAAACGAGATATTTTTTTTGTTTTCCTTTTTCTTTTCTTTTATTCCAACTTACTAAATATATAGTTTAATTTGTAAATGGGAGATTTTAAGTTTAGATTAGAGTTTTGTGGTATGGGATCTTTATCTTCTCTCTTAGGGTTTCATCATGTTAACGCAAAAATTCTCCATCTACGAGGACCAATCAGAAAAGGACACATGTCATCCTACATGGAAATATTCGACACCCGAGGAGAGTTGGTCGGCATCCAAGGAGAGTTGGTCGGCACCTGAGGAGTGTTAGTCGGCACTCGAGGAGAGTTGGTCAGTACCCGAGGAGAATTAGTCGGCACCCGAGGAGATTTGGTCGGCACCCAAGGAGAGTTGGTCGGCACCCGAGGAGAGTTGGTCGGCATATCAACCAGGAATATCAAAGGATAACTACGCATTTAATGTGCATTAATGAAGATGGCAGCGCATTTAATGAGCCTTAATGTACATTTATACTGTATTAATAGATGACAACACATAGCATACCAAGCAATTCAACAATTAGATTCATTGAATGTAGACATAAATGTCTACATACAATGAATCTCTTTATCTCCCATCACTATAAATACATGTATTCCCTTAGCCAAAAGAAAGAGATCTAAGAGAACCTAGAAACCCCATACACAAGATACACATCCTTTCACTCTCTACACCCTATGGTGCTATTGTAAACCCCTGGGAATAACATAACAGTGGACGTAGGCTTTATTCATAGCCGAACCACTTGAAAAATATTTGTCTCTTATGTGCTTGATTGGATTGCTTTCATCTATTTATCTGTGATCATAAAAATGGGATTCGGTCCAGTTTTTTGCATCAACGGATTGGCGTCTTTTGTGGGAAACCTGTTACAAGCATTGTTCTCCATGAAAAGCTAAGTTTTTATTTTCTCTACGTGTAATCAATTATACATACATCTTTTTTATTCAATCATGATTTTTATGTTTATATACATAAATTAATTGTCCAATTTTTATCTGCAACATGTTGCATATCATGATTTTAAAATCATAACTGTTAGATTAATTCTTATTTAGAAATCGGAAAAATATTGGATTTCATAAATCACAACTTTTTGCATGATTCTCAAGTTTCAATTTTATATCATGGAATAAATATTTTAAATGATTACATATACCAATATATATGACGGTGGTAAGATTTGATAATTTTGTAAGATCTTTGATGTCTATTCAAATTCCCATCATATTTTTAATCAGAGAATGTGAAAAGGTTAAAGACAATAAAAAGTTTTCTCATGGAAATCATGACCCAGATCTACTTTCTCTCTCTTTACGTTTGAGTCTCTTTGCATTAATTTTTATGAACTATATACTTAATTTGGTTCATCTACCATCTATGTCAATAAAGTCAAATTGATTGATTTTTTATATAAATTTGGTAATAACTTCGATCATTCACCATATTTTTATCTCTCGAAATAGGGAATAGGAAAGGATCAATATAAAAAATAATTTTCTGTCACCTGAAAAATCATTACCCACCTCTTGTAAAAGATGATCAGTAAAACAATCATGACCATATCAAGACTCTGGGCACAAATTTGATATATTGGCCCCTCGTTTATCACATCACAAGGTTTCTTTATCGGAATCACACGATATAGTGGATTAGATAATTATTCATTTCATTAACATTCTTAATGCTTAAATTTTACATCGAATGTTATTTTTCTGATCTAAGGATTCGAGATATTCTGGTCATCCATCCATATTGTTGGTCGGCATCATCTTGGGCCATCTTTTATTAAAGGGAAGCTTAACCAAACCATTTTTGTTTGTCGAAGAAAAGATGTGAAGATCCATCAACAACGTTGAAATAATTTTATCCAACCATGAGGTATCTTATTGTTGGTCAGAGACTCTTATTGTAGCTCGATGGAACCAATTGCAGGTCGACGATCATCTACTTCTTGATCGGCGACATCTCAGTCTTGTTCGGAGGGTTCAATTTACTGGTCGACAACTATCCAACCATCCACTTTTTGTTCGGTGACATCTAATGTTGTTCGGTGGTGTCAATGAACCATTTTTGTTGATCGGCGAAATTGCTCGGTTGGTCGGGCACCATTTGCTTCTTGGTCGGCACCATATATTCTATAACTTGAGATATCCTTAAATGTTGGTCGGCAACATCCATGCCGTTTTTCGGCAGCAGTAGAATCTTGGGGTATTAAAAAATGCAAAGCACCCCAGATATTTCTTTAAACACGAGTTCAGCTCGGGAACAAACAGGGGGCTTAAGTCTTTTTTTTAACTTGTGATCACCCCAAAAATATTTTTAAAACCAAGTGATAAATAATTTTCAAACAACAACTTATACCTGATTAGTTGTTGGAGATTAAATAAATTTACAAAAAACTGTACGTCTTATTTATGATGCATATCCGATAAAAATTTATCCATTTCACACACATTTGGCATAAAAATATTATTTCATATTTTGAAATTTTTATTATTTTATGCTGATACACATCACATATTGTTTTGCTGAATAATTATTCTCATAATAATAATTATTTTCTCTAGTCTCGACAGGTGCTCGGGAAGCTTATTAAAATTTCATAGGGACGAGATTCAATCCCGATGAAAGCTCTCGTAAACCTCTAGAAAAGTAGTATTGCTCGACATCAGGGAATTGTGCCTCGACATATCAGCCAACATATATTATTTCATTTTTTGAAATTAATATTTTTGTTTCTCAAGCATATACATATGATATATTGATTGGATGAGTAAATTATTCTCACGACTAATCAATTCAGCCTACACAAATGGTAGAGCAAGATATTAATTTTTACAGGTACAAGACTCAACGCCGACGAATGCTCGGAAACAATCTACAAACTATTATCATTGCTCAGCATTATGAAATTTCACCTCAGCAAGGAACTATATATTTTATTATTGCTTTGATTTGTGCTCAAGCACGAATTATTATATATATCCCTTGGGATTCATGTTCTATATTCATCTCTTCATGGAGCTCGGCGAAATACTTATTATCATATTCAGCTCCGAGGAAAGGCTACAACAGTTATTATATTTCACCCCCAACGGATAGTTGGTCGGGGTAATTCTTATTTATATTCAGGCCCAGATATCGGCTCAAGCACAAATTATTCTATATATCCCTTGGAATTCATATTCTATATCCATCTCAACATGGAACTCGGCAAGATACTTATTATCATATTCAGCTCCGAGGAGAACTATAACATTTATTATATGTCACCCCCAATGGATAGTTGGTTGGGATAATTCTTATTTATATGCAGGCCCGGCAAAGTTCTCGGCCATATTCTTATGTTCTGAAAAATATTATTCTTATTCGACATTATGCAATTGTGCCTCGACAAGATACTTATTTAGCTTTAAGGAGAAATACAACATTCGTTGTATTTCACCCCCAACGGATAGTTGGTCGGATAATTCTTATTTAAATTCAGGCCTAACAACGTTCTCGGCTATATTCTTATGTTCTCGAAGATCTTATTCTTGTTCGGCATTATATAATTCTACCTCGACAGATCAACGAGGCATTTTATTATTTTTAATTATTCTTTATATCTATTTGGATGCATATTCTATTCTTATTTCAGTAAGGAGGTCTCCAACATTTATATTATCTTATTCCCAACAATCTATTGGTCAGCTCCAAGGATGTCTCCAACATATATTATCTTATTCCCAACAATCTGTTGGTCGGCTCCAAGGATGTCTCCAGCATTTATTATATCTTATTCCCAACAATCTGTTGGTCAGCTCCGAGGAAGTCTCTATTATTTATTATCAAAAATGTATTCCTAAAAATGCCGACTTATGTTGGTTATGAAGTAAATGTATTCCTACGGGAAGTAAAACTATGTATTCCTAAAAATGCCAACTTATGTTGGTTAGGAAGTAAATGTATTCTTACGGGAAGTAAAACTATTCCTAAAAATGCCAACTTATGTTGGTTAGGAAATGTATTCCTAAAAATGTCAACTTATGTTGGTTAGGAAGTAAATGTATTCCTACGGAAAGTAAAACTATGTATTCCTAAAAATGCCAACTTATGTTGGTTAGGAAGTAAATGTATTCTTATGGGAAGTAAAACTATTCCTAAAAATGCCAACTTATGTTGGTTAGGAAATGTATTCCTAAAAATGCCAACTTATGTTGGTTAGGAAGTAAATGTATTCCTACGGGAAGTAAAACTACGTATTCCTAAAAATGCCAACTTATGTTGGTTAGGAAGTAAATGTATTCCTACGGGAAGTAAAACTGTATATTCCTAAAAATGCCAACTTATGTTGTTAGGAAGTAAATCTATTCCCAAAAATGTCAACTCAGGTTGGTCGGAAATAAGAAGCTGTCAACTACAGTTGGTCGGAAACATTTTATGAGTATGTGAAAGCGATCAAGCAAAAAGCATTCAAAGTTCACATTCCACACTTGGGGGATTCTATTACAGATATATTTGTTCATTTGGTGGCACATTTTTATAACATCATGCAGTCGAGCATCAAATTCAACTCCACAAACTCACACGGTCGGGGCCCCGACCAATCATCATTCAGGAGTTATTTTTCTTGCTCTGGAATTATTTTTGATATTGAAGTTCAGGAGGTATATTGAAGTTCAGGAGGCGTATTCAGAAGTTTAGGAGGTGCATTCAGAAGTTCAGGAGGCATATTCAGGAGTTATTATGCACATACTATTGAAGTTCAGAAGTCAAATTTAGCATCTACAGCACTGAGATCTTTACTACTACTATCCCGACCAACATTGAATAAGAAGTTGTATGAAAATGTTTCGAAGTACACCACTAGCTTGGTACTAATCAGATTGAAGAGTTGGGTTCAAAAGCTAGTATGTTACTCGACAAAGTATTCAGAGGGTCATAAATCAGAAGAATCAAGCACGTGAAGTTAGCACTCAGTTGGTCGGCCAGAAAACCAATCGACATACTTGAAGATTATGACAATCTACAAGTTGCATACTATGGCATGGTTGCATCCAAATTCCCAGGGGTGATACATAGCTCACGGAGTTCCTCAAAAGAAAGATTAGCAACCATCGATCAGCCTGCATCATATGTCATCCAGGAGTTAATGCACTTTATGTTGAACAAATCAAGAGGGTAGATCAAGAATTTCACGAGCACCGAGCAACACTGCAGAATAAATACTCCATCCTTTCAAGTAAACCATCAAGCATGGATCACTGGGGGCTTCTGTTAACGCAAAAATTCTCCATCTACGAGGACCAATCAGAAAAGGACACATGTCATCCTATGTGGCAATATTCGACACCCGAGGAGAGTTAGTCGACATCCGAGGAGAGTTGGTCAGCACCCGAGGAGTGTTAGTCGGCACCCGAGGAGAGTTGGTCAGTACCCGAGGAGAATTAGTCGGCACCCGAGAAGAGTTGGTCGGCACCTGAGGAGTGTTAGTCGGCACCCGAGGAGAGTTGTTCGCCATATCAACCAGGAAGATCAAAGGATAACTACGCATTTAATGTTCATTAATGAAGATGGCAGTGCATTTAATGAGCCTTAAAGTACATTTATACTGTATTAATAGATGACAACACATAGCATACCAAGCAATTCAACAATTAGATTCATTGAATGTAGACATAAATGTCTACATACAATGAATCTCTTTATCTCCCGTCACTATAAATACATGTATTCCCTTAGCCAAAAGAAAGAGATCCAAGAGAACCTAGAAACCCCATACACAAGATACACATCCTTTCTCTCTCTACACCCTATGGTGCTATTGTAAACCCTTGGGAATAAAATAACAGTGGATGTAGGCATTATTCATAGCCGAACCACTTTAAAAATCTTTGTCACTTATGTGCTTGATTGGATTGCTTTCATCTATTTATCTGTGATCATAAAAATGGGATTCGGTCCAGTTTTTTGCATCAACACATCCCTTTTACTTGTAGGTGATAATATTCATCTTCTTCCCCATATATCTAAGCTCTCTTTTCCTGTTTTAAGCTTTGCTAGTTAGTTTATTTGCTTTGTTAATTAGTTTATTACTTAATTTCTTACTTTTTTTAATTATATGCTTTAATATGCTTTCTAGATAATTTAGTTTAGGTTGAGATGATTGAACACACCTTGAATTAATGGGTTACTTTTCTTTAGTGATGGATTACACTAGTTTAAATGGGTTAGGTCGTTCTTAGTTTTATGTCTTGAAGATTTAAAGGTGTGTATTATGTAGGTGTTCTATTTAAGTCTGCATACATTCTCCATTTTCCATTCTGCTTGGGCATATGATGACTTTTAACAACTATACAGGGTAATGCACCCCGTGATGAAATTTATGTCTTGTAACTTTTTGACTTCATTTTGTATAACTTTGTACCTATCTCTTAAAAAGTTCTCCTCCACTATTTTACTAGCTTCACTGTGTCATAAATGTTGAGTCAATGGCAAATAACTTTAGGTTCAATCCCCGACATGTCGTTTGGACTCCATGCGAACACACATTTCCTTTTTCTCAACATTTCAACCAACTCTTTATTAAGATCTATCTTGAGGGACGAGCCTATTTGGATGGTTTTTTCCTGTTCTTCCTCATTGTGGACGATGGATTCTATCTATTTCTCAAGATGTCCCTTTTTGAGTCTCTTCATTTTTTAGATCAAGGGTGGCTATGTTGTATGACGTCGTCTTCCTTTTATGAGCCTCTCTTTCTTCCATCGAGGTGAAGAAGCACCCTCGTGTTTCCACCTGATCACCTTTTACTTCCTTTAATCCATAAAGAGTCATGAATTTCATCATTTGGTGTATAGTGGAAGACACGACTTCAAATTCTTTGCGCAATACCCTCCCTAGGATTATATTGTAGGCATAGAAGACATTTTCCTCCATCACAAAAAATCTTATCTTCCTCATCAAGCATCTTAGTCAAGTTCCCATTCACACATCCCTTTAGAAAACACCCAAAGGATTGACTTTTTTCCCACTGAATCCAATTAATGGTTGGTGGTAGGGGACATGTCTCTTTTTGCTCAACTTTAACACTTTAAAATGATCCCAAAACATGACATCATTCGAGCTTTCCCCATCCACCAATGTACGAGCCGCATTGTAGCCATGAGCGCGTATACTGATGACAAGCGGGTCATCAGGTGGGGATAAAATTCCCATGAAATATTGCCTTGAAAAACCAACTATGAGACTGTCCATATGTAATTTCCTCAGCTTGTTAGGTTTAATATTGACCTAGGCCGAATTAACCTCAACCCTCTTGGGCCTCACTTTTGCCTCGACTGTGTGAGCATTCCTATTTTCCAACTCAGTTCCTCTGACTTCTAATCCCCCGCATATCATTTTTAAATCAAACGAAATCATGTGAAGGTGACCTTTAATTGCAGGAGGCTTGTTAAGAAGATCTGGGTTGTCTTCACCACTGTCAGTTGATTCTGGGCCAATTCTATTCACTTTCACCTCCTTGTTGGGATTAGTGTCCTTTTGTGCATTATACCTCTTTCTTCTCATCTTAGCCTCCATTTTTATCGACATATTTCCAAGGCTTCCCCTATTTTAGTAACTTTTCAATCTCATCTTTTAGGTCAAAGCATTGATATGTCGTGTGACCGTGAAACTCGCATAATTTTCTCTTATCCCTCTTGTTAGGGGGAGCCCTTAACTTTTGCTGGACACCTAAGCTCTTTGTCGTCCTCTATGTCATTCGAATCATGATATCACTTAATGTCAGTGGATTATACTTAACAAACTTGTCATCATTAGACATTTCTTTCCTTCCTTATCCTTATCTCGACTTTGGCCAGACTTATTATTGTTGGCCTCTTTTTGGTCACCTCTCTTGGCCTCCTCTATGTTCATAATTCTTCCAGTTGTTGCTCGGAGTTATTTTATGGAATTTAATGGATCCATAGAGATATTCCATAAAAGTTTCCCTGGTTAAAGGCCATTGATGAAGGATATCATGGAAATTCTCTCTTCGTAGCCTTTGACTTCCAATTTATCTTTGTTGAAACGAGAGATATAGTCCCTCAGAGACTCATTCTTTCCTTACGTGACATTAAGCCGATGAGTTGCACATTTCTTCAACTTCATGCCAAAATAAAATTGTGAATAAATTTCTCGCCTAATTGTTTGAAATTATTTATGGACCCTCTCGACAGGTCGGTGTACCATACATGAGCCATAGTAGTGAGGATGCTAGTGAAAGCTCGACTCCTCATCTCATCTGGGGTTGTGTAAATATTAGCGTCTAGTTGATATATCTCTACATAGTGCACTATATTGGTACTCCTATTATACCTACGCATCACGGTCGGGGGATTGAATTTATCGGGAGTTAGGTAGCTAACTATTCTTGGCATAAAAGGAGATCCCTCCATGTATCCCTTGTGGTTGGGATCTCGACTTTTAATGAGATAGCCAATCTTGTCCTCTAACCTTTGAATTGAGATAATCCAAGGTTTGTACTCTTGAAATGGATTTCCACCTGCTTCTTCCCCTTCAGTAATTATCCTAATGGCCAACCCTCTAATTATATTTCTCTATTCACTGTTGAAATCTCTGTACTCCCTTCTCTCCTAGTCTCATCTCATTCGATCATTTCTAAGACGATCGATGGCACATGTTCCATCAATGATTTGGAGATATTAGACTCGACTACCATCACCCCTTGGGCTGAGATGATTAAAGGTTGACCCTGTACTTAGCCTGTCAAATGGCCCTATACTCAGATTAAAGGTTGCACACCAAATCCTTTGGATACTCTTGGACTCTTTTTCCAAGATGGAGATGTCATGGATCTATTATGTCTCTACACCTAAGGTGGTATTTAACTTCTTTTGTGGGAGCTGGAGGTGGTCCCCAACTACAGAATGCGTGGACTCTACGGAAGCCGACGTTATCAAGTTGACAGTAAGATCATTTGGGTTCCTTCTTATGATGTCATGTCTTAAGGCGAGGACTTAATGTTTCATTTACTATTAGCTATCCATAAGGGACCTTAGCACTGCAGCCACATTAGTCATTTTTTACTGCTGAGGTAGTTGGCTAGAATTGGCCACAGCATTTGAAGGCGAATCAGTATCCATCTTTAGTTGAACTCAATCAAATAGAAAAAGTGAGTGTAGAAAAATGTAAAAAACCCAGAACTAGGATGAATAGATAAAGCTTAAGAACCTCCCTACCAATCTCTTTTAATGGTGATTCAGTTACAACAGTGGTGGGGATAGATTACCACCATAGATAAGTAAATGAGAGTTTAAGATAAGTTGAGCAAGAAAACTCAGCCTCTTCCCACAGGCAGTGCCAAACTGATGATGTTGGAAATCATTCTTAAAGATTCAACCTATTTGAGAGCTTTCTTAACAATGGAGATTGTAATATTAGATGTAAAATAGCATAAGAGATGAGAGAAAATCGAGTAACACAAGTATTTAAGTGGTTCGGCCTTAGCTTATGTCCACTGTGCAAAGTTTGGGAGTGATTTCACTATAAAGTATTCAAAAATGCCATAAAAGATGAATACAAGCTTCTCCTTCTCTAGAAGTTCTCAGTATAACAGTAGGGTTTATGGTTGATGATCGATCCCTAGAGAAGGAGACACAATGTGTCTTTTAAATGTCTAGGGTTGCTCATTGTTACCCCTAAGCATGCACTCCATCTATGAATGTATGATCATATCATTGAGCATGTGACACCTGCAGAGAAGGCTATAAAAGTCATGATGAAGAATATTCTCCCCACATGATGGTTGATTTTCTATAACGGTTTTAGTTGGATATCTCAACAATACCCTTGTCATGATTTCCATGTGCACACGAGATGTTTAAGGTAGAGTGTCTCAGCCAACCGAGATTGTTAGAGATCCAGTCCTCTAAGGCTAGGTCAATACAAGATTGGCTGGTTTCCTGGCTAATAAACGATGATTGGTTGATCTCCCGATATTAACCGATCTCGATACTTTAAGTAGGCTGGAAGTGAGGTCATCACTGAAAGTAGGTTGTAATCTGACACTAGGAGTTGACTACCCTTGGCTGAGAAGTGTCCTTCCATCGTACTTAGCCTTTAAGGCTAAGACCATCTAAATCGAGATTATAAATATGAGATGATTGATAACTTAACTTTTGTGTGTAGTCATTGTTTGAAGCCAATTCAATCAAAATCCTCAATTACCAACAAAAATTAAACAATACTAGAGTGTAGCGGTAAGTAAGGGTATCGATCCACAACAAGGGGGTGAAACTAGAGACAAACGCAATTGTAATTCACTTTTTATTTTCTTTTTGGGCTTTTTCTTTTTCTATTTTTTAGCTTTTTCAAATATTGAAACAATATTTATTTTTTGAGGTTGTGAATTTAAACTAAATCAAATATGTAAATAAAAGTAAGTGAGGATACTAATTAAATCTAACTAAATAAAAATCTAAAATATGAGATGGGTGAGGTAATAAAAGTGAGGACTAACAAGGGATAGGATGACACCATATATTCTAGTTAATTAAAATAAACTAATTCATTAAAATTAATTATCCCAAGTTAGTATCGAAATCACAAATCAACTCTCGTTGCAAATGTAATTTTGATAATAACATTTTAGAAAATTAATTTCAACACTACTACAACTCTTGAAATGTAGATCCAACTATCATCTAATAAATCACCCGCTGGATCGATCGATTAAACTAGTTTAAATCATAAAAGTAAGTCTAGAGTTGAAATTAAAGTAATAATACCACACTTGAGAAACCCCTATCTCTAGTTCGAATCTAAAATGAGTATTATAACTAGAATTTCGATTTTCTCTCGAAAATCATTTACCCTCTCTCGAGGCGTAAATTAAAATGTAAGAATGCAAAATTAATCATCAAAGGGACATTTAATTTAAATTAATTAACTAAATTATGATTAACATCAAATAATGGGTCACCCCACCCCTTGAAAGGAAATTTAGCCTAACATGATTTTAAACATGACGAACAAATAATCAAAGGCTAGTTAAATGAAATAGAAGAGCAAAGAACAATCAAACCCAATCTCTTGAAGTGAAATTGAACTATTATTTCCTTGAAATGAAGCACCATCCATCCAATATGAGCATCCAATAATAATCAATTCAATATAATACTCAATTGAATTTCTCACAAATTTCTCACTAAGTAATCTCTAACAAAAATAAAAATAAAATAAAACTATTTACAAAAAGTTGTTTATCCTAATTTATTTTCTACACTAACTATATGTGTTCTTCTCCAAGTCTCTTCTCTAGATTATGAAAATGAGCATTTGGGTCTTCCTTTGTAGTGTGGCACGTGGAGTTAGGGAAAATTTTGAGAATTGGCATGAGTGTGCATGGAAATGGTGAGAGGAGCATGGGGTGTGAGAGGATATAAAAATCTGATTTGGGAGAGGGTATTTTGGGGAAAAAGGGATAAGTGGTTAGTTAGGGGTATATAGATAAATGGCTAAAAGGTTTTAAAAGGCATGTGGGTTATTAGTTGGTCTTTGTTTTTTTGGTTTTCGTTTTGGTTTGTTAACAGGTGGAGAAGGAAATCGTGGCTTAGAAATGGGTCTGGATCAAATGGGATTGGGACGGACTAGATAGGGTCAGCGGTGGTCAAGTCGGACTTTGTAGGAGAAGGGGTTGATCGGAATGGGGGTATCGGCGGGTTCGGGTTGGACTTCTGAGCTCACGGTTTCCTGTTAGACCGGGTTCGGGTTTTGTAGATCCGAAGATGGCCGGTAGAGGTTTCGTCGAGTTGGGGCTGTCGGGTGGTTGTTGGTAGTCGGGATCGGTTTTAGGTAGGAGAAACGAGGGTTCGGAGGTGGAGGGTCTAGGATCGCCGACGGGTTGCCCCGACGGGTTTGTCAACGGATTGAGGAGAGACCAGTGTTGGGGATTTCACCGGAGCAGGTCGGCAACGGGTTAATGGGTTCAAGGTTTCGACAGGTGGGTCAGTGCTGGTGTGATGTATGTTTGTGTTTGGTTTCTGAGAGAGAGTGAGTGGTATGGTGCAGTCTGCACCATACCATCTTCTGCACCGTGCAGAAGATGAATGTGTGGGTTATTTAGTGTGGTGAGGGTGTATGAGGAAATGGTGAGGGTGAGTGTTTAGTTTAGGTGTGATTGAGGGTATATGGTATAAGGTGTGAGAGGGTTGCTTGGGTGTATATGAGTGTAGGATAGTGTGGTGTGTGTGTTTAATTTGGACACCAAAAAAACACTAACTAACTAACTAAAAATAAAACTAACTAAAAATAAATAAAATCAACTAAAAATAAAATCATAATCCATAAAATAAAAGAAATAAAAAACTCTAATAAAAATAAAAACTAAAGTCCTAAAAAAATGTAAAACCAAATAAACTAAAAATAAATGAATTCCTAAAAACTAATCCTAATAAAAATCAAAATCAAAATAAAACATCAGTAAATAAAAAAAATAGAAAAATAGAAAATAAATCCTCGAAAATTCTGAATAAATCTAAAATAAAAAGTTTTAAAAAATAAAGACGAACTCAGTTAAAAATATAAAATAAAATAAAAAGGGAGAAAATCAAACTCACACGGCTCGGGACAAGTTTTAGGCTAGGCTAGGGTTGCGGGATTGGTAAATAGCTTCATGAATTGCATATCTGACTTGATTTATCGTTTTTTCATCCGCAAGACACAATTGACCTACAAAATAAACATTAACGCGCATAAGACCCAAATTGCCAAGAATTATCAACTAAAATACTTTTATTCGGGGTATAAAATGTACACTTTTGGATGCTTATCACACCACCCCCAAACAGAGCGTTCCTAGTCCTCGAGCAAAAAGATAGAGAGAAAGAGAAAGATAAGAAACGAAAAGTGTACCACTTTCGCGGGAACTTGTGATTGCACTTAGCATGTGCAACAAGCCTTTAAACCTATAGGCTGTCCTAAAGGACGAGTTGTGTCTCATGAGGGTTTGTAGGGAATATACCCACAAAATTCTTTATTTGCAAATGGCAGTCAATCTCTTATTAAATGTAGAATAATTGCACAATCCATCACAAGAGAAATATATTTAGAAATACAAGCTAGAAGTAGAAAATGATTTAGCTAAGTAAATACACAAGGCACATCTTTCCTAATACTCAGCGTGTGTAGTGTGAATCAGTCAAAACGGGTCGAGCATCATCAAAATAATTCCTATATTGCCTTTTTGTAATCAACTCTTTAACTTCAAAACCTCATGGATATATCTCTCTCAAATAAACTCATGAAATTTGGGTTAGTGTATCTCTCTTGTGTGTGAAGAGGTGAATAAATGTAAGCAAGTTCAAACGTCTCACACGCATATAAGAAAGAACGAACATTATGAAAGAAAATTGATCTCATGAAAGAATGTTAATCACTATAGTGAGAACGTCGATTTATTCACCACGTTGCCTTTCATTTGCCCAAACACCTAGGGGAACATATGGATGCATATGGGTGAGGGAAAAAAGAAATGGGATATGTGTGATGAGGTGAGGTAAGATAGGATGCATGTGTGAATTGATGGATGTATGATGGATGAGCGAGAAGAGTGTACTACGAAGAACAAATGTCTTTATTTCAAAACTAACTATTAGCTACAAACTCTCTTTCTTTCTTTTTCTCTCTTTTTTCTTTTTTTTTTCGATTTTTCTTTTCTTTTTCTCTATGTCTTTTCTTCTCTTTTTTTCCTCAATTTTTGCTATTTTTCTACTTTTTTTTCTTTTTTTTTGTTTTTCTCTCTCTTTTCAAACCAACAATGAAGACATTTAACATTTGGAATCAGCACTCTTTTCTTTTTTCAAAATGGTGGGTGGAAAAATGGAGTTGATATGGAAAATGGGGATGGTATATGGATGATGTGGGGAATATGGAAGAATATGCGAAGGTAATGGATGAAAGTATAGTATTCGGGACAAATTTCAAGACACGTGTTTCTTACAACTCGAAAGAGATGTCGTTCTTAGTGATCAAGCCAAAAAGAATAATGAAATCATACAACGATTTAAATTGCGGACCCAAACGAAGTTGAATAAACTTGTGACTCGGAGATTGCGTAAAACTCTCTAAAAGGATGAAAGGTACGAATCTCACAAGCTAAAGTCTCTACTAGTGATATTTAAGGCTCTCTTGGGAATTATAGTACTCTTAAACTCTAAACCATAGTGACGTGATAAGTGCACAAATTTTGTTGAGTCTAGAAATTGATGGTGCAACATGCCTTGTTATGTATTACATAAGCTATTTATAAAAAAATAAATCATATAGCTTGATTCCTAGATTTAAAAGATGGATGATAGAAAATCCACGTCAATGAGTGAGATGAAAAAAACTGCACGAAATTTTAAAAATCAGGTTCAAAAATCAAAAAATTTCAAAAGAGGTACGATTTTGATAAATTTCCCCACCCCAAAACAAAAAGGAACATCCTCCTCGATGTTAAGTAATATGATTTTTAAAATTGAGAGCAGAAGGTAGGAAGGAGATCACCATAATGAACTGCTAATGAAGTGGACAGATGAATGCAAAAAGAAACCTGAATAAATGGTAAGATAACAAAAGTGTACCAGTCTATAAAGCATGTAAAGCATAGGGTGATGTGAAACACCACCCCCAAATAGGATGAGAGTCATACTAGAAACTGCGAGCTGCCTCCTGGTAGAGCTAAGTTTAATATCTTCAGCTAGACCGATCGAAACTTACCCTAAATATAAGATCTAGGAAAGCACGGGGCGACGGAAAAATGGGTGATGAGAATCACCCCCAAATGAGACTAAAGCATCAATATTGTTGGATCAAGGCTAAAGAATAATAAATGCACTTGTATGGAAAAGTTCATCACACGATGTAAAGCATCGGTGGACCATGGGAGGGTGGGTATTAGGTTAAGGGAGAAAAGTCATCGGTCTCGGGCCTTATTGAGCCAAAAGGTGAGGGCAACAAGGGCCCTATAAGCATGATGCTCTAGTTGAATGGGGAGGCAAAATGGTTTGGCAATAGTGATGGGGTGGGCCTCATAGAATTAACAAGACCGTTCTATGAATGGGCGATGATAATGGTCGTGCCGTAACACGCCAGAGAGCTGTCCATGGGAAAACTCAACACCACAAGAGAGTGGAGGGCATGGGGTAACATGCTCGATGTCACGGTGTAGAGTAGCACCATAAATACTCTCGTGGAAGGTGGAGGATGGTTTCAGGTGATGATCTAAAAATGTAAATGGAAACATGAAATATGTAAAATCAAGATCCCAACCAGGTGGTGGGGTAGAAGGGACAATGGGTGGGGTAAAGGGTGGATCGGGTGGAATAAATGGTGGGTCGGGTGGGATAAAGGGTGGATGAAGATGATCAAACTCAAGTGTAGGGGACACACACTCCTCATGAGGTGCAGAGTGATCGTCAAGGGCACTCGCAGGAGGAAGTGTGGTATCTAAAGATGGAGTGGTCAGCTTATCCATAATAATATCACCAAGTAGTGTGGAGGGTGGTTCAAACGAGGCACGAAGATCGGATATTGAGGAATCATTAAAAATATTGGGCTCATAGGCAGCCATGTATGGTGGAACAAGATCCATATCTGAAGAGGTATAAATCATCTCGGATTCAATCTCAAGAGAATTGTGAGCACTCGTAGCCGGAGCTAACCTAGAACGAAGTGGTTTCTCGGGAACACAAGGGTGAAACTCGATAGGTGTAGACTCGGGCATTTTTTTGGATTTTTCAGGTAAAGGAATGTGAACCGCAATGATGGGTTCATGAGGATATGATGGGAGTAGATCAGTCTCACAATCTTGAGATAATTCAACACAATTGTCAACTTGGTGCACGGGCCACATAATAGTCTCAACTTTGAGATTCTCCGGGGGATAGGGTTGGTCACACTCAAAGTCAGTGGCACAGACGACGCATCATCACTCTACGTGGGGGCAATAATGGGCTGACTTGGGGTGAAGTCTGACTCTCGGTCACACTCAATTTTATTTAATCTTTGTTCAAGCCGTTGGAGGGATTCATTTTGAATTTGAGTGGCTTGCTATTGCTCGAGTATGAACTTTTGCAAGAGACTTTCGAGAGTGGATGTAGATGGTGGTGGAGTGACGGGTGGTGGTGGTGGTTGAGGTGGACATAAATCGCTATTATCATGACTATATAAAGAATACTCAAAGGAAGTGTGTGGAACGGGGTCAAGTGTATCATACATGAAAGGATCGCCTTCGTGATGGAAAAATGGCTGATAATCATTGGGTGCATGGTGAGGGAACTGATCGAGATAAGGTGCACAAGGATGCCATGACGAATGTTGGAATGTGTGAGGATCCATAATGTCGGGTTGGGATTCGTATTGTGTGAAAGGGTTGTCAGGCCTCCACGAATAACTAGGGTACTCACACAACTCAGGATTTGAAATATCGGGATAGTAGGCCGAGGTGGGTTCCCAAATAGTGTCATATGGATACACATGTTCCATGGTGGGTTCAGATGGATATGAGAAATATGGAAACTCATGGGACAAGTGACCGGCATATGAACAATTTGTGCACAACAGATCATGTGTCTCGGTTATACTCGTCATCAGAGGTGATGAAATGTGAGATGCGTGCATGGTGGCACATGAGTATCAACGGTGTGTGGTTGAGAGTTAAAGCCACGAAGTAAGATATGGAGGTTTGACTCAGGTGCAACCTCAAACATGCTTTGACAAAATGAGAAATGACCAAAGTAATCCCGTAAAGGACGTTCTTCGGCCATGACGAGAAAAATATATTTTTTGATTTTTTAAATTTTTTCAAAAAGAAAGAAAATATTGTTGGATTTTTCTAAAAATGAAAGAAAGAAAATATTTTTGAATTTTTCTAAAATGAAAGAAAGAATATATTTTTAGTTTTTTTTTAAAATGAAGAGAAGAAAAGAATTTTTTGGATTTTTTTTATAAAAATAGAAGAAAATATTTTTATGTTTTTTTTAGAAGAAAAGGGCGAGAAAAATAGGTGGACTCTTTTAATGGAAGAACTAACTAAAACCGACTACTGAAAAATTAATTGGACACACAAACAAGTTAAGGAGAATTCCTAACTAGAACATAGCCAATTTTATCTTCAAAATATAGTGAAAGGTGTAGTCAAATTTTAATTAAGTCTGCGAGCGATAAAAAATCATGGAATTTAGCTTAGTGATCGCCAGTGCAAAAATATTCTCCTATTGGGCTACCTAGTTGATTGATTTTAAATTTAATGATGGCTAGGGTAGCACACAATGGTAAGAGAGTGAGTCGGGTGATGAAATCCCTTCTCGTGAATGACCAGGTGTAGGTCTTAATTGATTAATTCATCACACACATTAAAAAAAAAATGCTAGAATAAAATCAAATAAGAGCACATAAGCACACACGATAATGAACTCGCAAACAGGAGAGGCGCTAGGGTTTGAGAAATGTACCTCCCACGGTTTTTACGCCATGGGGTGCTGAAAAATTTGGGTCGACCGGGAGGAGATCACGCCTATCTCAGTCGATCCCGGGAGTCCTATCGACCCAAAGTAGAGAGGCTTCTAAATCCTCACCTTTGGATGCCCTCTCTCTACCTTGTCCGGTTTCCCTATCACGCTTTTCTTCGCAATTATATATTACAAATAAAAAAATATATAAATGGTGTCTCTATGCACCACAATACAAGCCAAATAACCAAGTCCTAATACAAGACTTATAATAAAATTCAAAAATGGTACTAAAAACAACAAAGTGCGAAAAATAAATAAACTACAATATGAAATCTGCTCCAAGTGTTGCACGCTCCCAAGAATGGTAACGACACCATTTAATAACTTGACTTTTGTGTGTAGTCGTTGTTTGAAGCCAAGTTAATCAAAATCCTCAATTACCTACAAAAATTAAACAATACTAGAGTGTAGCGGTAAATAAGGGTATCAATCCACATCAAGGGGGTGAAACTAGAGACAAACTCAATTGTAATTCACTTTTTGGGCTTTTGCTTTGTCTTTTTTTTTAGCTTTTTCAAATATTAAAACAATTTTTTTGAGGTTGTGAATTTAAACTAAATCAAAAATGTAAATAAAAGTAAGTGAGGATACTAATTAAATTTAACTAAATCAAAATCTAAAATATGAGATGGGTGAGGTAATAAAAGTGAGGACTAACAAGGGATATGATGACATCATATATTCTAGTTAATTAAAATTAATTAATTCATTAAAATTAATTATCCCAAGTAAGTATCAAAATCACAAATCAACTCTCGTTGCAAATGTAATTTTGACAATAACTTTTTAGAAAATTAATTTTAACACTCCTGAAATGTAGATCCAAACATCATCTAATAAATCACCCACTAGGATCGATCGATTAAACTAGTTTAAATCATAAAAGTAAGCCTAGAGTTGAAATTAAAGTTATAATACCACACTTGAGAAACCCATATCTCTAGTTCGAATCTAAAATGGGTATTATAACTAGAATTTCGATTTTCTTTTGAAAATCATTTACCCTCTCTCGAGGCATAAATTAGAACGTAAGAGTGCCAAATTAATCATCAAAGGGACATTTAATATAAATTAACTAACTAAATTATGATTAACATCAAATAATGGGTCACCCCACCCCTTGAAAGGGAAGTTAGCCTAACATGATATTAAACATTATGAACAAATAATCAATGGCTAATTAAATGAAATAGAAGAGAAAAGAACAATCAAAACCAATCTCTTGAAGTGAAATTGAACTATTATTTCCTTGAAATCAAGCACGATCCATCTAATATGAGCATCCAACAATAATCAATTCAATATAATACTCAATTGAATTTCTCACAAATTTATTACTCACTAATCTCTAACAAAAATAAAAATAAAAAATAAAAAATAAAACTATTTACAAAAAGTAGTTTATCCTAATTTATTTTCTACACTAACTATCTCTCTTCTTCTCCAAGTCTCCTCTCTAGATTATACAAATGAGCTTTTGGGTCTTCCTTTATAGTGTGGCACATGGAGTTAGGAACAATTTTGGGAATTGGCATGAGTGTATGGAAATGATGAGAGGAGCATAGGGGGTGAGAGGATATAAAATCTAATTTGGGAGAGGGTATTTTGGAGAAAAATGGATAAGTGGTTAGTTGGGAGTATTTAGGTAAAGGAGTAAGAGGTTTTAGAAGGCATGTGGGTTATTAGTTGCTCTTTATTTTTTTGGTTTTGGCTTTTGATTTGTTAATAAGTGGAGAAGGAAATCGTGGCTTCGAAATGGGTTTGGGTCAAATGGGATTGGGACGGACTGGATAGGGTCGCCGGTGGTCGGGTCGGACTTTGTCGAAGCAGGGGTTGATCGGAATGGGGGTATCTCCGGGTTTGGGTTGGACTTCGGAGCTCGCGATTTTGTGTTCGACCGGGTTCGGGTTTTGTAGATCTGAAGATGGCAGGTAGAGGTTCCGTCAGGTTGGGGCTCTCGGGTGGTCGTTGGTAGTTGCGATCGGTTTTAGGTAGGAGCAAGGAGGGTTTGCAAGTGGAAGGCCTAGGATCGTCGGCCAGTAGCCCCGGCGGGTTTGTCACAGAATTGAGGAGAGACCAGTGTTGGGGATTTCGCCGGAGCAGGTCGGCGACGGGTTAATGGGTTCAAGGTTTCGGCAGGTGGGTCACTGCTGGTGTGATGTATGTTTTTGTTTGGTTTTAGAGAGAGAGTGAGTGGTATGGTGGAGAAGATGAAGGTGAGGGTTATTTAGTGTGGTGAGGGTGTATGAGGAAATGGTGAGGGTGAGTGTTTAGCTTAGGTGGGATTGAGGGTATATGGTATAAGGTCCGAGAGGGTTGGTTGGGTGTATATGAGTGTAGGATAGTGTGGCGTGTGTGTTTAATTTGGACACCTAAAAAAACTAACTAACTAACTAAAAATAAAACTAAAAAACTAACTAAAAATAGGTAAAATCAACTAAAAATAAGATCCTAATCTATAAAATAAAAGAAATAATAAACTCTAATAAAAATAGAAACTAAAGTCCTAAAAAAATGTAAAACCAAATAAAACTAAAAAAAAATGAATTCCTAAAAACCAATCCTAATAAAAATCAAAATCAAAATAAAACTTAACTAAATAAAAAAAAGAAATAGAAAAATAGAAAACAAATCCTAGAAAATTCTAAATAAATCTAAAATAAAAACTTTAAAAAAATAAAAACGAACTCAATTAAAAATATAAAATAAAATAAAAAGGGAGAAAATCAAACACACATGGCTCGAGATAAGGTTTAGGCTAGGTTTAAGCTAGGTTAGGGTTTTGTGATTGGTAAATAGCTCCATGAATTGCATATCTGACTTGATTTATCGCTTTTACATCCGCAAGACACAATTGACTTGCAAAATAAACATTAACGCGTATAAGATCCAATTTTTTGAGAATTAGCAACTAAAATACGTCTATTCGGAGTATAAAATTTACACTTTTGGATGCTTATCAATGAGGACTCTGAAGGTATATATGAAAGGGAGTCTTCCATGCCATGCACTGTTCGGAGGAGACCAGACTTACGTATATCAGACATCTCAATAGATAATCACTTATTTAGTTCAAACTAATGTTTATCAAAGTATAATGAAAAATGCTTGTGTGTTCATAGTCATGGACGTTCAATCATAATCTGATGACAAATGATATGTCTTCAATGAGTTCATCAATAAAAGTCTTTTATGTAGAGAAGTCGATTAATATCTTCAATGTTTAATGCTCACAAATTTCTAAAATGTAAGAATCTCTCTACTAAATGTTTATGTGTAATCAAGAATTTTGTCATAATTACTGCATGACTCAAATGCTTTGACACAGAACAATCTAACCAAACGATATATACAAATGTTGACATTTGCAGTCAGTGTCGGTGATATTGCCTATTCTACCTACTGGTCCTATCCCGTCGCCCTGTTGCCATACCCTTTTCTATAAATTAGGATATGATCGGGGCTATGTCTTGATGGACAATGTGATACTGACCCTAAACATCTTGTGTCAGTACTGTTGGTTGCTCCTCTACCGGGTCTATGAGGTCAGTTTATATCGCATGTGCGCTAATTGACTATGATATCCTCTTCGATAGAATATGAAATTCAAGATAGAGTCCTATTAGTAACTATTTATAAATAAAGTACAAAATACATTCACGTATCAAAGAATGCTGAGAAGAAATCTGTAATAATATATAACCCTCGAGGCCTAACAAGGTAATTAGCACACCCCCAAGTCCTAACAAGGACGCATCAGTGTAGACCATGTATTCCAACCCGGGACTGGGTAGTGCTAGAACTGGTGCTGAAATCAACTTGTCCTTCATCTCATCAAAGTCCAACTGATAGGCATCATCCCATATAAATGCCACCCCTTTGCGAGTCAAGTTTATCAATAGACCCGCTGTCTTTGAGAATCCCCGAATAAACCTTCGGTAGTATCCTTCCAGCTCTAAGAAACTACAAACCTCAATAGGTTTAGTGGGATGCCCTCACTCCCTCACCGCTGACACGTTTCCCGGATCTACCGATATCCCCTCCTCAGAGATTATGTTACCCAAGAACTGAACCTCCCTCAAGCAAAATCCATACTTTGCATACAACTCGTGAGAAGATTGTCTGAAAAACCATCCTCAGATGCTCGACATGCTCCTCCTCAGTCCGTGAATAAATTAGGATGTCATCAATGAGGACGATGACAAATTTATCTAGGAACTCTAGGAACACCCTGTTCATTAAGTCCATGAAAATGGCTAGAGCATTCTCCAGTCCAAACGGCATCACCTGAAATTCATAAGACCCATATCTCGTCAGGAATGCGGTTTTTGATACGTCCTTCTCCTGGATCCGTAGCTGGTGATAGCTTGATCTCAAATCTATCTTTGATAAGAAAGAAACCCCTCTCAATTAGTCGAACAAGTTATCGACTCGGGGTAATGGATACTTATTCCGTATCGTGACTTTGTTCAACTCTCGATAGTCCACACACAACCTCAAAGACCCATCTCTCCTCTTTACAAATAATTCGGGAGCACCCCAAGGAGAGGTACTCCTACGGATGAGGCCCTATCCCAACAGCTGCTCAATCTGGTCCCGTAGCTCTCTCATCTCTGCTGGATCCATACGATAGGGTGCTCGGGCTATCGGCCGAGTGCCCAACATCAAATCTATGACAAAATTAATCTCTCGACTAGGCGGTAGTCCAGGTATATCCTGGAACACATAAAAAAACTCACGAAATACAGGAATTCAATCAATGGGGATCACTATCTCCCTAGAGGTCTCCTCCTCTATGTAATATAAATGGGTGGACGATCCTCCCTCAGGATGAGGCATCGCCACTAAGAACATCTCCTGTCCCGGTATAGCAATGATAATTCTCCTACTAAAATAGTGTATCATGGCTCTATAAGAAGCAAGCCAATCCATGCTAATAATGGCGTCATGCTCGTGTATATCTAAGACTATCATATCTTCTGGAAAAATCAAAGTCCCAATCTCTATACCTACTCCCCAGCATATAAAGAAAACCAATGACCCATTTCCTAGCGGTGAGTCTACACAAGTCACTGTACTCTCTGCTGTGTCAAATAACCCTGTGGCCCATGCAAAGCTTGTAGGTATAAAGCAGTGTGATGCCCCCGTGTCAAATAAAATGTGCCCCATAATACCATGGATAGGAAACGTACCCTTAACAGCGGGTGGCGCCTGATGAACTGGGGACAGATGGACGTTGTAGACATGCCTGTACTGCAATTTCCCCTATTGCACTGGAGCTACTGGAATAGCTAGAAAGGCTAGAATCTGGGGAGGTGTTGGGAGGGCAACTGGAAATAACGGTTGCTAGGGCTCCTGACGAGTGCCCTACTGCTGCTGCTACTACGGGGCTCTACCCCTCAGGGGATAGTCCTGATGCTTGTGGCCAGTATTTACACAAGTAAAACACCTCCCTGGAAAGTTTCCTCCCATCTATCCCTGCTGCCCTCAGCCCTGTTGGCCGTTACCTCCCCTCCCTTGGCCCTTCTGAAATCGCGGTTGCCCCTGTTGGCATTGCTAACCTGAATGGTCCTGATGGCCCTGCCTAAAACCTCCTTGTCCCTGTCTGAAATCTCTAGAACGTAACCTCTTAGTAAGATCTCCCTGATGGAAACCTTGCTAACCCTGACGGACCTATCATGAGCTGTGGGTGTCCCATCGGTACTACTACCTCCTGTCCGGCCTGGCTGGACTCCCCAACTCATTTTCTTCCATGCTGGAGGAAGCGGTGGTCCTGATAATGTAGTAGGGAAGCATTATCCACATCAGAGTAAATGGCTAATGAAAGATTCCCTAACAAGTGATGGCGAATCCTTCAAGTCAGACAATCCATGAATCTTCTTCTCCTATGTCGGTATCTCGTTCGGAACTAGATTCAGAAGGTCTGTAAACTCCTCCTCATACTTAGCAACTATTTTTCCTTCCTACTTGAGGTTTAGTAGCTTCCGCCTTATCTCGATCGAAGGGAAGTACTTACGGTCAAACCGCACCTAGAAATCTCTGATAGTCAAGCTGTCTCTCTCCTCCACAGTGGTGATGGACTCCCACCACTGTAGCATTACTCCTACCAACTTAAAGGTATCCATAATCTATTTTTGCACCTCGGTGCACTCATACATCCTCAGGTGCCTCTGTATATCTTTCTTCCACTGGCTCGCTTTTACCATATTTGAACTCCCCGTGAACTCTAGAGGGTGTGCCTTCTGAAAGGCATCTCTGACGCGCTCCCATGAAGAAGGGAGAGCGTGGGTTTATGTTGGAGCCACTACCGGTGCCTGCGGTGGAGTCTTTTATACCATGGTTAATGTTGTGTTAACTGTCTGTGCTATAATAGCAGCGACTTTCGAAGCGTTCATCATTCCCTGGGCCGGAGGTGGCTTGGGCTCGGGCTGGGCTTCCTCATTGGCTCGTCATGCACATCTGGGAAGCATCTGAAATGAGATAGAAGCTTTATAAGTCCACAGTAAATATCTCAAATAGCTGAAGATGTAAAATGCGTAAATAATGAATACAACAGTCCTAAATATAGGGCTTTACATCAAAGATAGATACACTAAAAACATAATAATTCATACAGATGCTAAGGACTTTAGAACCTGATGTTTTGATACCACCTGTGATACCACGCCTAATTAAATACCAGGTGATCAATCCTTTATTAATTAAATCAGAATATCTAGTTGGTCCAGATTAAGCATCACTGTCAAAAATTGGTTTTGAAATACGAACCACCTAATATTTAAAAAGGTTGATGTCAAAATTTTATCTTATCAATTAATATAAGTCATTTAAGGAAATAACTAAACATTCACCATTAAATCCAACTCATAAGAAATGAAATAATTGACATAATATAAAGGAGCTGGAGTAAACACTTATAGTAAAAAATCAAATACAGTTTTCCAACTAAATAAAGTCAACAATTGAGAAGAGTAATGAACTAAATCTCTAATCTCTCAATATATAAATAAGAAGGGACGACATGTCCAACTGATGCAAAGAACTCAAAAGTAAGGACTGATAGGCGTCTACTACCAAAGTCCCGTAGCCTCCACAGTAGCTACAGCTCGTCGAATGAATGAAAGTCCTAAGCCTGGTGTCCATATGGCTGAGCACCTAAAATAATTTGACAAGAGAAGAGATTTGCAGAAAATAGGTCAGAGCCCGAGTTGAAAATAGTTTTAAAATCAACAAGTTCTTAAAATGATTTATTAGCACATAAATTTTTCATGTTAAATTATCGAACTTCTTGGGATGATCACCTCTCATCTAATGTGCATGCCTAGCGAATATTTAAATCCCACTAATACTATTACCATACTAACTAGTCTTTCCTGTCCAATAACCAATCATAGTTCGATATCATTCCTGAGTATTTCTCTCGTAGTATATAATAAATTGAACCAATCCCTCTTTAGCATAAATAGACACTTTCAGTTTAATGTAATTAAGTGTTTGCTACTTAATTCATTCCAGATTTCATTATCTATTCTACCTACTCAATTCACACAGTAGATGTCATTACAGGTATATATATATATATATATATATATATACACACTCTATGTTATATATATACAATATTGCACCCCGAGACATAGCTGCGGTGCCTGCATACTCTGCTATCATGTCCTGTTGCTTGCTCATTTGTATAAAGGACTAAAGGTTCAGTCTCTCGCAAACCATCAAAACAAAACACATATATTGGAGTCGAACATAGTCCTAAGCTGATGGACTATGCACATACCTATGAACCCATACGACCATCATCACTATCATTCTCATAGATAGTCCGTACCTAGGTTCTATGCTCTTGTGGTACAAATCAATCTCCCACTCGAAGGCTCCTCAAGGCATGATTGTCCATAATACGCAACCTCAGCTCGATAATAAGCAGTGTAGGTATATTATACACATAATAATTCATTCAATAAGAATACACACATCTTAATATATATAGTAGGTATTCTCACGACCCAAATCCTTAAGTCATAGATAGTATTATCGTCTCTACTATTCACAATGTTGCAACCCTTCAACTTATCCCTTTAATATATACCTTCTTTCGAAGGCACTATTACCCCGCTATATCCCCTTGAACATTAGCTCTCTCAATTCATTACTAACTAGGAATTTAAGTCATTCGATGATAGCGTAGGTTAATTTCTCTCACTTGGAACAATCTATAAGGGTTCTAACTTGTTCGGGCAAAAAATAAGCATTCTGGAATCTCGTTAGAAGTCCAAGATTCTCGTTTGAATGAGGTCGTTCGAACGAACTTCCCACTTCAAATGAAATCAAAAATCTCATTAGAAGCCTCGTTGGAATTCTCATTCGAACGAGGTCATTCGAACGACCTGGACAGGTCTTCGAACGAAAATTCTGAGACTTCCCCTTTTCTTCCAAACTTCATTTTTCCAATCATTTCCTCATCCAAATTCATCTAAAATCCATCCCAACCCCCAATCAATGATTCTAAACTATTTCCAATCATGATAGGGTACTTTCTAACATAATTTAAATGACAAGTCTTTACATAATCATAGCGAATTTAAACTAATACCTCAAATCCCTAAAAGTCCATTATAATAAACCCACCATAAACAATTATTCAAAAACCCCAATTATTTTCGTGATTATAACATAAAATTTCTAGATTTATCATTCCTACAATAGGGTTATTCATCTACATTCAAACCTATCTTCAAATTTTGAAATTAATTTACAATCTAGTCTCAATTCCATAGTTTCACGGTTATCTCATCAACTAGGGTTAACATGAATCATATATGCTAAGAATTTTAGCAAGATAAACACTTTCCTTTTTGTGCACTTCTGAATTGCTGAATGAATTTGGTATGGGGATGATCCTCTCTTCGTGATCTACGCATTGGTGTGGTTTCTGGTGGAAGAATGGAATCCTTTGCCCAAAGCACCTATGGAGTTCTTCTTCTTCCTCTTGGTTCTCTCCTTCTCTCTCACATAGATTGGAAACTATCAGATAACCCAATGCCCACATTCTTTCTCTTTTTAATTTCCTATTTTTGTCCATTTTAATTCCCAAAAAATTTAAAAGACCAAAATACCCCTCCGGGGTGTCGTTTTGGGCTAAAATTCCCCAGATTCCAAATAAAGCACCCGAGTAGGGTTTTCTACCTATTTCGACCCTTTCGGACACACTGGCGCACTAAAAATGACCATACGAGTTACTTAAAACATAAATTATCCTTTTTAGCTCAATAAAGTAATAATGACAAAACTCACACGTGCGTCCCAGCTAAGTGTATTGCAACTGCCGTATTTTTCACTCCCGGCAAAAGTAATATTTTCATATTCATATATTACTTTACTCGTTAAGTAATATTCAATATAATTATTTCTGATAAATACTAACTCTCATCACGATAGTAATTATTATAATTAAATCCAGATTAATTATAAAATAAATTTTTCTCCATTTAATTTAATTAATCCCAATTCCATAATTAAAATCAAATCCCACAAAAATACGGGGTATTACACACAATTTATCCCCAATAGAATGTAGGGCATTATCATTATTATTTTATTCAACCTAGGCTAATGGTCGCGTGTTCATTCATTAGTCAACATTATATTTATTATTGAGATTCATTTCAGATGGTCGAAAATGCTAATTATTTAATATTCTTATTACAATTGCTCAATATAATCGTAATTATATTGCAACAAAGTCCCAATGGATAATTAGGAATCATCATTATCTTAACTTCATGGTCAGGCATGATAATCATTGGATCATCTCATTTCAGCATCCGATAAATGGTCAGCATAACTCGTAAAAGACCCTTGACGGATGGTTGGGCATTATTATTCAGTCTTCTCTTCATAAGCCCGATTGGGGGCTCTGTAGTTGTATTTACCTGTGAATGAATTCATTGCAACATTAGTCAAGAAGGAAAGAAAATTAGAGATCAAGATGAAAAACCATAAGAACGATTTCCCGGTAACAATTTTTTTAAAAAGTCCTAACCAATGACAGGCATTCGGGGAAGCCTTGGCGCATTACTGCTTCACAGGCCTGTGTTCGGCTTCTCCAACTGGACCATTTACTCGATCGACTAAAATACTGGCTTACGATAATTATCAGTCAGACATGAGGAAGTATAACTGCAGTGGTCCCAGTAAAAAAATATCTAAAATAGAAGGCATCTCAGCAAAGCACCTCAGCTGCATAGCCAAAATCAAACTTCATGTACGACCTCATCTTCAAACAAATCATGAACTATAGGTTCACCAAATCTATAAAATCCTTTGCAGTCTTATGGGTGACAAGATCCGACCATAATTGACTAAAGCATGGATAAGATCCTAACAACAAACTTCATGTATGACTTCATCTATGACAAGTCAAGAATAAGAAATACGTAAAACTTCATGTATAAACACAAGAAGTTTTATCCGACTGGGTTAAACAAAGGAATAACTATACATTCCTAACCACTTAGTCTCTAATGATAACTAATGCAAACACTTATTTCAAAAAAGTACTTACAATTTTATCTAAGTGCATTTGTAGAATCTAAGGAATTACAAATTGGGTTCAACATTGTCGACAAGCTGATTAACAAATCATAAGACAGATTACCTAGTTGGGAAGATGATTAAAAACTAATCATGAGCTTAAATAAAGATAAAATTGTATATAGCTTCAGCGGGACAGTACAAGGATAATATTAAAACAGAAATAGTCATTACAAGGAAAAACTACAATCTTAAAAGACATTTCATGGGGAATTTCCCCCTCGTCCTTATCCATCCCAGCGAGAGGAACATCAAGGGCATAGAAATCAAAGTACCCTTTAGTAGTTCGCAATTTTTCAAATTATCAACAAAAATGCCACTTTACTGATACACTGGAAGGTCGGCGGCCGACCTCCATCATTTTTTGGCGCCAAGCAACTTTTAGGAGTAAATACTCCATCTATTCACTAAATCATCAAGCATTGATCATTGGGGACTTTTGTTGTATGTAAAAATTATTCATCTATGTGGACCAATGAAAAATGGGCACCTAGTCTCCTACGTAGTGACCTTCATAGTTTTTACTTTCTTAGTCGGCTTCGAGACAATTGGTCGGTCAACTGACCAACCAACCTAATGAATATGAACCATCAAGAATATCAAAATCCATTTGTGTGGAGTCACCAACAGTCATTGTATACGTGAATATCAATTGTCTTATTTATTGTATACATATGTAAATGCCTCAATATATAAAGGCATTCCATCTCTTGGATTCCTAACCATTATAAATACATGATCTTCCTTAGATCAAAGGGATGATTGAATCAAGCACAAGCACACCTCATATTGATCTATTGTATCCCCCTGAAATAAAACCAACGGTGGACGTAGGCTTTTGACAGATGAACCACTTTCAAAACTTGGTCTCTTGTGTGTTTGTCTAGATTGCCTAAATTTATTCATCTGTGATTATAAATTTGGATTTTGCACATTTTTAGACATCCTTGGTGATACTAAACTTAAACTTCCTTCAACCTTTTCTAAGATTATAATAAAAATTCCAGAGGTGACCTTTTCTACCATAATGTGTGAAAGTGTAGACACAACGAGGAATGTTAGCTTTCGAATAACATTTTCTAACGCCCTTGGCTACGCTGGACTCTCTCAAAACATAAGCCAAGGCTTTAGCAATGTAAGAATCAGGAACATCAAAGCCAAATCGAAATTTGTCATTTTTAATATGGGCAGTGCCTAAAATCTTATCCAACTTGTCTGACCTAGATTCTAAATCAAATTGTACACAACTTGAGTCATTTAATATCTCGTCTGATTCTAAATCCTAAACTCAAGAAAAAGACGAGGCTCATCAAATTTTAGGGCCTCCTTATTAAATTTTTTAAATAATTCATGAAGTTTGTCTCTCTTCCTAATGTACCCTCAAATCCTCGATCAATTTTGAATCATCTTTACATTATGCACGCTCTTCCAACTTAGCTTCTAAATTGAAGTTAAACTTTTTCGACTTCAAAGACTCGGTGATCAACTCATGGAAGGCCACCTTAAGCTCACTCTCCCCTTCTTATTATTTTTCTTCTTCGTCACTCACTTAGGAATCACAAGATCATACCTCGAAATTGTAATGAAAATTATCATCTTCAATGTCAAAATATTTTTCATCTAAGCCCACATGACTATCTATGAAAATATCCACAAAGGAATCATAATCCTCTTTCGACTCACTTTCACTGTATGACTTAAGCTTAATTTTTTCCTTTCTTAATTCATTGGGACACTCATTTGCATGTAAAACCCCATATTTTTGGGAATACTTAAATTACAGGTGTCGTAGTAAGTTAATTAAATTGAAAAATAAAGTAAATTTAAATAAATATCAATTAGCGAGAAATGGATTAGTATTTATGTGTTATAATATTTACTTAGGTGATAAGTAAGTGAAACAACATTCTTTTATATTACACCATAAGTGAGTAAAATCGAAGGGTTAATAATATCTTATTCGGGAAGCACGAATGAGGGCGTATGGAAAACAATATGGTAAATTTATGATGGGTGACTCGGATGATGATTTCAAGTGCACTGTTGATCCGAAATAAGTGAAAATAGTCACAATTGAGTACCCAAGGATAGTGATTGGGTTCCGTGGGTTTTTTAGTCACAATTAGGTGTAAATGGAATTTTGGGATTTAGATTATACAATGAAGGTTTAGGGTTGAATAAAAAGTCATTTTCTCATATGAAAAGGTTTCTTTGTGATACCAAGAGCCTAAGAGAGAATTCAAAGAGAAAAGAGAAAGAAACTCAAGGAATTTTAAGAGGAAACCAAAGAGACTACAGAGGAGATCAATTAGGAGAGAATTGTAGAAGATTTTTGGACTGGATTAACATCATCAAAGAACAAATTCGGACTCTACAAAAGTTTAATCCAGGTAATTATCTTGCTAAATGATTATGTGTATGTTTCAATTCATATCATAATTGGAAATTGATTTTTGGGGGGGATTCATATAAAATTGGGCTTTTGACAAATGATTTCATAAAAATATATGGTTGATTTACTACGATTGAAATATGGTAAATAAATCCCATATAAATGGACAAATTATGGATTTAGAATATTAAAAAGTTATGAAATTGCATGATATGGTGAGAAGTTCATAATATGTAGAGAAAAATTTCAAATCCCATGGAATGATCATATGTAAAGGAATTTTTTATTTTTCAAATGAATTTAATTCATGCTCAAGATTTAGGACAATTGATAATCATTGAGAAAATATGAATTATGTTTGTGAATTGATTTCATGAATTAATTTATGATGTCTGGCGATAATTTTGGCCCTCTGGAAATTTTAATGAATTTTTGTTCTAACTTTGGTTTAGTTGGGATTTAATCCGGGATAAAAATTAGAGTAATTGGGATGAATTATACTCAAAAATTTATTACACGAATTTATGCTAAATATTTGGGAAATTAGAGCTGCATACTATTTGAGAATTTTACGTATCAAAAACTAATATTTTGACAATTAATTAATTAATTAAGTGAATAATTAAATAATTAAGAATGGAAATGATATTTAGAATTGTTAGACTAAGTGTTATGAGTGATAGGCATGGGTAACCAGATTTATTAGGAAAATATATACAGGTATAGAGACAGTTATGTGTATTATTATATCTCTATGAATGGTATAGTTATTTGAACATACCACTCTAGTGCTATCAGTAGAGGTTACGCGATGTATGTGATCTTCCCTGACGAATATCAGAAGGCTTAGTATCGCTCCCAGGTCATAGCGCCATGCATGTGCCCTTGTGATTTTGAAGTTAGAAGTGAGGTAATTTTAGTATGGTTATGACTCATTGTCGAAGGACTATGACCGCCTCCAATACATTTATGATTTGTCGAGCTCGGTATGAGATTTCGACTCAGTAGCCCAGGATGATATGTGTATGCCATGTTGCATGATAGCATTTTAGACATCCGCATCCAATGAGCTATTACTCTGAGGGATGGAGGTAATACGCGATATATGCGTGCTTGTTATGTCATAGATGATACGTATATAAATGCCATGGAATATATATGGGTTTAAGACAATAATTGTGGATAGTGATAATTAGTGAAAGTTATTGGAAATGAAGTAATAGATTATAATTGAGAGTTAGAATTATTAAACGGGTGAGAAAATAAATTTTATAAGATAAGCGTGACATGGGCAACATATGGACTCAAGGATATTGGAGACTACTTTGGAGGGATAGCATAACTAAGGTTTAATGCATACGTTAGGTGCTCACTATAGTTGAGGAGTGAGTATTATCTCATGTGTATTCGACACCAATTTTAATATGGAAGAAAATATCCATAATTATTATGCAATTTTATTCCGTGCAAAATATTTTCAAAAGGTTTTGGGCTCTGACCCCTGTTAAAATATTTTCAAAAACTTTTAGGTGTCCAACCACTAGGATGCCAAGCATGATTTTCATTTCCAGCTAATCAGAGCTACTATAACTATGGAATATTAGAGGTATTGTGTAGTTGTTTCTGTCTTTGAGATTCTAGAAAGGACTCAGTCAGTTATTATTCAGACATATCACCTAATGTCACCTTTTATTTTCGTTTTTATTCATTTCAGTTTTTATGGATATTGTATTGGATTGTGAACTGATGGTTTATTCGGTTAATTGATTTTTTTTTATATTTCGGTATTCATATTTGATTATGTGATTGTGTAGTTCATTATTTATCTGGAATGGTTGATGGTAAATTTTGTTATTTACAATAATTTAATTAAAATTTAAAAATTAACATGTGCCTCAATTAAATATTAAATGGTCAGTAATAAATTGGTTTTCGACAGTGATGTTAAGAATGAGACATTTGAGATTCCTGTTTTATTTTAGTGTATGACTGGGCACCCGTTATTTTAATAAGTGGAGTGTTACAGATGGTATCATCGCATCAGGTTCTAGTGTCCTTAGGATTTGTGCGGACTTACTACATTTTAAGCATTGCTTTTCTTTGATGTAGATCCCTATGCTTAGGACTGTTGATTCTTATTACCATTTACGTTCTTCTTCTAATGCGTGTGATTAAAGTGAATCTTATACGATTTTGATTGGGTAGAAGATGACGAATAATACAGGACAATTAGTGAGGACGATTTGGAAAAACAGCAGGAGGAGAGGAGAGGTCGAATGCACATACTGTTCGGGGAATGATGACTACAGTAGAGGACGCCACTACTGTTACTCCGGTAGTTAAGGATGCAAGATGCCGTGGCATAGCAGTTTCCTAACGCGACTCATAATATGTCTCTAATGTGTGTGAATTATGTCTCAAGTATAAGTCGATCGCATAAGTAATAATCTGAGCATGTTAGGTCTCGAACACGGGGAATAGGAGGCAAAACGTGACAACGAATAGGAACGCCGAATAACCTTAAGTTCGACTCAGAGAGAGAAAAGGAAAGATTATTATTTTAGGGACTCTCCTATTCTAATGGAAATTAAGTAAGATCATAAACTAACTAAGCATGCGAGACTAAAGAAACTAAGTTGCAGATTGTATGAGAAATATAGAATTGGAATACACTCTTCTGCCCCTTAGTGAATTCATTGGATATATAACATATCAAAAGTTAAATTTTTAATTGAAAAGAAACCTTTAATTCCTTTTAAGAATCATATATATGGGGGAATTTACCCACACGATGCATGATCAAGATTAAGACCTGGGTACGTAATAAATTTATCAATACGCATGTCAAATTCTTAAACACTCCGATTACCCATGACAAACAGAGTTAAAAGTCCAACGACAGTAGAAATAAAAAAATATTAAGTTTCCAATTACTCGTTTAATTTGGGATTATATTCTAAATCCATGCGAAACACCTCGGGTTGGATTCATGTATCCCAACCCTAAAAGAACTTAGCCGGACATGGTGATGTAGAAAGTAAACAATATTCTAATTCCACATGCAATTAAAATCATGATAAAGTTATATCTAAGTATGCATGAAGTGTTTAAAATCCCAAAGAAATAAACAAAACATGCAAAGAGGAAGAAGGTTCAGGAATAAAGTAGAGATGACAAATTTTATATATTAAATCTTGAGAATCAACCAAAAAATGTGTAATCTTTATGAAGAAATTAAAAGTTACAGTTCTTGACTCTCTCCTCTCAAATGATTTGTTAAAAATTAATAAAAAAATATCTCTAATATCAAACTATAAGTCCCTATGGTCGTTTTTGCAAGAGTCCCACTCTCACACAACTCTAAAATAAAATCAGCATTAAGTGCAAATTCACGTGCCAGGTACTCCGAGCTGGTTCAGATGTGAAGGCGAACTGGTTCCCCAGCAAACCAATTTGGGGTGCAGTTTGGCTCAAGTTTTCTTCCTAAGCTTGATTTTCTCTTTTTCTGGATTTCGTTCTCAATTTCAATCATGCATAACTCTTTAACCGTAACTCCGAATTGGATGTCTTTTCTTCCAGTGTTCGTGTGATTTCATTATATTTAACTTTATAGTTGGCTCCTCCTCCGAGTTCTGGCTAAAAAATTATAAAAATGCCCTTCAACGCCATTTTCTTGGTTTCTTTCATTGTTTCGGTTTCTCTATCACATTAACTTTCATGAAATACCTGTAAAACACATGAGAGATACACAAAACACAAAATACTCGCCAAAAAGAGTTAGTATCATAAATATGAGATACATTTGGGTTAACTGCAATGAACAGGGCCATAAAATAATTGAAAATAAGGGGATAAATATGAAATATTTACTCCTTATCAAAACCCCCTAACTGAGAATGTTGCTCGTTCCAAGCAATGTAAAAGCATAAGAGTATGAGTCAAGGGAATTTGCAAAAACTTTATTTGAATAAAATACCTCTTTCGCTGGCAAGTGAATGCAACAAGCCGTTAAACCCCTAGGTCACCCTAGTAGGATGAGTGGTGTCTTGTGAGGGTTTGTTGTGAATATACCCACCAAATTCGGTTTTTGACTCAAAGAAATATCAAAATACTTAAAAATTGTATAATTTAAACTCCCCAAAAATAGTCACCGTAAATTTATATTCAGGAGTCTCAATTTGTAATGTGTGTTTGCAAAGCCAAAAATTAAACCGCCAACTTCTACCGATGGATCATTATGTTACTTTCTAAAAATTTGTTTTCATTCAATTTCTCACGGATACACTCTTACGAACGAATCACTCGGATTGTGGCATTTTATCTCGATGTAGGTGATTTTTAAGAGTAAATGTAATGGAACACGAATTCACGCACATACATAGAAAGATGCAATTATTTAGGTGAAAAGATCTCATCATCAGAATATGATCATTGAAAAAACAGAAACATCATCTTTTAGTCCACACCACATAATCTCTCTTATTATCTTTTCGTGTTTGAGGCTCTGCACGTGATAATTAAGTTTGTTATTCGGAAAAAGTTAGGAGTGTCTCGAGTTATGGTATATTAGGTAAAAATGGTATGGTTGAAAAATTTGGAGTTGGAAAATTTTCTTGAATACGATGCCCGTTCGCACTTTTTTGGGCATTTTCTCATTTTCTCTTCTTTTTCTATTTTTTTCATATTTTTCTATTTTTTCTTTTTTTCTTTCTATTTTTGTTTGAGATTTTTTTTCTATTTTTCTTACCCCCTTTTATTGCACCATTTGGAGTTACTTGATGGACTTTTATTTTCACAACTCTGGCCTAAATGGGTTTTTTGGGTTATCGAATGAAATTGGAAAAAAAATTTAGTCCCAAAATGGCTAGCAAAAGGAAAAATTTTCACTACTTTTTATGGTTAATATTTTTGGGTGAACAAACGATGGCCTAACTTCATTCCTCCGAATTACTAATTATTTTACCATATGCATCTCGAGATTCTATTTAATATAGATATATATTTAGCGCGTTTTCAAAACCACATCCTGCTCGTTTCCCGTAACCGATCAAAACAAAGGAATATAGATCTTCAACGATTTTTTTAAATGCAAAATTGAACTTTGAGTTCATTTTAACTCGGATTGATTTAATTACTCACAAAATTGAAAGTCTCAAAATCTCACTGAGTTAATTAATCTCCATATTTATTCGTTAAGTCGTCAATTTGTGTTCAATTTCCGTTTTTGATCAATTTCGACTTTGTGCAATTGATATTTACAATTTGAGATTTGAAACCAATATTTGGGTGATATTTTTGAAAATTTTAAATTCCAATTTTTATTTATTTAAAAAACATTGATTTTTTTCAATTTTTTTGGAACTTTTGAAATTTTCTATTTTTTTTTGGGGGGGGGGGGCATTTAAAAAATTTATGAAGTTTAAAAAGGCGCACTTGTCACCCCTCCACACTTAGACTTTTGTATTGTCCTCAATCAAAACGACTAAAAGCTAAATAAGAAAAAATAATAAGTGCAAAAAATAAAACAACCAAATATTTAAAATGCAAATATTTCTTTAGAATCCCAACACAATTACAAAACAAAAGATAGAGCAAGTACATATTTTTTTCTAACAATAAGAAAAATGAAGAATGTAAAAACTACATAAAAGATGAACATCAAATACACCCAACAACGGGAAAGCTACTGTGACGGCGGGTGGGAGGAGCTGGGTCAGCTAGGATCATATGGATCATAGAAGTACGTCGGGAGTGATACGTTTGGGCCTACTTGCAATCGGTACATCTCCGCTTGGAGGAGAACCATCTCTTGTATAACGTTGTTAGGCTTGGCAGTCTTATCGATACTCGCTAATGAACCTATCAAACCTCGCCTCTAAACCGTCAATTCAACGATTGGTAACCGTCGAATTGTAGGATCCGTCATCAAAGTCGGGCTCAAAATTGGGGTCCCCCATTTCATCATACTCTTCCTCCAGCACCAATTGCTCTTGTTGTGCTTCTTCTTCTTGCTCATGGTCTTCTTCTGCCACCATTTCCACGTCCTCAACAACCAGTGGAGGGGTGGGTCGCTCGCATTTGGCACATACTTCTTGTGGTGGAAGAGGCCCCAATTAGTTTTGGAAATTTAATTACAGAGTCAGGGGCCCGCACTCCAGCATCGTACATGATTTTGATGATGAGGAAAACATAAGGAAGATCATCTTTACCTTTGTCGTCATATGAGGCATGGATGATTTCCGTATAAAAATGTTGGGCGAGATAGATGCGACTCGCCTCGTCGAGGAAATGGTTGAGGAAGTTGTTGTGGCATTGGTAGACCACCGAGTCGTTAGTGGTTTTAAAAATTCTACCACAAGTGATGGGGGGTATAAAGAACCATCACCGGGAGCCTTCCCACTGGGAAGGTATCTCGAATCCACTCCTCATTTGGGGCTACGTGCATTATGCATTCGGATTTGGTGCGCGGTGCTCCATTGTTCGGATACTCAAATTATTGGGGTAAAATAACCCCCTTTCTCACGCTTCTTTTGTTCGATAATATCAAGGGAGAATGGGTTGCGAATGCTCTCCACAAAGGCATCATGGAGGGTGGAAATTTTTTGAATAAGAGTTGCATAGAATAATCGCACATATTCATCATATACCTGATTGATCGGAGGATTAAAGATATTGCACCACCCTCGGTGGTGGAGGAGGGCAGTGATCTCGTCGGGAAGCTCATCCCAATTGACTCGACGATCAATATGGATTGTGAGGGTGGTCCTAAAGTAAGCATCAAACCAATCGCGTTCTTGAAGGGAACGAAAGTGGTGATTGAGCCCTTCGTTGAGGATGGTGGTGGAGTTGTATTTTTGGACGCGATTGGTGAGATTGGGGTCCATTTGAGAAAGGGGAATGAAGAATAGTCTAGCAATATAGAGAGAAAGAGAGGATGTAATTTGGAATGGTGGAAAATGGTGGTAGGGAGGTGTATTTATAGGTGTGAATGGGTGGGAAGTGAAAAGATGGAGGTGGGAAGGATTGGATGGAATGGAAAAGTGTGAAAAATTTATACGGAGGGAAGGAGAAATAAGGGTTATTGATTTAGTGGGAAAAGAAAAGGGGGATGAATTTGGCACCATGTAATCCGAACCAGTTTGGATGGTGAAGGCGAACCGATTCGCCTGCGAATTGGTTTGGCCTGTGGTTCAGCCAGAGTAGTCTGCCACCAATCCCATTTTTTCCTTGTTTCTCGTATTCTAAGTGTTCCAACCCTCGATCTCTACTCTCTAAGGTATCTCAAGCTTACCTAAACACTTAATGACTCAGGGATACCTCAACCACACTCTCAAATGCGCGTTTGCTATATCGTGCGTGTAATCCCAACGCGGTGCTCCTAACTTTCCTAACCTTAAGTTTGACTCGGAGAAAGAAAAAGACAGATGATTGTTTTAGGGACACTCCTATCAACTAATGAAAATTAATTAAGATTATAAACTAACTAAGCATGCGAGACTGAAGAAACTAAGTTGTTGATTATATGAGAAGGATAGAATTGGGATACACTCTTTCGCCCCTTAGTGAATTCACCGGATATATTGCATATCAAGAGTTAAATTTTTAATTGCAAAGAAACCTTCAATTCCTTTCAAGAATCATATATATGATGGAATTAACCCACACGATACGTTATCAAGATAAAAACCTTGGTACGCAATAAATTTATCAATACGTGCATCGCATTCTTAAACACTCCGGTTACCTAGGGAAAATGGATTTGAAAGTCATATGATGGCATTACTAATAAAATATTTCGTTTGCAATTTCTCATTTAGTTTGGGATTATATTCTAAATCCATATGAAACACCTCGGGTTGGATTCATGTATCCCAACCCAAAAATAACTTAGTCGGACATCGTAATGTAGTAAGTAAACAAGATTCTAACGTTGCATGCAATCAAAATCATGATGAAATTATATCTAAACATGCATGAAATGTTTAAAATCCCAGGAAAATAAATAAAGCAAGCAAAGAGGGAGAAGATTCAAGAGTAAAGTAGAGAAGACAAACTTTATATATTAAAATCTTGAGAATCAACCCACAATTGTATAATTTTTATGAAGAAATTAAAATTTGCGATTCTTGCCTCTATCCTCTTTAATGCTTTGTTAAAAACTGATAAAAAACTATATCTAATATCAAACTATAAGTCCCTATGGTCGTTTTGCAACAGTACCACTCTCACACAACTCTAAAATAAAATCAGCATTGAGTGAAAATTCATGTGTCAGGTAATTCGAACCAGTTCAGATGTGCAACCATACCGATTCGCCAGCAAACCGATTTGGGGTGCAGTGTAGCTCAAGTTTTCTGCCACAGCTTGATTTTCTATCCTTTTTATGAATTTCGTTCTAAACTTCAGTCACACATAACTCTTCAACCATAACTCAAAATTGGATGTCGTTTCTTTTATTGTTCTTGTGATTTCATCCTCCTCAACTTTATAGTTGGCACCACCTCCAGGTTCTATATATAAAGTTACAAAAATGAACTTCAACTCCCCTTCCTTGGTATCTTTCACTATTTTGGTTTCTCTCTCACATTAACTTGCATGAAATACCTGTAAAACACATGAGAGATACACAAAACACAAAATACTCGCCAAAGAGAGTTAGTAATATGCGATAAATTCGGGTTAAATGGAATGAAAAGGACCATAAAAGAACCGAAATTAAGGGGATAAATATGAAATATTTATGCCTTATCAGTCGCTATAGAGAACGATGGCGCTAATTCAGACTCACCCACTTCAGTCAGCGATGGCTTGAGAGAGTATGATGTTATCCTGGGAATGGACCGGTTAGCGATAGTTTGAGCGATGGTGGACTGTTACAGTAAGGCTATCATGTTCGTTGTTCCAGGGAGGGTGTGTTGTTTTTATGATGCCTCATCTGAAAGAGGTTCGATCCCGTGTATATATAATATTTTAGTGGAGACTTTGGATAGTATATTTGTCTCGTATTATTCGATCCCGGTTTGTAGGAACTGTATTGATGTGATTCAGGGTATATTGGGTTTAACATTGAGCAAAGAGATTCAACTCGTTATTAATTTAGCAAAGCAGACTCAGTGATAGTGCAATCGTCGTACTGTAAGTCTCCTTTAGAGCTGTGGGAGTTGAGGATTAGACTTATACGTCTAAGTATAGGATTTTTAGTGTCCCGGTTAAGTGCTTTGGTCAAAGGACCTCGATAATCGATAAAACTAGGTGATAGGGCATTGAGGAGATTCCTTAGTTGGATCTCAATTACATCACGTACTATACATGAACCTTATTAAACATTGGGAGTTGGGAGACGTTGTTGGATGCTAGAGTATTAGTTTTGAATGATGATTATTGTACATGTGGAGAAAATACTTTAAGCTGAGAGCTATTATATGATATAAGTCCAGTGGAGTTGGGTAGTGCTATGTAGGAAGCACTGGAGAAATTTATACACCACTAGTGGATAAGTGGGATAATCTTGAGGATAATTAAGTCATGATTAGTAGGGTAACTAAGTATAAACTTAGGGTATAGCCACATCGAGCATACGGGGCCGAGTTTACGATAAATATGTTACATCTATGATGTTTGTGCAGACATGCAAGGTATATAAGGGTTTATGGGTGACCGTTTGATTTTTAGAATCATTCGGGTTAAGGGGCCGTGGTAGTAATTACATTGAACAATATGTTAGTGGGCTAGTAGCGGCAGATTTAGAAGAGTAAGATGGACTAAACTTTGATTGAGGAAGGAGATAGTCCTTATACACACACACACACACGCACACACACACACACACACACATATATATATATATATATATATATATATATATATATATATATATAGAGAGAGAGAGAGAGAGAGGCCCCCTCATGTAAGGACTCCTTATGGTACATACCCCGGTACATACAATTTTTTTAAATAGTAAGAAATGAATTTTTTGATGAAACTTTATGGATATGATCTCCACGATTAGAAAATCATCTCCAATTTTTTTCATCAAAAAATTCAATAAAAAAACCGTTGAGATGAGGCGATATGTAAAAAAATGGTATAAACATGTATTTTCGACCATTCAAATGTGGCGATCATCTAACCCACTTTTTGATTGAATTTTTTGATGAAACTTAATGGATATGATTTCGATAGTGAGAAGATCATATTCGTGAAGTTTCATCAAAAAATTCAGTCAATAAAGTGGATGGCGCCGATCCAACATTTCAACGGTTGAAAATGCATATTGATACATTTTTTGAACATATCACCTAATCTCAGTGGGGTTTTTATTGAATTTTTTGATGAAAAAAATTGTAAATGATCTTCTCAACCTGGAGATGAAAACCATGAAGTTTCATCAAAAAAATTATTTTTTTACTATTATAAAAAAATGGCATGTACCGGAGTCTGCACCATAAAGAGTCGTTACAGGAGACTTTTTGTATATATATATATATATACATCAAGGAGAGATATCATACCCGAGATGGGTTCAAGGACTCTGGAGACACAGGTGAGGGATCTCTCTCTAACCGTAGGAGGGTCCAACAGTTTTGGTGAGTAAAGCGGAGTCTGACTCAGTCATATACTAAGGGAGGCTCATGCATATATAAGATCAATTTTTAGAGGGAAAAAATAATCAAAAAGTGAGCAGTTTTGGAGCAGACGCACGGGTCACGGGTTTTGGCATAACCAGGCGAGGGAGTAAGAGGTACCACATGACATGGGATAGTGAGCATGTGGGTCAGTGTAGAGTGAGACATAGTGAATTTGTATCTAAGTGCACCACTTGTAGATGGAAAAAAGGTTACCCGAAGCGATCCACCATAAATTTTCTATGACTGATGATTCAAGTGACGGAATGGATATGAAGACTGATAAAGTTCACTCTTGGGTTACTAATATCATGGAACAGTGAAGATTCCCTTTGGGTTGGTGAAATGGACAAAGTAGTTATTACTAATTTGGGGGAATTACACTATCGGATAGTGAGTCCATCCTTTCAGTAAAGAAAAGGGAATAATTCGGCACAAGGTGTCTCCCAACATTTTTGTGAATCAGGATGAGATCCTTGAATCCCATCTCAGATAGAGATTATTAGGAGTTGATGGGGGAAAAGTTGTGATTAGAGCAAGACATATTACCGTAGATTGATGGGTAGACATGAGAGTTAATTAAAATTATGGAGCATACAAGAGATGTGTATTTTGGATGGTAAGGTAATTGGGAGGAATAATTACCATGGCAAGGCACCTTTTGAGGCTTTGTGAAAGAAATTTTATCATCCGCCCTTTGGTTGATTAAAAGCGGAGGAAAAAAAAAGTTTATCAAACTGGACGTGATTTAGAGTCGGTCATCAGGGATCAAGTTAATCAAAGTTATTTTCGTGCAGTTCAGGAGCATCGTAAGAGTTATGTGATCACGAACCAAAGAGCTATAGACTAACTTAAGTGGTCAGAATTTTTTGTGGGTATTTACCATTAAGGGAATTATGTGATTTGACAAGAAGGAAAGTTATAACCTAGGGAAGTGGTGACTTTCGCCAACATCGTGATGATATAGCCAGAGTTGTATAGGCTCATCTTATTAGAACATTATTAGCAGTTCACAATGGTTTTTGATATCATCTTCAAGGTGAGACCTTAACATGATCGAAAATATTGGTATAAAATTATTTGAACCGACATGTCATTAATCTTGGGCCGTAGCGAGTAGGCCTTCAGTCGGGATGGTACCACCAACATGTGTATAGTTGAGGCACCATAAGGTTACAATGACTTGATTTTGGATATGTTCGGATTTTTTACGGGTAAGTATATGAAGTTTTTGGTACCAGGTTTATCTGAATTTTAGGGATAAAATTCCTTTGCAGAGGGGGAGTATGTAACACCCCATATTTTAACGAATACTTAAATTACACGTGTCGTACTGATTTAATTAAATTGAAAAATAAAGTGAACTTAAATAAATATTAATTAGCGAGAAATGGATTAACATTTATATGTTATTATATTTACTTGTGTGATAAGTAAATAAAACTGCATTATTTTATATTACGTCGTAAGTGAGTAAAATTGACGGGTTAATAATATCTTATTCGAGACGCGCGAGTGGGGTCGTGTTGGTATTAAGATGGTAAATTGATTATGAATGACTCGGATGATGATTTTGTGTGCACGTTTGATTTAAATAGGTTAAAATGGTCAAAATTAAGTACCCGGGGGATAGAGATTGAGTTCCAGAAGCTTTTTAGATTAAATGAGACCCGCATAGGGGTATAAGGCTAATTTTAAAATTGGTGTAAATGGAATTTCAGGATTTAGTTTATGTAATGAAGGGTTAGGATTGAATGAAAAGTCATTTTATCATATCAAAAGGTTTCTTTGCGATAACAAGAGCATAAAAGAGAATTCAAAGAGAAAAGAGAAGGAAACTCAAGGGATTTCGAGAGGAAACGAAAGGCACTAAAGAGGAGATCAATTAGGAGAGAATTGTAGGAGATTTCTGGACTGGATTAACATAATCAAAGAACAAATTCAGACTCTACAAAAGTTTAATCCAGGAAATTATCTTGCTAAGTGATTATGTGTATGTTTCAATTCATATCATAATTGGGGATTAATTTTTGGGTTGGATTCATATAAATAAGGTTTTTGAAAAATGATTTCATAAAAATATATGGGTGATTTATTACGATCGAAATTTGGTAAATGAATCCCATATAAATGGATAAATTATGGATTTAGAATATTGAAAAGTTATGAAATTTCATGATATGGTGAGAATTTCTTAATATTTAGAAAATAATTATAAATCCCATGGAATAATCATATGTAGAGGGTTTTTTATATTTAAAATTAATTTAATTCATGTTTATGATTCATGGGAATTGGTAATAATTGAGAAAATATGATTTAGGGTTGACTAATTGGGATTAAACCTCGTTGAAAATCGAAATGGGAAGACTTGGGGCTATTTGTAAGGGCGAGCCGATTTTCCCCCAAGCCGAACCGGTTCGGCCGCCCTGTTACCGCTAATATGGGTTATTTGATGAAATATATTCGTGATTTAATTTGGAGAATTAATTTATGATGTTCGGGGATAATTTAGCGCTTCTAGAAATTTAAATGAATAATTATTTTAATTTTGGTTTATTTGGGATTTTTTCCAATGTGAAAATTAGAGTAATTAGGATACATTATACTCGGAAAGTTATTAGACGAATTATGTTGAATATTCGGTAAATTAGGGATGCGGGCTATTTAGGAATCGTACGTATCCAGAATTGATATTTTGAGAATCAATTAGTTAATTAAGTTAGTAATTAAATATTTGAGAATGGAAACGGTTTTCGGAATTGTTAGGCTAAGTTCAACGAGTGATAGTCACGGTTAGCCGAAATTATTGTAAGAATATATATGGATATAGAGACAGTATATCTGTGTTATTATATTTGTATTAATGGTATAATTATTTAAACATACCACTTTAGTGCTATCATTGGAGGTTTCGCGATGTGGGTTATCTTTCCTAGCGAAGATCAGAGGGCTTAGTATGGATCTGTGACACCCCGACTAATTAAATACCAGGTAGCTACTCCTTTATCTCATTAGTACAGAATATCAAGTTGGTTCAGATCTAGCATCACTATCGAAAATATTTTAAACAATTACTAGCCACCTAATATTGAAAATGTGAGTTGCCAAATTTTTTTGTTAAATTAAATTAACACGCAACCAATTAAATTAAGCAAACCATACAACATCCACATCATAACCACAACAAAATAATAATGGAATAAATAAAATAAGTCTGGAGTAACACTCCCCTGAATAAACCAAATACTGAATAAATCCCAATACAAAAGTCTGAATAAAATAGATAAATCCAAAACTGAAATAAAACTGAAAGTCTGAGAATGCTATCTCTAAATGGAAATGGGCGATATGCCCTAACAGATGAATAAACCTGAACAGAATCAAGTGCAGAATGTGGAGGCGTCTAATACCGTGATCCTGTAACTTCCACAACAGCTACAGAACGTCAATGAAATGGAACTCCTATGCTTGGCATTCCTGTGGCTGGGCACCTAAAAAGGTTTTACAAGAAAAATAGATTTGAAAGAAAATGGGTCAGAGCCCGAGGTGCAAACAGTTTTAAAATATAACAAGTGTTTAATTGCATTAAATAATAAATATTATATACATGTTAGTTACGTGCTCTCACATGAGCTCCTCACCCCTCAACTAATGTGCATGCCTAACGTATACCCTTAACCCATCCTAGTTATGCCTCCAACTAACTAGTCTGTACCACTACATGTCTTCACATTATAATATAGGTATCTACTCCTATCGTTCTAATATATTCTGCGTATAACTCACCCTTACATTAATTTGATTACTACATCAATTACGATATGAATTCTCACATTTTTAGTCCCATTCAAAATATCTCAATTATTCGTATTCACAATTAATCGGTGAGCCAAATCACAAGTACATGTATATCATTCGATGCTTATAAAGATACAATATGGAACCCCTAGGCTAAGTTGCGGTGCACGCATATCTGCTATCGAATCCCGGTACATCACGTACATAAGGAATACGCGTTCCGAATCGCTCAGGAACCATTTCAATTAAAAAAATCACACATATTGGAGGCGAACATAGTCCACCTACCCATGGGTCATGCACATACCTACGCTCCCGTGGTCAGCTGGCTTGTCAACTCACAAGTAAGTCATTCACAGCCCTATGTCCTTAAGGTACCAATCTAGATCCCCCCGTAGGCACACAAAGATCAGATGATCCTTTTTTGAAGGCCAACCTCCCATGATAGCAAGTATGGTAGGTATGTCATACACACAATAGTCCTTAACTAAGCATTCACACAACTTAGGTAACTATTACATTATTAAATGTATATTTTCATCCCTATACCATCAATCTTATTCGAACGCTATTTTAATCGCAATTTATACATAATATGTTTTGCCGATAAATCTCACGTCGTATAGTTTTGAGTACTTAAACCTATCCCAAAAAGGTTACTAAGTCTCTTACGTATCCCACATGTAAATTCAGTACTTCGAGGTCAATATTTCTGTCTCTAATCCTAACTTATCGCTCATACGAATTTAAGTCATGCTCTCTTAACTTATAATGGTAAATTACTCGTCGGACACTCGTAAGTTCAACACTACGTTCCAAACCAAATCTAATAAGTTCAGGCTTCAATTAAATCCCTACTTGTCTCCCTAAGGTAATAATGTATTCACATAGTCCCCACCTAAAACTTTCAATGACCGAAAATTGCTTAAATCCAAAAAGAGAAAAGATACGAATGTCGATCGATCGATTAAGCAGGTGCAGGTGTCGGGTTTCTTCGTTTTCAGTCCTATTTTTGTCCCAATTCTTCATTACAAGATGTTAAATCCTAAAGTAAACATATTGGATAATCATACAACATAAATACGTGATTATTAACGTTCCATAATTCTTAAATCATCGTCAATTAGACTTTTCTTGGATCAAATCATCTTATTATCATGAAAAAAAACCTATTTTTTTATTTTCTTCAAGAATTATCATACATACCTCATAAATTCATAATTAGCTATGCATGGTTTATGATTTCGTTAATGAAATACTTCCAGAATCAAAACTACATATAAATCAAACCCAAAATTAAGGTTTCATCTTCAAATTTCATGAGTTTGCATATTTTCATGCCTATCATCGAATCATACACTATCATGGATAAAGTATATGCTAAATCTTAATGGATTAAATCACTTTCCTGGAAATTCGATGTTCTGATCATTTGATGACGATAAGGGTTGGTTCTCTTTCTCTTTCCGGTCACAAATCCGACGATAGTGGTGGTGTGTGGTGGTTATGGCCTTGGAAAACCCCTTGGAAATTCTCCTCTCTTCTCAGGTTGCCCACTACTTGGTTTTGACAGATAATGGCCCTAATATTGGCTGATAAATAAAGACTAAATTTCATGGGTCAATATTCCCTAAAAATCAAGATGACTAAAATACCCTCCTGGGTTGCCGGTTTGGCATGTCCCGGACCCAAACTAAACCCCCGACTAGTGTTTTCTGACTATCTCGACCCTTCCAGACACGCTGGCGCACTCGAAATGACCACATAGATGATAAAATTATAATTTAATTTTAAATCCATTTAAAATAATTCCTGACGCGACTCACACGCGTGTCCCAATTTACTTTTTGAATTATCGTATTTATGACTCGCGACAATTTTAATAAATTCAATAATCATATATTATCGTATTCACTCAGTAATATGAAACATTATTATCTTAAACAAATACCAACTCTCGTCTCGCTAGTATTTAAATCCGAATTAATTTCCAAATAAATATCCCATTTAATTTAATTAATCCCATTAAATAAAATAAATAAAATTACTGGGTATTACATACTTCCCCCCTAATAACAAAATTTCGTCCCGAAATTTAGAAATAAATATACCTGGCAAAAATAACTCTGGATAACGCTCGCGCATCTCATCCTTGCGCTCCTAGGTAGACTCCTCGGTATTATGATGCCTCCACTAAACACGCACTAATGGTACTATCTTCGACCTCAATTTCCTCTCGCTATGGCCTAGGATAGCAACCGGTCCCTCCTCATAGGAACTATCTGGCTGTAGATCAATATCCCCTAAGGAAATGTGAGTATGGGCCAAATTATCTCAGAGTTATATCCTCAGGGAGGAAATATGGAACACGTCATGGACCCTATGTAAGTGTTTCGGTAACCCAAGTCTATACGCAAGTAGCCCAATTCGCTCAATGATAGGAAATGGCCCCACATATCTAGGCGCCAACTTCCCCTTCTTCTCGAAATGTATTATTCCCTTCATAGGAGACACTCTGAGCAGCACCTGGTCCCCCACATTGAACTCTCGGAAAGACCTCTTGACATCAGTGTAACTATTCTGTCGGTCTTGAGCAACCCGAATACGGCTCCGTATCATCTCATCCTTGTCAAATTATCCTGAATCACCTCTGGCCCAAGTAGCTTGTTATCCCCCACCTCTGGCGAACATGTTGGGGAACGACATGGTCTATCGTACAATGCCTCGAATGGAGCCATACCAATAGTGAAATGGTAGGAGTTATTATAGGCAAACTCCACCAGTGGAAGATACTGCTCCCAACCACCTCCAAAGTCGAGGATGCACATATGCAACATGTCCTCTAACATCTGATTTGTCCGTTCGGTCTGCGCATCTGTCTGCGGGTGATATGTTGTACTCAACAGCAACTTCGTACCCATGGCTTCCCGGAAACTCTCCCAAAACCATGACACAAATATTTTATCCCTGTCAGACACGATATTGAGAGGCACCCCGTGGAGTCTCACTATCTCAGTTATGAAGATCTGAGCGTACTATCCCGTAGTGTAGCATGTCCGAGTTGGTAGAAAGTGAGAAACCTTGGTCAACCAATCCACGATTACTCATATAAAATCATCACCTCTCTGCGATGTAGGTAACCCCGTGATGAAGTCCATGGAAATGCTCTCCCATTCCACATGGGAACCTCTACTGGCTGTAGAAGTCCTGTCGGTCTCTGATGGTCCAACTTTACTAGATGACACATGGCACATTTCAAAATGAACTCAGAAATATCCCTCTTCATCCCGATCCACTAGTATTATTGCCTCATATCCTGGTATCTCTTATCCCCAACAGGATGTATTGCGAATCATGAATCGTGCGACTCTGTCATTACCTCGTGTCGCAAGTCTTCCCCCTCGGGAACAACTAACCTTCCATTGAAGCGTAAGCCCCCATCTAAACTAACGGTATAAGACTCGGCCCCCTCTGCTAGCAATCGTACTATCTGCTCTTGACAGAACGGGTCTCCTGCCTGGGCCTGTATCACTCTCGTAATGATATGGGGTGTAACTATCATCATAGACATGAATGATCGGGCCAGTGTATCCTGGTGTCCTAACTCCTTCCACTTCACTTTCCACACCTCGGCCACCTCACCTACTGGCCTATGGCTCAACGTGTCTGCTACCACGTTAGCCTTCCCTGGGTGGTATTAGATATCAAACTGATAATCCTTTATAAACTCGAGCCACCGACGTTGATGCATATTCAAATCCTTATGCGTGAAGAGGTACTGTAAGGACTTTTGGTCTATGAATAAGCAAACTTTCTCCCCTAGGAGATAATGTCTCCAGATTCGAAGTGAAAATACGACTGTTGCTAACTCTAAGTCGTGGGTGGGGTAATTCTTCTCGTGAGGCTTAAGCTTACGGGAAACATAAGCTATAACATGACTCTCCTGTTGTATTACACCCCCAAGTCCTAGTAAGGACGCATCAGTGTATACTAAATACTCTACTCCCGACCTGGGAAATGATAACATTGGTGCTGAGGTCAACTTGTCCTTCAACTCGTCGAAAGCCAACTGGCAAGCATCACTCCAGATAAATGGAACACCTTTGCAAGTCAGATGTGTCAATGGACCCGCTATCTTCGAGAACCCCCGAATAAATCTCATGTATTATCCTGCTAGGCTCAAGAAACTATGTATCTCTGTCGGTGTCGTGGTCTATCCCCACTCCCTCACCGCTGATACCTTCCCCGGATCAACAGATATCCCCCTGTCAAAAATGATGTTCCTAAAAAATTGAACCTCCTTCAGCCAAAACTCGTACTTCTCATATTTTGCATACAACTCATGCTGACGTTGTGTCTGTAAAACCTGTATCAGGTGCTCGGCATGCTCCTCCTTGGTCTGGGAGTAAAGAAGAATGTCATCAATGAAGACAATGGCGAACTAGTCTAGGAACTCTCTGAATACCCTATTCATCAAGTCCATAAGCATTGCTGGGGCTTTTGTTAGGCAAAAAAGCATAACTCTGAACTCATAGGAACCATATCTCGTCAAGAAGGCAGTCTTCGAGACGTCCTATTCCCTGATACGCAACTGATGGTATCCCGATCTCAAATCAATCTTTGAGAAAAAGGTAGCTCCTCTCAACTGGTCGAATAAGTCATCGATTCGGGGTAATGGATACTTATTCCGTATCGTGACTTTATTCAACTCTCGGTAATCAACATGCAACCTCAAAGATCCATCCCTCTTCTTCACAAATAGCACAGGGGAACCCCAAGGCGATGTAATCCTACGGATAAACCCCTGGCCCAACAGCTGCTCTATCTGATCCCGTAGCTCCCTCATCTTCGTTGGAGCCATACGGTAAGGTGCGCGGGCTATCGTCCGAGTGCCAGGCACTAAATCTATAACAAATTCTATCTCTCTCTACTATGAGGTAATCTCGGAATATCCTGGAATACATCAGCGAACTCCCTAACAACTGGAATCGAATCAAGTGGTATCACCGCCTCCTTATAGGTCTCCTCCTCTATGTAGTACAAGTGAGCGGACGATCCTCCCTCAGGACGAGGCATCGCCACAAGAAACATTTCCTAACCGGGTATGGTAAAAACAATACTCCTACTATAGAAATCAATCATGGCTCTATACGTAACTAACCAATCTATACCAATAATCGCATCATACTCGGACATATCTAATACTAGCATATCGACAGGTAAGGTAAATTTCCCGATCTCTACACCCACGCCTCTACATATAAAGGAAATCACAGAACCCCTACTCAATGGTGAATCAACACAAGTGAAAGTGCTCTCCGTAGTGTATAATAATCCCGTAGCGCATGCAAACCTCGTGGAAATAAAACATTGTGTTGCTTTCGTGTTAAATAAAATACGCCCCATAGTCCCCTGAATAGAAAACATACCCTCAATCACGGGGGGGGGGGGGGGTCCTGCACGACCGCGGCCTGCTGAAGCTGGTAAACTCGATCATACTGAAGCTGTCCCTGCTGGGATAGGTGGCAGTGCTAGCATCTGTGGTGGTGCTGGGAGGGAGGAGGGAAACATCGATCTTTGGGGCTCTTGTCGAGCACCCTGTTGTTGTTGCTGCGGGGCCCTGCCCCTCTCATGACCCTCTTGGTGTTTGTGGCCATGCTTGCCACATATGAAACATTTCCCCGTAAAGTTTCCCCCTATCTGACCCTGCTGCCCACGGCCGTAATGGCCGTTACTTCCCCTACCCTGGCCATGCTGGCCCTCTTGAAACTGCTGCTAGCCTGGATGGCCCTGATGGCCGTGCTGGCCCTGCTATCCATGCCAAAAACCTCCCTGGGCATTTTTGAAACCTCCTGATCTAAACCTCTTAGAATCCCCCTGGTGGGAACTCTGATCACCCTACTTGTGTTGACACTGAGTTGACTGTGCCCCGCTGGCACTATTACCCTCTGATAAATGAAAGCGACGGTCCTGGAAGTGAAGTAATGCTGCGTTAACCACATCTGAATAGGTGGCCAATGAGAGATTACCTAGAAGGTGCTAACGAATCCTCCATGTCAACCCATCCATCAACTTCTGGATATTCTTCTCTTCGGTAGAGATCTCATCGGGAACGATGTTCAGAATATTTGTGAACTCGACCTCATACTCTTCCACTGTCCTCTCTTCCTGCTTAAGCTTCATCAATTTTTGCCTCATCTCTGTGTGAACTACCGAGGGGAAATATTTGCGGTCGAACCACACCCAGAACTCCTGAATAGAATGAACATATCTCTCCTCGGCGGTGGTAATGGACTCCCACCACTGCAAAAGCTGCTCCTACCAGCTTAAACGTTGCCAATATTTGCCTCTGCACATCTTTACACTAATACATCCTCAAGTGTCTTTGGATGTCCTTCTTCCACTGGCTCGACACAACAACGTCGGAGCTCCCTACAAACTCCGGAGGGTGCGCCTTCTGAAAGGCATCACGAACATGTTCCCAAGCAGACGGGAATGCATGAGCCTGGACTGGGGCTACCACCGGTGCCTGAGGTGGTGCCTGCTGCACAACTGCTAACGCGACATTTACGGCCTGGGCTAAAATAGCGTCAACTTCAATAGCGTTCATAGAACCCTGAACTGGTGCAGGCTGAGGCTCGGGTTGGGCACCCCTAGGAACTCGCTCTGCACATCTAGGAGGCATCTGTAATGAGAGAGAAGTTTTATAAGTCCACAGTTAATATCTCAAAATAGCTGAAGAACGTAAGATACACAAAAGAGTACAACAATCCTAAAATATAGGGCTCTATATCAAAGGACGCTATGCGGAAACATAACAAGCCGTACATATCGTAAGGACTCGAGAACCTGATGCTCTGATACCACCTGTGACACCCCGACTAATTAAATATCAGGTAGCAACTCCTTTATCTCATTCATACAGAATATCAAGTTGGTTCAGATCTAGCATCACTGTCAAAAATATTTTAAACAATTACTAGCCACCTAATATTTAAAAAGTAAGTTGCCAAATTTATTAAATTAAATTAACACACAACCAATTAAATTAAGCTAACCATACAACATCCACATCATAACCACAACAGAATAATAATGGAATAAATAAAATGAGTCTGGAGTAACACTCCCCTGAATAAACAAAATACTGAATAAATCCCAATACAAAAGTTTGAATAAAATAGATAAATACAAAACTGAAATAAAACTGAAAGTCTGAGAATGCTATCTCTAAATGGAAATGGGTGGCATGCCCTAACACATGAATAAAAACCTGAATAGAATCAAGTGTAGAATGTGGAGGCGACTAATACCGAGATCCTGTAACTTCCACAACAGCTACAGCACGTCAATGAAATGGAACTCCTATTCTTGGCGTCCCTGTGGCTGGGCACCTAAAAAGGTTTTACAAGAAAAATAGATTTGAAAGAAAATGGGTCAGAGCCCGAGGTGAAAACAGTTTTAAAATATATCAAGTGTTTAATTGCATTAAACAATAAATATTATATACATGTTAGTTACGTGCTCTCACATGAGCTCCTCACCCCTCAACTAATATGCACGCCTAATGTATACCCTTAACCCATCCTAGTTATGCCTCCAACTAACAAGTCTGTACCACTACCTATCTTCACATTATAATATAGGGGTCTACTCGTATCGTTCTAATATATTCTGCATATAACTCACCCTTACATTAATTTGATTATTACATCAATTACGATATGAATTCTCATATTTTTAGCCCGATAGAAAATATCTCAATTATTCGTATTCACAATTAATCAGTGAGCCAAATCACAAGTACAAGCATATCATTCGATGCTTATAAATATACAATATGGCACCCCTAGGCTAAGCTGCGGTGCACCCATACTCTGCTATCGAATCCCGGTACATCACGTACATAAGGAATACGCGTTCTGAATCGCTCAGAAACCGTTTAAATAAAAAAAATCACACATATTAGAGGCGAACATAGTTCACATACCCATGGGTCACGTACATACCTACGCTCCCATGGTCAGCTGACTTATCAACTGACAAATAAGTCATTCACAACCCTATGTCCTTAAAGTACCAATCTAGATCCCCCCGTAGGCACACAAAGATCAGATGGTCCTTTTCGAAGGCCAACCTCTCGTGATAGCAAGTATGGTAGGTATGTCATACACATAATATTCCTTAACAAGACATTCACACAACTTAGGTAACTATTACATTATTAAATGTATATTTTCATCCCTATACCATCAGTCTTATTCTAACGCTATTATCATCCCAATTTATACATAATATGTTTTGCCGATAAATCTCACATCATATAGTTTTGAGTACTTAAACCTATCCCGAAAGGGTTACTAAGTCTCCCTTGTATCCCACATGTAAATTCAGTACTTCGAGGTCCATATTTCTGTCTCTAATCATAACTTATCGCTCATACGAATTTAAGTCATGCTCTCGCAACTTATAATGGTAAATTGCTCGTCGAACACTCGTAAGTTCAACACTACGTTCCAAAGCAAATCTAATATGTTCGGGCTTCAATTACATCCCTACTCGTCTCCCTAAAGTAATAATGTATTCACATAGTCCCCACCTATAACTTTCAATGGCCGGAAATCGCTTAAATCCAAAAAGGGAAACAATCACAATTTCTAGGGAGGTCGATTGATCGACCTATGAATGTCGATCGATCGATCAAGCAGGTGCAGGTCTCGGGTTTCTTCGTTTTCAGTCCTATTTTTGTCCCAATTCTTCATTACAAGATGTTAAATCCTAAAGTAAACATATTGGATAATCATACAACATAAATACATGATTCTTAATGTTCAAGAATTCTTAAATCATCATCAATTAGACTTTGCTTGGATCAAATCATCATATTATCATGAAAAAACCCTATTTTTCTATTTTCTTTAAGAATCATCATACATCCCTCATAAATTCATAATTATCTATGCATGGTTTATGATTTCGTTAATGAAATACTTCCAGAATCAAAACAACATATAAATCCTACCACGAATTAAGGTTTCATCTCCAAATTTCATGAGTTTCAATATTTTCATGGCTATCATCAAATCCTACACTATCATGGATTAATTATTTTCTGAATCTTAATGGATTAAATCACTTGCCTAGAAATTCGATGTTCTGATCCTTTGATGACGATAAGGGTTGGTTCTCTTTCTCTTTCCGGTCACAAATCCGGCGATAGTGGTAGTGTGTGGTCGTTATGGCCTTGGAAAACACCTTGGAACTTCTCCTCTCTTATCACGTTGCCCACTACTTGGTTTTGACAGATAATGGCCCTAATATTGGCTGATAAATAAAGCCTAAATTTCATGGGTCAATATTCCCTAAAAATCAAAATGACTAAAATACCCTCCCGAGTTGCCGGTTTGGCCTAAAAATGTCCCGGGACCCAAACTAAACCCTTGTCTAGTGTTTTCTGACTATCTTGACCCTTTCGGACATGCTGGCGCACTCAAAATGACCATACAGATGATCCAATTATAATTTACTTTTAAATCCGTTTAAAATAATTCCTGACGCGACTGACACGCGCGTCCCAACTTAATTTCCGAATTGTCGTATTTATGACTTGCGACAATTTTAATAAATTCAATAATCATATATTACCATATTCACTCAGTAATAATAAATATTATTATCTTAATCAAATACCAACTCTCGTCTCTCTAGTATTTAAATCCGGATTAATTTCCAAATAAATATCCCATTTAATTTAATTAATCCCATTAAATAAAATTACGAGGTATTACACGATCTCAAGTCATAGCGTCATGCATGTGCCCTTGTGAGGTTGAAGTTCAAAGTGAGGTAATTTTGGTACGGTTATGACTCATTGTCGAAGGACTATGACCGCCTCCAATACATTAACGATTTGTCAAGTTCGGCGTGAGATTCTGACTTGGTAGCCTAGAATGATATGTGTATGGCCGGGTGCATGATAAAATTTTATATATCCACATCCAGTTAGATATTACTCAGGGGGACGGTGGTTATACACGACATATGTGTTCTTGTTATATTATAGATGATACATATATAAATGTGCAAAAAAATATACACGGGTTTAAGACAATAATTGTGGATAATGATAACTAGTGAAATTTATTGGAAATGATTTAATCGATTACAATTAAGAGTTATAATTATTAAACGGGTGTGAAAAATAATTTTATAAAATATGTGTGACACAGGGTAGCGTATGGACTCAAGTATATTGGAGATTAGTTAGGCGGGATAACATAACTAGGGGTTAAAGTTCATAAATTAGGTGTGCACTATAGTTAAGGGGTGACTGTTATCTCATGTGAGTGAGACACCAATTTAAATATGGATGAAATTATTCAAAATTATTATGCATTTTGATTACTAGTAAAATATTTTCAAAAGGTTTTGGGCTCTGACCCATGTCAAAATATTTTCATCAACTTTTAGGTGCCCATCCGTAGGGTCTCCAAGCATGATTATCATTTCTAGGTCATCGAAGTTGCAGCAACTATGGAGTGTTATTAAGATTGTGTAGTTGTTTCTTTCTTTTATATTCTAGACAGGACTTAGTCAGTTACTATCCGGGCAAGTCACCCAATGTCAACTTTTATTTTCGTTTTTATTCATTTAAGTTTTTATGGATATTGTATTGGATTGGAAACTGGTGGTTTATTCTGTTAATGGATTTTTATTATATTTTGGTATTGATATTTGATTATGTGATTGTGTAGTTAATTATTTATCTAGAATGGTTTATGGTAAATGGTTTTTTTTATGGTAATTTAATTGAAGTTTACAAATTAACACGCGGCTTGATTAAATAATAAGTGGTTAGCAATAAATTAGTTTTCGATAGTGATGCTAACAAGGGGCTATTTGAGATTACTATTTTATTTTAGTAGAGGGTTATCCACGCATTATTTTAATAAGTGGGGTGTCACGGTGCATAAGACATATACCATTGGCATTCGAAGCACTTGTTATGGTCATCGACATCCTTAGGGTCATACCTCTTCTTCTTATGACGATCATTTATAAAATTTCTATATATGTTATCAAACTTGTTTTCTTCTCTAAGCCTAAGAGACTTCACGAACTTCCTAGAAAACCTAGCAATATCTTCAGGATCTAAAATCACCATTACTATCAAAATCCGACACATTCACCTTTTGGTCTTTTAAAGAAATGCCATTTTCTTTGGAGGATACATGTTCATTTCATAGGTTTGGAGATCATCTACAAGATCTTAAACCCACATATTATCGACACCACCTAGAGAATCTACGACCGTGACTTTAGCATTAAATCTTTAAGCCAATGACCATATGATTTTTTTGCACCACTATCAACTCATGGATAGGTTCACCTAAGATAAATGAGGAGTTGACAATAGAAGACAACTTAGAACAAAAATCATCATAAGGCTCATGATATAACATTTTCATCATTTCAAACTTAGTTTTGAAATTTTGTAACTTCAAAACCCTAACAGTGTAAATACCCTTGTATATGGAATTTAAAATCTCCAAAGCATCCTTCCGCTCTCGCATGTCATAATCCGTATAGAATCTTCAACCGTGACTGCGCATAAAATATCATTCACTCCCTTAAAATTAAACTTCATGGCATTATTTCCAGTCGATCTCCAAGTGAAGTACGTTTGAGGTGCACTACCCCCTTTTTCAACTGATTTACACACATTCTCATCATTTGATTTTAAGAAAAATCGCGTTTGTGCCTTCCCGCAAGGATAGTTTGACATATCAAACATTGGAGGTCGGGTAATGAAACCTCCTTCTTAGCTAAAATAAATCAAAAAAAAAAATGCACTAAGTAGGGATATAACCCTATAAGCTAGTGTAACAAGCTCTGATACAATTTTAAGTGACCAACTGCTTTTAAGGGTTATATGAATGATCAAGCAAACACCCATTTTTATTTTGTCAAATTAATTAAAACGATTTTAATCTTTGCACCAGCTAAACAAAAGTGTTCTAAAAATATTTTACCAATTTTATCTTGATCAGAGCATGCATTTAGGTGATATACCAAGAATAAGATTAAAGCAAACCAAAACACGACAATGTGGGAGGAAAACCCTTAGCGGAAAAAACCTTGGATGACCCAGCCACATAAGTCCACTACTATATAATTATAGATACAATAACAACTTTAACTTACTCAACGAATCGATGCCTTCAAGACTTGATGCGCTTCCTTGTTCCTTGTTACCTTCTTTGTAAGAACTGTTGGGCGCCTTCTAATAACAAACACAACACAAACTCTTTCCCACTTCTTGGTATCGTAGTAATCTTACTTGCATCTTGACTAGTTCCAGCCATTGTCCAATGCAGTCACGGTCCCCATGACTCAAAACATCACTAAATGAAGAGAAAAAATTCTTTTTGCAAGAACAAACGAGATCTCAAACAAACATATGTATGTAGAATCTTGTATCTCGAACTCTGGGTGTAAACCAGGGTATGGACGCTCTTAGTTAGATATAAAATTATGTTTTTTCAACCCTTAAAAAATAAATGACAGATCCAAACAAGATATAAATAAGTTTTCAAGTTTTTAAGTTGGCACGCACTACGAGATAAATCATTCGAATAACATTGGATGCCTCATTCAAATGATAATAACTATTTTGTTTGAACCAAAATACACTAGTTAGAATGACCTAGATAATCTCGTTTGAATGGGTAATGAGCATCCTTCTGACAAAAAACATTTTATGTATAGTAGAAGCAAGTCGCTCGAAGGTCCCTCAAAGATTTAAAGATAGGATCAAACTCATATGAACGAAGATAAGAACTCATTTGAAAGATACAACTGAATTCGTTTGAGCAACAATAGAAACTCGTTTGAATGACTTCAAAACAAAAATTGTTTTCTATGAAAAAACTTTTCAAAAACATCCTTAAAAAATATTTTAAAACACTAACACCCAAAACATATCCAGTGATTGGACTTAATACGTTTTCATACCTCTTGATATCCCATGGATGCTGAAGACGAAACTCGATATGAAACTATTAACGATGTCAATGTCGATTAACTTGGTCTCCATAATCTTCAATTGTACATCATACGCTTCAAAGACAAACTGAGTAAAATCCTAACTTATGACACAAACAAGTTTTTTCCAAATTGAATAAAACAAAAATACATACACATTGATTCGATTAGAAATTTGTCCCTATAATTTTTATTATTTACTCATCTCATAGGGCGTTTCTATCATCTACGAATATAAATATAATTACCATCGGGGTTTCTTAATATTTAATACTTACATTTAAAGGAGATTAGTTATTTAAAATATTCTTAAAGATCCCACTCCTACCCTTCTCTAGACTCCATATGTGGGAATTCTCAAAAATGAAATCCAAATAAGGAACCACCCCCCTTCTCGATAAACATTTGTCTAGATAAGGTATTCGTCGAGACACTAAAATTAGTTATAGGAAATTAATACGATTTATTAAAGAAATCGAATTAATTATCAACTTCCAAGATGACAGCAACAACCCACCATGTAAACTAGTCCTCTAATACCATACTCCATCTAAGTCAATTACTTACTATTACAATCCTAACCATTTTAGAGAGACAATTAAGGGTTTAGTTCAATTATAACAAATTATAATCCCAATGCCAAATTCTAGCAAATTCATCACATAAGTGGGATCATAAAAGAATACTGTGAGTGTAGAAAATATCACGATACAGGAATCCACGAAAAGAATCACAAAGGAAAAAAGTAAAATACCACAACACAACAATGTACGTGGTTCGACAACTTGCCTACATCCACGGAGAGGTTACTGTTCTTATTAATTATCTTTCAAAGTCTCAAGTTACAATCCCCTTTTCCACGGGTCAGGGTGTACAATTTATAGATATGTTGTTACAGAGTTTGAATTTTTTAAGGAACTCAAAATAACACTTGGTTTGCCAGGAGGTACCTGAATATCTCATTTTAGATTCTTGATACTTGATTTGACCATATCCGTAAGTGTTTTTATACCACTAAAATACTCATGTGGAAATTAAGTCATGATTTGGGTCGGGCAGCGTATTAATCCATCTGGTCTGGTCGAATACTTTCATGGACCATATTAAATGGGCTCCGATAATTATCCCTAAAATCTTTGGGCTAGCCAATAGATTTTAATCGATTTAAAGGCCCAAGTTTTGAAACAACATCTAAAAACTGGCATGGCATACTTGTAATTTTAAGAGAGCGAAAAGGGTGACCTTGTCTTTATGGGAAATCGAAGCGTTGGGAACTTCTTAGGGAAGTGCGAGATATGTTTAAAAACTATTCGTGTGTAATTAACCATCAGTTCGATGATTTTAGACATTGTTTTCTCATACTTCATCTCTAAGCTTCCTCTATCATTTTCTGCTTCAAAATCATAGGTTTATTTCTTCAGTGATTTTTCAAGGCTTCATCAATACTTGTAAGTTTTAGTTCTATCTCATATTTGGCTCTTCTCTTCTATAAAGTTTCTTGTACCTGTAGCTAGGGTTTGTTGATAAATTTGGAGATCCTCTTCGCTTCCTAAGTCACTTCATCAGGTATAAAGCTTGCTAACCGGGTAAACTCCTCTTCGTATTCGGCAACCGATCTCTCCCCTTGTACTAAATCTTGAAGCTTCCTCTGCATCTCCCTTTGAACCGCGGGAGGGAAATACTTTCCATCAAACAAAGCCCAAAAATTGGTGATTGACATTGTATCCCTTTGTTCGGGTGTCGTTATTGACTCCCACCAGTGTAAAGCCGATCCGACAAGCTTAAAGGTAACGAGGATTTTCTTTTTCTCCTCACTACATTCCCCCATCCTAAGATGGCGCTGCATGTCCTTCTTCCACTGGTTTACCTTTATAACGTCAGAACCTCCCTCAAATTCTGGGGGATGACCCTTTAGGAAAGACTCTCTTACCCGTTCCCACTGAGAAGGTCCTGTAGGAACTAGTGCTTCTTGTCCCCTCGCTTGAGCTTGTGGCATTTGTTATGCCACTGCAGTCATCGCTGCATTAACAGCTTGGGCCACGATATTTGCCACATCAGCGGCACTGATATTCCCCAGTGGCGGCGGTGGAGGACCAACCTCATCCTCGACAATCCTATTGCGTCTAGCGGGACGTCCTCTATTTGGAGGCATCTGAGATAGAGAAGAGATAGAGTTAGAGTATTTTATAAAACAATCTATCCAGCAGAAGATCGCATACATAAGCAATAAGACAATCCTAACATTAAGCTCTATATCAAAGAACGATACGGTAGAACGTGACAAGTTCGCATAGATCCTAAAGACTCTAGAACCTGATTCTCTGATACCATCTGTGACAACCCGCTATCCGAAATAAAGGGTGGCCAGCCCGATACCCCGATGAAACAGGAATCATGGATATATATCATTCTCAGCATCACAATAATCATACAGAGTATCAGGAATAACCACACAATATTCCAGAAAACGGGTTATCAAAAAATTTTAGTTTCTAATTTAAAGAAAACACTTTCAACAACCCATAATAGAAAAAGAGGGTGGAAACTCCCACAAACATATATATGTAATCAAATAGATAAGAAAGGACCGAATAAAGCGTCGGCCGATACAATCCATACAATATACAACAAGTTTCTTGTGCTACATGATACATCATTTACACAATTACAACCATTTGGGCCACACGCCCGAACAAAGACTGATCTTAGCTAGAAAACAATAATAGAGGCGTCTACACAAAATATCTCGTGATACATGCAAAATGTCACGTCTCCTCAAAAGACTCAAGACATAAATCGTGCCTTTAGCCAAAATCCCAACTCAATTGATTGATATTGCGATAAAATAATACGCAATTGCATATTTAAGGCATAATCAGTCAAAAATGCCCAAAATCTCAAAACACATAATGGCACATCTCTGACTATCTCGCACGTTTCGGAATCAACTGCGGCCTCCAAATTATCATTTGGAAATTTTATAATTCAATTTAAGTTCCGGTCTCATTATTAAGCCAAATATCATTTTAATTCGTATGATATTAATAAGAATAACGTAGAAATATTCACCCATAGTTATGGTATATATGCAAACTCATAGTGAATATTAACTTTTCTTCATTAAATTAGCACTCAATTCATAACCCAAAACTTATATCTAATTACCATACCAAGTAATTAATATAAAATACGTTCTCATAAGCGAGGGTTATTACACCAGTGAAGAAGAAGGAAATGAAGAAAAAAGAAATGGCGCCACCAAAAAGAAGGTGTTTTATTCTCCCCAGTGATGATGATGATTTATTGTCTGATCGGATGAAGTCTTTGAAAAGAAAGGACGGGGACTCCCCTATGGCTGGTGGTTCCAAGTCAGGAGGCAGGGAGAGCGAGGTTGAGAAGAAGAAGAGAGAATAAGAAGAGAAAAAGAAGAAGAAATAGAAGAAGAGAGAGGAGGAAAGAAAGAGAAAAGAAGAAAAGAATAAGTCACATGCCCTTATTGTGCCTTCTCCTATTATTATCGATGGGGGAAAAAGTGTTGTTAACACTCGCCAGTTTGCCCTCGAACTGTTACAGAGGGTCATGAACGTTGCTGATCATGAGAGGTCAATGAAGATGGATCCGACTAGTTGGCCCTTAAGTCCCCTCAAGGGCTTGCATTGGTACATCCCATTCTATCTATGATTATCTAATTCTTCTCCCATATTCCTATAAATTGTCTTACTTTTCTCTTCATCTTGTAGTTTGTTTCTAATTTTACCACGTTGCTGTGTGGGCAGGCCAATCAGTCGAGGAGAAATGTCGAGCTAAAGAAGGCCTTAAAGAACTCTGAAAAGGCTCTGGCCAATGCTAAGTCCACTTTTGACCAGGAGAAATAGAAGGCTCTGGAGGCTCTCAAGAAGCAGTCCACGAATGTGCTGAATGAATTCTAGGCAGCCTATAGGCTGGTGGTTTTAGACAAGTTGAAGGCAGCGGAGGTCAATAAGGAGATGATCGCCAAGGTTGAAAAGTTGAAGGGAGGGTCGTGACCGTCGGAGACAGTGGCTATAACGAAAGTTGGGAGGCAGCATATGATGATGTCGAATGCCAAATAGGATATGTTTGGTAGATGGGTTTCAAAAAGAGCTAGGACCAAGCCTTAGTCGCTACTATGGTTCCTATTGATTCCCTTCATTTTACCCAGCATATGCCAGGTCCTAACCCTATGGACGCTGAGGAGGCTCTAGCCGACAAGCCTTCTATTCAAGATAGAATAGAACTTGATGATCTTGGTGCTAGATACCTTCCTTCTAACCAAGTTGCGGGTGGCCTTGGTCCGATCATGGTTACTGGCGATCAAGCTGCTCCAATTGCTAATAAAGGAAATGGGCCAACATCTTCTGAGCAGGTGAAGACCTTTATTGTTTGTTTAGGGTTTCTTTTTTTTGTTCTTTTATTACTATTATGTTTTGTAATTCTCTGACTTGTTGATTAGGCATAAATTCTTCCAAATTTACCCTTTAATTTAGAGGCTCTTATTATCTTAGACAACGTAAAATGAATTAGTTTATCTTATATCTTTGCTAATTGTTTCGTCTAATAAGTATCCCGAGTTTTGTGTATTTCTTATTAATTTTGCAGGTATTTCATACATGAAAGAAAGAAAGAAACTGAAAGAAGCAAGAGAAAAGAAAGAGGACAAATCAAAAGGGCAAAAGTGTAATTTCCACTAGGAATCCGGTTGAGGACCCAAAATAAAAGTTGAAGATATCGAATTGATGAACGCGTAAGAAGAAACGACATCCCAATTCGAGTTCTGGATTGGATGTTATGAAGACCCGAAGATGCGAGATAATCGAGAGATTTTGAAGAGATATTCAAGAGAAATTGGTAAGCATTTCCGGACCAATCCGGCTTATATGAAAAACGGACCAATGCGGGTACTCAAAATCACTGCATAAAAATACGTCTATCGGACCAATCCGATCTTCCAAAAAAATGAATCAGTTCGGCCCCAAATTTCACTGCATACAGACCTGTCTAGCGGACCAATCTGGGTGTTAAGAAAAACGGATCAATTCGATTGTTAGCTGGACCAATCCGATATGTCCTGACCGAATCGATTCGGGGTTCGAGATTTGGGATGATATTCTTCTTAATAGAGTTTTATATGCATCCAACTCTTGTAATTTTCGTAGGGTATAAATTTAAAATACCTCCCAGACATTAAGGAGGATTCTAATCCGTTTAGAGCAACTTTGTAATTAGCTTAGAGGAGAAAACAATAGGAACCCTAGTTTTTTTATATCCTTGATTCCAGTTCTTCAATTCAAGTAATTTTATTCCAATTCTTGCTTTCATTATTGCAATAGTTATTTCTTTAGTTAGTAATTTCATTCTTCTTCACCTTCAGTTGTTAGTAAAAATGTTTTCTTTCATTCAAAACATATTTTCTTCTAGTTTTAATATGTCCAGCTAAGTTTTCAATGGTCGGGGTGCATGAACCCCACCCAATGTAATTCATGATAGTGGAAATAGAAGTTGGAATTAAAATCTTAGGTGAATTGTGTCGTATAACTTGTACGACTGTTGTAGACTTTTGATCTAGTTTGCCCTAGGTAATCGGAACGCTTAAGAAAGCAACGCGAGTATTGGTTAATACGATACTGCTTTAATTCGTCCTTTGCTTACATAGTGTGCGGTCTACGATCCCTCATATATGTAATACTTATGAGCATTAAAAACCAGGTTCATTTAAAGATTTAATTTTGAATAAAGTATCCTACGAATTGAATTACTAGGGTGTGGGGGATTGTAATCCGACCTATCGTTCTCATTTCATAGTTAAAGTTTTAGTCAAATCGTCATAAGTCCTTTAGTTAATTTGAGTAATTGCATTTCATTTATTCATAATTTCATTAGTTACTCATTTTCGTATTTGCATCTAGTTGTAGTCATTTCACAATCCAAATCACATTTTCCTTCTTTTTAGAGTCAAAGTTAGGTTACCTTCATATTTCCAAAGTCGTTACGACTTCGTTCGTCATGTGTTCCTAAGGATCGATACCTGACTTATCGGATTATTACTTGAACGACAAGTTTGTACTTGAGCTTAAATAGCATGCAGACTAGACATATTTGTGACCGCGTTAAGTTTTTGGCACCGTTGTCAGGGAATCTAGGTAGACTTAGGTTAAATCAAGTCAATCTAAAACTTTGACCAAAAAAAATCCAAAAACATAAAAAATAAAAATTCCTCTCTTAAAAGTCTTTAATGCAAAATCCTGAACATACTCAGACTCTTTACAATACTCCAACCAGGATCCACGAAAATCCAATCGTTGAGTATAACTCTGAAAGCCCCCCCACACCTCGCGTTCCACAATTCTGGGTTACAATTCCTACTCTTGAGCACTCTATCAGTAGCTACACCCTGAGTCAAACTTCGAGTCACATATCTAGGACACCGAGTGAGTACACATAGTCATTTGAAGAGAGTGCGAAAAATATGTCTGACGCAGCGAGTTTCGGTACTGGAGAGGGAGATCTCCCCTATTGTCCCATGAAATACTTACTCTTTCCATAGCGGACTGTCACCCCTAGTTGCATTTTACTTCCATATAATGCCGGTCAGTTCCACTTTCGCAATAGGATGATATAGATTCTCCCTACATTTCATGGCATGGATTCGGAGAAACCATACCTGCATATTCATGAGTTTGAAGAGGCGTGTGACACATTTAGTGACCGAGCTTGCACGCAAGATGTCATTCGCCTAAAGGTTTTTACTTTTTCCTTAAAGGATAAAGGCAAGACCTAGTTGTGGTCTCTACCCCCGAACTCCATCACTTAATGGAGAGATATGCAATCTAAGTTTATCTTAAAATTCCATCCACAGCACAAGACCAACTCATCTAAGACTCAAATCCGAGCTTTCCGACAACACGATAATGAGTCTTTTGACAGATGTTGGGAACGTTTCCAAGAGTTAGTAAGCGCTTGCCCCCATCATGGTTTTGACAAACACCTCGTGATATCTTTCTTCCTTAATGGGTTGACAGTAGCTTCCAAACAACTTGTGCAAACAAAGTGTAAAAGACCCTTTTGGGATTTAAATGTAATACCCCGTACTTTTATGGATATTTAAATTACTTAAGTGGCGTAATTTGGTAATTAGAGGAAATTACCGTGAATAGTAATTTTGGAATTTATAAGTATAAATTTAATAATTGAGAATTATAAAGTGAATAGTAAATATTAGTTTTCAAGTGTCGGATTAATATGTACATGGATTATATTTTCTTATGAGACAAAGAATATGAGTGGGATTATTTTAATTATGTGCCGCAATTGGGTAAAGCGACAAAGGATAATATTTTAAGTGGAAAACACGCGTATTGGAATGTATTGGGTTCAATTAGTTAATTTCAGTTAAGTGACTCAGATGAAGATTTCAAGTGCGCGGTTGGTTTCAGAATGGCCAAAATAGTCAAAATAAAGTACCCGGGGGTAATGTTTGGAATTGGGTAAAGCGACAAAGGATAATATTTTAAGTGGAAAACACGCGTATTGGAATGTATTGGGTTCAATTAGTTAATTTCAGTTAAGTGACTCAGATGAAGATTTCAAGTGCGCGGTTGGTTTCAGAATGGCCAAAATAGTCAAAATAAAGTACCCGGGGGTAATGTCTGGATTTCGGGGTCTTTTTGGACTAGTAGGGACTCGTAATTGAGTACACGAGTCATTTTATAATTGGGTATACACCCAATTTTGGGATTTATAAGGGGAGAACCCTCATGTCTCCCACATTTCAGCCCTAGGAGAGAGAAAAAGAAGAGAAGAAACAGAAGAGAAGAAAGAAGGGGATTTCTGGCCATGTTCCGCGGGATTCGACTTGGGGTCGTCGGATTTTATCCACGAGGCAAGTGTTTAACTTGCTTTTATGATTTAATGTGTTTATTTATCGTATTGTAGTTGGTGAGTAAAAAGTATAAGGATTTTTGGGTTGGGTTTTCGGGAATCAAAACGGGGGTTTCAGAAGTTTGAACGAGTAAAACCCGGTTAATATCCAATTTGAGAAACTTAAGAATTTCTTGAAATTAGTTGTTGATTATTGGTTCTAGGATGGTTAGAACCATTTTTATGCGGGTATGTATTATTTCTTAAGTTTGGATGATGATGGGAGAGAAGATAAAAAGCTTGGAGGTGCTTTAATGGAGATTTGTAATTTGGAGAAGACAATGAACAGTAACGCAGCAGCTTGTGGGGTCGATTCGGACAGAAAGAGAATTGATTGAGATCTTGGTTAAAACATGAAAGTTCTAGACTTTTCGATACGATCGCGTGGGCGCCGACCGCGTATTTTTATGATTTTTTTTGAATTTTTAATAATTTTTCTATGGAAACAGTTCCGAGGTTGAAATCGTTAGCTCGAAAATCAAACCGGAAATTGGAAAAAATAAGGCTAGAATTGTTTGGAGATAAATATTAGGGTTTCCTAAATAATGTTTTTGGACTTCCAAATTACTTGAGGAAAAAAAATAAAAACCTTAGGTTCGTAGAAATAAATCCAGGCTATATTTTTAAATGACTGTTTAGGATGGGTAACATTCGAGAAAACTCTTCGGCAAGTGTGTTTATAAGTTATGCGTAGAAAATAACTATGGGCCTAGTACATTTGAGTGAATTCTAAAATGCGAGTAGGATGGAATTTAAAACATGGGCTAAAGAGGTTCAAGCTACTATTCGGTATGTCTTTATTGACAATTATTATTATAGGTGATGCGGTACCTATGGAGATTAAAATAAGTAGTTAGTATACTTATTTAATTATTACGAATTGGTATATTCGGGTTTATATTATAATCCTTAAAAGTGAGTAAGGTGCGAGTTATATTTTAAGTAAGAGAATACTTGTGGATTTAGTATTTTAAGTGTATAAATACTTATATACTATTACTAATGGGAACATTCGAGGTTTTGGCTATCGCTATAAGAGTTTGGCTATTATAGCCATATATATTAAGAAGAGATATATACTTTATATACGGGAATTGTTACAGTATATATATAAAATAATTGTGAATATACTCATGTGTGAATGGTATATTTATGTGAAGCATAGCCCCTCTAATTCTATCATGGGAAGTTGCGCGATGTGGGTGAGGCCCCTGGCTTGAGGAGCAGGGAGCGTATAGTCCCCAGGTCATAGCGTCCATTTTATATTGTGTGATTTTTATAAGGGGTGAGACATGGTGGGTATGATTCATTCTCATTTTCAGGGATGAACTATGGTCGCTTCCCTTACGTTGTGATTTAGTTTTTACCAAGTCGGTGTGAGAGTCCGACCGCTGGTACCCAGGATGATGTGTGAGTAATTCCCTGGAAGATGATAGCATTGAGAGACTGCATCCATTGATTTATAGCTCTGAGGGATGGTTATTATACTTATATAGTGTGTGATATATAAGTATGGATATACTTTATGTGTGTATGTATATATATATATATATATATATATATATATATATATATATATATATATTTATATCAGATGTGAAACATATATATACGGACATAATAAAGAATGGAATGTGAGTTAAGTTCTAAATCTTTCGTGAGTATAGAATCAGAAATAAAATAGGGATATACGTATATAAAGATGAGAATATTATATACGAGGTTAATAACACTAAAACGTGCATAGTGTAAATAACTAATGAAAGTTATTCATGATGTAAGGATGAATCATAAGTGAGAGATTATAATGTATAAGCTCACGCGATAGCTTAGAATATTTTATAAAGAATGAATAAAGTGATATTCTCCTTCCGGTAGATTTATATCTGGATTTATATGAGTGTGAATCATAGGTTCTAGTGAGAACTATATATACCTACGGGATTTTATAATATGTGTTATGTACTGTGGTCCTAATAGATCTCAATGATCAACATTGTCATGTAGTAGTGTATCGGGGGGTTCCTTGTTTGGATTTCGCTTTGCGAAACACCCCACGCACGAACGTAGCACAATGTTGGGAATGGAGAGAAGTTTAGTCCTTTGTACTTAGGTTTGTGAGGAATTTTAGAAGATGGGTGAAATGAATTAGTTAGGTAGAGTAGCTTAAATAGGTATAATATTTTCAAAATATGGATTTTAAGCACTTGCTAAAACATTTTCAAAACTTGGGCTCTCACCCTTTTTTTTATTTTTCCTCTCTTGCTATATATGTATATAAATTAGGTGTCCAGACATAGGGACGCCTGGATGATGATTCCTTCGAGTCAGACGTTTGCTGTAGCAACTATGGATGCAAGCAGGTTTATTGTAGACGCTTCAATCATTGAGATCTAGATAGGAGGTATTGTAGAAACATTTGGAATGATGGACCAACTGTACTCAATTATTCTTATACCGCCTTTTAGTGCGACATTCGATTTGGTTGTATTATATTGTACCGAGTGTTCGATTATTTTATTTCATTTCAGTTGTTGCATATAAACTATTGAGATTGATTTATTTGAATGGTTAGGTTAAAAATATTAGTTAATTAAAATTTTTGACACCAGACTAATGGGTTATTAGTAATTAAATTAGTTTTCGACAGTAATGCTGAGAATAAACCATATGAGACTGCTGTTTTAATTTGGTATATGATTGATCACGCGGTATTTTATTAGGCGGGGTGTCACAAATGGTATTAGAGCATCAGGTTCTAGTGTCCTTAGGAATCTGTACGGACGTACTACGCTTTCAGCATTGCTTTCTATTTGATATAGAGACTTATGATTAGGATTATTGATTCCTCTTGTGAGATTTCGTTCTCCTCCTATTATATAGTACTATAGTAAATATTTTGCACGTTCATTTAAGATTCGTGTGCTAATCGATGATGGGAGACCAGAGAAGGCCGTTATAAGGGTAGCAGGAGACGGGGATTAGTTAGAGCTGTAAGTTGAAGCTGGGGACGAGGACCGCAGTAGAGGTCACTCCTTTCGTGGCATTTTCGTGGATTGCTACAACGACTACTAAAATATAGTAGTTATATTTATCCAAGTACCGCTATAGTAGAGAGTGGTGCAAAACTTAAATTACCCAGTGAAGTTAAATTGGGAAAAAGTTTAAAAGGGTCTTTGATAAGGACCATTCGTTGAAGTTTAAGTTACACGAAGGAAGTGTAGCTTTATTCAATGGAAGTAGAAGGCTCAAAAGATTTGTCTTAGAGAAGGGTATGGAAATGCCAAGATGTGAAAATTTGAGGAAAATTTTTCACTCGTTGGAACAATGTCGAAATGGTGGGAACGATGGTCACCATATTTTAGGGAGAAAAATGTTTTGCTCATCAAGGAATCTTACGAGCTGTTTTAACCCGTGATTTATCAGAAATGAAGAGAATGCAGTTCCTGAATTATTCACATGAGGATCGGTCAGGGGCCGACAGTGAACAAAGTAGTTTTTGGCTCGGTTAAGACAAGTGTACTGTGTTCGGGAACCATTTGGTGAAGCCAAGGTAATTGGCAAGAATGTTGTTATGAGTTTCCCCTAGGATGAAGGAGGTATATTTTGTGTGGCTAGATAGAGTCGAGGTATTTTGTTAACCTTATATTCGTGTGTGTAATTAGATCTTTGTGGAAGTATTGGTAATATTATATAGGGTATATGAAGTAATTATGAAATGATTATAATTGAGAATAAAAGAGATGAATCCTTTATGCATTATAATTGAGTGAGACTGTATTAAGTACAGTTAAAAATAATATTATGGGTCGTGGGACAACTTAATTGGAAAATGTGAATATTTACATATATGATCGTGTGACTGTGTGCTTATACTAAATATTCTATTTGTGAATAATCATACCAGTGATACTTGCTCTCACGGAGGTTGCCGCACCGGGACAGTCTTATCTCCATGTGACCTTTATGGGGGATATTGACTTGTACCCTAGAATATAGGATTCCTTGGTACAGGGTATCTGAGAATGATAGTCAGACAACCCTAAGAAACGTGAGGGGTATGTGCTGATATCTTAGTGACTTGGAACTATGCTTCACCTCCATTTTCTGTGTATTGTCTTAATACAACTCTAGAGTGATTCTAGACTAGTATTTCCCTTAGTACGAGAGATACGGGGACTTGATAGTAGAGTATGCCAGCACCATAGATTTTATGTGGGGTGCCGATAGTATATATATTATATGAGTAATGATTTCATAATATGTTTTTGAATGGTCGGAGCGATAAGAGGCTAATGATTGTAAGACTATTGTATCTGCGGTTCTAGGGTGGAACTGGTTGTTTTTGGGATATCTCACCTGGATACGGGTTGAGCTCGCCAATTATTATATGTTTTGATGGAACTTCAATGAGTAGATGTTATTGTATGCTAGGATGTTGGTTTTGATGATAAATTAGCTGAGAGTCATGTGATGATTGGGGGATAATGAAAAGTAGAGGTGATGTGGAAAAGCACTGGAAATGTTTCTCTCACCGCAAGTATGTGGGTGAGGCAAGGTGAAGGAAATTGATTTGAGTCTTATTTCCAGGCCTTGAAGAGAAGGCAAATTCAGAGGAAATATGTTTTGGGTATAATGTTCATAGCACTTTTTCAGAGAGTAGACGCCTCGATTAGTTAGACTTTCCATTTTGCTGCAATGGAAGGGCATAGAGGTAGAAGCGCGTTAGTATGATTACGAGGAAGGATTTAGAACATCTCGATGGTGTGCCTTAGGCCGTTATATCTTTATGACCGACGATGTGAGGAAGTAGTGTAACGGGAGGGTTCCTTGTTTGGATTTCTCTTTGTGAGATGTCCCACGCATGAAACCGAGCAAATGTCGGAAGTTGAGAGAGATCTTAGGCACTAGGGATATAGTTAGGATTGTACTCATTTTTCGTGCGTAGAAAAACACGCCGATCTTAGGACTATTAAGAGATAAGGTAAGTAGGGAAAGTGGCACAGATATAGGAAGAATTGAATTTCGAATTATTCGGGTTAGGAATGCCTAGGTGTTATCACCAGGCCAAAAAGAAAGTGAGGCCTAGTTTTAGAGAGAGTGTTACGTTTTTGACATTTGCAATAGTGTGCTGATAAGCACGCATTAAAGGGTGTGTGGACACCTTGGTAAGTTGATTTTATATACCGCCCGAAATGGAAAGGGCGTAGTATATAAAAATGAAGAATATGCTTTTGGGAAGTTATAAATGATATTGGAGTTTGTCGGATGGATTTCCGTATGGGGTACGCAAGAATCCAATTATATAGGTGCAATAAGAGGTAGCATGCCCAAGCTAAGCGATGAGACTGATGGGAGTAGTTAAACGTTAGTGTAATTAAATTAGATATCCTGATATAGATGAGTGGACGCCTAGTAATGGATCTCCGATGGGATTAATAAGTTAGAGCGGCGAGTAGAGACTCATTTTCTTCATATGCGGTAATAGAAACGCTAGGTGCGATGTGACATTATTAGAGTCAACCATGGAGATGTAGATAAGCTTGCTGTTAAGCTAATGCGTTAAAGTATAAATCTTGATATAGGTGGGTACCATGAATGACCATATGGTAGGGTACCAATTGGCTTAGTACCTTTCGACTTGTGTGTACCAGAATAAAGTGTGATTAGCGATCCTAGGTTGGTAGTACCGGTCACATCTGAATTTTAGGGATGAAATTCCGTTGTAGGGGGGAGAATGTAATACCCCGTACTTTTATGGATATTTAAATTACTTAAGTGGCGTAATTTGGTAATTAGAGGAAATTATTGTGAATAGTAATTTTGGAATTTATAAGTATAAATTTAATAATTGAGAATTATAAAGTGAATAGTAAATATTAGTTTGCAAGTGTCGGATTAATATTTACATGGATTATATTTTCTTACGAGACTAAGAATATGAGTGGGATTATTTAAATTACGTGTCGCAGTTGGGTAAAGCGACAAAGGATAATATTTTAATTGGAAAACAAGCGTATTGGAATGTGTTGGGTTTAATTAGTTAATTTTAGTTAAGTGACTTGGATGGAGATTTCGAGTGCACGGTTCGTTTTGGAATGGCCGAAATAGTCAAAATAAAGTACCCGAGGGTAATGTTTGGGTTTCGGGGGCTTTTTGGACTAGTAGGGACTCACAATTGAGTACACGAGTCATTTTACAATTGGGTATACATGTTGAAATGTGATACCAATTCCTAGAATAGTCTAGAATATTCTAGACAATTCCTAGAATTTTCTGGATATTTCCAAGAATAGTATAGAATATTCTAGAATATTAGGGAAGTATGTAGGCTTCTAGAATGTTCCCATAAGGAGGTGGAAACCTTCTGGAGAATTAATCTAGACCATTGATGTACTTTAATCTCCACCATCCATTAAGGAGGTGAGATGCCTATAAATAGGTGGTGAGGTCATTCGGCCAAACCATCTCAATCCAAGCTAAGTATTGTAATCTATCATCAAGTCTAATACAAAAACTTTCCTTCTTTCTCTATATTTCCAAATTCTCCTCAATGTCTCCCTCCAAATTATTGGTTGACCATATCTAGCAATCCTAATTTCTTAAACTAAACATTTAACTACATTCCATACTACCTCCTAAAACTAACATTGGTATCAGAGCACAATTTTGTCACCAACTGGGCGTAACCAACATTTCCTACCTACATTACTTCACCATAAACTCACTCTGATTTTTTTTCTAACATGTCTAATTCATTGATTCCAATCCCTACATTTGATGGGGATAACTATGACTTTTGGAGTTTTAAAATGAAGACATTTCTCCAAGCCCATAATATATGGGATGTCGTTAATGAAGGTTTTGTCCATCCTGAAGACACATTTACCCTCACAAACGCACAAAAGAAGGAACTAAAGGAGAATATAGTGAAGGATGCAAAAGCTTTCAGTTTTCTTTAACAAGCGGTCAGTGACTTAACATTTCCAAGACTATCTGGAGCCACAAATTCCAAATAAGCATGGGAGATCTTACAAGAATAGTTCAAGGGCAACGAAAAGGTACGAACAATTAAACTACAAGCCTTAAGAAGGGAATTTGAGAATTTAAAAATGAAGGAATCTGAGATCTCTAAATCATACTATTCTAAAATAAAGGAATTGGTAAATCAAATGAGATCCTACGGGGAAGATATACCCGATAAAAGGATTGTCAAAAAAAATTCTTATTAGTGTCCCCGCAAAGTTTGATCCTATTGTAACCACAATTGAAAGTACAAAGGATCTAAAAACACTTTCAGTGACCGAACTAATGAGATCTATAGAAGAATATGAGCAAAGACTGAGTAGGCATAGTGAAGATTCAACAGAAATTATCTTCCAGTCTAATTTCACCTCAAGGTATCTGAATTCCAGACAAGGTGATTGGAGAAAATTCAAAGAAAATTCTAGAAGGGTGGAAACATCTAGAAATAATGGAAATTTGAAAAATCTAGGTGAGAAAAAAGGAAAATTTCCACCTTTTGGTATTTGTAAAAAGACAAACCATTTCGAAAAAGATAGTTGGTTTTGAGACAAGTCAAAATGCCGAAACTGCAAGAAATTCGGGCATGAAGAAAAAGACTATCGTCTAAAGGAAAAACACCAAGCCAACTTCTCTGAAGAAAAAGACGAAGAAAGAGTTCTTTTTTACGCCAGCCAAGAAGCAACAAAGGAGAAGGAGGATACTTGGTACATCGACAGTGGCTGCAGCAATGACATGACTGCAAAAGAAGACATTTTCCAAGATATCGACACGTCAGTCAAGTCACAAGTTCGATTGGGAAATGGTGCAGTTGTAAAAGCAAAGGGAAAAGAAACAATAGCCATGCAGACAAAGAAAGGTACGCGCCTGATCAAAGATGTCTTACTTGTGCCTAGTTTACACCAAAGTCTACTTAGTGTTGGTCAAATGATGGAAAATGGGTACTCCTTGTACTTTTCCGGAGACTCATGTACCATCTATGAAAAAAAGAATAAAAATCTAGAAATAGCTGTGGTAAAAATGAAGAACAATAGAAATTTCCCTATTGAGTGGAGATCTGCAAAAGACACGGGTATGAAGGCACAAATAGATGACTCTTATTTATGGCACCAAAGATTTAGCCACTACAACTTCTACGTATTAAAGTTACTCCATTAGAAGAACATGATGAGAGACATGTCGCTGATAAAAGAGCTAGATCATGTTTATGAAGGCTGTATGCTCGGGAAGCAACAAAGACAACCATTCCCATCAGGCAAATCATGGATAGCCAAGTCATTACTGGAGTTGGTGCACACTAACGTGTGTGGTCCTATGAGGACACCCTCTCATGAGAATAATAGGTACTTCATCTTATTCATTGATGACTATTCAAGAATGAAGTGGGTATATTTTCTCCGTGAAAAATCAGAAGTTTTTAGAGTTTTCAAAAAATTTAAAAACTCCGTTGAGAAACAAAGTGGTCACTTCATTAAAGTTTTGAGAAGTGATAGAGGAAAGGAGTATAACTCTAATGAATTTGATAAGTTCTGCAAAGATGAAGGGGTAGAACACCAACAAGTTGTTGGGTATGCTCCAGAGCAGAATGGAGTTTTTGTAAGAAAAAATAGGACAGTCATGGAGATGGCCAGAACGATGATCAAGGAGAAAGGCCTTCCCAAGATTTTTTGGGCAGAAGCAGTCTACACTACAGTGTACCTCCTAAACAATCTTCCCACCAAGTTTGTTTAAAACAAGACGTCGATCTAAGCTTGGAGCGGTCAAAAGCCATCAGCAAAACATCTCAGACTGTTCGGGTGCATTTGTTATGCTCATGTTTCATGCCAAAAGAGAAGCAATCTCGACGACAAGTCGAAGAAAGGAATCTTATTAGGCTATAGTACTTAATCAAAATGCTATCGAGTCTATAACCTGATAACCAAGAAGTTAATGATCAGTCACGACGTGGAGTTCGATGAGAGTGCTACCTGGAACTGGGAACAAGAGAAGATTGAAAGAAGAAGCATCATCACATCTACACCACCATAATAGAGTGAAGCTACAGAGACAACAGCTGCCCCGACACGAGAAATAATACCTCCAGCATCACCAAGGCAAGAAGACTCATCTCCAGAATTAACTCCTAGATGGACTAGACCACTAGCTAAGATCTATGAAAGCTGTAACTTTATAATTTTATAACTAGAGAGTTATGAAGCTGTCCCAAAAAAAGAAGCCTGGGTCAAAGCTATGGAAGAAGAGATGGAGATGATCGAGAAGAACAAGACTTAGGAGTTGGTGGATCGACCAAAGGACAAAGACGTCATCGGAGTAAAGTGGGTCTACAAAATAAAACGACAACCCGATGGCTCAATCCAGAAACACAAAACAAGGGTAGTAGTAAATGGCTACTCATAAAAATTTAGAGTTGACTACAATGAAACTTTTGCACCACTGGCGCGATTAGACATCATTAGAGCACTAGTAGCACTAGCAGCTTAAAATTGCTAGAAGATTTATCAACTAGATGTCAAATCAGCATTCCTTAATGGATATCTCGAGGAATAATTCTATGTTGAACAACCACAAGGTTTCGAGGTGAAAGGAAAATAAGATAAATTCCTTCGACTGAAGAAAGCCTTATATGGTCTAAAGCAAGTTACGAGATCCTGGTACATCAAAATTGATGGATACTTCACCAATCAAGAATTCAGGAGGAGCCAGAGCGAGCCAACTCTCTACATCAAGACCCAAGGTCAGAACCATACTCTTATCATTTCCCTTTATATGGATGATTTAATCTATACAGGTAATGATGAAAAGATGATCAAAGAGTTTAAAGAAGACATGATGAAGACATTCGAGATGAGCGACCTGGGCTTGATGCACTACTTTCTTGGCATTTAAATAATCCAAGAAAATGGTGGAATCTTCCTGCCACAAAAGAAATACACCGAGAACCTCCTAAAGAAGTTCTGAATGTACGACTGAAAATCCGTGGCTACACCGCTCGTGACTAAAGAAAAACTTAGGAAGGACAACAGTTCGCTAAAGCAGACGCCTCTCTCTACAGGAGCCTTATTGGGAGCTTACTATATCTCACAACAACTCGGCCAGTCATAATGTATGCTATAAGTTTTCTATCTAGATTCATGTAGTGTCCAACTAAAATTCACTATGGAGCGGCGAAGAGAATACTTAGGTACTTACAAGGCACGAAAGAATATGGTATAAGGTACAAGTCTACTACCTACTCAAAACTGATCGGGTACATGGACAGTGATTGGGCCGGATCGGTGGATGACATGAGAAGCACTTCGGGCTATGCATTCACACTTGGTTATGGATTCTTCTCGTGGGCATCAAAGAAGCAAGAGACAGTTGCTTAATCCTCATCAGAAGCCAAGTACGTAGTAGCCCAAGCTCAGCGTGTCAAGCAATTTGGTTAAGGCGAATACTTAAGGATGTGGGAGTAATACAGAATGAACCTACAAAAATCTAGTGCGATAAAAAATCCGTAATTGCGATGGCGAAGATTGCAGTCTATCATATCCGAACAAAACGTATTGCAATCAAGTACCATTTCCTGCGAGAGGTAACATCCAAGAAGGAGATCAAGTTGAATTATTGCAAGACTGAAGAGCAAGTTGAAGATATTTTCACAAAAGCACTACCAACGGCCAAATTCGAACAACTACGAGCCAAGCTTGGGATTTAAGGAATTAGCATCAAGGAGTAGTGTTGAAATGTGATACTAATTCGTAGAATAGTCTAGAATATTCTAGATAATTCCTATAATATTCTAGATAATTCCTAGAATAGTCTAGAATATTCTAGATAATTCCTAGAATATTCTAGATAATTCCTAGAATAGTATAGAATATTTTAGAATATTAGGAAAGTATGCAGGCTTCTAGAATGTTCCCATAAGGAGGTGGGAACCTTCTGGAGAATTAATCTAGACCATTGATGTACTTTAATCTCCACCATCCATTAAGGAGGTGAGATGCCTATAAATAGGTGGTGAGTTCATTTGGCCAAACCATCTCAATCCAAGCTAAGCATTATAACTATCATCAAGTCTAATATAAAAACTTTCCTTCTTTTTCTATATTTCAAAATTCTCCTCAATATGTCCCTCCAAATTCTTGTTTGCCCATATCTAGCAATCCTAATTTCCTAAACTAAACATTTAACTACATTCCATACTACCTCCTAAAACTAATAATACACCCAATTTCAGGATTTATAAGGGGAGAACCCTCATTTCTCACACATTTCAGCCCTAGGATAAAAAGAAGAGAAGAAAGAAAAAAAAAGAAAATAAGAAATAAGGGGATTTCCGACCAAGTTTCGCGGGATTCGACTCGGGGTTGTCAAATTTTATCCACGAGGCAAGTGTTTAACTTGATTTTATGATTTAGTGTGTTTATTTCTCATATTATAGTTGGTGTGTAAAAACTATAAATATTTTTTGGTTGGATTTCCGTGAATCAGAACGGGGGTTTCAGAAGTTTAAATCAGTAAAACCCGGTTAATATCTAATTTGAGAAACTTAAGAATTTGTTGAAATTAGTTGTTGATTATTGGTTCTAGGATGATTATAACCATTTTTTGTGTGGAAATATTGTTGGTTGAGGTTGTATGATGATGAGAAATAAGATATAAAGCTTGGAGGCGCATTAATGGAGATTTGTAATTTGGAGAAGACAGCGAAAAGTAACTCAGCAGCTTGCGGGGTTGATTCGGCCAGACAGAGATTTGATTCAGATCTTGGTCAAAACATGAAAGTTCTAGACTTTTCGATACGATCGCGTGGGGGCCGACCGCGTATTTTTATGATTTTTTATAAATTTTTAATAATTTTTCTAAGGAAGCAGTTCCGAGGTTGAAATCATTAGCTCGAAAATCAAACTGGAAATTGGAAAAATTAAGGCTAGAATTGTTTGGAGATAAACATTAGGGTTTCCTAACTAATGTTTTTGGACTTCAAAATTACTTAAGGAAAAAAAATAAAAACCTTGGGTTCGTAGAAATAAATCGGGCTATATTTTCAAATGACTATTTAGGATGGGTAAGATTCGAGAAAAGTCTTCGACAAGTGTGTTTATATAGTTATACGTAGAGAATAACTATGGACCTAGTACATTTGAGTGAATTCTAAAATGCGAGTAGGGTGAAATTTAATATATGGGCTAAAGAGGTTCAAGCTACTATTCGGTATGTCTTTATTGACAATTATTATTATAGGTGATGCGGTACCTATGGAGTTTAAAATAAGTAGTTAGTATACTTATTTCCTTATTACGAATTGGTATATTCGGGTTTATATTATAATCCTTAAAAGTGAGTAAGGTGGGAATTATATTTTAAGTAATAGAATACTTGTGGATTTAGTATTTTAAGTGTATAAATACTTATATACTATTACTAATGGCAACATTTGAGGTTTGGCTATCGCTATAAGAGCTTGGCAATTATAGCCATATATATTGAGAAGAGATATATACAATATATACGGGAATTGTTACAGTATATATATAAAATAATTATGAATATATCTATGTGTGAATGGTATATTCATGTGAAGCATACCCCCTCTAATGCTATCGTGGGAAGTTGCGCGATGTGGGTGAGACCCCTGGCTTGGGGAGCAGGGAGCGTATAGTCCCCAGGTCATAGCGTCCATTTTATATTGTGTGATTTTTATTAGGGGTGAGGCGTGGTGGGTATGTTTCGTTCTCATTTTCGGGGAGGAACTATGACTGCTTCCCATATGTTGTGATTTGTTTTTTACCAAGTCGGTGTGAGAGTCCGACCGCTGGTACCCAGGATGATGTGTGAGTAATTCCCTGGAAGATGATAGCATTGAGAGACTGCATCCATTGAGTTATAGCTCTGAGGGATGGTTATTATACTTATATAGCGTGTGATATATAAGTATGGATTTACTTGATGTGTATAGTATATTGTGTATATATATATATATATATATATATATATTTATATGAGATGTGAAACATATATGTACGGACATAATAAAGAATGGAATGTGAGTTAAGTTCTAAATCTTTCGGGAGTATAAAATCCAGAATAAAATAAGGATATATGTATATAAAGATGAGAATATTATATACGAGGTTAATGATACTAAAACGTGCATAGTGTAAATAACTAGTGAAAGTTATTCATTATGTAAGGATGAATCATAGGTGAGATATTACAATGTATAAGCTCAGGCGATAGCTTAGAATATTTTATAAATAATGAATAAAGTGATATTCTCCTTCCGGTAGATTTATATCTGAATTTATATAAGTATGAATCATAGGTTCTTGTGACAACTATATATACCTACGGGATTTTATAATATGTGTTATGTACTAAGGGCCTAATAGATCTCGACGATCAACATTGTCATGTAGTAGTGTATCGGGGGGTTCCTTGTTTGGATTTCGCTTTGAGAGACACTCCACGCACGAACCTAGCACAATGTTGGGAATGGAGAGAAGTTTAGTCCTTAATACTTGGGTTTATGAGGACTTTTAGAAGATGGGTGAAATGAATTAGTTAGGTAGAGTAGCTTAACTAGGTTGTTTAGAAGGTATACGATAGTTTTGCACTATTAGAAGAGGGGTGAGGGGTATCTCATGAGAGTACGATACCAATATAAATATGAGAGATATCATATTTTAAAATTTGGATTTTAAGCACTTGCTAAAACATTTTCAAAACTCGGAGTCTGACCCATTTTTCTATTTTCCTCTCGTGCAATATATGTATATATATTAGGTGTCCATACACAAGGATGCCTGGATGATGATTCCTTCGAGTCAGACGTTTGTTATAGAAGCTGTGGGTGCAAGCAGATTTATTGTAGACGCTTCTATCATTGAGATCTAGATAGGAGGTATTATAGAAACATTCGGGCTGATGGCCCAACTGTACTCAATTATTCTTTTACCACCTTTTAGTGCGACATTCGATTTGGTTGTATTATATTGTACCGAGTGTTCGGTTATTTTATTTCATTTCAGTTGTTTCATATAAACTCTTGGGATTAATTTATTTAAATGGTTTGGTTAAAAAGATTAGTTAATTAAAATTTTTGACACCAACCTAATAGGTTATTAGTAATTAAATGGGTTTTCGATAGTGATGCTGAGAATGAACCATATGGGACTCTTGTTTTAATTTGGTATAGGATTGATCAATCGATATTTTATTAGGCAGGGTGTCACATTAAACTCATGCGATGTCGAGGCCTATATTAAGTATGTCGCAGAGACTACTCAAGCATAGGACACATTTGATCCTAACCAAGCCTGGCCTAGACAACCATCTATCAATCCGACTGCATCCGGTATATATCAATTGGATAGCAATACCTTAATAGACCGTCGATTCGATCAGTTTCAGAGAGATATGAAAGAATGGTTTGATGGTCGGTTGAGAAACATCTCCGGATCTGTAAAGAGTGCGCGTGTGTTCAAATAGAGATATCATTTAATTAAAATCAGTTTTTTATCAATTAAATCCTAAACATGCAACTATATGTGATTGAACAAGAAGATAACTTATGCAAGAACATTCAAACACATGCATGAGAGGAAAAATCCCCCAAAGGGGCAAAACCATTTATTTTCATTATAATATTGTAACATACAATTTCTCGGATTACAATGAAAATACAGTGACACAGAATTACCCGCAAGTGTCGGATCTGTAGTTGGCGGCTGGAAGTTTCCCTTTCCAGGAGGGAAGCAATGAAGAAGAAGAACGGTCTTCTTCATAAGAGTACGAACATACACACGGATGTGTTCTTGGGTTGCAAACGGATTCACAAAGGTTTGGCAGAGTTGTGTGAATCAAAACATGAGTCTTAGGACTCAAAAAAGTGAAGACTTGAGCTATTTGGACTCTCAAATTCGTCTTTCAAAGTCTTGCAAAATAGCTCCCCCGAAGTTGGTTTAAATAGGAAAACACAAGATGAGTTTTGCAAAATAAAAACACTGAAATTCTATCCAGCGTACCGGGTACCCGAACCGGTTCGGGGTCCCCTGCGAACCGGTTCGCCCCCCCCGAACCGGTTCGGGCTGGGATCGGGGAAATTCGCTGGAAAAAGTGCTTTTTACACTTAGAAAAATTTCCAAGGTTATTCTTGGAATTATCTCCATTTTCAAAGGGTCATAACTTGTTCACCATAACTCGGATTGAGGTGCCGTTTCTTCCAGTATCTTTGTTACGACAAGCTATTAAACTTTCTATTTGACCAATATTCCGGAGGGTGGCTATAAAATTATCAAATAGCCCTTGAACTTCCCTATCAAGCCTTGTTGCACTGTTTTGACTTCTCTTGAGTACCACTTGCATTACGAGCCTAAAATCATGGAACGTGAAGTCATTGAGGTAGATGAGGGACACATGATGGAGATAATAAATGCTTGATTCCGGGAATTCGGATTAAGGTCGTCGTGTACGATCGTGTAGAGACGTGCCAAATGTAACGGCGTACGACATAAAAAAATGAAACATTTCGGACATGATAAAAATGTCCTGACAAATCTCCCCCTATGTCTATGCCGGTACATACATAAAAAATCCGAATTATCGAATAACAAAATTGCCTATACAAATCTACCCTTCCATGAACCCCAAACTGGAAAGATAAAAATGAATAAGTCTTCATCGTTTTATCTTCAAATCTTTCAAATTTCTCATCAGGGTGTGCAATTCAGAGATCATCAATGTATTACCTACACACATGAGAAAAAGAAAATACCACGTGACATATCGAGTTTGAAATGAGCTAAACATATATACCAATTTAAAATAGATCCATTAAACTCCAAAAAGTCCCCCATAATATGATAATTCTTTCTCCTCCTTTTTATGATGTCCCCAAATAGACAGATATGGGAAGCAGAAATAGATGTACATGGAGAATGTCATAAGGTAGAAAACCACTATTTTTGAATTTTTCAAAATTTCTCACATAAAGAATATAAACAAAGAATCACACCATGAAAGATAAAAAAAAAAACCAAGTCAATGATAGCAAAAATGAAGGGGTGTGATCAAATTCGATAGGAAAACCAATGCATACAAACATGACATATGTGCACGATGAAGATCGGATACTCCTAACGAATGAACTCAAAGTCTTCCTTTGGTGTAAAAAGGTGGTAATATGAGACATTGACTCAATCAAATCAATAAATCAAAGCTCAAAGTGTTTTCCACACCAATAACGTCCAAAACTATTGCATGCTTTTTCGGGACGTTCAAGGAGGTGCAAACCCGTTTATATTATCCAACCAAACTCCCTCAGATTTATATTTTGAATAGAGTCTTTCTAAATTCTCAAACTTTGGAGAATTGATGGTGAAACCTAATGGCCCATATGTGGCATGAATTGCTTTTTATTGCCTTTAAATTTTTTCGGGCTCTTTTAACCTCTTTGGACCCCGGATAATAAAATTACTCCATTTTTTGGGTCCTTTTGAACGGTGGATTTTGCACAAAGAAGTGATAATTACCTTTCGCAGCCCCTCCCCGTTCTTAAACAAACACCCAGTCTCACAAAAACGGTTTTTACATGCATTCCAATCTTGTCAAGTTTTATCGCATATTGTAAGTTGTATAGACAGAATTGAGATGGAAACACTCAAGGCAACATATGATAGACAAGTGAAATAATCAAATAAAGCCGTGCATGTGTGCAAGAAAGGAGATAGGAGTCAAACATGTAGGAAAATATCACTAATTGCATCTCAAAGACTCCAAACAATGTAAAGCACATGGATGAAATGATGTAGCGTCTCAAATCTCTATCAAATAGTCACGGGGATAAATGGAAAGAAGTTATGACTTGGCTATCTTAAATGTTCATCCATAAAAGGTGCATAAAAACACAAAAATCTTTTTGGGCTTTTCTAAAAAATTTATAAAAAATCTTTTTGGGCTTTTTTAAAATTTTTATATACAAAAAACAAAACCAAAAATATTTTTGGATTTTTTCAAATGAATAAATAAATACAAATTAATGGTACATGTTAGCAATAGGCAAAAGAGACATCATGAAAACCACCCTATGCTAGCAAACGTGTCAAGACCTTAACGGGGATGAACGGTGGAGTTTTCCAAAGATGGTAACATATTTTGAACCAACTCCATAAGATCGTGTGTGGTCTTGATCAAAAACTTCACTTGCTCACGAATGTGTGAAAAATCTTTATCATTATGTGCAAGCAAGGTATAATGAGTGGGTACATGTGCATGAATGTGTGAAGTGGAATTATGTGACACAAAACCCAACTTAGAACAAAACTCCCTAAGATGTCCTCGTTTCTTGCAGTGGGAGCAAACATAAACCGGTCTAGGAACTAGTTTATCAAAAATCCTGGGATGAACTATCCTAGACGGACACCCATGAGAATTACTCACCAAAGTGGAGATAGGCTCGAGCGCATTAGAAGTAGTGAATGCACCGTCATGACCTTTTCCAACATTCTCACCATTATTCAAACCGGGATAGGAAAAATTCTTATCAACCTTCTCAGATGAGTTCTCTAATGAGACTTGAACCTCCCGTGCTTGTATGAGATCATCCTCAAGATGGGATACACGTGTCGTCTGACTAGATACCGTATTGGTCAAGTAACATTTTTCCCTTTTTAGCTCAACATTCTCTTCCTTCAACTCACAAATTCGAAGACCTAGAATTTTATTTGACCTTTTTGTTTCCATGGTCTCGATAAATAACTTTCTAAAAGATTTTTGGATCACACTTTCATAACCCTTCTCATCATCACTATCGCTTAGGGTAGCGGGCATGGCAACTTTCTTGCCCTCTCTCTTACGTCTGGTGGGACACTCAAATTTCTTGTGCCCTGTCCCATCACACTCAAAGCATCTTATTTTCTCAAGGTTTTCTTTTCTCTCTTTTTCTTTCTCACAAAGACTTTCTCTCTATCAAAACAATCTTAACTTCTCCATAATGAAAACACTCTTTATCAAAAATCAATTTTTCAAAAAATTGATATCTTAGAAAAATTTTACGGAAAATTACACGGTAAAGTTGTGTAGCTGGCTCTGATACCAATTTTTAAAGAGTGCGCGTGCGTTCAAATAGAGATATTATTTAATTAAACTCAGTTTTTTATCAATTAAATCCTAAACATGCAACTATATGTGATTGAACAAGAAGATAACTTATGCAAGAACATTCAAACACATACATGTGAGGAAAAATCTCCCAAAGGGGCAAAACCATTTATTTTCATTATAATATTGTAACATACAATTTCTCGAATTACAATGAAAATATAGTGACACAAAATTACCCGCAGGTGTCGGATCTATAGTCGGCGGCTGGAAGTTTCCCTTTCCAGGAGGGCAGCAATGAAGAACAAGAACGGTCTTCTTCACAAGAGTACGAACATACACATGGATGTGTTCTTGGGTTGCAAACGGATTCACAAAGGTTTGGAAGAGTTGTGTGAATCAAAACATGAGTCTTGTGACTCAAAAAAGTGAAGACTTGAGGTATTTGGACTCTCAAATTCGTCTTTCAATGTCTTGCAAAATAGCTCCCCCGAAGTTGGTTTAAATAGGAAAACACATGAAGAGTTTTGCCAAATAAAAACACTGAAATTCTATCCAGTGTACAGGGGACCCAAACCGGTTCGGGGTCCCTTGCGAACCGGTTCGCCCCCCCCGAAACGGTTCGGGCTAGGTTCGGGGAAATTCGCTGGAAAAAGTGCTTTTTACACTTAGAAAAATTTCCAAGGTTATTCTTGGAATTATCTCCATTTTCAACGGGCCATAACATGTTCACCGTAACTCGAATTGAGGTGCCGTTACTTCTAGTATCTTTATTGCGGCAAGCTCTTAAACTTTCCAGTTGGCCGGTCCTTCGGACGGTGGCTGTAAAATTACCAAATTGCCCTTGAACTTCCCTATCAAGCCTTGTTGCACTGTTTTGACTTCTCTTGAGTACCACTTGCATTACGAGCCTAAAATCATGGAACATTAATTCATTGAGGCAGATGAGGGACACATGATGGAGATAATAAATGCTTGATTCCCAGAATTTAGATTGAGGCTGTCGTGTACGATTGTGTAGAGACGTGCCAAATGTAACGGTGTACGACATAAAAAAATGAAACATTTAGGACATGATAAAAATGTCCTTACAGGATCCAGCCATGGTTCAAAAGAAAAAGTGTGTGCTATTTGTGAGGTAGGCCACTCCAAAAAGGCATGCCCAACGATATCCTCCTACAAAACCATGCACGCCGAGCAGGTGGATGCTATAGGAGGATTCAAGGGGAATTTTAATGCCCCGCATGGGAACTCTTACAACCCTTCGTGGAGAAACCATCTTGGTTTCAACTATGGACAACCCCAAGCTGCGATGAACCCACATTTACAAGTTGTCCCACCTCCACCACCTCCTCAATACCAACAAGCACCACCACCTCCAGTTCCATATGTAGCTCCACCGCGGAGAAACCTCGAGGAAACAATGAACCAATTCATAAATATTCAAGGTGCAAACAATGCTCGATATGAACGCATGTTAGCCAAAATAAATGTAAATATCTCCAAGATGCAATACGCATTGAGCATCCAAGAGAAGATAAAGTTTTCTGCCCAAGGCCAAAGACCTCCCCAAGGCAACCTAGTGTTAGCTCCACCTCTACAGAACAGCAGGAACACTGCCAAGATGTAACCACTCTTCGTAGTGGGAGAGTTGTTGATTTATCACCTCCCCCACATGACATTTCAAAAGACAAGGAGAATTTGTCCGGCACGAAAGAGGCCGAAAATATCTCCTTGAACGAGTGTGAAAAGAAAAACACTAGTGAACCCGATGTAGTTATAAAACCTCCCCCTGCTGTACGATTTCCTCAAAGATTGGTTCCTGTCCATAAAAGGACCATAAGTGATGAAGTGCTATAAGTCCTCAAGAACATGAAGTTGAACTTACCATTCTTCGATGCAATAAGGCAAATTCCAGCCTATGCAAAAGTCATAAAAGACTTACTGACAGTCAATAGGAGGATGAAGGTAAAGAAAAACATGTTTCTAGAACTGAATGTGAGATCAGGCCTTCTTAATGATCTCCCACCTAAATATAAAGATCTCGGTGCAGCCACTATTTCCTGCACCATTGGAGAGAACAGATTCGAAAAGGCCTTACCCGATTTGGGGGCGAGTGTCAATATCCTCCCCTATTCGATTTATAGGAAACTTGATATGGGTGATATTAAGCCCACGAGGATCACTCTCCAATTAGCGGATCGAACCGTGAAGATACCAAGGGGTATAGTTGAGGACGTGATAGTCCAAGTGGACACTTTCTACTTCCCGATATTATTTGGGATATGGATCCCTCCTTCGCCTTGAAAAATCATGTTCCCATCATCCTTGGACACCCATTCTTATCTACGTCTAATGCGGTGATCAATACTAGAAATGGGAAGATGCAACTCGCTTTTGGGAATATGACTTTAGAAACAAACATCTTCAATATAGTCCAACAAGCAGGGGAAGAAGATGTTCTTCACGAGGTAAGCCTAATTGAGGAGATCATAGAAGAAAACTTTGAGGAAAATTACTTTGGAGACACCTTAGAAGCTTTCCTAGCTTCTAGTCATGAGAGTGAGGGAGCTTACATCGAGTTTGAGAGGGAAGTTGAGGAGTTAAGAGTCTTACTTGATGAGAGAGCGTCGGATGAGGACGCGAGAGATGTTAATTGGGTTTCTTGATTCGAAGAGTTACCACCGAGGGAGGCATGCATGGTGCCCTATAATGACACATTCCCGACTCTCGAGTTGAAGAAACTAACCTCCAATGTTAAATATGCTTTCCTAGGTGAAAGTGGGACATTTCCTATTATTGTCTCCTCTAGCTTAGATGAAAAGCAGGAGGGTAAGTTATTAAAGATTTTAAGGAAGCACCAAAGTGCTTTTGGTTGGTGTATAGCTGATCTAAAGGGGATAAGCCCTCTAATTGGCACCCATAAGATTCACCTCGAGGATGATGTTAAGCCTTCGAGAGAAATGCAAAGACGGCTAAACCCCACAATGAAAGATATGGTGAGGGATAAAATCATATAATGGTTGGATGTCGGGATTGTCTACCCAATCTCGAATAGCGAGTGGGTGAGCCCCATTCAAGTTGTCCCGTAGAAGTCGGGCATGACTGTGATTGAAAATGCCAAGGGAGAGCTAGTTCCCCAACGTACCACCACTGGATGGCGCACTCAATGCGGTAACTAGGAAAGACCATTTCCCCTTACCATTTATTGATCAAATGCTTGAAAGAGTAGCGGGCCACCCTTATTATTGCTTCCTTGATGGTTATTTCGGATATAACCAAATTGAGTTAGATTTACTTGATCAAGATAAAACAACCTTCACTTACCCCTTTGGAACGTTTGCCTACAAATGTATGCCATTTGGCTTATGTAATGCACCGGTGACCTTTCAAAGGTGTATGTTGAGCTTATTAAGTGACATGGTTGAGAGAGGGCTAGAAGTGTTCATGGACTACTTTAGTGTTTTTGGCAACTCCTTCGACTTATGTTTTGCCAATCTTGAGAAAGTACTAGCCCGATGTGTGGAAAAGAACTTAGTGCTGAATTGGGAAAATGCCATTTCATGGTAACTGAGGGTATAGTTCTTGGCCAGATCGTGTCATCCAAAGGGATCAAGGTTGATAGAGAAAAGATAGATATCATAGCTTACCTACCCCCACCTAAATTGCTAAAAGACGTGCGCTCCTTCTTGGGACACGAGGGGTTTTATATAAGGTTCATTAAGGGCTTTAGCACCATCGCTAGACCCTTAAGAAGTCTTCTTATGAAGGACACCTCATTCGAGTGGACGAAAGCATGCCAAAGTGATTTTAAAAAACTGGAAAACAATCTTGTGTCTGCTCCCATCATGCAAGCTTCGAATTGGTCCCTACCATTCGAGCTTACGTGTCATGCTAACGATTATGTGATAGGGGCTATTTTGGGCCAAAGAAAAGACAATAAGGCGCATGTCATCTACTACGCTAGTCGGACTCTTACCGGACCAAAACTCAATTACTCCACACAGAGAAGGAATTGCTAGCGATAGTATTCTCTATTGACAAGTTTTGGTCCTATCTTATCGATTCCCCCATCACTTATTTCATCGACCACGCGACTTTAAAATATCTTCTTACGAAGAAAGATGCAAAGTCGCGCCGCATAAGGTGGATCCTACTCCCACAAGAGTTTAATCTCTCCACTAAAGACAAAAGAGGAGTAAAAATGTCATTACCGATAACTTATCACGGCTTTCGTCCGACGTAACTAATGATCCTACACCCATAGATGAATATTTTTCGGATGACCAAATATTTGCTACCTCTTCTTTGCCCTGGTTTACAGATATAGTGAATTATCTTGTCACGGGAGCCGTCCCTCCCGATTGGACACTGCAAGATAAGAAGAGGTTCATCACTTGGTCGCGCATGTTTTTCTATGATGTCCCATTCATTTTTAAATATTACGCTGACAAAATCATCCGACGATGCGTAACAGATGACGAAATCCCAAAAGTCATCCAATTATGTCACCATCCCTCCCGATTGGACACCGCAAGATAAGAAGAGGTTCATCACTTGGCCGTGCATGTTTTTCTATGATGACCCATTCATTTTTAAATATTACGCTGACCAAATCATCCGACGATGCGTACCGGATGATGAAATCCCAAAAGTCATCCAATTTTGTCATTCAAAAGCAAGTGGAGGCCACTTTTTCATTAAAAAGACAGCCGTTAAAATTCTCCAATGCGGTTTATACTGGCCCACAATGTTTTGGGATGTTAACAATTGTTGAAAATCTTACAACAAGTGTCAACGGATGGGGGAGATTACCCGACGAGACATGATGCCATTAACCCTGATTATCATCATTGAGGTTTTCGATTGCTGGGGTTTTGACTTCACGGGCCCTTTTCCCTCGTCCTTTGGGTAGTTATACATCCTAGTCGCGGTAGAATATGTGTCTAAATGGGTGGAAGCTATAGCTACCAAGACTAATGACAATAAAGTGGTGATAAAGTTCCTGCAAGAACACATACTTTCTCGCTTCGGTGCGCCTAAAGCGGTAATCAGTGATAATGGCACACACTTTTGCAAAAAGCCATTTAAAAACTCATGAAAAAGTATGGTGTCATTCACAAGGTTGGAACGACATATCACCCGCAAATGAATGGACAGGTCGAGTTGGATAATCGTGAAATCAAGCACATACTAGAGAAGACCGTCAATCCCGATCGGAAATATTGGTCCCTTTGATTGAACAATTCACTATGGGCCTACCGTATCGTATACAAGAACCCACTCGAAATGTCCCCATTCCTCTTTGTGTATGGAAAACCTTGCCATCTTCCCGTTGAGTTGGAGCACAAAGCATATTGGGCAATTGAAAGGTTAAATTACGATATGGACAAAGCCGGTGAAGGTCGCAAGCTTAAACTAAATGAATTAGAGGAGATATAAAATGATGCATATGAGAATGCCAAGATTTCAAAAGCCCGGATGAAACTAGCCCATGATAAGATTATTCGACAAAAATAGTTTCAACTGGGATAAAAGGTACTCCTCTATAACTCCCAGCTTCATCTATTTTCGGGTAAATTGCGATCTCGATGGACTGGTCCATTCATTATGAAGAGCGTATTCCCCCACGGAATAGTAGAATTAGAAGATCCAAAAGGGGGGAATGCGTTCAAAGTCAATGGACAACTCCTAAAGCTATATGTTGAGGCGTGCGTATAAGAGATTGACACCATTTGGTTGTCGAACCCCATTTACGGGGTAGAGTGAGCTTGAATTGTGAGGTTGTCGCACCCCCGACGTGTATGGGGTGAATTCTTGCGTATAGCAGCTGCATGTAGGTTAGAATAAGTGGAGTCCATATGATCACATCACAAAAGGAGAGGAATTCGAGCACCAACACGCTTTACGAGGCGAACATTTTAGAGCCATAATATTGAGGTGAGAGGTAATCAAGTCATATAGGTGTCGGATTGTAGGTAGGAGCAGCCAAAAGTCATAGGAGGAGAGTATAACATCCCATAGGTGGACTAGAGCCATTATGGAGACCAGATCGATCCGGTCCTGGGCACCCAGATTGGTCCAGTCTGGAAAAAATCGAAATAAAAAATTATAGGACTCGGATCGATCCGGTCCTGGGGATTCGGATTGGTCCGGTGTCTGCAACTCTTTGCTTTCCCAAGGTTCACCCCCTTTCCTCCAATCCCTCAAATTCCCTCCATTTTCGTCCCCTCCCTTCCCAACACCCATTTTCCCTCCAAAATACCTCCCCCTTTTCCCTCCAAATTCTCCCATACCCTCTCCCCTCACCACCTATAAAATCTACACCTACCCCACCCCATTTCCCCCACCACTACTCACTCTCCTCCTCTCTTTCACTAATTGAATCCAGCCCTCTTACTCAAGTCCCACAACCATAACCAACCAACCACTTCCCTAAAAATATGATTATGTAAAAATTCTAGGCGACGGAGCCGCCGACTACCGCTCCCATCAAGAGCAATGGTGGTGTGAACGTTTCTTCGGCCAACCTCGCAAACTCCAATTAGAGCGCCATGTCATTTGGAATGACATGCCTAATTCTGTCACCGCTCTTTTAATGGTCCGGGGTTGGTGTCGTTTCCTCAATGAACCCCATAACGCGGTATGGCCCAACGCGGTGCGCACCTTCTATGGCTCCCTTATTCGCACCGGCCACCACGTGGCTGAAGCTTACATTGGAGGCGTTCGCGTCCCTTTCTCTTTAGATCTTCTATGCCAGAAGTTGGCATATCATCGGGATCAAGCGGCCTACCAAAGGGATACGAGCATAATGCATCGTCTCCAAACCCACGTGTATGAACTCAATTTCGGTGAACCCCCTCAAGGCATATTCTATGACCCATATGACCCCAACTCACCGGGAAGCTCTAACCCCCTGCCCAGTGATTTTTTTTAAAAGTGGTTGTTTAATTGTTGGATATTTTCACATGGTTGTTTGATTTCCTTTCCGTTTGTAACACATGCTAATCCGTTATATAAAATTCTGCATTTTCCATATTTGTTCGTTTTATTTATTCACACTTTTAATTCGCTTTGAGTTAGATTTTGGTCCTTTTTGCTTGAGAACAATGCAAAAGTTTAAGTTAGGGGGGCACAAGTGCGTCTTTCTAAAACATCACAAATTTTCAAAAATGCCTAGATATTTAAAAAAAAATCATAAAATTTTGAAAAATCCAAAAATATTTTTCTTCAAAATAAATAAAATTTGGAATTCAATGTTTTTTAAAACATCATTAAAATTCGGTTTAAAGTCTCAAATTGTAAAAACATAATACACAAAGATGAAATTGACCAAATATGGAAATAGAGCGAACGTAGATGACTTAACGAATAAATGTGGAGATTAACAAACCCGGTGACATTCGAGCCTTTTATTATTGTGAATTTATAAATCAATCCGAGTTAATTGTTAACTCAAAGTTCTATTCAGCGTTCTAATAAGTCGTCGAGGATCTCAATTCTTTCTCTTTGACCGGTTATGGAAAATGTGTAATATTGCCTTAAAAAACGTTCCAAATAGATCTCTAAACTAAATTAATTTCGAGACGCATATGGTAATGCAATTAGTATTTCGGACAATGAAGTAGGCCCTCATTTGTCACCCAAAAATATTGGCCAAAAAAAGTAGCGAAAAATTATCCCTTTTAGAAACCAAAATTGTGCCGAAGAAATTTTACCCTTTCGTTTGACAATCCAAAAAAAAACAATTGGTCCGGAATTGTGAAAGTTAATAATTCTAGAAATTAAGTCCAAAAAGTGCATAAAAAGGAGCAAGAAAAGAATAGATATGCTCAACAAAAATAGCAAGAAAAGAAAAGCGTGGAAAATAGAAAAAAATAGAAAAAGAAGAAAAAAAATGAGCAAAAGCCCGTAAAAGCACAAATGGACATCATAAGAAAATTTTACAATTCCAGATTTCCCTTCCATTCCCATTTTACCCAATACACCTTTAACCCGAAAAAGTCCTAACAGAGTTCAATTTGCGAAATTGGTTACCGCGTGGAGAGCTAAAGCACAAAAACATAATAAAAGAGATTAAAGATATGAATTAGATCCAATGTTCCCGTTTTCTTATAACCGTAATTCGATGATGAGATTCATTTACCATAAAATTCTGTCTTTCTATTTGTGTCTGAACTTGGTTCCAATGCATTTACTCTTATAAATCATGCATACCGAGAGAAAATAGCCACCCTTTCGAGAGATTCGTTTGTGAGAGCATCCCGTGATATTTTGAAATCAAAACGAATTTTCGGATAAGTAACGTAATGGTCAATCGGTGGAAATCCGTGGTTAAATTTCTGGCTTCGCACACACGCACTATGATTTGAGACTCTTGAACATGAATTGATGATGATTATTTTTTGGAAAAGTTTGAGTTATACAATTTTTTCGTATTTTGAGGTTTTTTTAAGTCGAATTTTGTGGGTATATTCACTGCAAACACTCACGAGACACAACTCGTCCTACTAGGGTAACCTAGGGGTTTAAAGGTTTGTTGCATACGCTAAATGCAATCGCTTGCCCGCGAAAGAGGTAGTTTATTCTATTTTAGAGTTGGATCATGTTCTGATTCTTTTACATTGCTCAGGACAATCAAAGTTTTAAGTTAGGGGGGTTTGATTAGGCATAAATCCTTCCAAATTTACCCTTTAATTTAGAGGCTTTTATTACCTCGAACAACGTAAAATAATTTAGTTTATCTCATATCTTTGCTAACGATTTCGTCTAATAAGTATCCCGAGTTTTGTGCATTTCTTATTAATTTTAGAAGTATTTCATACATGAAAGAAAAAAAGAAACCGGAAGAAGCAAGAGAAAAGAAAGAGGACGAATCAAAAGGGAAAAAGCATAATTTCCACCAGGAATCCGATTGAAGACCCAAAATAAAAGTCAAATATCTCGAATTGATGAACGCGTAGGAAGAAACGGCGTCCCAATCCGAGTTTTGGATTAGAGGTTATGAAGACCCGAAGATGAGAGATAATCAAGAGATTTTGAAGATATATTCAAGAGAAATTGATAAGCATTTCTAGACCAATCCGGCTTATATGAAAAACGGACCAATTCGGGTACTCAAATTCACTTCATAAAAATATGTCTACCGGACCAATCGGGTCTTCCAAAAAAACTGATCAATTCGGCCCCAAATTTCACTGCATAGAAACTTGTCTAGTGGACTAATCCGAGAGGTAAGAAAAATGGATCAATCTGATTGTTAGCCGGACCAATTCGATATGTCATGACCGGATCGATTTGGGGTTCGAGATTTGGGATGATGTTCTACTTGATAGAGTTTTGTATGCATACAACTCTTGTAATTTTCGTAGGGTATAAATTTAAAATACCTCCCAAATATTAAGGAGGCTTCTAATCCATTTAGAGAAGATTTGTAATTAGCTTAGAGGAGAAAACAACAAGAACCCTAGTTTTTTTTATATCTTTGATTCTAGTTCTGCAATTCAAGTAATATTATTCCAATTCTTGCTTTCATTATTGTCGTAGTTACTTCTTTAGTTAGTAATTTCATTCTTCTTCACCTTCAATTGTTAATAAAAATATTTTCTTTCATTCAAAACATGTTTTCTTCTAGTTTTAATATGTCCAGCTAAGTTTTCAATGGTCGGGGTGCATGAACCCCACCCAATGTAATTCATGATAGTGGAAATAGAAGTTGGAATTAAAATCTTAGGTGAATTATGTCATATAACTGGTACGACTGTTGTGGACTTTTGATCTCGTTTTCCCTAGGTAACCGGGATGCTTAAGAAAGAGACACGAGTATTGGTTAATACGATACTTCTTTAATTCGTCCTTTGGTTACATACTATACATGCTACGATCCCTCATATATATAATACTTAGGAGTGTTAAAGACCGAGTTTTAATTCGTCCTTTACTTACATACTGTGCGGGCTATGATCCCTCATATATGTAATACTTAGGATCATTAAAAACCAGGTTCATTTAAAGCTTTAATTCTGAATCTAGTATCATACGAAGTGAATTACTAGGGTGTGGGAGATTGTAATCCGACCTATCATTCTCATTTCATAGTTACAGTTTTAGTCAAATAGTCATAAATACTTTAGTTAATTAGAGTAATTGCATTTCATTTATTCATAATTTCATTAGTTACTCATTTTCATATTTGCATCTAGTTGTATTCATTTCACAATCCAAATCACATTTTCCTTCTTTTTAGAGTTAAAGTTAGGTTACTTTCATCTTTCCAAAGCCGTTACGACTTCGTTCATCCTGTTTCCCTGAGGATCGATACCCGACTTATCGAATTATTACATGAGCGACAGGCTTACACTTGAGCCTAAATAGCATGGATACTATACACATTTGCCGTCGTGTGACTTCTACTGGCGTATGCCCCCATTATGTTAAATGAAAATAAATTTTCCCTTTCTTGATGGCTTTATCTTTTTACTGATGTTCGTCAAATCTATTTCTTATTTTATTGACTGTTGCCCATTAATTTAGATGAGTATATCACTACGAACTCCCTACTAAGACAAATTCTTGGGCTGCATATCAACTTAAGGGTTTGCAGGATCTTTATGAAGATCTACATATCCTTGAGGGTAATAACCCAGTAGTACAAGGCCCAATTTAAAGTTGTCGCTAAGCTGAAAGGCAATCTCCAAGAGATGGAAGAGGTTTGGACTTCAATCCAGGAGGAAGTAAATTATTTGAAGGCCAAATGTTTGGATGCCAGTGAGGTTAATCAGGTGATCCAGCTGATCCAGAAGGAAAATGGTAATTTAAAAAAAAGATTTCTCGACTGAAGGAGAACGCCCCATCAGGTTCCTCCTTAGTGCTGCGAGGATCCTCTTCGTCGTCCGTGGGGGTCGCTCGAACTGAGACCCAAGATTTGAAAAGGGAGGTTGTTCAGCTCAAAGGACATGTTCGGTGGGCATATTTAACTACTGTCGGACTTCATAGGGATGTGACAAGGCTGAGGCACTTATTCTGAATGGGTCCTCAATAAGTTTGGGTAGAAGGTTATGACCAGGGATGGATTGATATGCTAGTAAGGCTGAAAAAGTCAGAGGACCTTGCCTTTACCCAGGGGTGGCCCAGTGTCCTTAAGGAATTGAACTCCTAAGGAGTCTAACCTATGGTATAAATATCAGATCGATTGCTCAGTTTATCATCACAATCCCTTTTCAAGGGATGACCGGTGGATCCCAATAGATTTTATTCCTGCTCAACTTCTGTAACATTACTTAATAGATACAGGAGAAGAGCTTTTGCCTCATCCAGATGATGGTTACAGAGCGCGCGTTGCTGACTCCCTTGCTCGCCATCCTGGGCCATCGTAAATCTTTTGTATATTCTGGTTTTGATGTAAATGTAACTTTCCATTTAAGTTAATGAAAAGGTGTTATTTACTATTTTTTGATATTTTGAGCCTTTGCTAATTAAACATTCATATTGGTTTACTGTTTAACACTTAATCAAACACTTTTTTGTTTCTAATTTTATCATTTTAAGCTTCTCAGCTGACTAAATGGTATTGAAAGATAGTGTTGGTTATGTGTTTCTTTCTGTTTACACATTCTCCCAGTCCAACATGCCTTGGCAGTGTCAATCCATCTACTTTAACTTTTAGGTCGTGTCATCACACTTCCTTATGCCTAAGTAAGATTATGGTGAGAATACACCTGGCAGTTGGGCCATTCGCCCGATCAGGTTTTTTATGACCAACAAAGTTGGCAACCAACATATGTTGGCTTTGTTGCCTAAGGATCCCCTATAGGGATGTTGTGGTCTTCGAGGCAGCCCATGAGGTCCCTTGTGTTTACAACATGAACCTGAGGGATATAGTAATTGAAACGAGTCTATTGAATCGCTATAATTGCTACGAACCCTGCTCAACATGTTAAGTTCTCTAATTTGAAAATAAGTTTAGCAACTTTTCTTAATTTTAGGAGCTTAGCTATGCACGAAGGGGATATCGTTTGGAAAGGGTGCGTATTAACGAGATGTTACCAATAATAGGAAAGTAGTCACTGCAAAAATATGAAAGTGAAGGGGACAATCTGGCCTTTATTCATCGAATACTGTTTGAGCAAGATAAGTTTGAAAATAAAAAAATTCATAAACTAAATGTGCTAGTAAAGATAATGAAGATTTAAAAGTAAAACATCTTGAGACTGGCTACATTCCATGCTCTTGGTATCTTCCTACCCTCCAGCATTTCCAAGTGATATTATCCATGAAGGTCGTCTCTGATTAGCCTAAAGGGTCCTTCCTAGTTTGGTCCCAGTTTGCCATCTGATGATTTTACGACACTACTGATGACTTTCCTTAGGGCGTAATCTCCTACCAGAAATTATCTCTGATTGACTTTCTTGTTGTATTGCCTAGCCAGTTGCTATTGATAAGATACCAACTTCATCATGGCCTGCTCTCTTCGCTCATCCTCCAAGTCAAGTTCAGTGTGTAATGCGTCATCATTAAGGCCTTGGTCGACCTCATGGTAGGCAGATCGACTTCCAGTTGGATGATAGCCTTCATCCTGTAGGTGAGCGCATATAGTGTCTCCCCGATTGGTCTTTTAGGGGTGGTGCGATAATCCCATTGAACGTGACGGAGCTCATCCACCCAGGCACCTTTGGACCTTTCCAATCGTTTCCTTAGTCCATCGAGCATGGTTTCTTTAGAAGCCTCTTTTTTCCCATTGCTTTGGGAATATTCCACAGAACTGAAGTGGTGCTTGATAACGTGTTCATCACAAAAACCTTGGAAGAAACCACTTTTAAATTGTGTTCCGTTGTTGGCGATGATAGTACTTGGTACTCCAAAGCGTGTTATGATGTTTCTCTAGATAAACCTGGTCATATATGAATCACGAATATTTGCCAGTGATTCTGCCTCTACCCATTCAGTAAAATAATCCGTGCCCATCAATAAATATTTTTTATTTTTGGATGCGGTAGGTAGTGGTCCCACTATATCTAGTCCCCATTGCGCGAACGACTATGGGATTGTCCCTAATTTTAGGTTGTGGGTTGGTGGATCATGGGAGAATGATTTTGACATTTTTTGGACTTGTGAGCATAAGTTCTTGCATCCCTCTGCATATGAGGTGACGATTAACCCTCCTTTATTGCTTGGAAAGCTAGTGATCTTCCTCATGTGTGACTCCCACAGATGCCCTCATGAAGTCCACTAAGGACTTGCTCGGTATCTTAAAGGCGGATGCATTGGAGGTAGAGGCCTGCAATAATTTCCTGTAGAGCTTTCCTTCTAAGGAGAGATAAAAGAGAACATCCTTAACCCTAACTTGGTGGGATAACCTCTTGTCGTCTGGAAACATGTCACTTTGTAGATAATTAATTATGGGACCCATCCAACTGGAGACCTTGTCTGCAAGGATTACTTACTCGGCTATGACTATTTGGTCAGTACTTGGCTATGTGAGGATGTCTATTTGGATAGTTCTCCTTAGCTCATAGTTGATTGTTGAACTAAGGGCTGCTAAGGCATTCGCGTGGCTGTTCTGCCCCCCGGGGAACTGTTGAATTTCCACCTTCTTAAAATCTGCCATGACTCCTCTCACTACGGTGAGGTAGGACACCATTTGATCATCCTTGGCATTGAAGTCACGACTTACCTGCGTGGAAACCAGTTTAGAATTACAAAATACATTGAGGCATTTTGCCCCCAGCAGTTTGGCTTTTTTCAAACCAGCGATCAATGCTTCGTACTCAACTTCGTTGTTGGAGGCCTTAAATCCCAATTTGATTCCTTACTTAATCACAGTGTCTTTGGTTGTGATGAGGACAATCCCTACTCATGTCCCCTTGGAATTGGAGGCTCCATCAACATACAAGGTCCAGGCCTTAGATTGTGCTTCCTGTGTTGTTGACTCCTCATTATCCAGTTGGTCCATTGGCTGATCTCCTGTAAACTCAGTAATGAAATCTACTAAGATCTATCCCTTAATCGTTGTTCTCGGTTATAAGTAGATATCAAACCTCCCAAGTTCCATCGACCACTTTGAGAGTCGTCTAGAGAGGTCAGCCTTCCGCAGAACAACTTTGAGGGGGTAAGAAGTGATTATAGTTATTCAATGGGCCTCAAAATAATGCCTTAGCTTCCTTGAGAAAACTACTACCAGCGCATAGGCGAGCTTCTCTAGAGGTAAGGATCGTTGTTCTGCTGATAAGGCATAAATACTTCTTGTTTATCCCCGTAATTTAGAAGCTTTTATCACCTCGTACGATATAAGAGTTGATTCATCACATATCTTTTTTACTAACATTTTCAATATAGTGCATCGAGTTTTCTGTATGTCTCTTACATTTTGTAGGTATTTTATAAAAGTGAAGAAAAGAGAAAACTCAAAATCGAGAAAGAAAGAAAAGAGAAAATTGAAGGGAAAAAGAGTAATTTTAGACCCGGAATTTGGACGAAGAACCAAAGCAGAAGTTTAAGTCCGTGAATCCACAAGAGCATAGGAAGAAAGGACATCTAAATTCGAGGTCCGAGTAAAACGTTATGAAGCGTCAAAGTTGAAAAGAAAGCATGGAAAAACCAAAAAAAGAGTTAGAAATTTTTTGAAGATCTCAAGACCTGCCAAGTTCGCATCAACACTGGAAATCCGAACAGATTCGGCCCAGTGAAGAACAAAATTTTGAACCGGTTCGACGGTCGGAACTTCAGTTTTACTTTTCTCTCAAAAAGAGTTGTGCATGAGTAAAATAATCAAGAATAACGTGATGTATTTATTTCTTAATCATACCAAACATTAAGGGGCTTCTTTTTAGTTAGTTTTGAAAGGTTTTTTAAGCCAAAAACATTAGGATTCATCTGGTTCAACATTTTGTTCATCTTTTTGGACTAATTCAAGGTTCTTCTTCATTTCGAGTATTATTTTCTTCATTCTTTCAATTTCTTTCATATTTTCAGTTGGAGGTTCATCATTTCTTAGTTAAAATTCTTCTTTGCATGTTTCATTACACTTTTCACATAATTATGATTTTCATCGCATGCAACGTTAAGATTTATGTTATTTCTCATGTAACCTTGTCCGGCTAGATTTTTAAGGGTTGGAATGCATGAACCCAACCCGATGTGGTTTGCACGGATATAAAAATAATTTCGTGAATTAAAAAAATGATTGAATCATGTTGATTAGTTGTTACAACCGTCGTAGGACTTTTAACCTCATTTGCCCTAGGTAAACGGGGTGTTTAAGAGTGCGACGCGCATGTTAGCTATTCCGACACCGCTTTATTTCTATTCTTGATTATCTATGATGTGGGCTTGTACCCTAATATATGTAATGCTTGAAATTAGTAAATTATGTTGTTTGATTAATTATCTAATTCACAATTAATTTTTATATCCGGTAAACGTACTAGGGTTCGGGGGATTGTAATCCAACATAAATTTTCTCCTTCATATTCCTTAATTCATAGTTCGATTAATTCGGCATACGTAGTCTAATTACTCCTTCAACTAATTTTCATTTAGTTCGTAGATAAAATTCAAAACTCATCACCTTTACCTTTATTTTTCTGAGTCAGTTTAGGGTTAAGTTTCTTTCCTATCTCTCATCACGTTCTACGTCCTCTTTCCCTGCGGTTCGACCCCATCTTACCAGATTTATTACTTACGCGACCGATTTTCACTTGAACTGTAATTAGCACCCACTAGAGACGCATTTTGAGTTGTGTCATGTTTTTGGCGTTGTTGCCGGGGATCTAGGTAGACTTTTAGGTTAGGTTGAGTAAATCTAAAATTTGACTCCAATTCTTAAAAAAGCCAAAAAAAAATCATAAAATCCAAAAAAAAAATCAAAATATTAAAAAGCAAAAAAAATATAGCATCTTTCAAATGCCTTTTATGCAAAATCATCAACAAACTCCACAATCTACTCCTACTCAAATTCATGAAAATCCCCTAGGAGAGTACAATCCCTATAGCCCACACACTTCAGACATTCCTCAGTTCTGGGTTCTACCTCCTACAGCTCCTACAAGTCACACATTGAGTCACACTCCGAGCGTGTCAAGTGAGGAATTTGAATCAATTGGAGAGAGATCCATATCAGATAATGCTAGTTTCGATACGGGTGACAGAGATATACCATATCGTCCCATGAGAGTTTTTATATACTGAGCAAAATTGTCACCCCTGGATGCATTCTACTTCCATACAATGCAGGAAAGTTCCACTTTCACAATGGGATAATTCATATTCTTTCCACTTTTCATGGTATCGATTCGGAAAAGCCTTACCTCCACATTCATGAGTTCGAAGAGGCATGTGATACATTTAGCGATCAAGCTCGCACTCAAGATGTCGTTCGCCTAAAACTTTTTCCTTTTTCCTTCAAGGATAAAGGTAAGACCTGGCTTTGGTCTTTATCACCGAACTCAATCAGGTCATAGAGGGAGATGCAAGCCAAGTTTCTTTTAAAATTCCTCCCTTAACACAAAACAAATTCCATCATGGCTCAAATTCAAACTTCTAAACAACAAGAAAATGAGCCATTCGATCGATGTTGGGAGCGTTTCCAAGATTTTCTTTGCACATTCCCACACCATGGTTTTGAGAAGTATCGCCTTATCTCTTTCTTCTAGCAGGGGCTAAGTATAGCCTCTAAACAACTCGTTGAAACTATGTGCGAGAGACCATTTTAGGAGTTCGATGAGATGATGTCGAGTCCCGTCTCAAGTATATCGCTGATACTACTCAAGCATGGGACACATCCGATCCTAACAACCAAAACCGGGTTCGACTGATGTCCCCGCTCCTTATACGTTCGGTATTTATCACGTGGATAAGTAAGCTACATGGAACCTTCTATTTAATAAACTTGAGAAAAAAAATGGAAGACGTGCTCTAATCACGGTCAAGAGAAACAATCGGATCCACCCGAGATACGAGAGATAAGGTGTGTGACATTTATGAGGCGGGTCATTCAACAGAGGAATGTTCGACGATACCTGCTTGCAAAATTATGCTTCAAGTGGGAGTGATAGGAAATCTTAAGGATAATTTTAATGCCCCTCACAGGAATTCCTATAATCCTTCGTGGAGGAACCATCCTGGGTTTAGTTATGGGCAAAAACATGCTGAATTGAATCCCAATTCACACGTTGCCCCTCCTCCTCCACCACCGTATGCTCACTTTCAAGACCTGCCAAGTTCGCGTCAACACTGAAAATCCGAACCGGTTCGGTCCAGTGAAGGACAAAATTTTGAACCGGTTCGGCGGTCAGAAATTTAACTTTTCTTTTCTCTTAAAAAGAGTTGTGCTTGAGTCAAATACTTAAAAATAACATGTTGTATTTATTTCTTGGTCATACTAGACATTAAGGGGCTTCTTTTTAGTTAGTTTTGAGAGGTTTTTGAAGCCAAGAACTTTTGGATTCATCTTGTTCAACATTTTGTTCATCTTTTTGGATTAATTCAAGGCTCTTATTCATTCAAAGTATTATTTTCTTCGTTTATATCAATTGCTTTCATATTTTAGTTGGAGATTCATCATTTCTTAGTTTAAATTCGTCTTTGCATGTTTCATTACACTTTTCACATAATTATGATTTTCATCGCATGCAACATTATGATTTGTGTTATTTCTCATGTAACCATGTCCGACTAGATTTCTAAGGGTTGGATTGCATTAACCCAACCTGATGTGGTTTGTACCGATATAAAAGTAATTCCCTGAATTAAATAAAAGACTGAATCGTGTTGATTAGTTGTTACAACCGTCGTAGGACTTTTTAACCTCGTTTGCCCTAGGTAATCGGGGTGTTTAAGAGTGTGACGCACGTGTTAGCTATTCCGACACCAATTTATTTCTATTCTTGATTATGTATGATACGGGCTTGTACCCTCATATATGTAATGCTTGAAATTAATAAAGCTTGTGCTTTAATTAATTATCTATTCACAATCAATTTTTATATTCGGTAAACGTACTACGGTTCAGGGAACTGTAGTCCAACCTAAATTTTCTCCTTGATATTCCTTAATTCATAGTTTTTTTTAATTCTGCATACGTAATTTAATTACTCGTTCAACTAACTTTCATTTAGTTCGTATATAAAATTTAAAACTTATCACATTTTAATTTCTTTTTCTGAGTCAGTTTAAGGTTAAGCGTATTTCCTATCTGACGTTAGATTGTACATTATATTTCCTTGAGGATTACACCCCGTCTTACCAGGTTTATTACTTACACAGCTAATTTGCACTTGAACCGTAATTAGCATGCAGTAGAGACACATTTTGAGTTGCGTCATCTGCATCCAATAGTGTCATAGTGGCATAGTAAACTGGATGTTGACTTTCTTATTTCTCGCGTACCAGGGCGGAGCTTATTGTATGGTTAGAAACTGAGAAGTAAAGGCATAATGAATCTTCATCATTTGGAATGACCAACAGGGGTGGATTGCTAAGGTAGGATTTTATCTCTTCTAGAGCTTGCGAACAGTCTTCATTCCACGTGAGGACCTTGTCCTTCTTTAGTAACTAGAAGAATAATCGATAGCGCTCCAAAAACTTGGAGATGAAACGGTTAAGTGTGGAGAGCATACCGACGAGATTCTCAACATCTCTCAATGTCTGAGGAGGCTGGACTCTTTTGCTAGCATTAATTTGATCCGGACTGGTATTAATTCCCCTTTTATTGACTAGATAGCTAAAGAATTTTCCTGACTGAACACAGAATGAACACTTACTTGCGTTAAGCTTCATTCAGTATTTCCTGAGGATCTCAAATGCCTCGACTAAGTCTATAAGGTGGCCACTTTTGGTCTTACTTTTGACTAGAATATCATCGATATATACCTCCATTGTGTCTCCTATCTATTTACTGAACATCATGGTGACCAACCTTTAGTAAGTTTCCCCTGTATTCTTCAATTCGAACGGCATGTTCTTATAACAATACAACCCGATGGGGGTTATAAAGCAGGTTTTATCATGGTCGGGTTCGTATAGGGGGATCTGGTGATAGATCGAATAGGCATATAGGAATATCATCCTTTCATGCGGTGCTGTAGCGTCAACCAACTGATCTATTTTTGAAAGTGGGAAGCTCTCCTTGGGGAAAGACTTGTCAAGGTCTCTGAAGTCGATACAAACCATCTAACTACTGTTGCTTTTTTTCACTACTATCGGGTTGGACACCTAATTGGGAAACTAAACTTCCCTAATGGATATTGCATCCAGTAGCTTCCTTACTTTGTTCTCCACTGCTTTAGCCTTCTCGAGGGTTGTTCGATGAGATTTTTGGGTGATCGGCTTGAAGGACATATCAACGTAAAGGTGGCGGCAAGCTACATTGGGATCAATCCCTAGTAAGTCATATGGTTCCCAAGAAAAAATATCCAAATTGATTTTGATGAATGGAATCAACTCTTTCTTGTCTCGCTCGTCGAGCGTGGTTTCGATCAGAAACTTCTTTTCTATTGATTTATCATCAGTTGCCACTTCTTCCAGGTCTTGAACAACCCTGTCTGCAGGGTGTACCCTGGTTTTCTCCACCCATAATCGATCGTACTGTAGTTGATATTTGGAGGGAACAACCCCCACCTGAGCTCCCTCCTAAGAATTTTCTATATACTTTTTCTTTTCTTTCTTTGAGCGGATAACTATAATAAAACATTTCTTGGTTGTGACTTGATTACCACGGATTTCGACCACGCCTAGATCAGTAACACACTTCAACTTATGGTGGTCCGTGGAGGGTACGAACCTCATGGCATAGAGTCAACCTCTGCCCAAAATGGCATGATATGGGGACTCAATGTCCACTATAATGATCTTCCCTAGTGGCATCGTGATCCTTCCAATAAAGCCTAACAGTGGTACTGTCGCCTCTTTAAGGTCGGCGATGTTCAGCTTTAGTTTATGGAATAATTTCAGGTACATCACTTCTTACGAACTCCCCAAATCCACAAGAATCTTATCAATATCCCAATTGGCTATTCCGAGTCTGATCATGAACGCATTGTGATGTGTGGTTCTCACCCCGATCAAATCTTCCTCTGTAAACATGATATGGTTAGTGTAGTCGACGTCCTCTGGTCACCGATAATTACCAGCATGTATTTCGGCGGGGTTGATCTGAACAGCCTCCATAATAGCAGTGACCTTCTTGAGTTCCATCCGAATGAAATTCCCTAGGATTTTCTTGAGGTCTGATGCCCCATGGATGACTGCGAGAATGTTATCCGATTTTTAGTTGCCAATGGCTGTGACCTTTTTAACTTTTTTCTTGATGTACTCATTGAGGTGCACTGCTTGGGCTAACTCCTTCAGATGTGACTTCAAAGCCTTGTAATTCTCAAATTTATGGCATCCCTCCTTACGGAATGCGCATCTCAACGCATTATTTCTTTTAGTCGGGTTGCTACCTATATTTTGGGCCATTTAATAAATGTCTCATCTTTGATCTTGCTCGGAATTTTGTAAATGGGTTCCTTGAAGGCTGTGTTAATAGTCTGTAACTCCTTGGAAGGATCGGCCTTATTTTTGTTCTTGGAGCCATTCTTGATCCCATTATTGTTTCCCTTATTTTGGGTATCATTCTTCTCTGTTCCCTTATTCGCCTTTGCTCGACTATTAGGATGAACCACGTCTTCCACCTTAGTGTACTTCTCCGTACAGGCCATAAGATCGTCGATGGTATTGACCTCCTTCTTAGTAATGGACTTCCTACCAATTTTAAAGGATGTTATGGAAATCTGCTCCGAGAAATCCTCAATCTCGTTAAAAACTCCCCAATACCTTTTGGTATAATCCTCGAGGTTCTCATGTGTCTTCTTCTTCATTGTAAGCAGTGCATCCATCCGCTTGGGATGGGAGCTGCTGGTTATGAACTGAATAGTGAAAGCCTCTGCCAGAGCTATAAATTTCTTGATCGACCTATGGGGCAACTTTTTGAACCACTTCTGTGCTACATCATGTAGGCTAGAAGGGAAGATCCGACACATTAGTGTGTCATTGTAGCTCCAAAAGGTCATTTCTTATCGGTATTGCCTAATATGGTATATGGGATATATTTTCCCATCATAGATCTTGAACCTGGGAATAATGAACTTCTTTGGGGGATCCTCTTCTTCTATCACCCTTGAAAAAGGGTATTTCATCTAAGTATTGAGCGCCCTTATGGCTAGCCCTCTAATGGATATGGCCTCTCATTGGGATGTATGTTGGTCCATCACCCTATAGACCAGAATCTATATATCCTCGTTCTGCCGATCATGGCTCATATGGTGCCTTTCTAGTTGTCCATTCTCTGATCTGTTACGTTTAGATCTCTCCTAGTCATGCCTGGATCTCCTGCCTCGACTATGAGTGCTGCTCGCTTGAGGACTAGGAGTCCTATTACGACATTTTCATGTAGACCTTTGGAGACCTCTCTCCATCTTTTTGAGTCCTCTATGTAGGAGAGAATTTTCTTCTACCTGGAGGCATGTAGCCTCCTCTTGTTCATGAAGCCTGGTCTCATAAGCGTTGACCAACCTAGAGATCTGGGTAGACTAAGGTGTCCCCTAGCTTTCTTCAGAGGGTTTCCTATCATGGTAGAACCTGGGGTTTATATGGAGGAGAATCTCGAACCTGACCCCAGGACAAACTGGATCTTCTTGGACGTTGTCGGCTTGGGGGATGTTGTTGTTGTGGTGAGACATCACAGGATTTTTGTTAGTGAATGTTTTCATAGAAATAAGAATCTCTTTCCACAGATGGGGACAATTGTGAGCGCAAAAAATATCACAATATAGGAATCCATGAAAATAATCACAAAGGCAGAAAGTAAAAGATCACAACACAATAATGTACATGGTTCGGCAACTTTCCAACATCCACGAAGAGGTTACTGTTATTATTAAGTATCTTTCAAAGTCTCAAGTTACAATCCCCTTTGTCCCAGGTCAGGTTGTACAATTTATAGATTTGCCATTACAGAGTTTGAGTTGTTCAGGGAACTTAAAATAACACATGAATTTGCCAAAAGGTACCTGAATATCTCATCCAAGATTCTTGGTACTTGATTTGACCATATCCGTAAGTGTTCTTATACCACTAAAATACTCGTGTAGAAATTAAGTCATAAATTAGTGCGGGCATCGTATTAATCCATATGGGCTGGTCGGCTACTTTCATGGACCGTATTAAATGGGCTCCCACAAATACTAATCTATAAATTATAGGGTCAATTACCAATTATGAATCTACATATGAAATTAAGTGTAAAAAACTAATTAACATGCATTTAACTACTTTATTTAAGTCTTTCCACCTAAAGTACTCGCAATTAAGCTAAGAGTACAATCATATGCAACATTTGTAATTTCCAACAATAATGTAATTCTAATAATGGATTAATTATAATTTATTAAATATAATACATCATAAAACCACTAATGATATCCAAAAACCTTAATATGCAATTCTAATCTCAGTTAGTCAAAAATCATGAATTATCAATTCAATTAAACCTAAATCAAAACCCAAACAATGTAAATACCATTATATTTTTATCATAAAAAAGAAATTTAATGAGGATTATGGACCTCAAGGGTCTCTAATTAATTTTAGATCTCAAAATTATATTTATGTGAAACTATCATTCAAATATATATATATATATATATATATAAAGAGAGAGAGAGAGAGAGAGAGAGAGAGAGAGAGAGAGAGAATTGATAACTTGCCTAAAGAACACCCGAATAGTTAGATTAGAAGTTAAGTTGTTGCATCCTTGAAAAGCAACCTGTAAATCTTCTAAAAACTTCCTAGATTTTTTTTTTAATGATTTGATTTCCTTCTTTAATCCTTTCTTGAAATTGTATTAAAAAAGTTGTGACTTTAAAATGTATTTGGTTTGCTTAGGGAAGGTTTTATGGAGAGAAAGGGTGTTTTGTAAAAGAGAGGCAGAATATTTTGAGATGGTTTACATGAGAAAATGCAAAAGTCATGCCTTTTAAACATTATAATGAAAAAGATATAGACCCCAATGCATGGGCTCCAGAAAGACATCCCCACAACCTAATCACTCTCGCGATCGCAGGGTGCTTAGTTGTGTTCGTTTTGGCAGGCCCCACCATCGTAGTGGTCCGAGCCGCTGTTGTGGATCGGAATATGGCTAGTTTTTTTGGATATATTAATATATTTAAATGAGATATCTAAACCCCAAACTTGGTTAAATAGAATGTTCAAAAGACACTATAAACATCGGGGTTTTATTTAAGGGGGTTTTGGGAAAAGGCCCTCATAATTGTCAATGTGTATAAAATTAGGACACTCCAAATAATTTTATAAATTTAGTCCCTTACTAAGAGCACCATGAAACATGATGAAAAATGGTGTCACTGGCGCGGACCAAAAAAATGAACTCCTAATTCTAAAGGGACCGCACAAATAATTGCTATTAGACCATAGGGACTAGATTTATAAACTTAAAAAGCATTGTCCTAAAAATCCAAATATAGGAAGGAACATGACCTTTACCTTAATTCTCAATTTATTTAAATAACAACTTTATCCTTTCTAGACTATTCTAAAATACTAAGGCAAAGCCCAAAGCCCAAATTACCAATTATTATTACACTAAAGACAATTCGTTTAATTATTTATAATTAAGTCCCATAGCTTCAACTTAGAAAGTTTTAAATCTGATTTCATATAATATTCTCAAATTTCCATTTAGCATTTCCTGATTATTAATCAAACTATTAATTAAATCCTATAAAAATATGGGGTATTATCCACCCTTAATTCAACCTGTATCAACCCACATGCCTTTACATGTGTACATAATACCCATCCCAGTAAACCTTCCTTGAAACCATTCATATCTCTTATCTTAGAACATGTGCCTTGACATTACATACCATGTTTTCTTCTTGCATACATGTTTTGACACCCTCCACGGCTCTTATTTCAACATATATTTATTGGCTTATGTTATTTTCCATATCTATACACACATTCCTTGAGATCCTTTTCTGTAAGCACACATGCCTTGACCGTAATTATCTTGACGGCTTAGGTTCCCATTACATGACATCAATCCTATCCACAAAGGAAAACTCTTAACACAACCACAAACTCCCTTAAGAAACTATCACTAAAGCCTGAGACTCCACCCAAGAAAAGATGCCAATACTTAGACTCAAAATGCGCACATGTTACCAGCACCTCGAACTCCACCTCAAAAAATACTTATCAATTCATCATACTCCTCTTAAAGAACTAAGCCCAAAGCCCAATACTTCATTTATCTCTTATCAATTAAGATTCAGACTCATCTGTGTAAATTATGACAAGCCTCATACTCAACCTATGCACATTTTACCAAAGCCTCAAATTCTTCTATGAAAATCACGTTAAAGCTTAAGGCTCCACCGCGCACACCATACTAAAAGCTCAGACCCCAAATGAGAAAACCAAACCAAAAACTCATACTCCTCGGAGGAACAAAAACAAAATCCTAATAATGAACTAATTTCACTAAAAGTGTGTTTACTTAAAATAAAAATTAAGTAAAAGTACCCAATTTTTTTTTTTTTTTTGTAATAGAACCAATAGTTTCCTTTTAATTTCTTTTTATTACAAGTAGGACAACCTAGATCTATCTAACAAAAGGTTTACCAATTAGATTACACAAAATTTTATGTTTAATGCTAGGTGAGTAATCTAAATGCTAAATGCGGAATACGATAACATAATCCACAACACCAAGTCATATGAGGAAAAATTCACAGTGCGAAAGAACTATGGGCCATACAAAATGACATATGGAAAACGAAAATGACTTACAAATCGAGATAGTGTCTTACTATCACATTATTCACTACTAACACTCAACGTTTTCATATCATATCTTCCATAAAAGGTGATAATAGTTGGAGAATGATTCAATTTCATAAGAGATTTTGTTCATAACCAGTAGCTTCCATTATTTAACATGAAATCAAAATATCTTTTTACATATTGAATATAAAGTTGTTGAGAATCCACCAAATATTTGTATACCACCTTCTAGGATATGAGTTTTACTACAGGTTTTGAAAGTGCTGAAACTATTTTGGCTTGCTCAAACCTCACAATAAATTTTTGAGATCTCACAAAACTCTCTGAAGAATAGAGATATAATATTTTTGCTCAAGAATAAAGGAAGAAATGTTTTCAGATTCAGTATGACATTTTACTTAAGTTTGAAAGTAGACATCTCAAAAATCCGAAAAGATAAGTGAATTAGAAAAAATAAAATATTTTTATTTTTAGAGTTACTAACTCAAAAAATTCCTCTCTTTTAAACTCCTTCTTGATCAAAGTCTTTTTTTCAATTAATTTTAATGAATTTTTTGTCTTAGTATTTTGATAAAAAGATCCCTGTTTGAAAGTGTGGAAAACTAATCCTTAAATATCTGTATTTTGTACCTTGGAAGGAAGAAGGAATAGTAGTGGGGGGTAGGCCTCGTCACCAAAATATAACACTCAAGTTCTAGAAAAGATATGGTTGGAACTTGGCCTTTCGCGAATTTCCATGAAAAGTAGAAGAACTCTTGAAACATCTATTTTTTAGGCATAATTCGTTACCAACGATGTAACTTAGTGTTAGTGAAGATATGTGTCACTATAGTGAAGGGTCAACAGAGATGTCATGAAGGAGAAATGTTCATTACGAGGAAAAAATTCTAAAAAAGAGTACGATCGGCAAAGTAAAGCCTTTGCTAACGCGATCCATCCACAAATAACCCGTATCAATTATTGTGAAAGATAAGGCGATTTATGTTTGAACATTAACAAATACATATGATATATTTAATGAATTTTTCTAAATAATACATTTGTATATGAAAAATATATTCAAATAATTATATTACAAATACCAAAATAACAATAGCAATGCAAACCCAAACAAAAATAAATTTTCCAATTATGAAAAGGTTAATATGAATATAAAAAGATGTTAAAGTCTTCTAAGTATTTTTACCTTAAATTAACGTGTAATTCTAAGAGTCTGAAGGGTCATGTCGAAATTTTACAAAAGAGAAGAAAAGAAGCGAAATCTCTTTTATTGAATGAACAAAGAGGGTACAAGTTGGGTCTTATATACAAGAAGCCTAAACCAATAGAAATATGACACCTGGAGTCTAGCTAAATACAATTGTACCATACCAGCTGGCATAACAAACTAACTGAAAAAATTATATCAGTAAAACTAATAACAAAAAACTTATGCATTAAGTTCTGTCTTAACACTCCCCCTCAAGATGGAGAGTAGATGTTAACTAATCACATCTTGTCCAATAAATCTTTCAACGGAGAAGGATGAAGAGCTTTGGTAAATATATCAGGTAATTGATTACGAGTAGAAACGTGTAAGGTCTTCAAAATTCCTACTTGAATTTTTTCATGAACTAAATAACAATCTATCTCTATGTGTTTAGTTCGCTCATGAAAAATAGGATTCGCTGCAATGTGTAGAGCAACTTGATTATCACAATACAGTAAAGCTGGCCTCTAATGACTTACCCCAACCTCCTTCAACAGAGACAATAACCAAGTCAACTCACAGGTAGCATTAGCCATTGATCTATACTCAGCCTCAGCTGAAGAACGTGAAACTATGGCTTGTTTCTTAGACTTCGAGGAGATTAACGAGTCACCTAAAAAAACACAATAACCTGATATGGAACGTCTAGTGTCAGGATAACTAGCCCAATCAGCATTTGAAAATACTTTGAATTGAACTTCAGCTGTTGTAGACAAATCAGTCTCAGCATAAGCTCTTAGCTCTATTTCAGTCTTTGAAGGGAAGAAAAGACCAGGAGTACCTTTTACATATTGTAAAACTCTTTGCAAAACATTGAAATGAGGAAGTATCGGTTAAGCCAAGAATTGACTAAGCCTATTAACTGCATAAGAGAGGTCTGGCCTAGTGATTGTGAGATATAATAACTTGCTAATTAACCTCCTATAAAGTGAAGCATCTTCGAGTAATCCCCCTTCACCTTGTCTTAGATTTAAATTTGGTTCCATATGTGTAATAGCTAGTTTACATCCTAAGTACCCTATGTCAGCTAACAATTGCAAAGCATAAGGACTTTATGATACAGATATGACCTTTTCTATTCTTCCCACTTCTAAACCAAGAAAAAAAATGCAAAGGTCCAAGGTCTTTCAACTTGAATCTAACATCAATTCTTCACTTCAAGTCTTGTACAGCCATGTCATCACTACTGATTATAATAATGTCGTCAACATAAACAAGTACTGCCATGAAAGTCAACCCTGTACTCTTGATAAATAATGAATGGTCACATGCAGACTAATTAAATCCTTCTTAAATCAAAACACTAGAAAACTTAACATACCACTTCCTTGATGCTTGTTTTAAACCATATAATGACTTGTTAAGATTACAAATAGCATTAACATGTAATTGTTTCTCCCCCTTATGTTTATACCCTTGAGGAATAGTCATATAAACTTCCTCTGATAAATCACCATGGAGAAATGAATTATTAACATCCAACTGATGTAAAGACCAACCATCAATGGAAGCTAAAGCAAGCAAAAGTTTCACAGTAACAAGCTTTGCTACAGGAGCAAATGTGTCAAAGAATAACTCTCTCTTGCTGAATATATCTGTTGGCAACGAGTCTAGCTTTGTGCCTTTCTATAGTCCCATCTTCTCGAAACATGACCTTATAAACCCACTTATATCCCACAATGTGATGTCCAACAAGTAAGGAAACAATGGACAATGTATTGTTAAGCTCTAATGCCTATAACTCATCATCCATAACTTTATCCCACTCAATAATACTAGAAGCCTCTGGAAAAGACTCAGGTTCAGATGTGTTAGATATGGACATAACAACAACTTTAAATCCTCCCTTAAGTTTGTCATATCAAAGGAAATTTGAAAGATGATGATGAGTCAAATAATGAACTTCAGGAGAATTATGAAGTACATAATCACAATGATATGCCTATAAATAGCAAGGCTTTTTAATGGTCCGTTGTGGTCTAGTAGAAACAACAGCCGAATTATCTATAGAAGGAGCTGAAATTGTAGGAACAATAAGTTTTATAGGCCTAGTAACTGCAGGAATCTCAGAATGAGATGAAATATTATCAAGAATAGGTAGAGGAAGAACATTGTTAGGAAACAAATAATCGATATCTATAGAGGAACTCTTAACAGCGAGAGGAAAAACTATATCATGAAACACAACATAACGAGATGAAAAAGTCTTGTAACTCTCTAATGTGACACCCCGACTAATTAAATACCGGGTAGCTACTCCTTTATTAAATCAATACAAAATGCCAAGTTGGACCAGTTAATATCATCACTGTCGAAAACATTTTTAATGATTACTAACCACCTAATATTTAAAAAGTGAGTTGTCAAATTTTAAATTAAATCTGATTAACATGCAATAAATGAAATATAGAAATGTACCACAAACATTCACGATAAAGTCCAATTATAATGAATCAACAATTAAAGATGAGTCTAGAGGAAATACTCCTCACAACAATCCCACTGTGAAAAGAAATAAGACAAGTCTGCATCCTGAATTAATTACAAACCAAAGTCTGAATAACTGAAATATAAAATGAAATGTCTCTAAAAGAAATGGGCGACATGCCCTACAACTGATGAAATCTGAATATAGAGTCAAGGCAAATGAAACGTCTACTAGCAAGGCCCTGTAACTTCCACAACAGCTACAGCTCGTCACCTGACTAGAAATACTATGCATAGTGTCCTTGTGGCTGGGCACCTAAAAATGGTTTTTACAAAAAGATAGATTTGAAAGCAAACAGGTCAGAGCCCGAATGTGGAGAGTATTTTAAAAACAGCAAGTGCTTTAACAACAATTAAAACAATGAATGCAAGATACATGTTAGGACGTGCTCTCACATGAGATACTCACCTCTCGTCTAACTGTGCACTCCTAACGTTCCTGTACCCATTCATGTGTTATTTATCTAACTAAACCATCATAAGTTCTAACCCAACTACTCGATTCACAATATGAATTCCCAATGTTATTACTTAAATATATAGCTTTACTTGAACTCGGATTCTCAATTGTTAGCATTACCGTTTACTGGAGGTTATCCCCTTATTTATCTTCTCATGGAGTTACTATAAATGATTCTCATAAATAAACATCACAATTCCTTTTCATTCAACCGTAAATTATTCGCATCATAAATATACAATATAAGCACCCCGAGGCTAAGCTGCGGTGCACACATACTCTGCTATCCATCCCGGTACATCACGTACATAAGGACTACTAATTCCGAATCTCTCAGGAATTGTTAGAATAAACACCACACACCAAAAATGGAGGCGAACATAATTCAACATATCCATGGTCACGTACATACCTACGCTCCATAGTCAGCTGGCTTAATAACTCACAATTTAGTCATTCCCTTGAACTATGTCCTCTAGGTACCAAACTAAATCCGGGCACACAAGGATTAGAAGGCCCTAAGCGAACGTAAACCTCCTGTGATAGCAAGTATGGTAGGTATGTCATACACATAAGATCATATACTAAGCCTGCACACATCTTAGATATCTCAATATTAATAAAGGTATTTTCTACATCCTTATACAATTATTCCAATTGTATACATTTTAAGTCTTCCGATAATATATAATGTAGACTGTCGACACATCTCACGTCATAGATTCTTATACTTAAAACCTATCTCAAAAGGGGTTATTAAGTTCCCTATTATTCCCACATATTACATCATTATTCTTAAGGTCCTTACTTCTGCCCCAAACCTCAATTCATCAATTTATTCAAAATTACTCTTTTAACCCTAATATTATCTCACTCATCGAGCTTCATTAGCTTTTAGAATAATTCCTTAAATTAAATTCTAATTAAGGTCCAAACTTTATAACCATACCTACTGGTCTTCCTTAAGTCTAAGGATATTCATAAGGTCTCCAATAATATTTTCCAAGGGTTAACATCATTAAAATTTAACTAGGGGAAATTTTACTCTTTCTGGGAAGGTCGATCGATCGACCTTGACCTTCGATCGATCGACTGATGAATGTCGATCGATCGAACGCACCAGGTAGGCTACGGACTGCTTCCATTTGCAGTTTTCAATTCATCTCAAAACACCATTAACAACCATGAAACTATAAGATAACGTTATAATATCATCATACAACCATCCTATAACACTATTAACGTTCTAAAACCAATAATTCATCATTCAAGGGCTTTGTTTGGATCAAAACTTCATCAAGAATTCCAGTTTTCTATTTCTTTCAAGAACATTAATAAACTTCTTCTAAAATCCGTTTTTAGATCATCAATGGTTATGTTTTGAATGCATAATTCGTCCAGAATGTTTCTACATGCAATTCCTAACATAGTTCATAGTTTTAATCCTCAAATTCATGGGTCTAATCAATCTTCCAAGATAAATTTGATGATTATCCTAAACATGGAAAAGCATAGCATTGAATCAATTATAATTAAACCACTTGCCTCTAATCTTTCTCTGAATTTGATGTTGAATCTTGAAGGTTGAGTTGTTCTCTCTCTCTCTCTCTGCAGAATTCTCTCCTCTCTCTCTCTCTACAAGTTCTTCTCTAAGGATGATGACAATGGAGGTGGGGGTTGGTTTTTGGCAAGTTAGAACTATTTCTTAACTTCTCCCGTAGCCCATTAAGTCCCTTAGTGTAGTTAGTGGGTTTAGTGGATAAAGAATAAGTCAGATTTTTATTTCTAATTTTCGTGGGTTTTAATTCCCAAATTTCTGAAATTACCAAAATGCCCTTTTAAGTCACCGGTATGGCCCAATAATGCCCCGGGACCCAAACTTAACCCCCGGCTAGTGTTTTCTGAATATTTCGACCCTTTCAGACACGTTGACGCACTCAAAATGACCATACGGTTAATAGAAATAAAATTCACTTTTAATTAAATAATTACTTTCCTGACGCGATTGTCACACGCGTCTTAACAAAATTTCCCAAATTGCCGTATTTTAATTTCGCGACAATTTCAATAGTTACAATATTCGTATATTTCCATATATACACATTATAATCAAATACTAACTCACATCTCGTTAATATTTTATCCAGATTAATTCTCAATTAATTCACATTTAATTCAATTAATCCCATAAATAAATATCGATAAAAATGCGGGGTATTACATACTTCCCCCCTAATAACAGAATTTCGTCCCGAAATTCGGAACTAAAAAGTTCTTGGTAAAAACAACTCTGGATAACGTTCGCGCATCTCATCCTCGCGCTCCCATGTGGACTCCTCGACATTATGATGTCGCCACTGAACACGCACTAACGGGACTATCTTTGACCGCAGTTTCCGCTCACTTCGGTCCAAAATAGTAATCGGCCCCTCCTCGTAGGAGCTATCGGGCTGGAGATCGATGTCCTCCAAAGCAATGTGAGAATGAGCCAAATCATCTCTAAGGTATTTCCTTAGCGAGGAAATATGAAACACATCATGAATCCGATGCAAATGCTCCGGTAACCCAAGTCTATACGCAACAGACCCAATCCGCTCGATGATAGGAAATGGTCCCATATATCTCGGTGCCAGCTTTCCCTTCTTCCCAAATCGCATAATACCCTTCATAGGAGATACTCTGAGTAAAACCTGGTCCCCCACTTGGAACTCCCTGAAGAACCTCTTCGCATCAGCATAGCTCTTCTGCCGATCCTGAGCTACCCGAATGCGACTCCGTATCAATTCTATCCTCGCCGAAGTATCATGAATCACTTTCGGCCCAAGTAGTTTGTTGTCCCCCACCTCCAACCAACATGCTGGGGAACGACAAGGTCTACCGTACAACGCCTCAAATGGAGCCATACCAATGGTGAACTAGTAGGAGTTGTTGTAAGCAAACTCCACCAGTGGAAGATACTGCTCCCATCCACCCCCGAAGTCAATGATGCACATCCGCAACATGTCTTCCAACATCTGATTTGTACGCTCGATTTGCCCATTGGTCTGCGGATGATAAGCCGTACTCAACCGTAATTCCGTGCCCATGGCCTCCTGAAAACTTTCCCAAAAGCATGAAACAAATATCTTGTCTCGGTCAGACACGATATTTAGGGGCACACCGTGAAGTCTCACTATCTCTGCAATAAAGAGCTGGGCATACTGTCCCGTAGTGTAGTCTGTCCTTACGGGTAGGAAATGAGTGACTTTGTTCAACCTGTCCATAATTACCCAAATGGATTCGTGACCTCTATGTGACGTAGGCAACCCCGTGATAAAGTCCATGGAGATTCTCTCCCACATTCACATCGGGACCTCTAATGGCTGTAGAAGTCCTGCCGGTCTCTGATGGTCCTCTTTTACCAGCTGACAAGTGGCGCATTTAGAATCAAACACGACAATATCTCTCTTCATCCCGCTCCACCAATACTGACATCTCATGTCCTGGTACATTTTGTCCCCACCGGGATGTACCGCGAACCGTGAGCCGTGCGACTCTGCCATCACCTCGTGTCACAATTCCTCCCCTTCCGGAACTATCAGTCTCCCATTGAAGCGTAATCCCCCGTCTGAGCTAACGGTATAGGACTCGGCTCCCTCTGTTAATAGTCGAACTATCTACTCCTGACAGAACGAGTCATCTGCTTGTGCCTTTACTACTTTCGTGACAATCTACGGTGTAACAGTCATCACTGACATGAATGATCGGGCCACTGCATCTTGGTGTCCTAACTCCTTCCACTTTGCCTTCCACACCCCTGCCACCTCATCTACTGGCCTACGGCTCAACGCGTCTGCTACCACGTTAGCCTTCCCCGGGTGATATTGGATATCAAACTGATAGTCCTTCACAAACTCAAGCCACCTTCACTGCCTCATATTCAGCTCCTTCTGCGTGAATAGGTACTGTAGGGACTTGTGTTCTGTGAACAATCGAAACTTCTCCCCCAAAAGATAATGTCTCCAAATCCGAAGGGCAAATACCACTGCCGCTAACTCCAAGTCATGGGGAGGGTAATTCTTCTCGTGAGGCTTAAGCTTACGAGAAGCATAAGCTATGGCCTGACTCTCCTGCTGCAGTACACCTCCAAGTCCTTGTAAGGACGCATCGGTGTAAACAAGATACTCAACTCCCGATCTCGGCAATGCTAACAAAGGTGCTGAGGTTAACTTGTCCTTCAACTCATCGAATGCCAACTGACAGGCATCACTCCAAATGAACGGCACACCTTTACAAGTCAGATGTGTCATGGGACCCGCTATCTTGGAGTAACCCCGAATAAACCTCCTATAGTATCCTGCTAAGCCCAAGAAACTACGGATCTCAGTCGGTGTCGTGGGATGTCCCCACTCCCTTACCGCGGATACCTTCCCCGGGTCAACAGATATCCCCCGATCGGAAATAATATGCCCTAAAAACTGAACCTCTTTCAGCGAAAACCCGCACTTCTCATACTTTGCATACAGCTCGTTCTGACGTAGCGTCTGCAAAACCTGCCTCAAATGCTCGGCGTGCTCCTCCTCTGTCTGGGAGTATACCATAATATCATCAATGAAGACAATGACGAACTGATCTAGGAACTCTCTGAACACCCTATTCATCAAGTCCATAAACACGGCTGGAGCGTTGGTCAAACCAAAAGGCATAACCCGAAACTCGTAGGAACCATATCTCGTTAAGAAAGCAGTCTTCGAGACGTCCTCCTCCCTGATATGCAACTGATGGTAACGAGATCGCAAATCAATCTTTGAGAAGAAAGAAGCTCCTCTCAACTGGTCGAATAAGTCATCGATTCGGAGCAACGGATACTTATTCCGTATCGTGACCTTATTCAACTCCCGGTAATCCACACACAACCTCAACGATCCATCCCTCTTCTTAACGAACAACACAGGGGCACCCCATGGCGAAGTACTCCTCCGGATGAACCCCTGACCCAATAACTGCTCAATCTGATCCCATAACTCTCTCATCTCAGATGGAGCCATACGGTAAGGTGTGTGGGCAATAGGCCGAGTGCCCGACGTCAAATCAATCACGAAATCTATCTCTCTACTCAAAGGTAATCCAGGTATATCCTGAAATACATCGGTAAACTCTCGAACAACCGGAATCGAATCAAGTGGTATCACCACTTCCTTAGAGGTCTCCTCCGCTATGTAGTACAAATGAGTGGACGATCCTCCCTCAGGACAAGGCATCGCCACTAAAAACATCTCCTGCCCGGGAATGGCAAAGATAATACTCCTACTAAAACAGTCAATCATGGCTCGGTACGCTACTAGCCAATCCATACCAATAATGGCATCATACTTGGTCATCTCTAACACTAACATATTGGCGGGTAAAGTAAACCTCCCGATCTCTATACCCACACCTCTACACATAAGCGAAATCATGGAACCCCTACTCAACGGTGAGTCTACATAAGTAGCGATGCTCTCTGCGGTGTCTAACAACCCAATGGTGCGTGAAAATCTCATAGCAATAAAATAGTGTGTAGCCACCGTGTCAAATAAAATGCGCCCCAGAGTCCCCTGAATAGAGAACATACCCTCAATAGCTGGCGGATTCTGTGGGGCTGCGGCCTGCTGAAGCTGATACACTCTCCCATACTGAAGCTGTCCCTGCTGAACTGGGATTGCTGGAATGGGTGGTAATGCTGCCATCTGCGGTGGTGCTGGGAGGGCGGCGGGAAATATAGGCCTCTGTGGCTCGTGTCGAGCACCCTGCTGCTACTGTTGTGGGGCCATGCCCTTATCAGGACAATCCTGACATTTGTGGCCAATCTTACCACAAATGAAACACTTACCCTGGAAGTTTCCCTCTCCCTATCCCTGCTGCCCTCGGCCCTGGTGACCGTTACCATTTCTGCCCTGGCCTTGCTGGCCCTGGTGAAACTGCTGTTGTTGACCATTTTGACCCTGCTGGCCCTGCTGGCCGTTATGACCCTGATGGCCATTCCGGAATCCTCCCTGATCGTTCCTGAAACCCCCTGATCGGAATCTCTTATGATCCCCCTACTGGGAACCCTGATCACTCTGCCTATACTGACCCTGAGCTGATTGTGCCCCGCTGGCACCATTTCCCCCTGTCCTGCCCTGATGGCTGGACTCTCCTGATCACTTCCCCTCTGTCAAGTGAAAGCGGTGGTCCTGGCAATGGAGCAATGCAGCGTTAACCACGTCAGAATAAGTGGCCAACGAGAGGTTCCCCAATAAATGCTGACGGATCCTCCAAGTCAATCCATCTATGAATTTCTGAATCTTCTTCTCTTCCGTCGGTATCTCATCCGGTACAATGTTCAGCAAATTTGTGAATTCGGCCTCATACTCGGCCACAGTCTTACCCTCTTGTCTAAGGCTCATCAACTTCCTCCTCATTTCCGTGTGAACAGCTGACAGAAAATATTTGCGGTCGAACCGCACCCAGAACTCCTGTATAGTGAGAGTATCTCTCTCCTCTGCGGTGGTAATAGACTCCCACCACTGCAATGCAACTCCCACTAGCTTGAAAGTAGCTAGTATCTGCCTCTGAACATCGGTGCACTCATACATCCTCAAGCGCCTCTGAATATTCTTCCTCCACTGACTAGATACCAGAACATCGGAGCTACCTGCGAACTCCGGAGGGTGTGCTTTCTGAAAAGCATCTCGAACTCGTTCCCAAGCAGATGGGAATGCATATGCATGAACTGGCACGGCTACCGGCGCCTGGGTGGTGCCTGCTGTACAACGGTGAGAGCGGCATTTACCGCTTGGGCTACAATGGCTGCAACCTCGGCGGCATTCATGGTGCCCTGTACTGGAGCTGGCTGTGGCTCGGGCTGTGCATCCCTAAGAACTCGCTGCGCACGTCATGGGGGCATCTGAAATGAGAAGAAAGTTTATAAGTTAGCAGTAATAAACTTAAAATAGCTGAAGAGAGAAGCATACATAAAAGAATACAACAGTCCTAAAATATAGGGCTCTATATCAAAGAAAGCTCAGCGAAAACATAATAAGCCGTACAGATCCTAAAGGACACTAGAACCTGATGCTCTGATACCACCTGTGACACCCCGACTAATTAAATACCGGGTAGCTACTCCTTTATTAAATCAATACAAAATGCCAAGTTGGTCCAGTTAATAGCATCACTGTCGAAAACATTTTTAATGATTACTAACCACCTAATATTTATAAAGTGAGTTGTCAAATTTTAAATTAAATCTGATTAACATGCAATAAATGAAATATAGAAATGTAACACAACCATTCATGATAAAGTCCAACTATAATGAATCAACAATTAAAGATGAGTCTAGAGGAAATACTCCTCACAACAATCCCAATATGAAAAGAAATAAAACAAGTCTGCATCCTGAATTAATTACAAACCAAAGTCTGAATAACTTAAATATAAAATGAAATGTCTCTAAAAGAAATGGGCGACATGCCTTACAACTGATGAAATCTGAATATAGAGTCAAGGCAAATGAAACGTCTACAAGGAAGGCCCTGTAACTTCCACAACAGCTACAGCTCGTCACCTGACTGGAAATACTATGCATGGTGTCCTTGTGGCTGGGCACCTAAAAATGGTTTTTACAAAAAGATAGATTTGAAAGAAAACAGGTCAGAGCCCTAATGTGGAGAGTATTTTAAAAATAGCAAGTGCTTTAACAACAATTAAAACAATGAATGAAAGATACATGTTAGGACGTGCTCTCACATGAAATACCCACCTCTCGTCTAACTGTGCACTCCTAACATTCCTGTACCCATTCATGTGTTATTTATCTAACTAAACCATCATAAGTTCTAACCCAACTACTCGATTCACAATATGAATTCCCAATGTTATTACTTAAATATATAGCTTTACTTGAACTCGGATTCTCAATTGTTAGCATTACCGTTTACTGGAGGTTATCCCCTTATTTATCTTCTCATGGAGTTACTATAAATGATTCTCATAAATAAACATCACAATTCCTTTTCATTCAATCGTATATTATTCGCATCATAAATATACAATATAAGCACCCCGAGGCTAAGCTGCGGTGCACACATACTCTGCTATCCATCCCGGTACATCATGTACATAAGGATTACAAATTCCGAATCTCTCAGGAATTGTTAGAATAAACACCACACACAAAAAATGGAGGCGAAGATAATTCAACATATCCATGGTCACGTACATACCTACGCTCCATAGTCAGCTGGCTTAATAACTCACAATTAAGTCATTCCCTTGAACTATATCCTCTAGGTACCAAACTAAATCCGGGCACACAAGGATTAAAAGGCCCAAAGCGAACGTAAACCTCCCGTGATAGAAATTATGGTAGGTATGTCATACACATAAGATCATATACTAAGCCTGCACACATCTTAGATATCTCAATATTAATAAAGGTATTTTCTACATCCTTATACCATTATTCCAATTGTATACATTTTAAGTCTTCCGATAATATATAATGTAGACTGTCGACACATCTCACAACATAGATTCTTATACTTAAAACCTATCTCAAAAGGGGTTATTAAGTTTCTTATTATTTCCACATATTACATCATTATTCTTAAGGTCCTTACTTCTGCCCCAAACCTCAATTCATCAATTTATTCAAAATTACTCTTTTAACCCTAATATTATCTCACTCATCGAGCTTCTTTAGCTTTTTGAATAATTCCTTAAATTAAATTCTAATTAAGGTCCAAACTTTATAACCATACCTATTGGTCTTCCTTAAGTCTAAGGATATTCATAAGGTCTCCAATAATATTTTCCAAGGGTAACATCATTAAAATTTAACTAGGGGAAATTTTACTCTTTCAGGGAAGGTCGATCGATCGACCTTGACCTTCGATCGATCGATGGTGGTCGATCGATCGACTGATGAATGTCGATCGATCGAACGCACCAGGTAGGCTATGGACTGCTTCGTTTTGCAGTTTTTAAATCATCTCAAAACACCATTAACAAGCATGAAACTCTAAGATAACATTATAATATCATCATACAACCATCCTACAACAGTATTAACGTTCTAAAACCAATAATTCATCATTCAAGGGCTTTGTTTGGATCAAAACTTCATCAAGAATTCCAGTTTTCTATTTCTTTCAAGAACATTAATAAACTTATTCTAAAATCCATTTTTAGATCATCAATGGTTATGTTTTGAATGCATAATTCGTCCAGAATGTTTCTACATGCAATTCCTAACATAGTTCATAGTTTTAATCCTCAAATTCATGGGTCTAATCAATCTTCCAAGATAAATTTGATGATTATCCTAAACATGGAAAATCATAGCATTGAATCAATTATAATTAAACCACTTGCCTCTAATCTTTCTCTGAATTTGATGTTGAATCTTGAAGGCTGAGTTGTTCGCTCTCTCTCTCTCTGCAGAATTCTCTCCTCTCTCTCTATCTACAAGTTCTTCTCTAAGGATGATGACAATGGAGGTGGGGGTTGGTTTTTGGCAAGTTAGAACTATTTCTTAACTTCTCCCATAGCCCATTAAGTCCCTTAGTGTAGTTAGTGGGTTTAGTGGATAAAGAATAAGTCAGATTTTTATTTCTAATTTTCGTGGGTTTTAATTCCCAAATTTCCGAAATTACCAAAATGCCTTTTTAAGTTACCGGTATGGCCTAATAATGCCCCGGGACCCAAACTTAACCCCTGGCTAGTGTTTTTTGACTATTTCGACACTTCCGGACACGTTGGCGCACTCAAAATGATCATACGGTTAATAGAAATAAAATTCACTTTTTAATTAAATAATTACTTTCCTGACGCGATTGTCACACGCGTCTCAACAAAAATTCCCAAATTGTCGTATTTCAATTTCGCGACAATTTCAATAGTTACAATATTCGTATATTGCCATATATACACATTATAATCAAATAATAACTCACATCTCGTTAATATTTTATCCGGATTAATTCTCAATTAATTCACATTTAATTCAATTAATCCCATAAATAAATATCGATAAAAATGCGGGGTATTACATCTAAATCCAGAAGCTTATTTGCTTTCATCCCATAAGGATAACCAATGAGGATACAATCCTGAGATCTAGGTGAAAACTTATCTCGTTTACTTAACAAAGTTAAAGCATAGCATACACAGCCAAATGAACGCAAATGACTATAAGAAGGAGACTTGTGATTCAGCACTTCAAAAGGAGTTTTTGAATTCAAAAAGGAAATGGCAGTCTATTCATAAGATGACCAGCAGTTAAAACAGTATCACTCCAATATAATAGAGGAATACCTGACTGGAACAAAAGAGCATGAGTTATGTTTAGCAAATGTTGATGTTTACGTTCAACAACTGAATTTTGATGTGACCTCTCAACACAAGATCGATAGTGTATAACTCCTTTAGAATTATAAAATTGAGAAAGATCTAACTCCTTAGCATTATCGGAATGAACTCCTTTTATATGCTTCCCATATTGTGTCTCAATCATTAAAAAAATCTAGAATCACCTTCTGAACTTCAGCTTTGGTATGAAAAAGAAAAATCCAAGTATATCTCGAGGCATCATCAACAATGGTTAGAAAATATCTAAAACCTTCATTAGACATTACCCGAAAAGGGCCCCATACATCAACATGAATAAGATCAAACGACAATGCTGAAAGATTGTTATTAGAGGTAAAAGCCAAACGTCTTTTCTTTGCAAGAGGACAAACATTACACATAAACTTTTTATTACTTTTAAAATTGAAAAAAAAAATCTTATTTGTATGCTGAGAAATTACATAAGAAGGATGTCCCGGACGATAATTCTATAGCGTCCTAATGGAAAAAAGTAAGGAAGAATTACAAGCAACATCAGAACTTTAAGACTTTTGACAAACATCTGGAATACTGAGATGATAGAGATGACCTACTCTTTTACTCGTCCGAATCTTCAGGCCCTGAGTATCCTGAATCACACAACCATCATCATTAAAGATTAATGAACAAGAACGATTCCTTATTAGTGAACTAAAAGACAATAAGTTGTATCTGAAAGAAAGAACATAGAGAACTTTGGATAGAATTAATGAAGGAAACAACTGAACTAATCCTATCTTAGAAATTATTGTAGTATGTCCAATTTATAGAACAACAAAAGTAGAAGTATAATGGTTATCAAATGAATTAGACAAACTCAAGTCATGACATACATGATAAGTGGCACCTGAGTCAATAATCCAAACATTATCTGATATAAGAGAAGAAATACGAGTAAAATTGGACACTACAGGTTGCTGTTCTTGAGCATCATGAGAAATACCCTACAACTGAGTACTCAACAAAGAAATCCAATGCTTACATTGATTAACAGTCAAAGCATGTAAAGGAAGATTATTATTGGGATTCTGATTGTTATTAGAAGTAATTTTAGACTCAGAAACAAAACTAGTCTGATTAGCTTGAGGTTTTGAATATCCTGAATGGCTACTTATTTGCGCTTTAGAAAAGTCTCCAGAATGACTTTTTGGTTTGAAACTAGGTGGATATCCATGTATTTTATAGCATTTATCCACTGTGTGACTAGAGAAACCACAATGCGTACAAACTGTCTAGTACTTCTTTCCCTTATAGACACTGTAATTGCTACTAGCTACTCCATAAAAACCTGAAATAGGAAGCATAGTTGAACCAGATGAATTCATGGATCGCTGTCTTTCTTATTGTATAACTAGGGAAAAGACTTTGTTAATTGGAGGCAATGGATCACTCATAAGGATTTGAGCCCTGATCTGAACAAAATAGTCATTTAAACCCATAAGAAACTGTAACACATAGTCTTGATGTTGATATTCTATCAAACTCTTCATTCCTCCACAATGACACACTGGTGCAGGCTTAAAATCACTCAATTCATCCCAAAAAATCTGAAGCTTGGTAAAATAGGTACAAACATCATTTGAACCCTGTGTGAGAGCATGTATTTGTTGCTTCAATTAAAAAATCCTACGACCATTGCTCTGATTAAATAAATCATGTAAATCAATCAAGATACTTTCAGTATCATGAACATACATTATGTTGTCTGTTATGTCTTTGCAAACAACATTCAAGATCCATGACATAACCATATTATTACATCGAGACCCAAAATTGTGGATATTATCTCCAATTTCGGGTTTAGTAATTGATCCATCAACAAATCAAATCTTGTTCTTAGCAATAAGATCTATTACCATAGAACGATGCCAAGAGTTATAGTTGCCACCTGTCAAAGGACTTGAACCCAAGCTTAGACCTAAATGATCACCATTACTGAGATAGAAAGGACTGTTGGAATCTTCATGAACATAATCATCAGAATCAAAAATTGAAAAAGAATTTTCGCTATTATGATTAACGCCATTGTTGCCTCCTCGAGCTCCTCCTCCATGAGCCATTGAAGATCAACAATAACAATTGAAGAAAGAGGGGAAAAAAAGAAAGAATGGAAGATCAATGAGAATAAACTAAATCACAATTTTTGCGATTCACAGATGAACAAAATATGGTGCTCTGATACCATTTTACAAAAGAGAAGAAAAGAAACGAAATCTCTTTTATTGAATAAACAAAGAGGGTACAAGTTGGGTCTTATATACAAGAAGCCTAAACCAATAGAAATATGACACCTGGAGTCTAGCTAAAATACAACTGTACCATACCAGCTGGCATAACAAACTAACAAAAAAAATTATATTAGTAAAACTAATAACAGAAAACTTATGCAATAAGCCATGTCTTAACACGAAATGAGGTATATTAAGCTTTATAGAGAAAGACCTAATGTGAAGATTTACCGAAAAGACCTTAAGGAGAAAATACACAACTTGTATTTTAGAACTGGAATAACAAAATGGAAATTAAGTGGTACATATAAATATACATATACTTTTACACACGCCGTACAAAAACCTCGATCTCTATCCAAGAAAATCAAAGCCAAAGCCACAGATCCCACTCGAGAACACTATGCTAAAGCCTCATCCTCCGTGGGAGAAAACAAAAGAAAAAAATCCTCCACATGACAAAACCTTACAAATCCACCTAAGAAAAACAAATCAATATAATGAATTTTTCTTGAGCAAACCAAATCAAGCCCTCAAACTCCACTTAAGCAGGAAAAAAAGCCACTCATACTCAACTTAAGTAAACCATAGGGAAGCCTCAAACTCCACCTGAGCATCCCATGTCATAGACACATACTCTTTTGATCATTTCTCATCTTAGCCTTGGACTCCAACCGAGAAAAACATATTGCATCCTCGAACACCACCCAAGAAAACAATACCATAGCCTGAAACTACACTTAGGGTCCATTTGGCAACTCAATTCCAAAGCTTGGAATTATAATTAGAAGGCCAATTTCAATTTCGTGGAATTCAAATTGGCCTTTCAATTCCATTTCCTTGGCTTGGAATTAGGTCACCAAACAGACCCACAGTGCATCTGAATTTTTTTACCTATTCCTATGGAAACTCATAGAGTAACCTCAGATGCATTCGAGCAATTTGTACCATAGCCAAATACACCTCTATGATAATCACACCACAACCACAGACTTTACTTAAACCAAGCACAATGATCAAAATGCACCGAAGCCTAAGACCCTAATAGATAAAAAAAACACCACATTATGAGAAAACAACAACCCCGAGGAAATCACACTAGAACTAAACTCTACAGTATCTAACCAACCCGAAGATTCAAACTCTTCCAAAAGAAAACTACATCTCGATCTGAGGCTTAACTTGAGCCAGCCACCCCTAAACCTCATATTTCACCTGAGGAAATGTTTCGCCAACATCAGACTCTACCTGAGAAAGATGCACAAACATAATTTTTGTAAAACACCTCCTATCTTTATATTCAACTTGAGCACATTACCCCTTGCCCTAATTTATGCCTAAGCAAACCACACTAGACCTTCAGACCCTATCTGGGCAAACCATTCCATGGATTTAGGCCATACTTGAGAAAATCACATTGCAACCCCAAACTCTACCCAAGAAAATTGTATTGCAGCACCATACTCTAACTGAGCAAACCAAACCAAAACCTGAAAACCTAGTGGAGCAAATGACACTGCAACCTAAGACCCTACCTGAGAAAAATTCACCCCAATCCTCTATTATTTCGACATTATGAAAATATCTTCGTAAATAAAAAATCTTGGAGAAATAAAGATAGTCTCACCACCCTATATTTATTTACGGCATTAAAAGGAAATATCTTGATATATAGAAATATACTCCCACCACCCTCTACCGAGTATTTAGTATGCATGGTTAGATCTTGTCATAGTAAGCGATGGCATGTTCATTGGTGATAAGTTGAAAGGACTTTTCGTTATTTTTGGGGGAAAATTATATCGTGTTCTTTTCTTTTAAGGTCGAGAGAAGAGATTGATAATATATAATTATGAAAACTAGGCTAGTTATATGGATGAGCGTAAATTCAATGAGGCTATGATTTTTTTCTCACTTGGTTAGCTATTTTTTTAGTAAAAAGCAGTCTTGTATTTCGTTGTCCACTATGGATTTAGACTATGTTTCATGTCCAATAAATGTACAAGAGGTATTTTTTTTTGATAATATTCTTCTAATACTTTAGGATCATACTCTTTGTGGAAGAAATACTTTAACTTTTTTTCATAAATATGGAAATGTTTACATACACAAAGGATCCTAAGTTCTATGAAAGGAACAAACATATAAACATTTATCTTCACTACATTCATAATGTAATTTCAATCGGGGATATTGCGATACAACATATCCCCATTAAAATAACGGTGGTTGATGACCTTATTAAAGACATAGAATATATACCATGTTAAGGGATTTGAATTGTAACAGTTCTAATATTTTATTGTATGTACCATGTCCCATGCTTTATTTTTGTATTAGGAGATGATTCAATGGGAGACATATATGAGATTAATTGACGATCAAACACCAGGGTGGACAAGTAGGAAGTTTTAGAATTAATGTCAATTTGATCTAATACATATACCCATGGAGAATCCATAAGGGTTAAAAGGTGCTATTGGAGGTTAAACAAATAACCACCATTCAAACTATAATATTATGCCCTTATCATTTGGATTTTTTTTAATGGGAATAAAACAAATTCTAAAACTACCCTATCTATCTTTCTTCTATCAATACATTTCCACGACTATCGTTAATTAGCCTTTGAAAGTGAAGTGTGGCACTAAAAAAGACTATTATATCCTCAGATAATCAAAGGATCATAATCTACGTGATTGAACTGAATTCGTGAGTTGAAACATTCTATATAAACTCATTTATATTTCAAACACATAAAAACCAACCTTCATGAATTAATATGATCTCTCATAATTGTGAGATTGTATATACTTTCTCATACATAAATCCATACTCAGTCAAGAAATGTTAAAAGCCATGTTTAGTCATAGAAATTGAGCTTGTTTTTCAAGAAAAAAAATTCATAATTTTTCCATGAAAATAGAAAATTACAATATGTGTTCATGTTTGATATTTTTCCAAAATAGAAAAAGAGTTTTCCAAATTCTCCAATTTTTTAGAAAATTGAAAAACTGCTTTATCAAGTTTTCCACAATTCTCCAAATGAACGCATTTTCTAGTTTTCTAAAATTTTCTATGGAAAATTAGAATTACAAATGGAAGTGATAATTGGAAATAGAAAATGGAAAATAATTTTCCCTGACTAAACAGGGCCTAAGTTTTTGTTGTTGAATACAACGAAACTCCTCCAAAAAATAAAAGACAATTTCTCTATATCTTAATGGAAATTTTACCAAAAATAGTTGGCGTTTAATTCATGTCTTGAAACATTTCAAGCTATATTTTTCCGATTTAGTACTGGTCTTTTGTCAATTGATATAGTCTTACCAAAATGTGGTAGCAAACCTCGCAAAATGGCTAAAATGGAAAATCCCATAAAAGGGGAATGCACCATCAACAACTTACTATAACACCCCGCCTAATTAAATACCGGGTGGCCAGTCCCATACCAAATTAAAACAGAATAAACAGTTGGCTCATTCTTAGCATCACTGTCGAAAACATTTAAAACTCACCCAATACCCAATTAAGCTGGTGTTAAAAACATTCCAAATTTTAATTCAACAAAAATCCCTTTTAATTTTAAGAATAACACAACACATTTTATTCTACAACATTAACAACTGAACATATAACACAAAAGAGTTTAAATGCAATTAGAATAAACATTCCCACATAATAATCCAATACAGTAATCCATTAATAATAAATGTATTAAAACGACACGACTATAAAAGTATTTGACTTCGATAGAAAAGAGATAACTGAATCCTTTGGGCGACATTCCCTAACTAAGAGAACACTGTGAATCAAATGAAGATAAGCGTCTAAACAATACTCCATAGCTCCATAGCTTGTCAAAATCAACTAAGGTTGGCATCCCTGTTGCTGGATACCTGATATAGAAGATACAATGGAAAAGAAAATATGCAAGGACACGGGTCAGAGCCCGATGTGAAAATGATTTTGAAAACAACAAGTATTTAACAAGTGCAATAAAGCATTTATTATGTACATGTTAGTATCCAACTCTCACTTGCTATTCTCACCTCTCATCTAGAGTGCACACTTAACATTTAACGTCCCAGTTAATGGATCCTCCTAACTAGTTTCCATAATATGATTCCGTCCCATATCATAACCATGTATGTCCCATACCATACGTCATATAATTATTCATATACGTTTCTCATTAACATGAATCGTTTCTCATTAATATGAATTAAGCTTTTCAATTCTATAAGAATAAACATTCATTAACTTAATTCAATTCTCTTCTCAATTCACCTTCATTTACAATTATCACACAATAGTTTGATCCAACCACTATACATACATACATTTAATTCATTATACATATATAATACGGCACCCCGAGTCACAGCTGCGGTGCAATGCATTACTCTGCTATCATGTCCCAATATCGCTGGTTGCCGAATAGGGGACTAAAGGTTCTGTAAGGATTCCACGAACCACAAACATCAACACAACAATTGGAGACGAACATAGTTCTCATACCCACGGGTCACGCACATACCTATGTTCCCATAGTCAGCGAACTTATCAACTCCCCGATAAGTCTTTCATAGACCTATGTTCTTGAGCGACAAATCAAGGATCCCATGAATTCATCAAGATATGATTCCCCTCATGCGCAAACCTCCCCATCGATAGCAAGTAATCTATGTATGTCATACACATAAATCATCAATCAATCAAATAGGCATTATCATACCTATAATATAATATCAACAAGGTACTCACATTACCCTAAGATAGTTCCCATACGTAGAATTATATCTCTTTAAATTCCATGTATTAAAATATCATATCTTTACTTCATAATTTAATTATCCTCGCATCCTATAACATCTCTCCACTCCCGACGTCGTTAAGGTTCATGCGCGGAGCGTCTCGCAAATAGAAATCCAAACAAGGAACCCCTCCAATACACTACTACTTAACTTTGTCGATCGAGGAGGTCCGTAAACTTCAAATACGCGATCGGGATAACCTCATACCCTCTTTCAACCAAATGTGGTCTGAACTCCCATCTCTAATCCAGGAGCCATACCACTAAGCGCTTGTACTACACTCAGTCCTTGCGAAATCAATAATGAGCTTAAACTCGGTCCTTGATATTCAAATTCTAACCCTAAGGCTACCCTCACTTATATTAAATCTGCCCTACTGGACCTATCCTTAATCCTCATGCATACCAATTAGAATCCAACACGTGAATCTAGCAATCGAAATATCTTTTAATTTAATTATCATCATTCTAATCAATTAAATCTCAATCACATTAATTCAAATCTCATCAAGGGTCTACTGATCTTTTCTAAGTCCCATAATATCCAATTAATAATCAGCAAAGATCAACAAAAGGTTTGGGATAAGAATCAACATTAAAAAGAAGCAACTTTAACAATTCCCAAAAATTTGTCCCAAATTTTTGGATCAAAGAAAAAGAAATTAATTATAAATAATATTATTAAAAAAAAGCAACAACATTTCCACTATTTTTCATAATTGTTTTAGAATAACAAAAATCCAATAATGATATAAAACCAGCATGGTAAAAATAGTACAACAACAATACAAATAGTCTGCAACAACACTAATACACATTAAGACAATAAGTCCACTAAAAATTAATGGCTCAAATTTCATTAATAGAAAATTCATGCCAATACATATAAAATTTATCTCAATACATGAGGAAATTTGAATTTTATCTCAATTCATGTCAATACATATAAAATTCATCTCAAATTTTGTGATCATCTCTTTAAGCAACACTAACGTGTTCAACTCCTCATTTATCAAGCAGCACTAATTCGCCTCTACATGCACAACCATCAAACTTCCAATGAATTCTGACCTATAAAATAAACAAACAAAAAAGACTAATTAATTCTTATCATTTGACAAGATTGAAGGCTAATGATTATTAGAGACTAACATATATTCTTTCAATAACCAAAGATTTGAAATCTAGTGTACATTGCAAAATGCTATGGACAATGATAGCTATAAGTCGTATTTCATTGATAAGCTAACAAAGGAAAATTATACCCATTTAGGCATTATGCAGATAAAGATCATTCTGTAGACAATTGAGCTAATTAATAATAAGCCCGTTAATATACTAACTAATTAATAATTACAATTGACATTGATTACTCATACTAACGAATCAAACCGAAATAATTAAAATTATATCCAGAGCAAAACCAAGTATTTACACTGCGTGAGTATAAAAGGTTGCAAGGGTTTCCTCAATTTTATAGATTTTAGCATACTAACAACTAATTTTGGGGACAAATTATTTTTTAGCAACAACAACAAAAATTTCATCATACTAACATACTCAAAAAATTTCATCATACTAACAACTAAACTAATTAACTAATGTATTGAAAAAAATTAACAACTAAAATTTTTAGCAAACTGATCAGGTCTATTGAAAAAAGTAACTAATAAGATCTATTGAATAAATAATAATATACTCAAAGGAATGTGTTGTTGCCACACTGCTTCGTGGATGAAAAGAGGGTTGTGTGTTGTCGTTGCTCTGCTTCGGCAGGGGGCTACATTTGTCAGTGAGGGAGAGAAAAGAGGATAAAGGCAGGAGAGAAGAGAGAACAGGGGCTGTCGTTTCTCTGCTTCGGCAGGGGCTTAGCACTGCAATGCATTTTCAAATAATGCTTCCAGTTGTATAATAGGTAGATCGATTGCATCAAGTCTTGATTGAATTTGAAGTAGCATGTATCAATTTTACAAATAGAGGAAGATGGTCTTTGCAAAACTACAAAGGAAACTGAAGATATTTATGAAACTTTAGGCATCTAAAAATGTTAGTAATCCAACTTCTTTGAGAAATAGAGAAATTTTGGATTCTGTGATTAAGTCATCATTAATAAAAGTAATAATGAACCTCCCTTCTTCAACATACCAAGAAAAGAGAATGAAGAAAAGTTAAAAGAAGTGGGGAGTGATATAATGTAATAATAAATAGATGCTTGGTTATGGAAAGAGAGTGGATGGTCTAGTTGTGAAGAGTAAACCTCCTTTCTTTTGATTCCATTAATACCACTTTGAGAGAGTTTTGCCCGTGGTTTGTTATTCTATAGAGAATATAGAATAAGATGAATAATCATGTCCGTTATACTAAAATGGAAGATGATAATCAAATTGTAAATCCCCAATAATCTGCCCTATCTAAGTTTACTACATGAAAACTAGTGCATTTCATAAGGATGGTGGCATAGAGATATATAATTGTTATAGTCACGATCCGAAACAAAATTGGTACAAACATATCGATTTTCTTTTGGGGTGATATGAATAATATAATATAAACACCCAAGAAACTATGATTTCTATAATTCAAATCTAACTTCTTAAGAATTATTACTATATGGTTAAATAACAATTTCAGGCACACAAACAGACTAGTGCTAACCTACATTTTAGTTGTATTCCAAAGAAAGTAGATTAAATATATAAACTGAAGCATGATAATAAGCAACGATAAATCTACAACACATAGACAAACATCTATATAATAAATCATGTCAGATTTTCACTAATCTTCCCAACTGGTGGATATAAATTTTACCCCCAAGTTCCTAAAAGCATGTTTGAGCTGCTAAAAAGATTCCTATGCAGTTAATGACCATTTGAAACAATCTTTCTTCAAAAAATTTGATAATGGTCTGATTATACTTTCATAATTCTTGATGAATATGAAGACTTTGGTCCATTTGCTTCATTCCATCTTGCCATTTTTGTAAAATATTTTGAATATGTTCTTCATGTCCCTTAACCTTAATGCCTCTGGTTCATGATGACAGATATCCCTAAATACAACACTGCATAATAATGCAAAGATGAGAGATGTAAATAATTTATGTCACTTATGAAAGAACCAACAATAATGTGACAAGAAAACGTGACAAGAAAACACAAGGTTTAAAATGAGAAACTGGTAATTTCATCATTATTGTTGAAACTGTTGAAACTCCAATAGAACGTAAATTTTTATACAACTCCTCCAGTGTAAGGAAGATGCTTCCAGTAAGGGTTAAGGGGTAAGGATGATCTGAATCTAGCGCGACATGAAATACCTAAAAATCTTCCATCCACTTCAGTTACACGAGAGACAATAAGCGCATTTTTTTCAAACAAAGTGAGACACCTCAATATTCACCAAAAAGCATAAGACAAAAGGGTGGAATACAAATATATCCCAAAAAAAGACATTGTATTCTTTCTTCCTGTGCATCATTCAAATCAAAAAATGATTTGCTTTCAAAATGTGGTAATAGAATTCCATGTAGGTCAATTACAATTCCAAGCTAATTTGTTCTTTTGATGTACATATATTGTTTATTGACTATGCAAATGACTAGGAGATGAAACAAAAGTGAATTTAAGCAACACTACAAGTCCATTTTAATATGCCGAACATAAAATTATAACAACTAATTTATTCTTATGTTGATTCTTGCTTATTTCTAAATTGCCTGAGATTTGTGCCTAATCCAATAGTTAATTAATTTTGACAAAATCTTAATTATTGATATTCAAAATTAAAACTAACTTAGGTTATTATAGTAAGTTTTTAATAGTGTTACATCTTGTAATAGTATTTCAAATTCATTTATTCAAAAGATATTACTCAAAAGACGAATTCGGATATAAACAGAATTTTTAAATAAAACCAGAGGTTAAACTTTGGGTTTAAGTTCTAAGTGAGTTTATTCAAAAAGAACCATCACCTTCTCCCAGATCAAAGTCTAAGATACTAGTTGATCAACTACATCGTGGGACCTCTCTCGGAGTCCTGTTGCCAACCTTGTCGCCATAAACTGGATGATTAGCTCGGGTAGCTCATGCAGGATGAAATGATAATGCCTATGCACATCTGGTGTTAGTACTGCTGATGTGGGGCTACGGGGTTAGCTTGTCCTGATTGTGCTCTCCTCTTCGGTGACATCTAAAATTTAAGATAAGGTCTTATCAGTATTGAGACAAAAATAAGAGTACAAAGAAAGCCATGTATTAAGACATGCGCAAATTTACCTCGTGTTTAGTAAAGAATTCATATAAAATAAAGCAGCCTGAAAGTGGATTGAAATAACAAAGCATTGGAATTTTATTCAGATCCTTATTTAAATGGTTAAATGATATATATATATATATATATATATATATATATATATATATATATATATATATATATATATATATATATATATATATATATATATAATAAAGTAAGATGGTGTTTTCACTATTCATAAGTTTGGACGACACTTTGTGGTGAGGATTGAAGCCACCTAAGCTAAAAATGGAGGGTTGTGATTAAAAGATCCCCTCTTCCTCTTTTGTCCATTTAATATTTCATTTCCCCCTCTTTTTCAACACTTAGATTTAATTTCCCCTCTAATTCAAAATTCAAAACCATGGGCGAAATAGTAAATTACCCCTTCATTCTTTTTAGGATCCAAGTTTCTCCACGTGTTGACCTCCTAACGATGTTGGTTGATCAAAACATAGCTAAGAAACTTCAACGAAGCTTCGTATCTCTCTCTCACACACACACACACTCTCTCTCTCTCTCTCACACTTCTGGAGACAACATCTCACTTCCTCTCGGACACACATCACTCTCGAACCTTCATTTTCTCTTTCATCAAAGCCCAGATAGCATACTATTGATTCCATCTGGTTTGGTGCAGGTCACTCTCTCTCTCTTACATCTAGTTTGGTTCAGGGTATCTTCAGCGTGTAGAAAATTGTTAAGAAGTTCTATGTTTGGTGTTTGGTGTAAGGTATCTTTAGCATGTATAATAGAATCAAATTTTTATTGTTTGGTGTAGGGTGTCATTATTAGTTCTCTATTTGGTGTTTATTGTTTGTAGAAAATTTTCTACAAACCTTATTAGTTCTCTGTTTGGTGTTTATTATTAAGAAGCTCTCTTTAGCACGTTTATTGATTTTCTACCTCATATTTACTATTGATTTTCTACATCTGGTGTACGATATCTTTGGTTCTCTTTAGCATGTATATACATACCATATAACATACTATTGTAGGGTATCATTACTTTAGTCTTCAAACATCTCATAAAATATCTTCTACCCTATAGTAAACAGAGGGAGTCAGTAAACATAAGTTCTCTTTTTCAAAAGATGTAGATATCATAATTTGAATATCACAACAAATATTTTTCACAACTGTTTAAGTGTGATTTCAAACTATTGTGATATTCACAGTGATATCACTGTGATATTCAAGAGATGTAGATATTCACAATAGTTTAAGTATGATTTTTCATCTGTGAATATCTGTTGTATTATTCATATGTTGAATATCACAGTGATTTTCACAACAGTTTAAGTATGAACATCACAGTGATATCTACTTATGTTGCTTTCAAACTGTTGTGAATATCTGTTATTAAATTTCAGCTGTCATTTTTAAGTTATGATATTCAAACTGTTGAAGTGTCACAACTGAAAAACATCAAACATGTAGAAATTAACACTGCTGAAAAACATCTGTTGTGATATTCAAACTGTTGTGAATATCACATCTGAAAAATATCTGTTGAAGTGTGTTAATTTTATAGATTCAACAGATGTTTTTCTTGGGACTGTATATCCGTAGCATGTATAATTATTGCTGTGGTTTGAGACTACATAGAGGAGAAAACTCAATGTTTTCTTTCGGAACTATCCTGCATCAATAATCAATTTTGCTGGAAGTACCTTGGCTGTTAATTAGACGAGCAACAAATACAATAGGAATCGAATGACTTTTTAGGGACAAATGAACTCGATGAATCAGTCGGCACTTGAGTCCCCTTATTTTTGGCTAATGCGAGTAACTAATACATGTTATAATCTAATCTAGCTTTCCAACCCTCTGCCTCAAAATGGGGATTTCCAACCTATTTCGTATGGGGGTTTGAAGATCCTAACATGAACCAAAATAACATAGATTTATTGCTCTGTAATGATGCTTATTCAGGTATGAGATATGATTTAGACCTTCTTTAAGGAGAATCCCGAGTTTGTAAAAAATGACTTTTAAATTACTAGAGAATCATTTGATAATGTGCTTTTCGTTAGCTTTTGTTCCTTATTCATTTAATATATACATTGGTCATGAAGGAATCCTAACTGTTGTAATTCATTTTATATAAGTTGAAAAAATCTGTTCAAACTATGCAGGATTTTCGGTTGGCACTAAATTTGGAGCTGAAAATAAACTTGCATAGGTTAGCCTAATTTTAAAGGAAGAAGGAAATGAATATATTATTCAAGATAGGTGGCGATTGGCGATTCATATGTGGGAAAATTACAACAACTCTCACGCTTCGTCCGTGATGATTTCTACTTTCACTCGAAGGTAAAAATCGATATGGGGTTCTTTATAATGTTTGTATGCTAAACTTTCCCACGAAAGATGTATTGACACTCCATGATTTCGGGGAATTTGCATTCTCTATCAAGGATTATATTGACATTTGCTCCACGATTGTTTTACCCATTTCCTATTTCATATAGGATAAGTGAATGAATAACAAGTCCCCTATTTTATTATGGTCACTTTGTAATGGGGTTAATTCAAGTTATGATAGTATGTTGTGGATATAATTTAAGATTTTTTGTATCTTTGTAACAGGGCCCCTGTTTGACTGTATATGTTGTACTTCAGATTTTCTGTGGATATAATTCAAGTTAGAATCATCAAATGAAACCCAAGGTTGTTTCGGTTCGAAATGATTCAAATAGTTGTTATTTATCATCTTACACTCATCATGTATAGGCCAACTGATATAATTACACAGTGCTATCTTTAATAAATCTCACTAAACTTACTTTAAGGTGCAGGTATGTCCACCCATGGAACTCTTTACGTGGGTTTCTAAGAGACACAACTGTCGATGCTTATCATCTGGAGAGAAATCACAAAGTATTCTAATTATTTCCCCCAAACTTCTGAAAATTATGATATGATGCAACGGCAATCTTCAAGTTTGAGTATTATATTGATTTGAGAGTGAAAAGTGCGACTATGTGATAATTGATTAAATTAAATTCGCAAGTTTTCAAGCACCCCTTATTTAATTAGAGTCCCTAAACATGCATCTACAGTGCATGTGTCAATCCATAAATAAAGAAAGCATGTGACACAAAAAATATGCTGAGACACAGATTTCAGGAAAAAACCCCTTTCGGGTAAAACCTTTACTTCACTATGAATCTATAAATTGCAACTTACAATTACATAGAGAAATCTGTAATGGATCAATGCGCAGCCAACCCACAAACACACGCAGTATTGAACTCAGCAAGAGAATACACGCAGCACCCTCCAAGGACTCGTAGGCCAAACAACAAAGGAAGAACCGTAGCACTCCTCAATGACACGCCGTCACAACACTTTGTAGAGATTCCCTCAGCAATGACACGCAGCCCTCGGTTGCAAAGATCTCTCCACAAAGATGAACAGTAACAAAGTTTGTGTTCTAGGGTTCCAAAAGATTCACAAAAGTAATTAGGATTTTTGTGTGTGAATCAAAAAGATGTTTGGCACATCAAAAATTGAACTCTTGTTGTGTTTTAACTCTTAAAAACGTTTTCTCAAAGACTTCAAGAAATACACCATCGGAATAGTTATATATATAGGAAATATGAGCTGGTGGATAAAAAACACACATAACTGAACGATTTTATCCCAGGCGGACCGGTCCGGCTAGGAGGCGGATCGGTCCGACCTCGGATCGGTTCTTTTTTAAAATGGCTTCATCGGTTCGCAATCGGTCCGGGGTATACTGGTGCAAAGAGGATCGGTCCGGTAGGTAGGCGGACCGGTTTGGAGGCGGATCGGTTAGTTTAATATGGGCGGACCGGTCCGGCTAACCAGAAAATAAAATTTCCCAATACTAAGTATGAACTTTAAGGAACTTAAAAACAAAACTTTACCAAGTTCATTCTTGCAGAGGCTATAATGTTGAAGACGCTTTGATATTCGGATCCGTTGATGTAGATGTGATATTGAGTTTCTTCAACGGTGTAACGGCGTACGACATACAAATTGATAATGGACAAAAATGTCCTTACAGAGAGCATCTAAAATATCAATTGGATTTAGATTTTGCATTGACTAGAGGCGCGAGACCTGTTTGACAAATTGATATGCTTATGATGAGATCCAGGAGGACATTTTGGGGATATATATAGAGATTATGTGTTTCTTTTAAGTCAGGTAAATAACTATATAACTCCTTTTTTACAACATAGCAGCTTCACATGTACTATGTGGTTTTATTTTAAACTCTCATTCATATATCTAGCTATTGTTAGTTGTTTGCATAATATAATTCTATTTGTCCTCTATTGATTGAATATAATAAATTACCAACATTAAAACATATCGTCATGCGTGCACCACTTGCTAGATAAATTAGAATAAGGGTACCTTCTTACGGTTCATACAACAGAGTAGAAAAAATGGTTGCTATGGCAATGAAACATCAAGTTTCTATATCTGAATCATTCATGTTAGATCTTTCAGGTTCTATAACCCACTTTTTAATGCACGTCTGAGCAATGGGTACCTATATAACTCCTTTTGTAGTTTACGGCTTGATTTATATCGAAGTGTAGTTGAGGGGCCATTTTAGAACTTAGAGGGATGGTTAAAGGGGAATATGAGTAATTTACCCAATAAATATATATATTGTACATGATGCATCTATTTTCTTGCTTTAGTTATGATGCATCAATTTGATATTCGTTTGTGATTTTGTTGTTCGGTCGCACCAAACTATACATACACGAAATCAACGGCATCGGAACAAGTATATACATCAGTTTTTTTAAATAAATCATTTTTTCAATTCAATCGCTTAATGCCTATTTGTTTCAAATAGGTGTATAGATATGTTTTTTGAGCCATATTTGGAATATAGTTGTTTGAAAAGAAGTATATACACAGGCTCAACCAGGAGTTTATCCATTTCTTTTCAAGGACGGTCGTTTTCACTTCCGATTAGTAAAGTGAAATCAACATCGGCGGTAAATAGTTTTAGTTAAGATAAAAAATGTACGCCGCAGAGGAGGAAGGGGACGACGCCGACAAAACCTATTGATCAGCAACGATGGCTTGGTAGATCAAGACAGTTAAATTTTTTTGCAAGGAGTGTTGATTTTATCGGTGATTTCACCGGTGATAAGATGGCTTGTTGGATATAGATCATTAATTGATTCACCTAGGTTTTCTCCAGAGTCAAAGAAAAATGGAGTGAAAATGTTGGTTCCTCAAGAACAGTTTATGGCAAGATGTATATACTTCACTTATGTTCACTCAATGCGGTTGTAATGCAAGCCGTATATACTTCTATTTCAAAGGTAATAAATGTACCTATGGTTTTTGGTCCTACGAATCGATAAAAAAAAGCATCCATCAGAAAAAGGAGATGTACTGTGAATCTTCCTAAAAAAATTTTCAAAATCAAATTGCTACTACTAGTTGAAAAAGAGGTGTACTGTGAACTGCTACTACTATATTACTATGAATTTTTGGTCTTACCTTGCCCTGTAAAACTCATATTTTAATGGAGGCATCCTTATCTTCATTATATAACTCTACATTCTTATTAATTGAAAGTTAAAAATCGTTGAAAGATTATTGAAGGATTGAACAAACTAATGAACATATTATTTATTACTCTGCATTCTCTCTCTGTTTTGAAGCATTTGTGACAACCCGCAATCCGAGATAAGGTGTGGCCAGCCCGATACTCAAATGTAACAGGAATCAGGGATGGATATCATTCTCAGCATCACCACAATAAATTGAGTATACGGGAAAACCACCCAATAAATCAGAAAACGGGTTGCCAAAAGTTTAGAATTTAATTTAGTTTTAAAACCAGTTAAGAAAATTGAACTAAATAACCCAAATCTGAGAAGCAAGTGGAATTTCAAAAGAATATATATAATGCATCTAAAACGAATATACAAGAAAATGATCGAATATGCTGTCGGTCCACAGTTACATACAACGTATCACAATAATTTAATATCTTATGTAATACATTCATTAATCAAATACAGAAGTTTGGGCCACACGCCCGAGTAAAGACCCGATCGTATCTAAAATACACAAAAATGAAGGCGTCTAATTCAACATCTTGTAATGATCCGCAAAATCTTATAGCTCGTTAAAAGCAAAGGAATAAAATATCAAAACCGGCGCCCTTGCGGTGGAACACCTGAGCGGATACAATAACATACGCAACATAGGAAAAATGAACCGGTCAGGGCTGGGTTTTATATGATCACCAGAAGAATAAAAAGCATGATAGGTATGAACAGTTATGCATGAATGATAAGGATGATAATATGGCATGTTAACTAGCATGTTGAACTTACATAACAATTTAAGGCAATCTAACTAATTATGAAATGTAAATCATTTGCACAAGAGAATTATAAGTAAACATATTTAATTAAAAACCTTTCCTCAAAATCCAATCACCATTTCATTCTTACGTTTCTTAATAGGAAAACATCCTTTCATTAGGTTTAATCAAGAAGATATAATTTCACTTCATTAATTTAAAAACCTCCATCATTAATCATCATTTACATTTTATCTTTTCATTCCTTAACAGGAATACAACTTATATCAGGTGCTCTTTATGGAACATATCTCAATCACGTGCTCTTTATGGCACGTATATCCATCAAGTCCCACTTGATGCAGAAAAGTTATATTCTCATACATATAACGATCCTAAGACCGCCCTCCGAGTTTCCCCACTGGGCGCACCCCTAAATAACTATCATCTTCCAGGGCCTATCATATATAAGACAACCTGGGCTCATAACGCAACGTCGGGAAGCGGCCATATGCCCGCGGGATAGTCAAGACCACACCCGGAATCTCCTATCCATCGCAGAAAATATATTTACATAACAGCACTCATATGTCCTAGGACTATATCCACCCTGCGTTAATCTGTCAGGGGGCATCACCTCGCGCGCGGACTTCCCTTATGATAGTATTTAGGGAGGTGTGTATCAGTAAATTAACATTTGCCATTTTATATCTCATTTTCATTTTATATTCATTCCCCAATTTCATGTACATTATCCATGTGTTTGGTTCTTTTTATTCGAACCTATCATTATTAAATAGCTTGGTTCATTTTATTCGAACCTATCACCATTGTATATCATCATTAATATTCCTCAAAATTTCAAGTCCTGACTTATTCTCCAAACAATCGTTATGATTATACAATTCCCAAAGTTCATATAACTCCGATAATCCCCTAACGTCTCCAAGCATGGGCATTAAAATTTCTAACTTCTAAAAATTTAATAAAAGAAGTAATGCCTTAACATTACTTTAAACCTCCCCAGAATAAACCCCAGATGAACCCGTTCTAATCTAGGGTGGTGACCAAACTCAACTAAAACTCTAGGACTCTAAGTTTAATTCATTCAAGAAGGTTCCTAGATCCTAATCTTAAAGAAAATGTTAAAATTTAAAAAGGGAAAAATAAAAGAAAAATGCAGGCTTTCCGAATCGATTCAGACTAGACGAATCGATTTGGGTTCATGAAGGTGAATCGATTCGAACTAGCCGAATCGATTCGGTCAGGAGAAACCAGCATTCTGCATAATTTCCGAATCGATTCGGACAAGCCGAACCGATTCGGACGACCCAGTCTTGCAAACTGTCTCTCAGCGAATCAATTCGGCCAGGCCGAATCGATTCGGTTCTGCAGGAATTCCAAGTTTTGGCTATGGAGTCTTGGACTCCAAAATTCTACCCAACACAAAGACTAACCAAACCAATATCATAACTTCCAACTCATACATTATGATATATCTATCTACCACTATAAGCTACAATTATCATCCAATTTAACTTCTAAGAGTTATAATGCCCATAAATCTAACAAAACACTAAAATGAAAATTAATAACAATTCATAATTATCAATACTAATTATTCTCCTTAAATCACATAGTAGCAAGTAGATAACTTGCCTTGATCTTGCAAATTCAGATTTGATTTGGTGGAGGCAATAATCCAAGCTCCAATCTCTCTTTTCCTCCAAAGTTCTCTTCATCTCTCTACTCTCTCTAGGGCTCAAATGTGTAAATGGAAGAATAGAATTTGGGTAGGGGAAATAAAATTTGGCTTAAGTCTAAGAAGCCCACTTAAATGATCAATACGCGATAAAATAAATCGCAACTACACAGTTAAGCTATAACCAGTCAAAAGTGCCCAAAATACCAAGATGCAATATGGCACTTAATTTGATTGTCTCGCACCTACCGGGACTAACTACACCCTCCAAATTATCATTTGGAAATTTTATAACTCATTTTAAGTTTCGGTTTCATATTAAACCCAAAATGTCATTTTAAATCTTATGACACTATAAATCATAACATGGATATTTTTACCTACTCACTAGGTAACTATACAACATTTCAGTAAGTATTAACCTTTTCTACATTAAATTAATACTTACTCAACATTCCATCATTTTATATATAATTACTACACTTAGTAAATAAAAATAAAATAGTCTCTCAAAAGTGAGGGTTGTTACAGCATTGAATGCTTTTCATTGGAAAATACAATTTATCTTCTCTGTTCTACCTTGAACCTTATTATTTGGAATTTTACACTGTAATTATTATTATTATTATTATTATTATTATTATTATTATTATTATTATTATTATTATTATTATTATTATTGTTGTTGTTGTTGTTGTTGTTGTTGTTGTTGTTGTTGTTGTTGTTGTTGTTGTTGTTGTTGTTGTTGTTGTTGTTGTTGTTATTGTTTTATACATTGTTGCAATTTGTTAATAGTTTTATATCAATGTCATGGGTCTCATCAACTATAAGACCAACTTTTTATTCCTATTCATTTAAAAAAAAAGTGTAGATCCATGGATGATTTTGATGCTAAATGCACCGATTCTTCCGAAAGATGCCATTGTCATAAGAAACATAATTTTGTATTCACCACCGAGATCTTAATTATCTGTTTGGTTGAATTTTTTTTTTCCATTTGGAAATCTACCAATTGAAAAGAGTTATAAGAGTCCCAGTTATTAGCATGAAAATGTTTGATATTCCCCTGATGATGATTACAGGTTCTCCTCATCCAAGGTTCGTGTTTTTTACCATGTTGACCACCTTTATTTTCTTCTCCCTCGTTTGATTTATCTCTTTATTTCATTATATGGAATCTAATGATGTATAATATGAATAATAATACATAATGCATATGAATAACAGGTCAGCTATAGCTGGAAACTAAATATCCAGCTATGTTGAGTAATTAATACAACAAAGAGATCTAAATATAAACAATAAACTGTCAACTAAATATCCAACTCTGTTTTGTTCAGTGTGTAGTGTTCTTTTGTTTTCTTCAGTATTATGATATGCTAATTCTATTCGTTTACATGAATATTTGCAATATACATAATTCTAAAGGACGAATATCGTACATATTCCTAAAGAGGTACTTCATACAAGAACAAAACACAACTAAATCCTCAATTTTTGGTTAATGCAAAGTATTTTACTCATTGTTGCAGGTCAGTTCGGTCGATGTTTGGGGATAATTATGAAGACGGGGTAATAGATATACATATGATTTCCAGTCCTATGATTCCATCAGAAAAAGGGGTGTCCATTAGAAAACGTCTCTGCCATCACCTAGATCTCTGTCAACGTCTCTTCCATCACCGATCTCTGCCAACGTCTCTTCCATCACCGATCTCTTCCATGAACAATCTCCGGCAATGATCAGTGAACAGTTGTGGGTTTACCAAAGAACGATCTCTACCATCACCTAGATCTCTGTCAACGTCTCTGCCATCACCGATCTCTACCAATATCTCTTCCATCACCGATCTCTTCTATGAACGATCTCCGACAATGATCAGCGAACAGTTGTGGGTTCACCAAAGTGACACATATATGGTAACGATCATTACCAAGGTATTTTTTTTTTCCTGTACGCCTTCTCAACTATCACCTTTTCACCACGATATCTGCCGACGTGTTGGCCTTATGGTACTCTGGATTAACCCAAGATTTAGCAAAGCTTTCACCACAAGTTTTACCCAAAGGGTTTACACCAGAAATCATCTCCTCTTCTAGAAATATCATCAAACACTCGAACACCCGGACCTGGGGCCTTATCTCTAGCTGAGGTGTAGGGATTCAACCATCAACTAATTTATCTTTCTTTGTGAATTATCTCAAAATCTATTACTTAAATTTCAATAATGGATTAAATTGTCTTTATAAAAGAATAAGACAACCTCGCATCGGCATATTTGCAAATTTCTACTTTTGCCAACCCATTTTGTGTTTTTGGCTCTCTAGAGCCGTTGCCATATTTGCAAAAGTTGTCTTGATACTAGGCTCCTGACACTCCAACCTTGGTTTTTGTCTTTTAGCATTTTTTTTGGTTTTATTTTTAATTCCTTTTTAAATCTTCCTGCCCTGGGGCACTTCAGTTGTTTTTTGCCTATTTGCTTATTGCTTCGGATCCAATCAATTTTTTGCCCATTCAAGAATTTTAGAGATGGTCCAAGGCATCTCTAAATGCCAAATAAAATAGCTCAAAACCATCCAATTCTAAGAAACTCAAGCAAACCAACACCCCTATCCAAAAATATCAACCGAGTAGTAAAGTTTAAACTAGCAATGTATCAAATAATGATGTTTAACTTACTTCTCCGATGGCTCTCCATTTGTTGTTTTTTTAAACGAACAAACATAGACTATTTATGGGTTTGTTTGAAAACTAGATCGATTTTTGAGTTTTTTAAACAATAATGTTTGTTTATGGGAAGTAACATCTACTATTAACGGCATGTATATATCAAATATATTAAGCATTGACTATTTTCTATTTTTTTTAAAACCTAGATCCAGTTTTGGGGTTTTTTAAACAATATTGTATTCTTATAGAAGTAACATCTGCTATTTATTAACAACATGTGTATATCAGCCGATATGTATTTGGCCTATTTATATGTATTTGGCCTATTAATAGCCTTTATGTTTTTAGCTTTACTTGAGCCTTACCACGGGAGTCATTGCCTGCAAAGCATTGTTCATTCTTCCCATAATGTTTGTTTTATATCATATATTTTTTTTTTCAATGTTCAGGTGTTTGGTAAAAGGCCTGCCAAGGTAAAGGTGTTTTTTTTTGTTATACAGAGTATTTTTTTGTATGTTTGACTTATGTTTTTTTAATGCATGGTGTTTATTTCAGTGTCTATTAATATGGTAAATGTTTGTTGATTCATAGAACCATGTGTAGATTAATAGGGCAAATGTTTGTTGATAAAGCAGAGAATGAATTCTTTATTTGTGTTTGTGGATACTATGCCTTATGCCTTATGTGGTTTAAATTTTGTGTATAATAGTTAGAATTTGTGTTAATGTACACTTCTTTGCCTAAATTTGATACGTTGACATCTATTTTTTTCTATATTGTGATAAAATATATTCTGCATTTTTTGTTCATTTTTATGCACTTCCAGTTTTTGGGCTTCCAAGTCGAATTCTTTTTTTTTTCTATCTCTATTTGTACCAACAGGAACTAGCTTATATGCCCCCCAGATGAACTATCCTCGAATGCACGAGACGAATATGGTCGTTGGCTGAGCAGATGAAATATCTTGTGCGTTGAACCTCTATCTTCGGCCTAAGTGTTTGTTTATCTTATCAGCAGGTTGGCCTGTCTTCTGAGCTAATTCTTTGAAAAGGTAATCTCTAATTCTAAGAAGGTCATTAGCTTCATTATGAATATCATTAGTCTGACCATAGGCAGCCTCATCTGGTGATTGTAATGCAATTCTTGAAAGAAGCTTTATAAAACTATTACCCCTTTCTCCAGCAGTAAGAAGAAAGCCTGCCAGATTATATGTAAAGCCCACACAGCAGGTACAACATCGTTGCCAGTATTTGGTTGCTTAATTATTCACCTATATGTTTCTTAATTCTTTCGGTGCTTACTTTTGACTTTTGGTTCAAATGCAGGGCTAAAGTACTCAGTAATTGAAAGAAAATGAGTTGAAAGATGAGGAAAATTGTTAGTTTGGAATAAGAGTAAAATATGTTGGAAAGGGGGTTAAATATGTTGGAAGGAAGAAAATCGACCGGATGAAGTTTTTTTTAGATGAATTTAGACTTTTTAAATATTGTTAAATTGATCGGCATCCCTTAAGAAGGTGGATAGTCCAATAAACAAAGGAGATTATGTCCATTTTTTTTAAATCGATACTTTTCCCTAATTCTATGTAATGGAGTATATTTGGATTATGTTTCTTATACGAGGTCCAAAGCGGACTATTTATTATGTTGGATTAATTTTTTTATTATTAAATAGGGGGTGGAGAGTCCTATAAACAAAAGGTTATTTTGCGAAATTTTTTAAAAATTGTTTACACATTTCTATTGTAAAAGAAATTTTATAACTTAAATTTAGACGATTCAATACTTTGAAAATCTATACTTATAATACACAAAAAATTTATTATAATATATTATACCCGACTTTATACTTTTCAAAATTATATGAGTGCCTTTATTGAAAATTTTTGCCGTTTTGCGATTAAGTACTTTCGAAATTTTTGTCATTTTGCGATTACGTACTTTCAAAATTTTTGCCACTTCGGGATTATGTACTTTGAAAATTTTCAGCGTGCCTTCAGGCACGGGCATACCCGTGTGTGTGTGTGTATATATATATATATATATATATGTATATATTCATTTCGTTGCATTTCGATTTGTTTACATGTTAATTGGCATTTCAATTAAGGTTAACACGTGTTTAGGAAACTGGACTTTGTTCTTTCCTCGCAGAGTCTTATGACCCTCTAAAGCTTCAATATTGCAAAACACCTCCCAATCCCCAGACTTGACATTTTGTGGCACTTTCTCCTTCCACTTTCCAACATCACCATCCTTCAAATTAACCCTTAGCTTTGAGTTGAACGTTTCCAAGCATCATTCATTTTTTTCATAAAAATAGTCTTCTGAATTTCGCACACATCTGGGAACTCTTTCTACATTATATGAAGAAATAAAATTAAAACATCACATAATTGAATTTAGTAACTATTACATTCTTTGGAAAATAAAAAAAATAGTATACCATGCATGATGACCCAACTGAGTTCTTATATCGCACGTCCACCTGTTTCCAACTTGTATAATAAATGGGAACATTTGTCCTTGCTAAGTCTCCTAACCTAGTTAAAAGTGTATATGAATCTTCACCAATTGGAAGGTCGTGCTCATTCAATTTTAATTTCTTAGAGGAAGAGTCATCACCCGTTCTCGAAGCACCAAAGCAACCTTAGAACGGGAGGTTGATACAGGTGTCGCCCCACTTAGTGACGGTTGCAAAGTATCACCCATATGAGACATTTATCTTGAAAAAGTTAATATTGGACAAATAACCAGAATAAATATTGACAAGAATATTACACGTTCCAATAGAAATATAACGAAAATTATATGTTCGAATAGCCATCAGTATATTACACGTTTAAACATCAATATACACAAAATTATAAGTTTAAATAGCCATACAAATAGATTATTACTCACTCAAAATAACAACAAATAGAATATTGCATATTCAAAAACAAGTTCAGAACTAAATCGTTGCACTAGAACTATATTTTCCCCATCTCCTCTATAGGGTAAGGGTCATATCCCATTCGAAATGCATATTTTGTATTGTTCATAATGTCTCATGCGATGTCCTAATCTTGAAATTTTTGCCAGCATCTCCCTATAGTTCTTCAAGTACACAACTTAAATTAGGTGTGTTCATGTGTTTCTTAAGTTTTTCAACGAAGAAAACATAAAACACTACATCAATCTAGCATTCACCCAAAGAACATAAAGAGAAACCACCAAATTTCCAAAATAGGACATTCATAAACACTATGTATAATACAGACTATTGCATTTCCCAACTGTCCAAAAATGGAGCAATTCAAGAGTTCTCACCACAGTCGTAGTGAGACCTCTTGAATGGGTCTAGGTTTTTTCTACATTTATAACATTATTATTGAATGTTTAGCATTAATGTTTACTTAGTATTTAAATAGTTTTTTTTTATTTTTTCCTAAATTTTCAACACAAAATCTCATTTATCCATTTAATTAGTGGGGGTGTCTAATTACTATTTAAATTTGTTTTTTTACATTATTATTGAATGTTTAGCACAAAATTGTTTTTAAAACTCCATAACCTATACGAATCCGAACAAATATGCATTTTAAATCGAAGGGTAAGAAAATAAAAACATAAATTACCACTAAAAGATCCCAAGCTCCGTCCAAAAACTAATGATTTATTTATTTTTCGTTATCAACATTCAATTTGTACCAAAAAACACATATTAAAAAAAGTAATAAATATTTAAACATGTATATATAAAACCCTAAAAATGCAAAATACTTAAAATCCTAACTTTGGCAGCTTGTGAATACCTTTGAAGATCAAATCTCGAACACCAATCTTTATCCACATGAAAAGAGAGGCATCTTCTTAGGTTGTCTTTGTAAAGACATAGGTTAAAAAACTACAGATGCTTTTAAAAATCACCTGAGTGGGATGAGTGGAGAGAGAGAGAGAGAGCTGATCGGTGAGAGTTGTGCGGAGAGAGAGTTGACCAGAGAGTTGTGCGCGGAGAGAGAGAGGGAGAGAGAAAGAGAGAGAGAAGTCAAAGTACAGAGAGGGATGAGCAGGGGTGAGAAGGAACTAGAAGGATGAGATAGTGGGATATCAAAGTGAGTATAGTTATTTTCTTAGGGTGTTTTATATTATAGTTAAGTATACTCAATTTTTGGCACACTTTTAAAATAGTGCCAAATTTTGGCACTGTTTTAAAGTGTGCCAGATTGTTATTAAATCGTGCTAAAATTTGGCACAGTTTAAACTGTGCCAAATTTTTAATATTAGAATGTGCCAAATCATTGTTTTTCATGTAGTGTATGCATAATAAATAGACATCAAATCATTATCCATAAATGCATAAATATGCTGGAAGGACATTTTTCTCATGTCTGATATGTTTCATTTGTGTATGTCATACGCCGCTACATTTGGCACGTCACTTCACAATCTCACATGATGGCCTCTATTCGAATTATAGGGATCAAGCATTCAACATCTCCATCAAGTGTCCCACATCTTCTTCAACGACTCCATGTTCCACGATTTTAGGGATTTTATGCAAGTGGTACACAAGAGAAGTCAAAGCAATGAAAGGAAGGCAAGATAGTAAAGTTCAAGGGTATTTTGGTAATTTTACACTCATAGTCCAGAGGTATGGTCAACTATAAAGTTGAAGATCTCGACGCCACGAAGCTATTGGAAGAAACAGCACCTCAATCCGAGCTATGATGAAGGAGTTATGATTTTCTTAAGATAGAGAAAATTCCTTAGAAGAATGATGATTTATTTTATCCCCAAAACCAGCGAAGTTCCGTGAACCACACAGTGAACCGGTTCGGGGGCGAACTGGTTCGAGGTACATGTCGAACCGGTTCGAGGTACCTGGCGATGCAAAGAGTCCCACCGACTCAAAATTCTTTTGGTTTCCGTATAAAAGCCAACTTCAGGGGAGTTATTTTTCAAGACTTGGACAGACGTTTTTAAGAGTTCTATTAGCTCAAGTCTTCATATCTTTGAGTTCCAAAACTCATGTTTTGATTCACACATCATTCCCATACTTTTTTGAATCCTTTTGAAACCCAAGAACACTGCTTTGCTTTTGTTCTACTTATGGAGAAGCCGTTCTCTTCTTCATTGTTGCTCACCTGGAGTTCTTGCGGGAGATTCCATCCACGACATCAGAACCGACACCTGCGGGTATTTATGTGTCACACTTATTTTAATTGTAATTTGTGTATTCGTATCTTACAAAATTATAGTGAAAATAAAAAGGCTTTGCCCCTTTGAGGGATTTTTCCTCACTTGTGTGTGTTTGAATGTTCTTGCATGATTTCATCATCTTCAATCACACCTAGATGCATGTTTAGGATTTAAATTGAAAAACTGAGTTTAATTAAATAATTTCTTAATTTAAACGCAAGCGCACTCTTCATATTCATAATTCATAACAATCATATGAAATAAGAAACCATCCAGACATACTAGAAAAATGTTCATGTGCACAAAAATGCATAAAAAATAAATATATTGATCCATCAATAAGAAGAATCAAATGTACTTCTACCAACAATCAAGCCTTATGAGATATCCCCTACCCGCGGAGCTAACCAAGATATAGAAGCCATCTTGAGGGGCTTTCCAAAGATGAGCATCTGGGTCGAACACTTCCTCTGTAACTCCCAGATCGGGATTTATGGGTTATTTGTGGTCAATTCAGTCCAACCCGAGCGTTAGGTGTGAAGTGGAATAAGACAAATTATATAATGTAGCTAGTCTAGCTTTATCTAATTTAGCGTTTCGCTTATTTATCATGAGATTCCAATTTAAATCAATCTACGTGATGGACTTGTGGTGAGCATTCTCGAAATTCGAGCATACAAATCTACCAACGTAAAAAAATGTTACTTACCTTTACAATGCTCTCAAAATTCGGAACCACACCCAACCTGCCATAACAAAGACAAGGGAATGAGACGAATAACTAGTGGTAAAATATAATGATGCAATATAGAATCGAATGAAAGAAAGGAGACTCATGTTATATCTATGTGCACATGTAACTACCTTATATATGCATGAAACCATTTTTATTCTAAAAACGTTACTTATCCCTATTAATTTACTTTAATCTTATAAAATAACTTCCTTTTACTTGATATGATATTTATTTCTTGATTTAATACACCCGGTTAAATACTTTAAACAATACCCTTTGTTTAAGAAAAATTACATCTGTCACCAAAATTATCCCTTTGTTCATACCAATTCACATTAATATTTCTATTAAAAATTAACTCTCAACACACACAAGCACCGTGTTAGAAAATAATTATTTTTCTTTGAAAACCTTTCATAAACACACCTTTTAGGTTACTTAACTACCCATTCCGTCACTTCTCTCTACCACTCCTTTACTTTATGGACATTAATTAGTTTTTCCATTTACTTGTGCACGTTATCCTTTATCGAAACTTTTATTAACTCATTCAAGTTAATTTTTCTTTTCACATATTCACCACACAACCCATTTCTTAACATGTTCCATTTTTGTTACCTTTTTTCGAAATCTTCCAATATTCGCATACTTACAAGCTCCACACCGCCGGCTATACAACCATATGCTTCGGCCAGTGATTTTGGATCTTTCACTCTAGGGCTCTAGACATTCCTTAATTACCCCGATATCATTCGAGTCCATATTAATGTGTTTTGAAACTTTACAAATGCCCACATTATTCTACTTTTCCTTTATCGACTGAAGCTAAAACCCGGGGTTTCACCCCAATTTGTGTTACACTTTAAAATGATGTCCTTTATACTCTAACGTTGATTTATCCCAAAAAATTATGTTGCTTTGGACCATTTTGTGTAACACCTTTTCTAACATTTTTATTTCATAAAAATGTTCCACATTACATAAAATTACCATTTTACCCATTTATTTCCAAACTTGTCTTTTTTTTTTTCATTTTCACAAGTGTTATTCTCCAAAACATCATTAAGTTACCCACACTAACTTCTTAAGGGTTTTTAACTCATTAACACTTATTTAACACTTCGGAGTAACATACTTCTCAAGTTGAAAATCCCTTTTTTTTATTACTTTCTTTCTCTAATAAAACATTGAACATTTAAGGACTACTTTATAAGAAAAACGTCATTTTCATTTATTACTACACGTAGTCTTAAACCACTTATCACATTTCCAACACTTTTTCACATACTTTAAGGACTGAAATTTGTATTTTCCTTATTTCATGTTTGAACCCAATAAAACATTCATCAAACTTGTTTATATACTCATCATTAAAATACTACAATTTTATATGCATGAGAAAATGGATTTTAAGTCCAAAAATCCTGTTAAACGGGTCTAACATATGATTTATTCTAAAAATAACATAATGTTTGCACAAACATACTCTTCAAGGTAAAAGACATTTTTGTTTCTTCAAAACATGAATAAATGTCCATTTATATAAAAATCTCAATTTTTACAAGAAAACCTGGGAACAATTATTTTTAAAATATCTTTAAGAAGGTAAACATTCCTTCAATATTTTTATTCCTTAAAAATGTCTAAATATCAAGTTTTCTTGAAATATATCACTTTTCTCAAAACCATTAAGACCTTTTGTAAACCCATTTTCACAAATCATAAGAAATAACTTTGTTAAATCATATATCCATTATACTCTTATAAACTCTAACTACAAAACCAACACTATATAAAATAGAGTTTGTAAACTAAAGAGTAGAGTTTTTCACCTCAAAGAAGCTCCAATAATAGTGAAGTAAGGGTAGAAGAAGATGGAAACCTCCCACCTCCTAAAGTGACCTTAAAGAGGTTTTCTAGGTCCAGAAAGCTTGTCTCCATGAAAGCTCCAAGTAAAAACCCCTTCAAAGTTTATGATTTCTTCCACCTTCTTCTTATTCTCCTCCAAAACCCCCTAACAATAACTCCAAATGTCATATATTTTCTCAATAATGGTGGAAATGGGTGTATAATGCTTATATATGGTGAAATACTTGTAAAATATAGTGGCATAAGGTGGAGGGATGGTGATGTAGGGTGGTTTGTGATGGTGGAAGAGGAGAAGATCTCAAGAGCTACAGAGGGAGAGAGAGAAAATCTTATTTTCGTCAAATAAGCCAAACACACATATAAATACATTCCAAACCTTAAGTGGTTAAATTCCCAAATGCCCTCACACTTAACCCTTTAGTCTAAGGGCAATTAAGTTTTTTGTCCCATATTTTGATCCGATCTGCTGAGAAGTCAATATGTCATCAAATCCGACGACCCACGTCGTGATAACACATTAAAAAGAATAATATTTTCAAATTCAACTCTGGTCATTCTAATGACCCTCACCCTCGTTCGAACGAGATTTATCACTCGTTTAAATGACCCTTTTAATGAGGTGTTCTAAAGAGATGTCAGCTTGCGCAATGAATGTATCAATACGAAGTCATTAGAAGTTTTATTTTGAATCTCATTTGAATGTCTCGTTTAAATGAGATTGACCCCTCGTTCGAACGACCTCTAATTTTCTTAATCCAAACTTCATGCCTTCAAAATTTCGGTCCGACGAGCACGTAGGCCACGAAATTACCCAATTTTGACTGATGGTCCAACTTAACAAGTCCAAATCCCCATTTGGCTATATCGGGTTATCAAATTATACGATCACGATCAAAGTTTCGGGTGGGTGTTATATCCTCCATGAAAACTATCTTTTTCCATTCTGGGGACGTTTGAAGTGACACGTTTATATTGATGGATCTATCACAACATGAACCTTTGGAAAAATTTTACCAAACTTATTACACAATAGGACTTTGGATTCGTTCATGGGAATGTGGAGAAGATGATGAGTTTGAGATGCACCAAGAGATGCAAAAAAATTATCGACGTTTTGGGTTAGAGGAGAAGGGCGATTAGTTGAGATGGATCGATCACTCGTGGGAGTGTTTAATGGTTCCCCACTTTCTTTCACGTTTGATACAATATGACACATAACCTATAATGTAAATGGATAAATATATATACAAATTAAGAGCACGAATAAGACTATGAAGTTGTACATGAAATGATGAAGTTTAAGAACTTTAAATCTACCTTCAGGGTATCCTCGACAGTGTGCAGTCTTGGGTTGAGCTCATAATTATTCCATGCATCTTTTTCATTTTCCTTTTGCCCCAGTTTAAGTGCCTCTTTCTCAATCCCAATATGAATAAGTTATGTACCAGAGATATGGCTTGAATATGAACGAGCATTTCCCATGTTGTCCTTCCCAAATACATTAGCACCTACGTAGGTGTCGATGCCTCCCTCATCATGGCTACTTTTTTCTCCACATTTTTTTCTATTCTCAGCAGCCATCAGCTCATCCTATAGTATGAACAAAAGAATGCTAAAGTATAAATACATGTTAAAGAGGAAAGACTAAAGGAGAAAAAATAATATTTCAAATAACAAATGAAATACTCACATATTTAGCCTTAGCTCTATCCATAACATTCCCATTTTCATCGATGTGTCCCGCAATCCACTTATCTCTCTACTTAAACGTTTTTGTAGGATCTTCCTTTCCCTATAAGTTTGATTTTAAGTGTGAGACTAAAAAGCTAAGACTGGAAATTATAAACATGAATTCCTACCTTTTTTTTAATGCTTTTTGGGAATAACTACAACACCCAAGACAATGGGGAATTTGAAGTTTTTTGCCGATTTTTATTATTTTTAATATTTTTGTTAATGACAAAAAATAGACTAGATCCAATTTTCAAATCACAGATAAAATATAAGACGTAATGAAATAATCAAATAAGAGACAAGGAGTTTTAAAGTGGTTCGGCTATGAAGAAAAGCCTACGTCCACTGTTATTTTATTGATTTGAGTGATAACAGAGAAAGCTTGGTATTGTTGTTACAAGAGGAATAACATAGAATCCATTCTATCTTTCCTTTTTTGAAAGGAATACAATGCATTTATAGTGACCCGGAGATGAAGGGTTGGAAATGCCTTTATATATTCAGGCATTTACACTCGTACATAATGAATATGATAGTTGATAGTCTAGACCATGTGTGGATAAGCCTTTGGTTGTTTTCCAAGTGATGATTATTTATCTACTTTGATGATCTGCATTCTTCATATTGGTCGGCCTACCTGTCGAGCAACTATCTTCGGGGATAATTAAGCGGCCACTAACTAGGATTATTACCACGTAAGGAGACAAGTATCCATTTCTGATTGGTTCACGTAGATGGATAATTTTTGGTATTAACAGAATCCCCCAACACTTCATTACTGATATTTTTATTGAAAGGATGGAGTATGTTTTCTTAAAAGTTTGTCGGTGTAAGCTGACTTATGGTACTCGTGAAAACTTTCCATGCCTTGATTATGTTGTGCCAATTTGGTGGATAATTTGAAATTTAACGAACCGCCAAAGGGTATATTGGTATTTTCACGCTTTTAAAGCTGTCCACCGGTCAGAACGTCAATCATCGTTACAAGTAATCATCAGCTGCACGGTTTTCTAGGTAAGTTATAATAGATAAAAGTTTTGTCAATTTTTTGCAGCACATGTTTTCAAGCTTTCAAACTCGCTTTCTTCTCCAAGCTTTCTGTCTTTGAGTTTTTCTTTGCGTCTTACCCTTGCTTCTGACACCATTTTCTCTATAAGCTTTCTTCTTCCCTTTCTTTTCGATTTCTTCCCAACTTCTGTTACACTTTAAAATAATCATTTGTTGTCATTTTACCCTATCATTGCATGTTCATTTAGGAACATTTTGTGTAACACCTTTTTCAATATGTTTATTTCATAAAAATGTTCCACTTTACGTAAAATTACTATTTTACCCATTTGCTCTATTTTCACAAGTGTTATTTCTCAAAATACCTTTAGGTTACCCACACTAACTTATTAAGTATTTTTAACTCAATAAATCTTCTTTAACACTTTGGAATAACATTACTTTTAAGTTGAAAACATCTTTCTTTCATTACATTCTTTCTCTAAAAGATCATTGGGCATTTAAAGACTGCTTTATAAGAAAAATAACATTTCTCTTCATTAATACTCGTAGTCTTAAAACCATACACTTATTACATTCCTAACACCTTTTCACACACTTTAAGGGTTAAAGTTTCTAATTTTTTGCTTTCATATTTAAACCCAAATAAACTCTCATTAAACTTTCTTATATGTTCAACATTAAATAATGCAAGTTTATATACATGGGGATATGGATTTAAGTCCAAAAATCCTATTAAAAGGGTCAAACATATAATTAATTCTAGAAATCTCATAATATTTTTTCAAACACAATTTTCTAGGCAAAAGACATTTTTATTTCTTCAAACTCAGATAAAATGTCCATTTATAAAAAAATTCCAATTTTTCATAAGAAAACTTTGAAACATTTATTCATACATTGTTACCAATAAAACAAACATTCATCCAACAATTTTATTCTATAAAGTTTTAATACCAAGTCTTCTTGAAATATATTAATTTACTCAAAAACATTTAAATCCATTTTGTAAACACATTTTCACAATTCTTAAGAAATATCATTCTTGAACCATGTATCCATCATATTCATAAACTCTATATCTAAGATCAAATACTACTAACACAGAGTCTTCAACTTAATAGTAGAGTTTTTCCCACCTCAAATGTAGCTCCAAAAATGGTGGATGAAGAAGGTTATGATGGAATCCCCCACCTTCTAAGGTAGCCTCAAGGATGTTGCCTAGATCCACAAGCATTCTCCATAAATTCTCCAAGTAAATCCCACTTAAAAACTCAACAAATTTCTAATCTTCTTCTTCTCCAACACCCCCCCACCCCCCACCCCCCCACCCCCCAATAACACCTCCAAAATTCGTAGATGTATTCATCCATGGTGGAAATAGGTGTGCTGGACTTAAATATGGTCGAATACATATAGAATATGGTGGCATAAGGTGGATAAATGGTGGTGGTATGGTGGTTTGAGCTAGAAATAGGGAGAAGAAATCTGATAATGATGGGGAGGCCTACCCCCACCCTCTCTCTTATTCACACTCAAATAAACTCACAAATAACCCAAATAAACTTTATAAAATCAACCCCAAACACTCAAATCCCATTTTTGACCAATTTGGGTTCACCAAAACTTGACATCTCATCCATCTTACGGCCCAAAACGTGACAGCACACAAGGGCAACCCGATTTAAAATTTTATAGGCAGCTCGTTCAGAAGAGATGAGCTTCTCGTTCGATCTACCTTTCGAACGATATTCGAACGAGTCTGTTTAGCTATATAGTGGGATCTTGTTCGATATCCACTTCTAACGACCATGAACTTTCATTCGAACCAACCGGTCTTGTTCGAACGAGATTTGTCACTCGTTCGAACAAGCTTCAATATCTTTCGAACCACAATTTCTAAATTTTTTTCGCCCAATAAATTTCAACGATTATCATCAAGACTCCAAAAATAATCAAATATAGAAATAAACCCAATTATAACAATTCAACTCCTAAGGGTTTCTACATTACTACAATTTACACGGGAAATATAATAAAATATCGGGTGAGGGTATTACAACCTCAGACCTGACTTTAGGTGCTCGGGGCCCATTTTATTCTTCTTATCGCTCGTCGTCGAATGACGGATGGGCGTTGCGTGGGTGAGACTTGAGTTATCATGGGATCTAATTGGATTAAAAAATATATATTTCTCACAGACGATGCAAATTGTTGGTGATAAAATTCTACTTAGATTGATTTAAACAAATAAAGTCGACTAGTAAAGGAAAATTACATAACACAACACATAATATACGTGATTCGGCAATGTGCCTACGTCAGAGGGTGATTCTCTCCTTTTGTATTGATTAACTCACAATAATGCAAATTACATTCCCCTTTTGTGAGGGGGTAAGTGTTATTTTTAGAAAGAATCAAAAGAGAATGAGTTGTTTGGAACTCTATGACCTTGGGGTGTAGTTGTGATATAATGTCCCATTTTAGTTATATTATGACCAATTAAAAATAAAATTAGAATCGGGTGAAAATGAATCTTTATAAATAATACTAAGTACTTGTGTTTTTCTTATTATGCATGTGATTCTATAATTTAATTTATTTGATGCTTCCTCATTCTAGAGTGGAGTCAACTACCTTTCCATGTGACAATCTTCACCGCATGTGAAATTGCTTGTTTTTTTTATTTAATTTAAATTTTATATGTAATTTAACTAAATTTAAGGAACCGAATGCCTATATATATTTAAATTCAGATTTGTGTAACATAAAAATGGACAATGAACCTAATAGATATTTTCCTAATTCCAAAGAATAAAAAACTTGATGCTAAGTTATAATTATGCAACTTTAAGAATATTATACCATCTCCAAGCAATAAAGCATTTTTCTCCACTAAAATGCTCCAATGGCATTTTTCTCCACAATAAAATGGATGTTTCTCTAGAGAAATGGGAATAAGGAGACTTTTTGCATCAAACCACTTTTCCAAACTCATAGTGGTCATAAGGTGATTGGTTTTTGTGTTTGTAACGACCCCTTATTAAATTTTTCTTATAGAATTTCCATTTTATCCAATGTAGCACAAATTTCTAACATGCCTTAAAATATAATTTCTTTCGAGAAAATATATTTTTCATCAAGTGATTTGCTCGATAAATTCATTGACGTGTCATCTACAGATGAAAACTATGATGAACAAATGATTAGCCTAATGGGGAGTTCAATTTCTTATCTTTTAGAGATTAACATGGAACAAAAGAGTTTGAATTGTTGTGGATCTATACCCGGTCAAATGGTCGTCCACATATATATGGAGAGAGTAAATCAATGATTAATGAAAAACTATTTTAATATGTCCCCAACGTACAATGAATATATCTTTTGACGTCATTTCTACATACAATGCTCGTTGTTCTTCTATATTCTTAATGAATATCTTCTTATGAGGAGTATGTATTAAGGAGGCAATATGCATATTGAAGTGGAGTTTCTCTAGTGTCCTCAAAATGATACAACTTTCTCGATTGAAATTTCTCGACCAATCCGAAGTTATTAGGACCTTATACACGATAAGGACCTTGAATGCAATAACATTATCAAAGGACGATCCACGACACCGATTATTACCTGGATGATAACATATATCTAAAATGGTACATTTTTAAACAATTGCACAATCACATACCTCAATAAAAAATAATTCACATAGTGTCAAGAGGGCACTCAAAAGGATGTATAATGAGATTTTAGTGTTTTATAATCTCACTTCATCATTGCCAAAGATATAACTCATTTTTAGTTTTACGATGATCTACCCATGGAACATTATGACTTATATCATTATTCACACTATAATCATAGAAGATGAACGGGACGAACATAATATTCCATCGTGGAAACCCAATGGTCGGGTGTGACATTCTTATAATCTCCCATTGCAACTCCTCAACAAATGTGTCTCCCCACTATGATTTTCAAGAGCATTTATAAAAATTGCATGTTAATGAATTTTTTGACATTGTATGTTCTGTTTTAGTCATATGTTTATATTTAACGAATTTTTTGACACTGTATGTTCTGTTTTAGTCATATGTTTATATTTGCATGGGTTCATTGATGGACATTTTTATAATTGTAATTTACGTTAGTGAAACTTAAATTCGTAACTCATTATATAAATCTCCAGTAAAAAAAAAAGGTTAAACAAATAAAATCATTAAATAAAAGTGGGGGTGCCATAAGATTTTAACTGCTGCATGTTCGTTCCTGGCATTTCTTGTGATGGTTGGTCTACCACCCCAATCATAACTATGCTACTCTTGAAGAACTCTTGAAGTGAAATCAATAGTACGTTGATGCTAATTTTTCTTATTTGGAACTACTTTAACACTTCACATAATGTTTTTGAGAGCTAAAAAATGGTAGACTATTTGTAACAACCCTCGATTTTTGGAGACTAAGAAATTAAATTTTGGGAAAATAAAATTTAATTAAATTGGAGAATTTCAAAATTTGGGAATTGAGGCCCAAAAATAGAGAATATTTTAAAGTATTTCGGATGATATTTTTGCGGGTACCATCGATCCCGGAAGGGTCGAGATAGTCAAAATGACTGTCATTGGGTCTTATTTCAGCTCCGGAATGTTTTTAAGCTATTTTGACTAGAATTGAAGTAAACGAGTCATTTAAAGTGTGTATTAACATTTAAAATTGGGATTTTGTTTTAAAGGATTTGGAGGCTTACGGATTAAGCCATTTCTCATTTGAGAGAAAGGGGAAAAAGCCCTAGAGAGAGAGGAAGAAAGGAAAGAAGAAGAAAGGAAGAGAGAGAGGAAGAAAAGCTTGGGGATTTCCGGCCCAACCGCGACATCGAGGATGATCCAACCTCTACAAATATGAGGCAAGTGTTTAATCTTGCTAAATATCTATTTGTGTATTTCATTTCATAATTTGTGGGGTAAAGAAATGGATTTTTGGGTATAAATACCATAACCTAGATTTTTGGGTTTAAATCTTGAAATCAATGTTATTCTATGGTTTAATCACATATAAATGGTTGGGATGAGATGTAGGATGGGTTTTCTTGTTAATAACATTATTGGGTTAAAGATTTGGGGGCTTGGTGATGATATTTGGGTATTAATTTCGTGGGTTTGCTGAGAAAGGGAAATCGGCCAGCTTAACTGGTATGGCCGGTCGACCGTGGTCTGGGGACCGGTCGATCGCGCCTTAAGAGAAAAGCCTACTGCATTTCTTCGTAGGCAAAATATGGACCCGCGGTCGACCGGGGGTCTGGGACCGGTCGACCGGTCCCCTGTTTTTAGCCCAAAACTTGGATTTCTCCTCCCCCTTTTATTTTGGAGTTTATTCTTAGGGGCTTCCTTAATGGGCTGTTTTATAGGTTTCCTAAGATGACTTCTAGCCCTTTTTGGTTGGGTTTGTTGATTTGAGGTTCTCTCTTATAAAGTAAGAGATATCTTTTGGTGACTTATAGGGGGTCTCTCACGTAGTATCCGATAGTGGGAACTTCTTGGAATCATTGGATAAGAAATATCCATGTATGTTGTGAAATTTCTAGGCCGACATTTATGTCAAATCCTTATAAGGATAGGATATGGTTAAGATATAATTTGGGGCCAAATGGAAGAGAGTGGTTGCATACTCTTTAAGAGTAAGGGGTCTCATATCCTTAGATAGAAATTTTTAGTCTAAGGAACAATTGATAACTCAATAGGAGTAAGGGTTACGGAGACTTATTCGAACCATAGGTGACATTGAGAACGCTTTGGGATCGTACTATCGACTAGAATAAGCGGTAGCATAAATTATAGTAGGATTAGTTTACACGTAATCATGGGGATATGACCACTGAGATTCCAATACTTGAAATGAGGTTGGAATAAATTGAGGTTTTAGACTATTAAATCACGTGTGTGCCTATGGTTAAATATTACTAAGGTAATTATGTACTTTTGGTTATGGATGAAATGTGTAGTGATGGATTCCTACACAAACTCTTGGGTGATAACCCTAATGTTGAATATATATGTATAGATATATACATATGGTTTTGGGAGACTATTCATCATAGGAAAAATGATTGAATATGTTTCAAGTGAGGGATTGTATTCACATATCGAGGTACATTTAATGGAAATTGTGGTGACGACTTGTATATTGAGGACTATGTATATTTATAGCCGGGTTTATATATCTTATACGTATGAACGGGAATTAGTTTGTATATATTATGATATAGCTATGTGTGAATATATGTACATATATCTATGTAAGAATATGAATATATGGATATATTTATGTTGTGGACATACATGGTATGGATGTTTAAACCGTATATGATGGTTTATTATATTGGATCATATAATGGGATCATATGGATGTATGTATATTGCGCATGTGAGAGATATATATACTTATTTGGTTAAGCATACCCCGCTCATGCTATCATTGGGAAGTTTTCGCGCAGAGGGTGAGCATCCTGGCATATAGAGCTGGGTGTGGATATTCCCAAGGTCATAGTCGTCCCGTGTGTTATTATACGATAGATATATATATTTTGGGATGAGACGTGGTGGGTATGTTTCGTCTCATTGCCGGTTGGAACTATGACCGCTTCCCGGGATGTCGTGTGTGTGAGTTATCACGAGGTGGGTGTCATTGATCCCCACCAGGTGGTCCCCAGTTGTTACGTGAGCCAGACTCTGGGAAGATGATAGCATTGATGCAGTTTTATCGGCGCTATATATTTAGCCGGGTATTATATGTCCATGGCCTTTGTACATCATATATGGTATGTACACTTGGTCATGGGTATGGATGATGGCATGTATATATATATGGTGAGAATAAAATACCTATATATATATATATATATTTATATATCCTAGATGAAAGGATATGGTATTTCTATAGGGTACATCTTGGATGATTATGGTGTACCAGGTTATTTGGGGGTTGATGTATCGCATTTAGGGAATACTTCGGTTACATCATCCTAAGGATATTATTGGAGATTTTTTTGTTGTTTTCACATTGTATTTTAAAAGTTTATCAGTAATGGTAGTATTAAATTGTATGTTAAGGATTATGGATCTCTAGGATCGACATTGCCCAGGAGTAGTGTAACGAGGTGGTTCCTTGTTTGGATTTCGCTTTGCGAGACACCTCGCGCACGAAACGCAGTGCCATGTCGAGATTTGAGAGAAGTAATTCTATCTGTGGAATTTCGGATCTCTGGTCTTGACCTTGTCAGGAGTAGTGTAACGGGGCGGTTCCTTATTTGGATTTCGCTTTGCGAGACTCCCCACGCACGAAACGTAGCACAATTTTGAGATTAGAGAGAGGTTTTGCCAATATTCCATGTGCATGATATTAAGAAAATAAATTCTTATATTTTAGCCTATATATATGTATATATATATATATATATATAGGGGTAACGTATTAAGAATTATAATTCATGAAATTATAAATCGGAATCCCTTAAGCCTATTATGGCATAATGGTTGTAATCATAATCTAGTAGGATTAGAAAGGGTGGATCCTTAGATTTTGTCGGGAAAGTAGCTCTCGTGGGTATAGGCTAGGCCTATGATAAGTTAGGTTGTCCTAATAACATTGGGGGTAATTTAACTAAAACTTGAGGACGCGAATAGGTGCGCGCTTTTAGATGAGAGGTGAGTTGAGGTTTCACGAGAGTGCGGTCTCACTTTAATTATGAAATAAGTGCACCGATAATTATTATGCACGGTTAACACACTTGCTAAATATTTTTCACATTCGGGGCTCTGACCCGTTTACTTTTCTCTCCTCCTTGTATATATATATATTACCACAGGTATCCTACCGCATGGATGCCGAATGACTTTCTATCCAGAGTCTTGAGAGTCATGACAGGTGCAGACTGTTGCGGGATGTTTCATGTAGCCGCTTCCTACTTCTTTAAAATTCTAGGTAGGATTCAAGTTGTATATCGGGTTTGTACCCAAGGGATATTTATATACATGTTTATATTTATTCCATTTCAGCTATTGTATTGGCTGTGACCCGACAGCTTATTCGGGTCTACTTGTATAGTACATCCTGTTGTAGTTATTTATTTCATTTTATTTCTAGCATTTTATTTACCATAGTTCTTGTATGCATCTTACTTTTCTTCATTAGTAGTGTTAGTTGGTTGGTTGTTGCACATTCTATTTAAATTTTCATATCCCGCTTATGTGATTTCGGGTAGTTAGTCCTATATTGTATAGTACCGACGGTTGATGTTGAGACTGGACCATCTGAAACTCTTGATTTAATATAGTATAGGGCTGGCCACCCGTTATTATTTTAGGCGGGTTGTGACACTATTTTAATCCATGCTTTGAGGATGGTTTTCCTCTTCTCAATTCTAACTTAGGATTAAATCTTTAGGTTTTCTTCTTCTCAATTTTAATCCATTTGATGATTGTCGAAACAAATAATATCCTGAGGTTATAAGGATAGGTAACTAATTGTAACCTCTCAGTACCCATACAGTTTTAAACCGAGTCAATTGTGAAGCCTCATTCTTCTCCTTCATGGATCGAAAGGAAAATACCCAGCTACGCTTTACAAGGAGGAAAAGTAGATAATTACAAGGGGGAAAAGTAGATAATTGCAAATATGTGGAAACCTAACTCAATAATTTTGATTTATGGGTTTTATATTAAGATTACATCTCAAAGTCAATCAATTGTATTAAAACCCATCAGCTGTTTCGTCATCAATATATTTTGTTAAGTGCCAAAAATGAAGGAAAGAAAACGATTGTTCACTTAAATTTATAAACAATTATATTTTTCTTATATACACAACTATTAGTGGGATGGCCTAAAAGGATATCGCCCATTTGTGTAGGTGTAATATGGTTGGGGTTATATATAGAAAAATTGAGTTTAAATAACAAAAACCCAAATAAATTTTTTCGTGCTCTTCGCATTTCCCTTCCTCCGTTGACTCTATTTTCACGTTTCTTTTTAATCCTCCTTCCATAAGGAAACATGGATCTTTATTACAAAAAATCTTCTCGGAAACATCATTTTCCTTCCTTGTGTGTTCCCATGACGCGTCCTTTTCATCCAGTTATCCCACAGACATCCAACCCCATAGATTTCCATTTTTTAGCATATCTCTAAAACCAATGCAAACCCCAGGTTTAAGAATTACGGTACAGGAATCAATTTACTTAGGTAAAGAAAGTGCAATCGTTTTCGGGCCTGAACAAAAGTATAAATAGGAAAGAAAAATAACATGCAAGTGAAAGTAGAAACTCCAAACATTACACAAGTGGTGCACAACCAAGACTTTCCAGCAGCAATACCATAAAGGGAGGCGAGGGCTAGCGACAAAATAAAGATAAGTTCAAGCCAAACAATACCAATGAAGAAATTGGGTTTTTTCGTGGCCAAATAATCATTGTACTCGTGGTTGTACTTTCAAGTCGACGAGGAACGGTGGGAAGAGGCCAAGTGGGAGGCAAATTTGTGCATCTAAGAGTGGAATTGAAACAACAACCATTAAGAAGAGGATCAAAAGTACGTCTACCGTGTTGCTCTTGGGTTGTAATAATAAGATTCTTTCTGTGGTGACAATTATTATGCAACACAAATAAATATGAAAGAGATAACAACCAAGAAAGGGTAAATAAAAGGCCAATCACACAACAACGGAGGTACGTGGTTCAGCAAAGAAGTGCCTACGTCCACGGTGGTTTAGTCAGTGTTATTTCTCTATATTCTGAGGAATAAGTACAGAGAATGCAACTTGTCCTTTGCCCCGGACTTAGGGTTTAATTTATACATGTGTGTGTTGGTGTAGTGGGGGTGATGGGTTCCTCTTTATTAGCCATCTCCCTTACATGGGATCATGTTCCCCCACAACTTCTCTTCATGGGATCGTGGAGTAAATGGATGAGTACCAGAGGTGACGGGCCTGGGCTTTGGGCCGCTGAAGAGGGGCTACTCGTCCAGGCTTTATGGTGATAAAATCGGGGTACCCATAATTGCCCCTAAATTTGTTGGGCCGTTCTCGCGGGTCTGATGAATTTAAATGATCAGCAATGATGGTTGATCTCTTTGAAAACTGTGAAGTTACTTTGGCGGCACCCGCTTCGCTGTCCGTGCGTTATGATTAGTTTTGAAGGCTTGTTGGAATAAGACACATTTTCTCTTCGTCGTTCCAACTTTTCCATCAATCTTCTATCTTCTGAGAACTCTTAAGTTTTGTACCTTCTGTTTTCGGTCTCTACTCTCGTCGCTTCTTCGCCTTTTGATCTGATCTTCTGTCCTGTAAGTCTTTCGTGCCCTTTTTCTTGATTTTATAGTTTTTCCTGTATTTTTCCAATGGCGAAGATTGGAAATAGGTCGGTAACTGAGTTTAGAAAATTCTACGGTATTCCTGAGTGGGTAGAGGTTGAGTGTTGTGCCTCGCCGCCTAGGAACGTTAGGGATATAGAGGATGCACATTGGATTCATGTCCTGTTGCTCTCCCAGGGGGGTCTTACCTTTCCCCCTAATGGTTTGTTTCTGCACTTTTTTAGTTATTTTGGTATTGTGCCTGCACAATGTTCACCCAACGTATGGAAAATAGTGAACGGTGTGCACAGGATAAATCAGTTGTTCGGCACGAGGTTAGGTCTTGCCGAGGTCTGTTTTTGTTATTCTTTTTCTCGAACGAGTTCAGGTGTCTTGTACCTTAAGGCTAGGAGCCCTGATAGGGTATTGGTAGTAAATTTACCTGATTCCCATAAGGACTACTGGCAAGAAGGTTTTCTCGTTAGGAACTGGCAATACTCCCCTCAATTTGAAGGGTCGAGGTCTGAGAGGTTCACTATTCCCTTTTATAGGGAAGAATATATAGGTAGATGTTGTATTATTGTTTCAACCTTTGCTGACTTTGTGATTTTTCTAACTCCTCCTTGCTTTCTTCTTTTCAGCGAAGATAAAGAACTTGGAGCCAGCTCTCAGCGAGGTTCGTATCTCAGAACTGGTGAAAGCTTGGAACATCAGGGAACCTTTGGGTGACGGCGAGCATCCTAGGTCTGCTGATTTTCTGCTTGAATACAAGAACACAGGCTCCAGCTTCATAGCCCGACCTGTGGAAAGTGTTCCGGACTTTGACTCTTCCGAAGAGATTTCAGCTGAGCCCATCCAATTGGACGAGGAGGAGAGCAGCTCAGAGAGTGAGCCTGCAGGTGTTGTGAGTAACTTGGGTGGAGGCAGTGCTGATAGTAGCAGTTCATCGAGTACTACCAGCAGTCCAGGTGAAGAAATTCTTCCCAGGAAGAATCTAATCCGGAATGATGATGATGATGATGATGTGCTTCTTGCACAGAGGTCCAAGAAATTGAAGACTGTCTCCGGGGCCATAGCTACTGGTTCTCGGCCTCCCTCTAAAGAACAAGAGAAGAAGAAGAGAGAGGAGGAGCAGGCGAGGGAGAGGGAGAAGAAAAAGGAGGAGGAGAGGAAGAAGGTGGAAGTGAGAAAGAGGAGGGAGAAAGAGAAGGAGGAGGAGAGGAGGAAGATGGAATTGAGGACCAAGACTGGTCAAGCCTTGGTCCCAGTATCTGCTTTGCCTGAGGGGGCTTCGGTGGCCACCTCTCCTCACCTCGCCCCTGCGCTGCTTAAGAGGGCAGTCCTCCCTGCAGATCGCGAGAGGGCGTCAGGGTCTGATCAACTGGCCTTGCAAGCTAGCCAGAGACTCGCCTTGGTAAGGTTTATTTTCTACTTCCCAACTTCTTCTAATCTGTTTTGATGGTTTCTTCTTTCTGATCTTTCCCTTATTTTCTGCAGTTTGTGACTGACTTCGCTGTGCTATATCGCTCTCGCGACGATCTGTTGAGAAGGAACAGCGAGCTGGAGCAACAGAAGTCTACCCTGGTGGCCAAGGGTTCTCAGCTGGAGGCCGATCTGAAGGTTACTGATGCGGCTCGAGCTTCTTCTGACTTGGCCCTTGCTAATTCTGCTCGCGAGAGAGATAATGCTGTCAGGGAGCTTGGCGAGCTGAGGAAGTCGTATGAACAGGTCTGCTCGAGCAAGCTGGATTTTATGGAGAAGAACAGGGTTCTTGCTGAGCAACTAGAGATGGAGAAAGCCCAGGTAGTTACCCTCAAGGAAGATTCGTACAATTCCGGCTGGGCTGCTGCGTATGAAGACGCCGAGGTTCAGATAGGCTATATTAGCCGTCTGAACTTCAAGAAAGGGTGGACCAAGGCCCTTGTGGCTGCTGGGGTGGATGTTGCATCCCCACTCTTCGACGAGCATGACCCAGGGCCAAAGCCGGTCATGGATGAGGACCCAGCCCCAACTGCTGAAGGCACCGGTCCTGTTTCTCGGGCGACCTCTTCTGATGCTCCCTTGGTCGAGGAGGCAGTGGATGCCCCTGCGGAGGGTAATGCCCCTGTTGATGCTAATAAAGACAAGGATCTATCCACCGAGGTTGCTAAGTGATAGGGATTCTTTGTAATTTTTTTCTTTTTTGTTCTGATGTAACCTCGCTCATTATCAATAAAAAGGCTTCGTTTTTGTTTATGCTGATTTCTTTTTGTTCTCTTCCTTCCTTTTTTACTTGTAGTTGGTTGACGCTGATGAATATATCCCTGTCACTTCACATCTGGGTAGGACTCTCGGTCCCAATGCGAGTCCTGCTGTTCGCCAGGCCTTCCCTAGACTCTGCCGGTTTGCTAAGTTAAGTAACAAAAAATACAAGGATCAGTCTGAGCTGGTGGCCAAATTGAAGTACAGGCTCCAGGAAATGGAAGAGATCGGAGCTTCAGTGAAAGAAGAAGTTAGCGAGCTGAGAGCCAAGTTACTGGAGGCCACCGAGATCAATCAAGTCGTGGAGTTTCTTCAGCGGGAGAATGACGACCTGAGGCAGGAGGTCTCGAGGTTTAAGGAGCATTCGCCGAGCACTGCTCCGGCAGTCCTACAAGGTTCTTCCTCGTCGCGAGCTGCTCGACCTCCCCTCCCGCGTGTTGGTAGGAGTACAAGGGGTAGGAGTAGGGAAGTTGAGGAGCAGCGTGAGAGGGAAATAGAGGAGCTGTGCGGTGATGTCCGGCGAGCTTACGTAACTGCTGCTGGGCTCCAGAGGGACGTCACCCGACTGCGGCATCTATTCAAGAAGGGCCCTCGCCAAGTGTGGACTGATGGCTATGATCAGGGCTGGTTCGATGCTCCCACGATATTATCAGAGTTCGAGGAGCTTTCCTTCATCAGGGGGTGGTTGAGTGCTCTCAGAAAGCTGCAGGTCCCAAGGAATTCGATATTGTGGTATCGGCATGAGATGTCTCCATCTGCTCTGATGCCCAATCCATTCAGGCGAGATGACCGATGGATTCCTATCGATGCTATTCCTCGGCGGCTACTGGAGTTGGACACGGATGAAGTTGTTGAGGAACTCGATCCTGCCCCTGATGACGGGAGGAGAGCTAAGGTTGCTGATTACCTTACTCGGAGGCTTCCCCCTTCTTGATAGTTTGTTCTTTAATAATTGTAAATGCTTTGGGAGAACCTTTGCCGACTAAACATGTACTATTATTATTTGTAAATATAAAAGATTAATGGAAAGTTTGAGTTTTGGACGATTTTGCCGACTAAACGTGTTTATCCAATCTCTGTTATATTTTTGCAGCTTCACAATCTTTATCTTGTCATGTGAGTGTCCGCCCAGTCCAGTATTAAGAATACCGTTGTGCTCTCTCTTTACCTTTTAGGTTGTGTTGTCACACTCCCTTAGGTCTAAGAGGGGCAATTGGCGAGGACACACCTGTTTTTGGATGTCTTCATCCAGTTAGGATTTTGTTTAACCAAAATAGGTTTGATGCCTAAGAATATTCTGTAGGGCTTCATATATTGCCATGGGCAATGCTAAGAGGTCTGTCGTGCTTTGTGACGATGACCTGAGGAGGGGTGTTCCCCTGCTATGTCAACTATGATACCTGTGATTTGAAAAGGATGTGCAATAAGATATAATTGTTACTTTTTTAGAGAGTAATTAACTGAGAGATTCTTATTGGTGAATAGAGAAATAAACTGTCTTTCCCCAAAATGAGTACAATAAAAGATCTAGCAATAGAACTCCTAAAAGTAGAATTTCTTGAGATTAGCTGCGTTCCATGCTCGTGGTATCTCTCTGCCTTCCATCGTTTTCAAATGATAGGCACCTTGGAGATCGTCTCTAATTATCTCATAAGGTCCTTCCCAGTTTGGGCCCAGTTTACCATCTGATGGCTTCACTGTGTTGCCCAGGACCTTTCTTAGGACATAGTCTCCAACTTCGAACTTCCTCGGATTGACCTTTTTGCTGTAGTGCTTCGCGAGCTGTTGCTGATAACTCGCTAGTTTTACTAGGGCAAGTTCCCTGCGCTCGTCGGCCAAGTCGAGTTCAGCGAGCAAAGCCTGATCGTTTTGATTTTGCTCAACAAGGTCGGATCTCATTGTAGGCAATCCTGCTTCTATTGGGATGACCGCTTCCATACCATATGCTAGTGAGAATGGCGTCTGACCTGTGGCTCATCTGGGAGTCATTCTGTATGCCCATAGGACATGTGGTAGCTCGGTAGTCCATGCGCCTTTTGCTCGTTCTAACCGCTTTTTTAATCCAGCGATCACTGTTTTGTTGGATGCCTCAGCTCGTCCGTTGCTCTGAGGATAAGCTACCGAGCTGAAGTGGTGCCTGATCCCGTGTTGGTCGCAGAAGTCCTGAAAGGGGACACTTTCGAACTATGTCCCATTGTCAGTGATGATGGTTCTGGGGATCCCGAATCGAGTGATTATATTTTTCCATATGAATTTCATCATGTCAGCATCTCGGATGTTCGCCAGAGGTTCTGCCTCGATCCACTTGGTAAAGTAATCGGTGGCGACCAACAGGTATTTGCGATTGCCGGCAGCGGTGGGTAGTGGTCCCACGATGTCCATTCCCCACTGGGCAAAAGGCCAGGGGCTGGTCAGGGATTTTAATTCGCTGGCAGGCTGGTGGACCATGAGGGCGTGAAGCTGGCATTTTAGGCATCTGCGGACATATACTGCGGAGTCCCTTTGCATATACGGCCACCAGTAACCTTCCTTTATTGCTCGGAAGGCTAGAGATCTTCCTCCGACGTGACTTCCGCAGATTCCCTCGTGAAGTTCGTGAAGCACTGTCTCGACCTCACCTGGGTGGACGCATCTAAGGTATGGGCTGGAGAAAGATCTTTTATACAAGTCGCCTCCCGTGGATAAGTGAAAGCGAGCAGCTTTGACTCTTATCTGGTGGGTGGTCCTTTTATCTTCTGGGAGCGTTCCATTCTTCAAATAGCCTCTTAAGGGATCCATCCAGCTAGGGGCTGGTTCCAATTGGAGTATTTGTTTCGCTTTTGTTAGCTCGCAGTTGGGGTGAATGCTCGGGTAGCTAAGGAAATCGATAGGGATTATCCTTTTAAGGCTGGAATCAACTGCCGAGCTTAGGGCTGCCAAAGCGTCAGCGTGGCTGTTCTGCCCCCTGGGGAACTGCTGGATGTTGATTTCTTCAAAGTTTGTCATCAAGTTTCTTACCAACGAGAGGTAGGCTTCCATCCTCTCATCCTTCGCGTTGTAGTCTCCACTTATCTGATTGGAAACTAGTTGCGAGTCTCCGAATACCTGTAAATGCTTTGCTCCTAGAGTTTGTGCCCTTTGGAGACCTGCAATTAAGGCTTCGTATTCTGCTTCGTTGTTGGAGGTTGCAAATCCCAGCCTAATTCCTTGCTCGAGGACTGCATTATCTGGAGTGATGAGAACAATTCCTACTCCTGCCCCCTTTGAGTTGGAGGCTCCATCAACGAATAGCTTCCAGCTTCCCCTTGTAGCCTGACTGTTTTGTTCTACTGACTTGGGCTGGTCGAAGGGTTCTTCGCCTGTGAATTCAGCTATGAAGTCAGCGAGGATTTGACCCTTGATAGCTGTCCTTGGTTGAAATTGGATGTCAAATCGGCCGAGCTCGACTGACCACTTAGACAGTCTGCCCGACAAATCCGCCTTCCTTAGGACAGCCTTGAGGGGGTGTGATGTAAGGACAACGATCGTATGAGCTTCGAAGTAATGCTTCAGTTTTCTCGAGGACATTACTAGGGCGAATGCGAGCTTTTCCAATGGCAGGTAGTGCTGCTCGGCGTCTAGTAAGGTTTTGCTCGCGTAATAGACTGGATGCTGGATCCCTGCGACTTCACACATTAGCGCTGAGCTGATAGTATGGATGGATACAGAGAGGTAGAGGTACAAGGGGTCCATTTGCTGTGGTATGACTAGCAGGGGTGGGGAGCTTAGGTAGGATTTGAGTTCGCCTAATGCTTGCGAGCAACCTGGGGTCCATTCTACAGTTTTGCTGCCTTTTAAGAGCTGGAAGAAGGGCTTGCATCTCTCGGAGGATTTGGAAATGAAACGGTTTAGAGCAGCGAGCATTCCAGTAAGCTTCTGTACATCGCGGATTGTGCGAGGAGGTTGCACCCGTTTAATTGCATCAATCTGGTCCGGATTTGCCTCTATGCCACGTTTGCTGACCAAATACCCAAGGAACTTTCCTGACTGGACACCGAAGGAACACTTGCTCGCGTTGAGTTTCATTCGGTATTTCCTGAGGATTTCGAAGGTACTTGCCAGGTCCGAAAGGTGGTTTTCTTTCTCCTTGCTCTTGACGAGCATGTCGTCGATGTAGACCTCCATCGTGTCTCCCATCTGATTCTTGAACATTTTGGTAACCAACCGCTGATAAGTTGCCCCTGCATTTTTTAGCCCAAAAGTCATTACCTTGTAACAGTATAAACCAACCGTCGTGATAAACGCCGTTTTATCCTGATCTGGTGCATACAGGGGAATCTGGTGATAGCCTGAGTATGCGTCCAGGAAACTCATTCGCTCGTGAGCTACAGTGGCGTCTACTAGTTGGTCTATTTTTGGAAGAGGGAAGCTATCCTTGGGGCAGGCTTTGTTGAGGTCAGTGAAGTCTATGCAAACTCTCCACTTACCGTTGCTTTTTGGAACTACCACTGGGTTGGATAACCATTTGGGGAATTGCACTTCCCGTATGCATCCTGCATCCAGCAATTTTTCGACTTCTAGTTCTATTGCCTTGGCTTTCTCGGGAGCGGTTCGTCGTGCCTTCTGTGCTATCGGCTTGAATGTGGGATTGATGTGCAACCGATGGCAGACCATATTGGGATCGATTCCTGGCAGCTCATAGGGTTCCCAAGCGAAAACATCTATGTTGCTTCTGAGTAGGGTTAACAAATTCTTTTGCTCTTCGTCAGTGAGTGAGGTTTCGATCAGGAAGACTCTGCTGTTGTCGCCTTCTCTAGCAATTACTTCTACCAGATCCTCTACAACCCGCTCGGAGGGGAGGAACCTGGTCTCCTCCACTCCGGGCCTTCCATATTTTAATTGCTATTTGGAAGGGATTGTACCTTCCTCCACCTTCTCGCTGGTTTGAACGTCTTTTTTCTCTGGCTTCGGTCGGATGGCCACTATGAAGCACTTTCTTGCCATCGCCTGGTCGCCATGTATCTCCATCACTCCCCGCTCGGTGATATATTTGAGTTTCTGGTGGTAGGTCGAGGAGACTGCCTTCATTGCATGAAGCCATCCCCTGCCGAGGATGGCTTGATACGGTGAATCGATATCGACCACCAAGAATTCGATCATTTTCGAAACATTTCCAGCGAGCACTGGTAGTACTATCTTGCCCAGAGGCATGGTCATTTTTCCAGCGAAGCTGACCAGAGGGACAGTGGTTCCGTTTAGGTCGGCGATGTTCAACTTCAATTTTCTGAACAGGTCGATGTACATTACTTCGGATGAGCTTCCTTGATCGACGAGCAGCCTGTCGATATCAAAGTTGGCTATCCTGAGTGTAATGACTAAGGCATCGTGATGTGGGGTCCTTACTCCCACAAGATCTTCATCCGTGAAAACAATATGCTTGTTGTAGTTGATGTCCTCTGCTCGCCGGCGTTTTCCTGCCTGTGATTTCGCTGGATCTATTTGAAAAGCTTGCATTACTGCTGTCAGCTTCTTTACCTCCATCCGAACTGAGTTGCCCTGGATTTGCTTAACATCGGATACTCCATGGATTACCGCGAATTCGTGTCCGGTGTCGTCTTCTAACACGTTGTCGGGTTTTGCCTCCTTGTGGACAATCACTCTCTCTACCTTCCTTTCCACAAAGTCATTCAGATGTCCGGATTGGGCCAGCTCCTCGAGGTGGGACTTAAGAGCCTTGCAGTTCTCGGTCTTATGTCCTCCCTCTTTGTGAAAGGTGCATCTCAGCGCATTGTTTCTTTTCGATGGATCTCCTCCCATTTTTCGGGGCCATTTGATGAATGGCTCATCCTTGATCTTAGCGAGAATCTTGTAGATTGGTTCTTTGAAGACGGTGTTGACCGCCTGGAATGACTTTGCAACGTCAGGGCTTCCTCCGTTCTTGGGGCCATTCTTGCTCCCATTCTTTCCTCCTTTTTTCTGGTTATCAACTTTCTCACTGCCCTTCGCGGCAAGCTTGGCTCGACCGTTCTCGCCTACGTTAAGGCGGGTGACATCTTCCACCTTTGTGTATTTCTCAATCCGGGCCATCAGGTCATCAATGGTGGTTACTTCCTTCTTTGTTAAGGACTGGTAAAGGAGGGAAGAGCTAGGTAGCCCAATTTTGAATGAAGCCACTGCCACCTCTTCCGCACAGTCTTCGACTTCATTGAATAACTCCCAGTACCTCTTCGCGTAGTCTCGAAGTGTCTCCTGAGGAGTTTTCTTCATCGTCAATAGAGCATCCATCCTTTTGGGATGGGAACTGCTGGTGATGAATCGGGCCGTAAAGAGCTCGGCCAGGGATTTGAAATTTCTGATGGATCGGTGAGGGAGTTTCTCGAACCATTTTTGGGCCACGTCATGAAGGCTCGAGGGAAAAATACGGCACATCAGTGCGTCTCGGTGATTCCATAGGGTCATAGCCTGCCGGTACTGCCTGACATGATCAATGGGATCAGTCTTCCCGTCGTAAATCTTGAACCTTGGAATAGCAAACTTTTTGGGAGCTTCTTCTTCTTCAATTTCCCTTGCGAAGGGCGATTTCATCTGGGTCTTGAGGGCTCTCCTTGCGAGTTCTCTGGTTGTCCTGGTGCCGCGGTGAGCTGGATGTTGGTCCATCTCTCTGCGGACTAGGTTCCGTATGTTGTCGTCGCTGTGAGCGGGGCTCTGATAGCGGCGAGCTTTTCTCAGTTGCTCGCGGAGGTCGTCGTCTGAGTCGCCACATTCAAACCCTTGATATTGCCGCCTAGGGCTCCTTCCTCGGCTGCGAGATTTGCTCGCCTGAGGGCTAGGAGTGCGATAGGGGCGTCTCCTGGTATCAGGACGTAGTTCTTTTTCCAGTTTTTCCAGTCTTCTTTTCAGGCGAGCATTCTCAGCCTCATGCCTGCGAGAAGACTCCCTCTGCTCGTGGAGCCTTGCTTCGTATGCATCGATAAACCTGGATATCTGAGTGGACCTTGACTTTCTTCTGAGGCTGGCCTTTCTAAGCGAGCCCCGTGATCTGATCGTCGGACTTCAGACCTAATCCTGCGAGGAGCGGGTGGCTCCTGAATATCTCCTGCTTGAGGAGCATTGCTGCTGTGACCAGACATCTTAGATTTTTCTTGGCGTGGGCTCTTCTCAAGGAAAGATAAACGCTTCCCACAGACGGCGCCAATTGTGGTGACAATTATTATGCAACACAAATAAATATGAAAGAGATAACAACCAAGAAAGGGTAAATAAAAGGCCAATCACACAACAACGGAGGTACGTGGTTCAGCAAAGAAGTGCCTACGTCCACGGTGGTTTAGTCAGTGTTATTTCTCTATATTCTGAGGAATAAGTACAGAGAATGCAACTTGTCCTTTGCCCCGGACTTAGGGTTTAATTTATACATGTGTGTGTTGGTGTAGTGGGGGTGATGGGTTCCTCTTTATTAGCCATCTCCCTTACATGGGATCATGTTCCCCCACAACTTCTCTTCATGGGATCGTGGAGTAAATGGATGAGTACCAGAGGTGACGGGCCTGGGCTTTGGGCCGCTGAAGAGGGGCTACTCGTCCAGGCCTTATGGTGATAAAATCGGGGTACCCACACTTTCTATTTCTCATATTTGCGTTTCTGTAATGTTATGGGATGTGGGCTTTTGACGGTTTGATTGTAGTAAAATGGGGATCTTTGAAAGAAGGGAATGGTGGTTACCCATTTACGATTCAATTCTGATGGCTGGCCAACGAAAGTTTCGAGATATTTATAATAATTGACGCGTGACTTGCTATCAAATGTTATAAATTAAATTATATAATTATCCTTATTTTTCAATAGAACGTAAAATTGTGACTGTAGATGATTACCAACTTCTCTTTGCTTCCTACAGTATTGTGGCATGTATTTAATACATTTCTTATATAAAAAGTTACCACATTTAATAAATACCTATAAAAAATTATGAATTGTGATCTATATTATGAATATTTTTTAAAGGAAATGTATTATTTTCATTATATTTGTGGTGACAAGAAATCTCAACACAAATTATAAGTAAATGCAATCACCAGAAAAATAAAGAACAAGAATAAGAATAATCACAATCACACACAACACAAGATGTACGTGATTCGAAAAATTGTCTACGTCCACGGTGGTGCTCTTAGTTTATATTTCTCTTTTCTCCAGAGGAGTATTTTCAGTTACATGCCATTTTCCTCGGGCCAGGGGTGCTGGATACCAACACACTAACCCTCTATCACTTGAATATCTCCCGAGATTTTAGGGATAGACCGGGTCATCTCTTGTTAATCATCTTGAGGCTTCTAGGTTTGGGTCGGGCGCTCCCTATTTTTTATAGGGATTAGTCCGGCTACTCCTTTGGGCCTGCAAAGAGGGAAGTGGTACCCACAATTGTCCCAAACATTTTGGGCCACAATTTGGGCTCAAGAATTTTAAATAATGACTCTCATTGTGCCCGGATGGCACTGTTGTGAATTGCATGAGGTTGGGGGAGCGAGGTTTATTCTCATTAAGGATCTAGGCGCCAAATCTTCATCGCTCAGTGTGAACCATCATTAGAAGGGTTTAAATTATTGAGTGGAACCGACTTTTGACATTGCTTCATAATCCCCAACTCTTGAAACGTTTTTTTCTCTCCAGTGTTTCCTCTTGCTCCCAGGCTCTGTCTTTCATCGTCTTCAAGAAATTTTTAACTCTTCGTCTCTCCCTGCCTGTGGCTTTGCATCGTCTCAGGCTGAATCTTACTTTGTAAGTCTCCAAACTTCTTTTTCTTTCTTTGTTGTTGCTGTTAGGGTTTATTTATGGCCAAAATAGGTAATAGATCTGTGGACGAGGTTAGGGAGTACTATAACATCCCCCACTGGGTGGACATTGAATGTGCCCCTGTTACTCAATATGTTCGAGATATAGAGGACGGGCATTGGATTCACGTTCTCTTGTTGTCTCAGGGGGGTCTAAATTTCTCCCCAAATCGCCTGTTTTTACACTTCTTTAGGTATTTCTACATAGTCCCTGCCCAATATTCTCCAAATGTTTGGAAAATTGTTAATGTTGTATATAGGATCAACCATCTCTATTGCACCAAGTTATGTCTCGCTAAAATATGCTATTGTTATACCTTTTCTCGAATGAGCTCGGTCTTCTTTACCTGAAAGCTAGGAGTACTGATAGGGTGTTGGTAGGATTATTGGCACGAAGGCTTCATCGCCAAAAACTGGCAGTTCCTTCCCCAGACTGAGGGGAATAGGTACAGGGGACCTATGATTCCCTTCTTCGGGGAGGAGTACATAGGTAAATATTTTTCTTGTATTGCTTATTGATTCCCTCTTGGGGTATTCTCTTTCTTATGTCTCTTTTTCTTTTTTTAGCGAAGGCAAAGAACGTTGAACCTGCTCTCCACAAAATCCAGCCTACTTAGATACTCAAAGCTTGGAGGATAAAAGCTCTTCTAGTTGACGACGAGCAGCCAAGGTCGGCTGCGTTCTTGTTAGAGTACAAAAACACAGGCTCCATCTTCATTGCTCAACCAGTTAACAGCATTCCCCACCTTGAAATCACAGAAGAAGTTGTTACCGAGCCAATTTAGTTAGATGAGGAAGAGGGGAGCAACTCCAGTAGTGGTAGCGTGGGAGGTAACAGAGGTGGAGCTGAGTGTGATTCCAGTGAGGAGAGATCGAGTGGTGAGGGATCTTCCAGTTCGGAGGAGAGTTCGGAGAGTTCCAGCGAGGAGATTATGGCTCCCCCTAGGAAGAATTTAATCCAGGATGATGATGAGGATAATATTGCTCTAGCTCGCAGGCTGAAGAAGAAGAAGTCTGGGAGTGGGGACACTACCACTAGCTCCCAAACTGTGGCTCATGAAAGGGAGAGGAAGAAGGATGATGAGGCATTGATGAGGGGGAGAGAGGGGAAGAAAGAGGAAGAGAGGAAGAAAGAGGAAGAGAGGAATATGGTTGAAATGGAGAAGAAGGAGAGAGAAGAAGAGAGAAGGAGAGAAGAAGCGAGGACAAAAAAAGGACAGTCCTTGGTGCTCGTGTCTGCCTTGGCTGAGGGGGTTTCCATCTCTCTTGCTCCTCAGCTGGCTCCAGTAGTGCTCGAGAGAGCAGTCTTGCTAGAAGGCCGCCAGAGGTCATCGAGCATGGGGATCGACCAGTTAGCCCTAAAAGTGAGTCAGGGTCTAGCCTTGGTATGTCTACTTTTACTTCTTTACTCTGCAATTTTCTTTTCCATACCTTCTTCGCTAACATTTTCTTACTTTTTTGTAGTTTGTGTCTGGATTCAACATCCTCTACCGCAGCCGTGAGGGCTGGTGAGGAAACATTCTGAGCTATAGGTGAGCCTAAAAGCTACTAGTGCTGCTCAGAAATCTTTTGATCTTGCCTTGGATGAAGCTAACAAAGAGAAGGAGGCAGCGTCTAAAGAGTGGGAGGAGCTGAAGGAGTCCTATGACATAGTATGTACGAGCAAGTTGGCGATGATTTAGGAGAATAAAGAGCTTGTCGAGAAGACGAAAAAGCTGGAATCTGAGGCCTCCACCATCAAGGAGAGCTCTTACAATGCTGGGTGGTTCACGGCATATGAGGATGCTGAGTCCCAAATCGACTACATCAGCCGGTACAACTTCAAGAAAGGTTGGGACATGGCTTTGCTTGCTACCGAGGTGGATGTTGATTCCCATCTCTTTAACGAGCACGACCCTGGTATGTAATCTGTTGTAGAGGGCGTGCCTCCTCCTGCTACCTATGAAGTTTTTCCAGCTGTTCCAAGTACTGCTGCTGATGCTCCCATCGATCAGGGAATGGTGGTTGTTCCATCCGAGGGAGCTGCAAATGAGATTGCTGTAGATAAGGGTAAGAAGCCAGCATCCTCAGAGCAGACTGAGGTTGCCAACTAGTCTTTTTAAGGGGCCCTTGTATTTTTTATATTTTTTTGTTCTATTTTCTCGCTGATGTAGTTGTACGTGAACTATTTTGGTTTTAATGAAATGAAGTTCTGTTCCTTTTCATATACTGATCTATTTATTCTCGATGCTTGTATGATTTGTAGCTTATCGATCTTGATGAGTATATCCCGGCAACTTCTCGATTAGACCAAATCCTTGGTACTAACGTAAACGACCAAGTTCGTCGTGCCTTTATAAAAATTTCCAAATCTCTCAGAGCAAGGAACCAGGATTATAGAGACCAGTCCGAGATGGTGGCCAAGTTGAAAGATAGGCTTGAGGAGATGAGTGAGATTGGTGCCTCTGTTCAAGAAGAGGTCAATGCTCTTAAAGCAAAGCTCCTAGAAGCGTCTGAAATGAACTTGGTTGGATAGATACTACAATAAGAAAATGATAAATTGAAGCACGAGCTCGCTCGCTTGAGGGAGAATGCACCGAGCACAGTTCCGTTGCTTATCCAACGTTCTTCATTATCATTGACACAACGAGCTGGAAATCTTCGCAGCGATTCTCAGCGCGTGAGGGAGAATACGTCGAGCACAGTCCCGTTGCTTACCCATGGTTATTTATCATCGATGATACAATAAGATGGAAACCTCCCCAGCCGCTCTCAGTGGGAGATTGCCAAGCTGAAAGGGGATGTCATTCGAGCGTATGTGATTGCGGTCGGGCTTCAGCGAGATGTTACCAGGTTGAGATAGTTGTTCAAAAATGGTCCTCGACAGGCATGGGCGGACGGCTACGACCAGGGTTGGATTGATGCTCCAATGAAGTTGAAGGAGGTCGAGGAGTTAGCTTTCGTAAGAGGGTGGTTGAGTGCCCTAAGGGAGTTACAAGTTCTCAGGAACTCTGCTCTCTAGTATAGGTGACGCGACTAAGAATATGTCTCAAAAGTCCATACTCTCTAGGCTCAAGTGCAAGCCTGTCGCTCAAGTAATAATCCGATAAGTCGGGTATCGATCCTCAGGGAAATAAGACAAATGGAGTTGTAACGAGGTTAGACAGACGAAGGAAACCTAACTTTGACTCTAAAGAAAAGGTAAAGATGATTTGAATGGTGAAATAGATACAACTATATGCAATTTTGAAAATGACTAACTAATGAACTAAATAATGAATGGCATGCAATTACTCTAAATTACCTAAAATACTGATCATGATTGAATTAAAACTTGAACTATATGATGAGGAAAACAGGACGGGAATACAATCCCTCAACCCTAGTGTGTTGCTAGTACAAAATTATTCGTAAATTTAAGTGATTAATTCGACCCAAAATTTAGTACTCCCAAGAATTACATATATGAGGTTCAAGCCCACACCATACATAATCAGAGGACGAGTAAATCGGTATTACAATAGCTACACTCGAATTGCATTCTGAAGAATCCCAGTTACCCTGAAGCAAACGAGATCCAAAGATCTACAATGGTTGTGTTGCTACGCAATACGGTCATAATAAATCCTTAATTTTAGAGGGTTAATTTTATACACATGCAACTATCACATCAGGTTGAGTTCATGCATCCCGACCTTAAAATTCTAGCCGCACATGTTGAACCTAACTATGCATGAATTAACTACATTGCATGAAAAATAAATCATGATGAAACTATCTTGAAACATGCAAGGAACGATTATAAACCTAGAAATTGTTTAAATCATACAAGAAGAAAAAAATGCTAGAATATTAATAGAGAGAATGAAACTTTGCATTAAAACTTGAAATCAAACCCGAAATTAATCAATCTTGAAGCACAAATTCAAAGCTATGTTCCTAGGTTGTTCTTATACTTTTCTCTCAATAAAAATGATGATAAACTATGAAAAATCCCTTTTCTAAGTCATCATAATCGTACAAATACATTTTAGAAGGAGTTGTTACAATATAGGACTCTTTGGACGCAAAACTCGCGCATCAGGACCCTCGAACAGGTTTGCAGGTAACCCGAACCGGTTCAAAGTGTGGGTTGGGAATTTTTGCTGCTTTTGGCCCTTCTTTTCTTCATTCCAACACTTAAAATTTTTTTCTTGTTTTCTTCTTTTCTTCTTGGATTTTTCCTCAACTTCAAATCAACATAACTCCTTCACTGTAGCTCGGATTTGGGTTGTTTCTTCCAGTGTTCTCATTGTTTTGATATCTTCAACTTTCCAGTTGGCCCCACATCCGGTATTAGGTTGAAGAATTATGAAAATTCCCTTGAACTTGCTTTCCTAGCATTTCTTTCATAATTTCGATTTCTCTTTTGCACCGCTTGCATAATTAACCTGTAAAACACATAAGAGAAACGCAAAACACAAAATACTTGCCAACACAGGTTAGTAGCATAAATACGAGTTAAATCTATATCAATTGCATCACTCGAGTTCACAAAGGTACCGAAATTAAGGGGATAAATATACAATATTTATGCCCAATCAAATCCCCCTAACTTAGAACTTTGCGCGTCCCGAGCAATGTAAAAGAAAAAAGAATAATGTCACAACTCCTGTAAACATTTTATTGGGATAGAATACCTTTTTTGCGGGCAAGCGATTGCATTTAGCGTATGCAACAAGCCGTTAAATCCCGAGGTTACCCTAGTAAGATGAGTGTTGTCTCGTGAGGGTTTGCAGAGAATATACCCACAAAATTTGACTAAAAGAAGATTCAAATATGAAAAAATTGTATAATTCAAACTTTTCCAGAAAATAGTCATCATCAAGTCATGTTCAAGAGTCTCAAATCATAGCGCGTGTGTGCGAAACCGGAAATTTAATCGCGAATTTCCACCGATTGACCATTAAGTTACTTATCCGAAAATTCATTTTGATTTCAAAATCTCATGGAATGCTCTCACAAACGAATCACTCGGAATTTGTCTATTCTCTCGGTATGCGTGATTTATTAGAGTAAATGTATTTGAACCAAATTCACGCATACAAGTAGAAAAACGAAAATTTATAGTAATTGGATTTCTTCATCGGAATACAGTTTTTGAAAAATGGGAACATTGCCTCATATACATATGTTTAATCTCTTTTATTATCTTTTTGTGATTTAGCTCTCCACGCGGTAGCTAATTTCATAATTTTGGACTCAGTTGGGACTTTTTCGGGTTGAAGGTGTATTGGGTAAAATTGGAAGAGGCTAAGAATTTTGGAATTGGAAAATTTTGCTTATGATGTCCGTTAGTGATTTTCCAGGCTTTTGCTCATTTTTTTTCTTTTTCTATTTTTCACACCTTTTTCTTTTCTTGCTATTTTTGTTGAGCATATTTATTCTTTTCTTGCCCCTTTTAATGCACTTTCCGGACTTAAATTATGACTTTTTCCATTTTTCACAATTCCAGGCTATTTGGGTTTTTGGGGTTGTCAAACGAAAGGAAAAATTATTCGGCTCAAATTTTGGTTAAAAAATGGGTAATTTTTCACAAATTTTTATGGCCAATATTTTTGGGTAACAAACGATGGCCTACTTCATTGTCCAAAATGCTAATTGCGTTATCATATGCATTTCGAGATGAATTTAGTTTTGAGATTTCTTTGGCATGTTTTTCAAAGCAATATCACACACGTTTCTCAAAACCGATCAAAGTGAAAGACTTGAGATCCTCGACGACTTATTAGATTGCTGAAAAGAACTTTGAGTTAATAATTAACTCGGATGGAGTTATTAATTTCACAAAAATGAAAGGCTCGAATCTCACCGGGGTTGTTAATCTCCACACTTATTCGTTAAGTCATCAATTTTCGCACAATTTCCATCTTTGGTCAATTCCGAATTTGTGTATTGTGTTTTTACAATTTGAGACTTTAAACCGACTTTTAATGATATTTTCGAGAAATTTGAATTCCAATTTTTATTTATTTTGAAGAAAAATATTTTTGGATTTTTCAAAATTTTATGATTTTTTTTAGATTTTTGGGCATTTTTGAAATTTGTGAAGTTTTAGAAATACGCACTTGTGACCCCCCTAACTTATACTTTTGCACTGGCCTCAAGTAAAAAGGACTAAAATCTAACTCAAAGCGAATTAAAAGTGCGAGAAAGTAAAACAAATAAATAAAACAAAAATGCGGAATTGTATTATAGAAACGGAGAAGCATGTGTTACAATGGAGAGGGTAGAGCAAACAACTAAACAATGTAAACAACCACCATTACACACAAATAGCAAACAATAGATAAGGGCTTCATTGGGGAGGCGGATTTGAGGTCCCGGGTGCGGTGGGATCATATGGATCATAAAAGAAGGTCGGAGGGGGTCCACCGAAGTTGATCTCGTAGAGATGGGTTTGGAGACGATGCATCATGTTCATGTACCTTCGGTAGGCCTCTTGATCCCGATTTTATTTGGTGATGAAACCGTCAAGGCGATTTTCCACCGCCGAAAAGCGCCGATCAAAATTCACACCGGGTGGCTCAAAGTCGGAATCGTCGTCCTCTTCATCATCATACTCTTTTTCCTCCGCCCCCAGATCCATCATTGGGGCATCATGTTCTTCCTCCCCTGCACCCTCATCAAGAATTGGATGGTCGGGGTGGGCCACCCTCATTTGGCGTTCGCTACGGGTGGTGGAGGTAGTGCCAATTAAGCAGGGGAGTCGGACTTGTTGCCCTGGGTCTTCCACCCCGGCATAAATCAGAAGTTCCGCGATGAGGCGGGCGTAGGGGAGCGCAACTTTACCCCACTCATCGTAGGTGACATTGATGATGTTTGCGTAGAAGAGTTGGGCTAGATTTATCGTGCTCTCGGGGTCGAGGAAATGGTAAAGGAAGTTAGCGTGACGTAGCCGGATCACCGAGTCATTGGTGATTTGGTGGATTACTCCACATGCAATTAGGTGCGTGAATCGCACCGTATCCGAGAGACTTCCTATTATAAAAGAATCACGCACCCATTCCTCCTCGGGTGCGATTCGAGCAATACATTCAGCTTTGGTGTGGGAGTCACCATTTGTGGGATACATGAATGGCACGGGGAGGACAAACCCTTTTGCTCGAATTTTGCAAGCAATGATGGCAGTGGAGAACGAAATTTGAATACCATCAAGATAGGCCTCATGAAGCGTGGATGATTTTGTGAACGAGTGTTGCATAGAATTGGTGAATTGCAGCTTCAAAAATTTTGTTGCTCGTAGGAGAGAGGAATGAGCACCACCCCCGGCGATTGAAAAGGGCGGTGACGTCACCGGGAAGTTGCTCCCAATTAACAAAGCGCTCGATATGAATTGGGCGCATGAACGAGAAAAAATGCTCGGCCCAATGGCATTCTTGGACTCACCGAAATACCCCCGTACCCTCGTCATCAAGGATGGTGGTGTTGTCATATTTGCGAGGGAGAAAATTAGCTTGGCGGGGGCGCAGCATGGTGAGAAAGAGAGAGAGAGGTATAGAGGTGATGTGGTGTAGAAGATAGGGATATTGAAATGGAGTGTGAGAAATGGAGGGGGTGAGGGCTAATTTATAGGTGGATGGGGGTGAGTTTTTTATGGGAAAATGGGAATAGGGATGGAGGGAAAGGAAGGGGGAGTGAATTTGGAGAGGCAAATGGATGGGGAGAGTTTTTTTAGGGTGAATTTTCATAGGTGAAATGAATGGAGGGAAGGGAAAAAAGGATGAATTTGGAAAAATGGGAGAGATGAATCTGCCGGTACCCCGAAGCGGTTCGTCTGGTACCCCGAAGTGGTTCACCCCCGAACCGGTTCACCCTGGGGTTCGAGGGAAGTTGTTGGCCAGGAAGTTTGGGTTCTCTTTTCTCTCAAAAACTAAGTGTTCCCTCATGTTCTATTCCGTGGTATGGCCCCTAAAGATGTCCTAGACCCTCGAGTTCCTTAAAAATTCCTTGACCAAGCCCTTGAAATGCGTGTAAACTCTCTCGAAATGTGTGCTAACTCACTCCCTCTCATGAATCGTGCTCCGGACTCCTAAATAACCTAACTCACACACTACTACTGTACACAGGAACTCACCCCATACGCGTCGGGGGTGCGACGATCTCTCATTTTCAGCTCAATTGACCCCGTAAACAGGGTCCGACAACCAAATGGTGTCGACTTCTTCCACACATGCCTCTAGATATGGCTTTAGGCATTGTCCATTCACCTTGAACGTATTTCCCCCTTTTAAATCGTCTAATTCCACAGCTTCGTGAGGGAATATATTCTTTACAACGAACGGGCCAGACCATCGTGATCGCAACTTGATCGGAAATAGATGAAGCCGAGAGTTATAAAGAAGCACTTTTTGCCCGGGAATAAACTCTTTACATTGAATAATGTTATCGTGGGCGAGTTTCATCCTTTCTTTGGAAATTTTTGCGTTCTTATACGCATCATTGCGTATCTCTTCTAACTCATTTAATTGAATCTTGCGAGCTTCACTAGCTTTATCCATGTCATAATTAAACTTCTTAATCGCCCAATACGCCTTGTTCTCTAATTCAATGGGAAAATGGCAAGGTTTGCCATAAACAAAGAGAAATGGGTACATGCCGAGTGGATTTTTGTATGCGGTAATATAGGCCCATAGTGAATCATTCAATCGAAGTGACCAATCTTTTTGGGTGGCATTGGCGGTCGTCTCGAGGATGTCCTTGATTTCTTGATACGCTAATTCGGCCTGCCCATTCGTTTGTGAGTGATAGGTCGTTCTAACCTTGTTAACGACGCCATACTTTCTCATGAGCTTCGTGAATGGCGTGTTACAAAAGTGCGTGCCATTATCACTAATTATCACTTTCGAAGCACCGAAGCGGGAAAGTATGTGTTCTTGTAGGAACCTAATCACCACTTTATTGTCATTTATCTTGGTAGCTATATCTTCCACCCATTTAGAAATGTAATCTACCGCGATAAGGATGTATAGGAAACCAAAAGATGGGGGAAAAGGGCCCATGAACTCAATACCCCAGCAGTAGAAGATCTCAATAATGAGTATCGGGATTAATGGCACCATGTCTCATTGGGTAATCACTCCCATCCTTTGACACCTATCGCAAGATTCGCAACAATTGTTCACATCCCAGAATATGGTGGGCCAATAGAGGCCGCATTAAAGAATCTTAACGGTCGTCTTTTTCGTCGAAAAATGACCTCCACAAGCTTTCGAATGACAGAATTGGATGACTTTCCGGATCTCGTCATCTGGTACGCATCGTCGGATGATTTGGTCGGTGCAATATTTAAATAGGAACGAATCGTCATAGAAAAATACGTGTGACCAAGTAATGAACCTCTTCTTATCTTGCGGTTTCCAATCGGGAGGGACGGTTCCCGTGACAAGATAGTTCACTATATCCGCAAACCAGGGTAAAGAAGAGGTAGCAAAGAGTTGCTCACCCAGAAAATATTCGTCTATGGGTATCGGATCACTAGGTACATCGGACGAAAGCCGTGATAAGTGGTCTGCAACAACGTTTTCTACTCATTTTTTGTCTTTAATGTAGAGATTAAACTCTTGTAGGAGTAGGATCCACCTTATGAGGCGCGGCTTTATGTCTTTCTTCGCAAGTAGGTATTTTAATGCCGCGTGCTCGGTGAAGCAAATGATGGGAGAATCGATAGGATAGGACCGAAATTTGTCAAGAGCAAAAACTACTGCTAGCAACTCCTTCTCTGTGCTGGAGTAATTGAGTTATGGTCCGATAAGAGCCTGGCTAGCGTAGTAGATGAACGAATCCTTATTGTCTTTTCTTTGGCCCAAAACAGCCCCTATCGCATAATTGCTAGCTTCACACATAAGCTCGAATGGTAAGGACCAATTCGAAACTTGCATGATGGGAGCGGACACAAGCATGGTTTTTAGTTTTTCAAAAGCGCTATGGCATGATTCTGTCCACTCAAATGGGGTGTCCTTCATAAGAAGGTTGCTTGAGGGTCTAGCGATGGCGCTAAAGTCCTTAATGGACCTACGATAAAACCCCGCGTGGACTAATAAGGAGCGCACGTCTTTGAGAGATTTTGGTGGGGGTAGATCGGCTATGACATCTATCTTAGCTCTATCAACTTCAATACCCTTAGATGAAACTATGTGGCCAAGAACTATTCCCTCACTGACTATAAAATGGCATTTCTCCCAATTTAGCACTAAGTTCTTTTCCACACACCGAGCAAGTACTTTTTCTAGCTTTTCCAGACAAAGATCAAAAGAGGTGCCAAACACGCTAAAATCGTCCATGGACACTTCAAGTCCTCTCTCAATCATGTCGCTAAATATACTCAACATGCACCTTTGAAAGGTCGCGGGTGCATTACACAAGCCGAATGGCATACGTTTGTAGGCAAACGTACCAAAAGGGCAAGTTAAGGTCATTTTCTCCTGGTCAAGTACATCTACCTCAATTTTGTTATATCCGGAATAACCATCAAGGAAGCAATAGTAAGGGTGGCCTGCTACTCTCTCAAGCATCTGATCAATAAATGGCAAGGGGAAATGGTCTTTCCTAGTTCCCACATTGAGTTTCTGATAATCAATGCAAATGCGCCACCCGGTGGTGGTACATTGGGGAACTAGCTTTCCCTTAGCATTTTCAATCATTATCATGCCTGAATTCTTCGGGACAACTTGAACAGGGCTCACTCACTTGCTATCCGAGATTGGGTAGATAATCCTTGCATCCAATAACTTAATGATTTCGGTCCTCACCACTTATTTCATATTGGGGTTTAGCCTTCTTTGCATTTCCCTCGAGGACTTGACATCCTCCTCGAGGTGGATCTTGTGGGTGCAAATCAAAGGGCTTATCCCATTCAAATCAGCAATACACCATCCGAAAGAACTTTGGTGTTTCCTCAGAATCTTTAACAGTTTACCCTCCTGCTCTTCGTCTAGGCTAGAAGAGATAATAATAGGAAATGTCTTGTCCTTTCCTAGGTATGCATATTTAATATGGGAGGGTAGTTTCTTCAATTCAAGGGTTGGAAATTTGTCGTTGGATGGAACCATGCGTGCCTCCCTTGGCGATAACTCCTCAAATTGAGAAACCCAACTTACATCCCTCGCGTCCTCGTTCGACACTCTCTCATCAAGTAACTCTCTCATCTCCT